>CM038678.1:255250168-255850168 GCA_021605205.1 Aegilops longissima
GAGGAGGAGGAGGAGGAGAAGGAAGAAGAAGAAGAAGGAGAAGGAGAAGGAGAAGGAGAAGGAGAAGGAGAAGGAGAAGGAGAAGAAGAAGAAGGAGAAGAAGAAGAAGAAGAAGAAGAAGAAGAAGAAGAAGAAGAAGAAGAAGAAGAAGAAGAAGAAGAAGAAGAAGAAGAAGATCCCGAGTTAATTACTTTTGTTGAATCTGATGCTTTTCATGGTTATGAATCTGAAACTGTTGTGGCACATCTTACTAAATTAAATTATATAGCCACCCTATTTGCTCATGAGGAAAAAATTCGCTATTACTATATTATTAAATTATTTCCTTTCTCATTAAAGGGTGATGCTAAGATATGGTTTAATTCTCTTGCTCCTGGTTGTGTGCGTAGTCCCCAGGATATGTTTATTACTTCTCTGCAAAATATTTCCCTGCTCATAAGAAACAAGCTGATTTAAGGGAAATATAAAATTTTGTGCAAATTGAAGAAGAGAGTCTCCCACAAGCTTGGGGGAGGCTTCTCCAATTACTTAATGCTTTGCCTGATCATCCTCTCAAGAAAAAAGAAATACTTGATATCTTTTATAATGGTCTAACCGATGCTTCTAGAGACCACCTCGATAGTTGTGTTGTTTGTGTTTTCAGGGAAAGAACTATTGAGCAAGTTGAATTGCTATTGAATAATATATTGAGTAATTAAAATGATTGGACACTTCCTGAACAAACTCCGAAGAAAAGGGGTATTCTGTTTCTCAGTCCTGAAGATATGCACGAGGCAAAGAAATCTATGAAAGAAAAAGGTATTAATGCTGAAGATGTTAGGAATCTACCGCCTATTGAAGAAATACATGGTGTTGATAACCAGACACAGGTAGTAGAGGTAAACTCTCTCCATAGATTTGATGAAAGTGATATTCCTCATAATAAGTCTGATAGTCAATGCTTTGATGAGTTTGATAATTTTATTGTTAAACAAGAGAACTTTAATGCTTATGTTACAAGACAATTGAAACGTAATGCTTACATGCTAGATCACTTGGGTGATTATATGAGTAGAACTGTTAGTGATCTTAAGCTTATTAGTAAACATGCTTCCTTGATTACAACTCAAGTAGAACAAGTACTTAAGGCCCAGGATGAATTGCTTAATGAGTTGAATAATAAGAACAATGATAATGTTGTTAGGGTTATGACTAGAGGTGGTAAATGACTCAGGAACCTTTGTATCCTGAGGGCCATCCTAAGAGACTTGAGCAGGATTCTCAGAGAATTAATACTGATGCACCTAGTCCTCGTACTAAAAAGAAAAAGAAAACTAATAGGACTTTGCATGCTAGTGAACCTGCTATAGCCACACCTGAGAATCCCAATGATATTTCTATTTCTGATGCTGAGACACAATCTGGTGATGAACATGAACCTAGTAATAATTTTATGATGATGTTCATCTTGATGCTCAACCTAGTAATGATAATGATGTAGAGACTGAACCTGATGTTGATCTTGATAACCCACAATCAAAGAATCAATGTTATGATAAGAGAGACTTTGTTGCTAGGAAACATGGCAAAGAAACAGAACCATGGGTTCAGAAACCCATGCCATTTCCTCCTAAGCCATCCAAGAAAAAGGATGATGAGGATTTTGAGCGCTTTGCTGAAATGATTAGACCTATCTTTTTGCGTATGCGTTTGACTGATATGCTTAAAATGCCTCCTGATGCTAAATATATGAAAGATATTGTTACAAATAAAAGAAAGATATTGGAAGCTGAAATTTCCACCATGCTTTTAAGGGTGGAATACCAAAGAAACTTGGAGATCCAGGAGTACCAACTATACCATGCTCCATTAAAAGAAACTATGTTAAAACTGCTTTATGTGATCTTGGAGCTGGTGTTAGTGTTATGCCTTTCTCCTTGTATCGTAGACTTGAATGGAATAAGTCGACACCTACTGAAATCTCTTTCCAAATGGCCAATAAATCAACTGCTATACCCATCGGTATTTGTGAGGATGTGCCTGTTGTGGTTGCAAACGTTACTATATTAACGGACTTTGTTATTCTTGATATTCCCGAGGACGACAGTATGTCGTTCATTCTTGGTAGACCCTTTTTCAATACTACAGGGGCTGTTATTGATTGCAACAAAGGCAATGTCACTTTTCATGTTAATGGTAATGAGCATATGGTACACTTTTCCAAGGAACAACCTCAAGTTCATAGTATCAACTCTATTGGAAAATTTTCAACTATTATTATTGGAGGTTTTGAATTCCCTCTTCCTACTGTCAAAAAGGAATATGATATTATTATTGTTGGGGACATGCATATCCCCATTGAGGTAACATAGTGTTATTCGAAAATTCTCCGGTTTCATGTCATTCGGAAGAAGTTTGTTAATGAGACTTGATCAACCTCGTTAATGGATTCATTTTGATGAGCATGAGATGGATGAATTTAAGAAGCACAACTCTCTGTACCCATCTTTTACTTTCTGTTATTTAGATTAAAGAAAGCAAAAATAGTAATTTCTGTCTATTTTCTGAATTATCCGTGCAATAAAAAATGTCCCGAAAATAAAAGTTCTCCAAATGCCCTGAATATTTAGTATGATTTTTTATGCAATATTAAAGAATTTTTGGTGCAAAGAACACACCAGGGGCCCTCACCAGTTGGCCACAAGGGTGGAGGGTGAGGGAGCCCTGGACTAAGGGGTCCTCGGGCATCCGACCTATTAGACATGGGCCGAACTGATGGGCCGTGAAGATACAAAGACCGAAAAATCTACCCGTGTCCGGATGGGACTCTCCTTGGCGTGGAAGGCAAGTTTGGCATCCAAATATGAAGATTCCTTTCTCTGTAACCGACCTTATGTAACCCTAGATCCCTCCAGTGTCTATATAATCTGGAGGGCTAGTTCCGTAGAGGCCAATCAATCATAATCGTAGTCAGACAGGCTAGACTTCTAGGGTTTTAGCCATTACGATCTCGTGGTAGATCAACTCTTGTAATACTCATATTCATCAAGATCAATCAAGCAGGAAGTAGGGTATTACTCCATAGAGAGGGCCCAACCAGGTAAACATTGTGTCCCTTGTCTCCTGTTACCATCGACCTTAGATGCACAGTTCGGGACCCCCTACCCGAGATCCGCCGGTTTTGACACCGACATTGGTGCTTTCATTGAGAGGATGAGCCTCCTAAGATACAAGGAGAATCCAGTCGAGGATGAGCCTCCTAAGATACAACCAAAGCACTGACGCTGAAGGGGCGCCGCTTAAATCACGCCGCAAAGAAAGACAAAGAACACCGCACAGAGACGATAACACTCCGGACGGTGCCGAAGACAAAGAAGATCCCGACAAATGAACTGTCGAACAGGACGATCGGGAAGATGGGCAAGTTAGCCCTAATGAACAGGCCATAAACAAAGACTCGGAGGATAGTAGTTATCTTCCGCTCTCCGAGGAGGAGGTGAGCCTCGGCAACGAGGATTTTATCATACCTGAGGAACCTCTCGAGCAGGAGCGCTTTAAGCGCCAGCTAATAGCCACTCCAAGGAGCCTGAAAAAGAAGCAGTAGCAGCTTCAAGCTGACCAAGATCTGCTCAATGATAGATGGACTGATGTCCTTGCAGCCGAAGAATACGGCCTCAAGCACCCGGCCAAAAGCTACCCGAAGCGCAAATTGCTACCTCAGTTCGACGATGAGGCACCAGAGCCCGTACCATCATCGCACAATGCGGCTGACCGACCACCATGCGGTCGGGATAAAGTGGCAATTCGCCAACACCAGCCCGCCCGCCATCAGAAAGGCGAGATAAAACAGCTCATGGTTATACATATGCCCTTCGGCAGGACCTGGACAATAGAGCAGGACATACCAGATCGATCTACGGATCGCGAGGACGAGCCCCGACACATGACGACTACTATCTATTCGGACGTGACAAGCCTAGTCATGCGCAGGACGAAAACCGCAGACGGACTCCATTGGAGCTACGTCGCGATGTGGCCCTATATAGAGGCGCCGCACACCCTCTTTGCTTCACTGACGAAGTAAGGGAGCATGAATTCCCAGAAGGGTTTTAACCCGTGAATATTGAATCATACGATGGAACAACTGATCCCGCGGTGTTGATTGAGGATTTTCTTCTCCATATCCATATGGCCCGCGGAGATGACCTCCACGCCATAAAATACCTCCCGTTAAAACTCAAAGGGCCAGCTCGGCACTGGTTAAATAGTCTGCCTGAAAACCCTATTGGAAGCTTGGAGGATTTCAAAGACGCCTTCCGCGACAACTTCCAAGGTACATATGTCCGGCTACCAGATGCCGATGACTTAAGCCACATAGTTCAACAACCCGGGGAGTCAGCCAGGAAATTCTGGACTAGGTTCCTAACTAAAAAGAACAAGATCGCCGATCGTCTCGATGCCAAAGCCCTAGCGGCCTTTAAACACAGATCCGCGATTTAATGGCTCGCCCGCCACCTCGCCAAGAAAAGCCAAGTCCATGGCAGCCTCACGGCACTCATGACCCGCAGCGGTGAGGATAGTTGGCTGCCCCAGAGCAAAAACAATGCAAGCGGCGTAGGCACCTCGGCTGAAATAGCAACGGCAAGCCGTGACGCAATGCATACAAGCGCCAAGCAACAATGGCAACACCGGCGATACAGCCGTCAATGCCGGATTCAAGGGCTCTAAGTCCGTCACGGAAGAAGCCGCTCAAAAGAACAACCGGGCTCATCCAGCTTGGACCAGATACTGATCGTCTGCGCTGATCCTTGGCACCCTGCATAAACAAGCCAATCATACCAACAGAGATTGTTGGATTTTTAAACAGGCCGGCAAGCTAAATGCCGAAAACAAGGAGAAGGGATCGCAAAGCGAGGACGATGACGAGGAGCCCCGGCCATCGAACACAGGGGGACAGAAGAAGTTTCCCCCTCAGGTCAAAACGGTGAACATGATATACGCCACCCACATCCCCAAGAGGGAGCGCAAGCGCGCGCTCAGGGACGTCTACGTGATAGAGCCAGTCGCCCCAAAATTTAATCCATGGTCGTCATGCCCGATCACCTTCGATCGTCGGGATAATCCAACCAGTTTCCATCACAGCGGTTCAGCCGCACTGGTCCTGGACCCAATAATTGATGGGTTCCACCTGATGCGAGTCCTGATGGACGGTGGCAGCATCCTCAACCTGCTCTATCAGGATACAGTGTGCAAAATGGGCATTAATCCATCACGGATCAAGCCAACAAAGACTACCTTTAAAGGAGTCATACCAAGTGTGGAGGCCCGCTATATGGGCTCAATCACACTAGAGGTTGTCTTTGGATCTCCGGACAACTTCCGAAGCGAAGAGTTAATCTTCGATATCGTCCCCTTTCGCAGCGGCTATCATGCACTGCTTGGACGAACCGCATTTGCTCCATTCAACGCGGTGCCACACTATGCTTATCTTAAGCTCAAGATGCCCGGACCACGCGGCGTCATAACAACTAATGGAAACACGGAACGCTCCCTCCACACCGAGGAGCACACCGCTACCTTAGCAGCAGAAGTACAGAGCGGCCTTTTCAAGCAGAACCTTAATTCGGCGGTCGAGCTCCCTGACATTGTCAAGAGAGTCCGGACTATTCTGCAGCAGGACAGCTCGGCTCATCATGAGCTCGACTAGCATTGCCCTCCGCCCCAGCCCTCATCAAGTGGCGCGATTCGCATTCACGCTGCATATAACCACGCACTCAAAATACCATGGGCATAGACGGAGGCATAACTAGCTTGTGATCCACAATACGGCTCGACCGCCCCTGCATAATAATGCATTTTCACCGCTTTTTTTTCTCCTTTCAGTTTGTTTTCACAGGCCTTCCTTGATGGCCTAATCACAAGTCCTTTGGAAGGATAAATACACCAAGACGGCAGTAAGCATGGACGTATAGGGGAATTTTTAGGTGGTCTCCTTAACGATCACCCTACCTGTTTGCACAACCACACGCAGCTCTCCCTTGGTTATGGCATGTTAAATAGCTTGTTGCTTATTGCACTACTTGTACAAATGCGCTTTGACGTATTAACCAAATTATAATGGAAATAGTTTGCGGCCCAAATTCTACGGCTCTAGCTTACTACCCTTCTTTTTCTTTTTTGATAACTTTATCAAATAGCACCCATACACTTTGGTATGTTTCAATTTGCCAGGGGCTTCATTGCGACCCATAATACAGCAATAAAGTCCGAACACTTTTTACAGTATAGTTTGGCACCCCGAATTTAGCATTATATGCATTGGCTCCGAATCATGTCTTTGGTCAATAGTTGGGTTGCCCGGCTCCTGTGCTTGCTACCTTATGTTCTGTTATATTGGCTAGGGTAGTAAAGGGAGAACTACTGCGATTCTGCCCTGGTTTACCCGGATGAGCACCTCAGTAGAGACAGCCGAAAACTGACTGTCATGATGCGGCGAGAGCCGGTCAACTCTTTGGAGGTCTCAAATCTTTAGAGATTTTTTCTGCATTACGCAAGGGATCGGTACATACCCGACGAGGTGTTTACAGCATCCTAGTTCGGATACTAGGGGTTGCGCCTATTTTTTATTGTCAAACTCCTATGGCTAAGTGAGGGTGCTAAAGCCGAATAGTCTGATTTCCTGTTCAAGGCGCTAAACACCTCCTTCAAGGACCAAACAATTGATCAAGAGTGTTTAGATTATATCCCTAACGCCTGCATTACCTACATGGGGGCGGTTTAATAACCGCCAACTCTCGATTTCACACAACACGGCCAGACAGAGGTGATTTTTTAAAACAAACATTATATTACATAACGACTTTGTTTCATCATACAAGGGAGAGACAACACGAATGTATTCATTCGAAAGTAATGTCTTGTGCACATTGTGTCGCCACAATACGAGACCCCTCCAGGACATCTTCAAAATACCGCTCGGGCGTGCGGTACTCCTTGCCCTGAGGCGGTCGCTCGATCACAAGCTTGATGATGTCCATCTTCACCCACCACACCTTGACGCGGGCGAAGGCCATGCGCGCGCCCTCGATGTAGACCGGCCGCTTAACTACGTCTAGCCTAGGGCAGGCATTCACCAGCTGCTTCACGAGCCCGAAGTAGCTGATGGGTATAGCTTTGGTAGGCCACAGCCGGATTATTAAATCCTTCATGGCCAGTTCGGCCACCCTAGGCAGCTCGACCAGCAATTTAACTGATCGCTAAAGGGCACTGGATGTTCTGGCGCAAGATATTGCGACCAGAACAGCTTCTTCGTTCAGCTCCCTTCTTCGGCTCGGAAGAACTCCGCAGCGTTAGACACACTATGCGGCAGATCCGCAAACGCCCCTTGAGAACTCCGAATCCGGATTAGTAAGATATACTTCTTCTTTAGATACTTGCTTTGCATACTAAAAGCCTTACCCACCGTGATTTTCTTGGCCTCCTGGATCTCCTGAAGGGTGCCCTGGGCCTCAATCCAGGCCACTTCCGCGTTTTGGCGAGCCTTAGAGAGTTTGGTCTATCAAGCCAAAACGTTGCGCTCCAAGGATTCACATTTCTTCACGGCATCCTGGAGCTCTTGCTGGACATCATCAAGCCTGGCCTCGTGCTTCTCACGAGCGGCTTTTCCCTTGGCAACTTTCTCCTTGGCCTCGGCCAGGGCCTTTTTAAGGACCTCGACCTCGGTCGCCACTCCTACACATATCATGGCACTACGGTCAATACACATCATTTATTATTTCCGAATATACAACAAGTCATTACATACCTTGCTTGTCTTCTAGCTGCTTCCTTGCTTGGTCGAGCTCCTCCTCAGCCCGCTCCAGTCTCTGCTTTAGTACGGAGACCTCCGCAGCATGAGAGGTTGCGGCTAGCAACGATGCTTGCTTATTCATATAAGACATCTTTTAGTTAGTTTCATGCGAAAATAAATTGATCCTCTGTCCGGCTTTTCTTTCCGAACACCGGACAGTGTCTCAGGGGCTACTGTCTATACAAGGACTTTGTCTTTTGTGTTGCTTACCTCAAAGCCTATCAGCAGGCTGCCGCAGGCTTCGGTCAGTCCGCTCTTGGCGGACTGAACCCTCTCAATCACCATACCCATAAGGATATGGTGTTCCTCCACAATGGAAGCGCCTCGTAGCGCTTCCAGCAGATTATCCGGTGCCTCTAGTTGTACAGAGGTCACCGGCGGGATAGGCACACCTCCTTCTCTCGAGGGAGGCTGCTCGCCGGATTCTGGAGCCGTATAGGTCTCCGGAACCGTATTCGGTTGGGGGCCGAGCTGAACATGGCCCCCATCGCCAGTCTCCAATGGGATTTTCTCCCCCATGTGTCCGGCGGTCGAGGTTTGCCCTCTGGCGTCACCCTGACGGCCTCCTGAACCTCTCCCTGGACAGGGAAGGTCCTTTGGGACAACACCTCGTCGTCGCCCTTGGCCGTGAGAGAGTGAGCGGCCGGCGGTGACTCGCTGGCCATCGCCTTTGAATCCAACGAACCTCTTGATGAGGATCACAGGGAGATGTCGTGGGCCGTACTGCAATAGCATAATTTAACATATTAATATCAAGAAGCAGAGAGGCTGGATACATGGACATATGCGGGTTTTTAGTACTTACGATGCGGCCAGGGGGCTTGTTTCGGGGGCGTCGCTCCGGGCTGCTGTCAACATCCCACGCGGAGTTATCCGCAAGGGGGCCCTTCCCCCTCTTGGGTGCCTCCGCCTCAAGATTTATGGAGGCCGCCCTCTTCTTCCTCTCCCATCAGGGGGAGAGGTGCTTTCTTCCTCCTCCTCGTCATCGTCTTTGGCGGTCGAGGAGTGAGTCTTGTCTTCGGACGACACATCCGAAGCTTTTGCGGCGGGGCTACCCGACCCCTTGGTTTTGTTCTCCGGCGCCGATAGGCGCCGACCAGCATCTTTGCCAGAGCGGGATGACTCGTTCTCGGCAGCGGGCTTAACATTGAATCCGCTCCGCTTTCTCTGTCCATACCTGAAAAAATAAAAATAGTAAAGTTTAGATATCCTCCTTGAACAAGCAAGTAGAGGATGCGCCTTGAGACGTGAAAGACTTACTGCACTGGCAGGATGGGCAAGATCGTGCCCGCGGTCCGAGTCTATGGCCGGTGGCGTCTCATTGCCCTTAAAGAGCAACTTCCAGGCATCTTCGTGAGTAGTTCTGAAGAGCCTTTCCAAGGTTTGGTGCTTCTCCAGATCGAATTCCCATAAAGGGTAGGTTCGGCTTTGGCATGGGAGGATCCGGGGAACCAGCATCACCTGGATCACGTTGATGAGCTTGATGTTTTTATCCACCATGCGTTGGATGCGCGTTTGCAGCGCTATCACTTCGTCCGATGATGACCAATTCGGGCCCTTCTCTATCCAGGAGGTGAGCTGCATTGGAGCTCTGGACTTGAATTCGGAAGCCGCAGCCCAGGTGGCGTCACGGGGCTCTGTGATATAGAACCACAGTTTTTGCCACTCCTTGACGGTCTCCACAAAAGTACCTTTGGGCCATGTGACATTGGGCAGCTTGCTCACCATGGTGCCTCCGCACTCCGCGTGCTGGCCATCCACCACCTTCGGCTTCGCGTTGAAGATCTTGAGCCATAGTCTGAAGTGGGGTTGGATGCGGAGGAAGGCCTCACACACGACAATGAATGCCGAGATGTTGAGGAAAGAATTCGGGGCTAGGTCATGGAAATCTAGCCCGTAATAGAACATATGTCCGCGGACGAAAGGGTGGAGAGGAAACCCTAACCCGTAGATGAAATGGGGGATGAACACCACCCTCTCATTGGGTTTCGGGGTGGGGACGACTTGCCCCTTGGCCGGAAGCCGGTGAGTGATTTCTTTCGCCAGATACCCGGCCTCCTGAAGCTCCGTGATGTCCTTCTCCTTAATGGAGGAGGCCATCCACTTGCCTTGCGCTCCAGATCCGGACATGGTTGAGTGCTTTCTTGAGGCGGAAAAGATGAGGACTTGGGCGCTGGAGCTCGAGAATGGAAGGGCAGAGGAAGAGAGAAGGCGTGGGTGAAGAAAGGGAATCCTTATCCCCTTATAAAGGCAATGAATATCAAGCGCCTCCCGACCTTGTGGCCCCCCTGGACCTCCACCGACCTCAACTCAAACTCCATATATTCACTTTTGGGGATAAAAAATAAGAGAGAAGGATTCATCACGCTTTACGATGCGGAGCCGCCGCCAAGCCCAGTTCTTCCTCGGGAGAGCAGATCTGGAGTCTGTTCGGGGCTCCAGAGAGGGGAATCCATCGCCATTGTCATAATCAACCATCCTCCATCACCAATTGCATGATGCTCACCATCGTGCGTGAGTAATCCCATTGTAGGCTTGCTGGACCGTGATGGGTTGGATGAGATTTACGATGTAATCGAGTTAGCTTTTGTTAGGGTTTGATCCCTACTATCCACTATGTTCTAAGATTGATGTTGCTATGACTTTGCTATGCTTAATGCTTGTCACTAGGGCCCAAGTGCCATGATTTCAGATCTGAACCTATTTTGTTTTCATGAATATATTTGTGTTCTTGATCCTATCTTACAAGTCAAAAGTCACCTACTATGTGTTATGATCAAGCAACCTCGAAGTGACAATAGTCGGGACCACTCCCGGTGATGACCGTAGTTTGAGGAGTTCATGTATTCACTAAGTGCTAATGCTTTGGTCCGGTACTCTATTAAAAGGAGGCCTTAATATCCCTTAGTTTCCACTAGGACCCCGCTGCCACGGGTGGGTAGGACAAAAGATGTCATGCAAGTTCTTTTCCATAAGCACGTATGACTATATTCAGAATACATGCCTACATTATATTGATGAATTGGAGCTAGTTCTGTGTCACCCTATGTTATAACAGTTGCATGATGAATGCCATCCGACATAACTATCCATCATTGATCCATTTCCTACGAGCTTTTCACATATTGATCTTTGCTAAGTTACTTTTCCGTTGCCACTGTTGCGATTGCTACAAAACTGCTACTATTACAGTTGCCACCGTTACCACTATTTCCATACTACTTTGCTACTAAATACTTTGCTACAGATATTAAGTCTTTCAGGTGTGGTTCAATTGAAAACTCAGCTGCTAATACTTGAGAATATTCTTTGGCTCCCCTTGTGTCGAATTAATAAATTTGGGTTGAATACTCTACCCTCGAAAACTTTTGTGATCCCCTATACTTGTGGGTTATCACTCGGCGCCACAAAAGAGGTTGTACACTCATCGCATCACACCTTCTCCTTAACTCAACCTCCCGGCACTGATAGTTCTCCATCCCGCACCACCATGGATTGGCTACCACGAAGCCGGCGCCGTGGGCGACATCTCCACGGTGGCTCTCCCCTAGTGCGAGGCCCCTTCGGCGGTTGCGTCTACCAGCCGAATCTGCCATCGCTGTTCGCTCACCACTCGCAGCAGCAGCAGCTGCTCGCTCGCCGCTCTCGCTTCGCTGCTGCTCGCTCTTGCTCGCCGCCACGCTGCTGCTGATCCATCTTCACTCGATCGCGCCATCGGTATGCTCCCTGCCGCGCTATCGCTCTCGCTTGCTTTCGCCACGCCGATGTCGGTAGACGCTGCTGTCGCTGCTACACGATTTGCTGCTCTTGCTCTAGTTCACGCTGCTCCTCCAAGCGATGCTCCTTCGGCTTCTATCTGCTATTGTGTTCCCCGTCGATCGCCTGCTGATTTAGATCACTGTTTCTCTGCTACTAGTGCTCGAGCAGCCTAAACTACATGTGAAGTGCCTCTCTGCTACCAGTGTGTTCAGTTTTGACAGTAACATTCAGATTCCACAGTAAATTTCAGTTTCGACGGTTAAGTTCAGAGTCAATAGTTTTTTGGTGATGTAAATTTGACATCTATCACTTGTTGGTAATGTATTGTACTCCATCTATTAGAGATGCTATTAGAATCCCACTTGAGATTAACGATGTCTCTCTTGTACTGCTTCAGCCTCGACGTCTTACGGCTCGCCGGAGCTGCTCCAACGACGGAACCATCCATCACAACAGATCAGTGCCCGGGACGCCGTCTACAGATTCCTCAGGTCTTCCTCCACACCTCCGACAGCCACCTCTGCCTCAACTTCTTCAGCGACTAACCCAATGATGCTGAGGTCGACACGGCTACGGCAGAGAGGTTGTACACTTGTCGCATCACTAATTACTCTATGGGGACATTTGGTTTTAGGCCTAGCAATGCCACACTTTGCCATACAATGTTGCCAAACTTGCCTAAGGTCAGTTCTTCAAAATAGGAGCCACAAGTTGGCAAGCCTAAGGGAACCTTGCCACACTTTTTGTGTGTATGTCATGTGGGGCCCTAGTGTGGCTTTCCTAAGGTGTGGCTTGAACCAAACACTCACCTAAGTTAGTCAAACTTGCCTAACCTTAGGTGTGGCAATTCTTTGGCAATCTTAGTCGCAAACCAAACAGCCCCTACATTCATGTCGATCCATTAAGGCTATTTTGGTTCAATGGAAAAGTGAAAGGAAAAACATAACAATAAGAAATTTTCCTATGGCACTCTACTATTCAATTATTCATGCATTTTGTTGAAAGGAATGGAGCAAAACATCCACCTTGACCTACTTTTCAAAATCCTATGCATGAAAACAAGACCAAGTGCATTAGTGGCAGAATAATATTCTAACTATACACGCTTTCATATGGTTTCACTTTAATTTTGCCATGTTTCTTTGCATTCCTCTGCTCTTCCAATTCCTATGAACCAAACACCCAAGCTGACAGAAATCCTATGTTTCCCACGTGCATTCCTATCATATTCTGGTGTTTTTCCTATCCCTGCATTTTTAGAATCCTGCAAGCCAAAGGAGCCCTTACAGAATTACTTCGGTTACAGGTAGGTGTCGAAGAAAACTTTGTGTGGTTTGTCCTGCTCCTGTCGCGACATCGTCCACCTCACCTAAGCTACTCCATCAACATAAGCATCCACCAAACCAAACATCACGACTCCTGACTATCTTTTGCCGCCTCAGATCTCCTTCCGCACCGCCGGCACCCACCGCAACTGCATCACCATCATCGACTCAGTAGATGAACCTGAGGAGTACACGCGTCCACAAGAGAGGTCGCACTCTTTTGTTTCTGCATATGTTATGTATTGCTTAATATTGCCTGCTACTGTATCGTCTTGTTCACCTCTTATACTACAAGTTAGGTCCAAATTAATGTTCAAACTTGAGTTTTAAAATTACTTGTGTGGCACATATCGAGGCAACAATGAATAGTGTCTTTGTCATTTATCTGGTTCACCTAGGGTATGCCTATGTTGTTCATCTTGGGTGGGAAACAAATAGTAAAGCAATCATCATCTCTCTTTTTATTAAGTTAAAGTTATCATCAGGCTGCTATCATTATTATTGGATCCATCCATTGGTTGTTACCATCACTCTAGATTTCTGCATGCTCTCCTTACATAATCTCGCTATATTTTTTGTATGCATGTCAGATATTGTACATAGTCATGTTGAACTTGTAGAGAAAAAGAGAAGAGTTTTGCACGACAATACAATGTCATGCAGACATCGCTCCATGGTGGGTTCAATGGCAACCCCCCCCCCCCTCTCCAGATTATAATCTAGAGGAAGATATCTGTTCTGAGGCGGATTCAGACGCAGCTGGCCACTCCTATTTACCCCCCAAGGTGTTTGCTCTAACTTGGCATAATGATGTTGGTCATATCATTCATATGTTGCCTTGCAGTGCCTACTTTCGACATCATATATGTCATTTTCTTAGTTTAGACATGTTGTGTAATGCCATCTGTTTAGTTTCTATATCATATATGGGAATTATGCAGTCTCATCTCTTTTAGCCAGCCATAAAATATGTGAAATATGCAATGCCATCCTATTTAACCAGACATTATATATTTGAATGAGATCTTTCCCATTCTTTTCTTTAGTACATTTCCATTTGTTGACAATGTTTGTACATTAAACTACTCTTCCTGTGAATCAGCCATTTGAGTGGGTGATGGAAAAATCAGGAGTGAAAACAAGGTCTTTAGAGCAGATAGTGCTACTTGTCGAAGCAGATCTCTTGCTGGGTCCCGATAGCTCCTCAGAGATGGATTCAGAGACAGATGACTAGTCCTATTCCCCCACCGAGGTGTATGCTCTAACTTGGCACGGTTATACTGCTCATATCATGCATATGGTGTCTTGCATTGCATAGTTTAGACATCATATACACAATGTTCAACACCATGTTCTTAGTTCGGACATCATATATGTGAATGCCCTCTACTTAGCATATAAATCACATATGTGAATTAAAGCATGCGATCCCGATTACTTATATAACATGTATGTGAATTATGTCATGCGAACCTGTTTACTAAATACATCATATAATTATCTCATGACATCCTGTTTAGTTAGTAATCATATCTTTGAATTATGTCATTCTATGCTATCCAGTTTAGATAGACATCATATATGTGAAACTATGTCATGCTATCCTTTTTAGTTAAACAATATACATGTCAACTATTTCATGCCCTCTTTTTTCTACACTATCTATTGCATCTGTCTCTCATACAATGTCTGTACATTCAACTATGTTTCCTGTTTATCGACCATTTGAATTGGAGCGGGTGATGGCAGTATCTAGCGGAGTAAAAACACAGTCTTCAAATAAAACGGTGCTACCTCTTGGTGGAGATAGAACCCCGGTTGTACATGCATGAGAACCAGCCCGACCACACATAACCCAGACTCTCATAGATTGTACCCCTACTGCGATAGACAGAGAACCAGCTTCACCCAATCTAACCGCAACCCCAGCAGATAGTAACCCAGATCCTGTTGACACAGACCATCTCCACCACAGAGCTCCCAAACAGGAGCAGTTAGTAAGGCAGCTCCAGTGCCCAAAGCGCCCATACTACCATGGCGGACCCCAACTCCACCAGTTAGTACACCTATTCCTGTGGAGGAAGCACAACCAACCATTTGTAGTTTAGCATCTATCGCATTTGATGTTGTTAAATCCTATGTGTGTATCTTCCCATCATGGAAATATTATACTAAATATGAAGGAAAATGTCAGTTGTAGGTGTTTGTCCAGGAGTTATGTGTAAGTAATGTTATTCATGGCAATTACTTTGCTTTGTCCCATACATTCTACCTCCATGATGGTTATAATACAGCAATTTTTCCCATTTTTCTCTATAGAGAATGACTGATTTGGAAACTCGGGATAAGGTAACCTGTGCTAATACCTCTGCTATCTTCAAGAATGCTTGGTGGAAGTATCAGAATTACCTGAGGAAAACATATTTCACTCGCAAAGAAACTCTTCAAATTCCCTTACGTTCTCCTGCGACACATTTACTAGACGATGACTGAGAACGCCTTCTTCTGTACTAGTTCCGAACCAAGAATGCGGTAAGGTCTATGAGCTCATTTTTTATTTTTAAGTACTATATGCATGCGTCTTACTGTACTCTATTCATGTAGTACAAGTGCTTAAACCTGAAGAACAACTGTTCTCATTTAAGATTCCATTGCTATAGTGCATACTGCTTTGCTCTTGGATCACTGTATTTACTCATACAAACTTATTTTTAAATTGAAGGATCCAATCGAAACTTCAATGGCACAATATGTATGTTTACGCATGTTTCTTTAACAGGTTTGCTCTTATAAATAGCTCTGTTGGTTTCAATTTCAATTGTGTATACAGTTGACTTCTCATATCATGCACATTACTAGCATCACAACAGAGCCAATAGTGTTGTTGTACATGTAGACCTGTGGTACCCATCTGAAATCTTGTTGTGCCGTGTAGTTTCCCACGCTTTGTATTCTTTCAATGCTGCTTTGTGTTGAACTGATATGATTTGAACCATGTATCTATTTTGATTTGGCAAGACAATGCAGTGACCATAGAACGTAGATATATGTTTGTTTGATGCTTTTATTATGTACTACTTGGCAATAGAAGAATTGGTAGTTTAATCCTTTCCACCTTACTAACAAACTGGTTCACCGAAATGAGTTTCATATACTAGTACATGCTAAACATGTTATGTGTCTGCTTGTTTCTTCTTTTAGAATGCTGACAGAATATTGGGGAAGAGTGCCTTATTAAGCAATGGTAAAGGAAGTAATGCAGATAAGGTTCAGGATAGTGAGACATCATTGTTGGTCTCCAACAAAGCTGATAAAATAGCTAAGGAAAACTATCTTGAAGACAGTGAGACAACCCCAAAGTCTTGTCTTGGTGTAGTGTTCGAGTTACTGGCCACTACCACTGGCACAAGCTATTCAAACTCACTGTCTGAATCAGTTCGGTTTCTTGAGCCTCAACTACAAGTTGAAAGACATCGATTAGCTATGCTGCGACAAGAAGCCAAAGGACTGCGGAAGTCCCTGGAGCATTCAGATGCATACTTTCTGGTGCAACAGCAAGCGTTGGAGGATTTTAGCGCCATACAAGAGAAAGCTAATAAGCTTGCTAAGCTTATTGCCAGCATGGTGGATACCCAGGATAGCGTTTCTTGAGCTCGTTTGAAGTTGTTTTAGTTATGGACTTGTTTTGTTGCCGCGTTTATTTGCACTGGTGGCCAATTTAGATGGCCAGTGTATGTAATATACTGCTTTGTTCCCTATATTTGCACTGGTGGCGAACTTTGATGCCCAGTAGATGTAATATGTGTAATAGCCTAATAGCCTAGCGTTAGTTGCTTGCTTATTTATTTCCGTATTATCTTGTTTAGTTGTTTGCTTGTAGTCACTGTAGTTCTTTTTCCGCGTTTTTCTAGTGGCCACAATAACCTATTTTTATAACTAGGCCACAATAACCATGGCAACACACGGACTGTTGTAACCATGGTCCTGCTACCTGCTGTAGTGACCATGGGCCTTCTACGGGTCATAGGATCCATGGGCCTTCTACGGGCCGTAGGATCCATGGGCCTTATATGGGCCGTCTAATCAATCTATGGGCCTTCTACGGGCCATATAATCATTCCACCAAACTTGGGCCGTACTATTCATGGACCGCAAAATGGGCTGTAAACGGGCTAGAGTGGAAATCGTCTGTTTTATGGCCCGACCATAACGGGCCCTTAATAGGCAGTATTTGATGACACTATGAAAACAGCCCAACGGGTTAGCGGGCCGACTGTAACCATAGACTGAATTTGGCCCACAAGCGGAACAGGCCAGTAACGGACCGTAAGTAACCGAATTCTAGAAATGAGCCCAAGAATAAATGGGCCCTTAGAAGGCCGAAAGAGAACACGGGCCGCAAATGGCCGACGGAATAATGGGCTCTTAGTGGGTATAAAGCGATACACTGTTCATTACGGGCCAGTTTCACCACGGGCCGTTAATGGGCTAAGAGTTACAAAGGGCTTCATATGGGCCGAAAGACTTCATGGGCCGGACATGGGCCAGAAGTTACAATGGTCTGGAATCATATTGGACGGCCCAGATGATGCTACTGGGCCTAATTCAGATAGGCCATAATGGGTCGTGAGTTAGCGAGCTGTAAATGGGCTAGATGCAAACAGGCTGTTTATAGGCTTTCTGTGGGCTGGCCCGCTACTTTTTGACAAAGTCAAACGGACCAGTCTATTCCCCGGAATGGGCATCTATTGGGCTGTGCCACGTGTCGACATATCATAGGCACCTCATGTCCAATGAGTGGATGACATCTATCCCAACGTTGAGCCGACAAGTGGATCCTTCGGCGAATGAGAATTTTACACGTGCAAAATCCCCATTGGTCGGGGCTGTTAACGGGTTATCGTATCCAAACCGTAACCCGATAGCTTAACGGCGACCCGTTATGGTGGATGCCATGTGTCTGTTACCCTTGACGAAAACACTTCTCTGACGCGCCATTTATCGTCATGGAAGTGGACACTTCCATGATGATAATTTTGGTATTGTCATGGAACACTTCTACGACAACACATGTATGACTATCTTGATTCTGTCATAAAATCATCATGGATGTACATACATGACAGAAAACGTGACGTACTGTGACAAACACGTTTCATCATAGAAGTGTATTTTTTGTAGTGAGTGGATGAGGATCCATAAATCTTTGCTTCTGATTTTCAATAAACACACAATTATACCAAGCAAACGAGCAAACAAACCAAGTAAGACATAAGCGCAAACAAAAAGACGAACGGAAGAAGGGCGAATAAAAAGGCAAAAAATTTCGAAAATAGTTTTAGAAGTGGGGGAGAGAAAAACGAGCGGCAAATGGTGAATAATGTAATGCAAGATATGAGAGTTTATGATGGGTACTTGGTAGCTTGGTGTAGATCTCCCCGGCAACGGCACCAGAAATTCTTCCTACTACTTCTTGAGCTTGCGTTGGTTTTTTCCTGAAGAGGAAAGGGTGATGCAGCACAGTAGAGATAAGTATTTCCCTCAGTTAAGAACCAAGGTATCAATCCAGTATGAGAAGAACGCGCAAAGCACCAATACCTGCACAAACAATCAAACACTTGCACCCAACGCGATAAAGGGGTTGTCAATCCCTTCACGGTCACTTGCAAAGGTGAGATCTGATAGAGATAGATAAATAAAACTAAACAAAAGATAATATATTTTTGGATTTTATGGTTTATAGATATGAAAATAAAAGATTGCAAAATAGTAGATCGAAAACTAATATTATGGAAAATAGACCCGGCGGCCATAGGTTTCATTAGAGGCTTCTCTCATGAAGGCAAATAATATGGTGGGTGAATAAATTATAGACGAGCAATTGATAGGAAAGCGCAAAGTTATGACGTTGTCGGCGTTCTGGGAACGGGGTAACCTAGACTTGCTCGCCGCGCCCGCGGTGTGGTTTCAAGGTGGCCCAAGACGCCCATCTTCATCAACGAAGCTCAAGACCTCGCGAGGGGCCAAGACTGCTGGGCGGACGACGTGAAGCTTCTCAGCACGGCCTCCTCGTGCAGGCTCGCGAGGAGGCGGAGAGATATAGGCGGGGTACCTCACGAGGTGCCCATGACGCAAGCCATGACGACCGAGGGTGCAAAGGGCTCCAGCCCGCACAGTGTCCTCATTTTCCCTTTGGTGCAAAGGAGGCAAGCGCAGGCCAAGGCAGCAGGCAAAGGCAACCATTTCGGTGCAACAAGACCAAGACCAGCAGAACGGCAGGAAGGAGGTCATCGTGGAGCCCAAGTCGGCGTCACCGTCAGAGTCTTTGGCAGGCGAGGACCGACTTTAGTCAGGATAAGTGTACTAGATGTTCCCTTCCAAATGGCAAATTGTTTGCGCCCTTCCCGCTCAATATTTGGGGAGAGGCCCAGGGCTTCCCACTATAAATAGGACTAGAGAGAGAGAGATCGAGACCAGAGCTAGAGGATAGACACCTGATAGAAAGATAGGCGACTAAACTCCCCTAGCAGTTCACCGCACCAGCCAAGAACAGACCCTCGCGAGGCTGTTCTTCCTTGTATTGTTCATCATCAGCCCCAGAGGCAATCCACCACACCACACACTGGAGTAGGGTATTACACCACAATGGTGGCCTGAACCAGTATAAACCTCATGTCCCTTGTGTTGTTCTTTGTGTAGTTTAGATCCTTGCGAGGCGACGAGTCGTAGGTAGATTGAAGGTGCGATCTCTGCGTGCACCCCAGAGTTCGAACCTAGAGGGTCTGCTGAACCCGAACCGACATTGGCGTGCTGTAGGTGCACCAGAATCCGCTTCCGCCGCCTGCTCTTCGCCGCCTCGATCCGTGTCGACGCTTGCCGGACCCGACCGAAGCGCCGGGCCGCTCGCTCGCGTCGCCGCCAGACGGCTCCATTAGCGGCCGCTTCGCCGTTCCCCATCGCTGCCGTAACGCCACCACTGCCCGGCGGGAACGAGCAGCAGCGCCGTCTTCAGATCCTTCGGTGCGGCGGAAGGCCGCACCGCCACCCCGCCATCGCTCCAGCCAGTTCTTCCCCACGCCTGCGCGCCTCGCGGATGCACACGCCTGTTTCGAACGGGAACTTCAGATTACCATCCCGCCGACGACTCTACGACGAAAGTGGCTCGCCCCGATCACCGAAGCTCGTCGGCGCCGCTGGGGCTCCGTGCGCCATCCTCTCGCTGCAACGCGCCCGCCTTGCACGGGCGATGAAGTCCGGGCGCCACCGCCCCTCAAGAAGGCGCCTTGGCCCCAAGGCGCGTCGCCCCTGGGAGGAACCCACTCCGTCCGGCACCAGCGCAGCAAGAGAAGAGCTGCCAAGAGATCCCTCGTCCCCAAGAAGCTGCCCGAGTGCTCCCCGCACCGGCCCTTCACGACCGCACTCCTGCTCCAGCACGTCAAGACCCCGCGCTGCTCCCGGCGGCAGCGCACGGAGACCCCCAAGATCAATCCCTCCATCACCAAAGGCCTCCCGTGGCCACTGCAGGCTGCCGTGCCTTCACCGCCGAGCTGTGCAGCGTGGCCTGGCCGGGCAAGTTCAAGCCAGACCTGCCCCCACGCTACGATGGCATGGCTAACCCTGCGGAGTTCCTCCAGCTCTATGAGCTGGGCATCGAAGCCGCCAATGGAGATGAGAAGGTCATGGCGAACTGGTTTCCCATGGCGCTCAAGGACGGTGCCCGCACCTGGCTCCTGAACCTGGCTCCTGGCACGATTTCCTCCTGGAACAAGATGTGCACCCGATTCATCGCCAACTTCCAATGCACCCGCGATCGGCCCCCGGCCATGAGTGACATGCGCCACATCAAGCAGCAGTCAGGGGAGACCTGCAAAAGTTCATCCAACGCTTCAACAACGCTCGCCTTAAGATCCCTAGGGTATCCGAGGAGGCCATCATCTCAGCCTTCTCCGACGGCGTGCGTGACGTCAAGATGAAGGAAGAGCTCGTGATCCATGAAGACCCAGCGCATCCTCGAGCTGTTCAACTTGGCGACCTGGCGCGCCAGGCTGAGGAAGGACGCCTTTCCTTCTCGAGCTGCCGCCGCCGACCCGTAAGAGAAGAAGCCCAAGGTCAAGGACGTGAAGCGCAAGGGGGCTGCCGTGCTTGCAGCAGAGCCGGACACCAAGCGAGGAAGGGATCAGCCAGAGTCATCAAGGGGGTCGCGCTAGCGGACTTCGTAGAGGAATGGGCGGAGGCGCCGGGCCTCAAGGCTGATGAGGATCGATCCCTCTCCCCGGGAAGCGAGGCGTCGGATGGTTGGGTCATGTACTTCGATGGGGCGTTCTTCCGACACGGCGCGGGGGCTGGCGCAGTGCTCATATCTCCCACTCAAGACAAGCTCTACTACGCCATGCAACTCTGTTTCCGTCACAGAGAAAAGGTCTCCAACAACATAGCAGAATACGAAGGCCTGATAGCAGGCCTGAAAGCCGCAGTCGCCCTGGGGGTGAAGCGCCTTACCATCAAGGGTGATTCACAGCTCCTCGTCAACTTCTCCAACAAAGTATACGAGCCGAGGGATGAGCACATGGAAGCCTACCTCGCGGAGGTCCGCAGGATGGAGAAGCAGCCTGGGACCGGAGTTGCAGCACAGCCTCGCGGCACCAATCAAGAGGCTGATGACATCGCCAAACGGGCATCCAGGCGACTACCTCAGGAACCTGGCGTCTTCGAGGAGCGGCTCTTGAAGCCCTCGGCGACGCCATCGCTATCAAGCACGGTGCAGCCTCAGGAAGAGCTCCCCCAGACACCCGCCTCGGGAGCCCCGGTCTGCGGCCCTGCCTCAGGAGCACGTCTGCTCCTGGCACTGGAGCCTCAGGAGGGGTGCTGGATCACAGAGCTCAAGAATTACCTGACGCAAGGGACCTTGCCGGAAAAGGAGGAGGAAGCGGAGCATGTGGCGCGGCAGGCCACAGCGTACTGGATCAGGGATGGAGAGCTCGACCGAAGACGACCGAATGATGTGTCCCTATGTTGCATTCCCAGGGAGCAAGGGAGGGAGCTGCTGGTAGACATACACGGGGGAGACTGTGGGCATCATTCGTCATCACGGACTCTCGTTGGCAAGGCGTTCCGCAGCGGGTTCTATTGGCCCACGGCGCTCAATGATGCCGTCGAACTAGTGAAAGCTTGCGAGGCCTGCCAATTCCATGCCAAGCAGATCCATCAGCCGGTGGGAGGCCTGCAAACTATACCCCTCTCGTGGCCATTTGCAGTCTGGGGGCTGGATATCCTGGGCCCGTTCCCTCGGGCGCCGGGAGGCTATCGTTACCTCTACGTCGCCGTGGACAAGTTCACCAAGTGGGCTGAAGTGGAAGCCGTCCGCACCATCCCCGCAGGTTCCACGGTCAAGTTCATCAAGGGCATCGTGAGCCGGTTCGGGGTGCGGAACCGCATCATCGCCGACAATGGTTCGCAGTTCACCAGTAACCTCTTCAAAACATATTGTGCTAACCTTGGGACGCACGTATGCTACGCTTCGGTAGCTCACCCGCAAAGCAACGGTCAGGCCGAGCGGGCCAAGGCAGAGGTCCTGAGGGGCCTCAAAACCAGGACCTTCAAGAAGAAGCTGGAAGCCTGCGGCAGGGGCTGGTACGATGAGCTTTAGTCTGTGCGGTGGTCCATCCGCACGACAGCGACCAAGCCGACTAGCGAGACCCCGTTCTTCCTGGTTTATGGAGCTGAGGTGGTCCTCCCTCACGAGGTCAGACGTCATTCCACACGGGTCCTGGCGTTCGACGAGGCGCAGCAGGACGCCATGCGGGGGACGGACCTCGTGCTGGGGGAGGAGCATCGTCGAGAAGCCGCGCTACGAGCAGCAAGGTACCAACAAGCACTGTGGCGATACCACTGCCGCAACATTCGCCCCAGGACTCTTGAGGTAGGGGACCTCGTGCTCGACGGTTCTCTCCGTGGAGGGACTGATAAGCTCTCTCCCATGTGGGAGGGCCTGCTCAAGGTTGTTCATGTTTCAGTGCCCGGCCCGCGCTTGGAGACTCAGGAGGGGGTGCCCGTCCAAAACGCGTGGAACATCCAACATCTCCGAAGGTTTTACCCCTGAAAAGGCCCGGTGCCTGTGAAGAAGGCGAATGCCTGTGAAGTTGTTGCGTTTTGGAAAAGGCCCGGTGCCTGTGAAGAAGGCGAATGCCTGGTGCATGTGAAGAAGGTGAATGCATGTGAAGTTGTCGCGTTTTGGAAAAGGCCCGGTGCCTGTGAAGAAGGCGAATGCCTGTGAAGTTGTCGCGTTTTGGAAAAGGCCCGGTGCATGTGAAGAAGGTGAATAGCAGTGAAGTTGTTGCGCTTCGGAAAAGGCCCGGTGCCTGTGAAGAAGGCGAATGCCTGTGAAGCTGCTGCGATTGGGAAAAGGCCCGGTGCCTGTGAAGAAGGCAAATGCCTGTGAAGCTCGCTGCCCGTGACACTCTCACGTAATAATGAGTGGGGCTGTACACGCCCCGGAGTCTCCGGAGTGCCACCCTCGGGCCTCGGAGGCTCCCGCCCATGCCCAGTGGCAGCACTTAGCTCCGCGCTGGTGGGAAGACATCGAAGACTAGATTAGGTGCCGGACGCGGCTTCTTTCATTTGCTTTCTGCAGTTGGCTTGTTCATTCCCATTTGAAGTTTTATCAAAGTTGTTGCCGTTTTGGCTTGTGACTCTCTGCCTTTTTCGCTCCCCTTCCTCGATTTCTTTCGCGCAAGTCTTGCGAGGGAGCGTCACGAGCACCCTCGCGACCATTTTCAGCCCCTATCATCTGAGGCTTCCTAAGCCGGGTACGCTACGGGAGCACCCCTCCCAGTCCGTGCCCCACGGGCACCGTGACGCGAACACAGGACCTGGGTCGGTCGCCTCCGCAACTGAGGCCGGAAGCTACCTCTCCTGACTAACCTTTGCAGGACATGAAGCGTTCGACGAGACCTTGGCCTCGGGAAGCGAAGACCACGAAAGGTCCCCTCGAGCTAAGTAATTTCTACGCGCAGGCGTGTGGCACAAAGGCATAATGCAGGAATAGCGGAAACAGTACGACCATTAACAGCAACAGTCCAAGCACACCCACACGGGGCCCTACACTACTGTCGCGTAGGAAGAGGGGAAGGACAAAATAGGGGTGACTCACTTGGCACCAACTCGCGGCGAAGGCTTGTACCGCCTCCGGAGCTCAGGCGGACTCCCTCTCGCGCTTCACCGGGGCGCGATGGCGGGCAGACCCGCTACCTCCCTCCAGGCGGGCGCGACGGCACGGGGGCTGGTCGCGACCACCGCTGGAGGGGTTGCTGTCCGAAGGAGAGCCGCCGAAGCTCGACGAGCCCCGAGCGCCACCGACCACGCGCGCGCTGCCATCTTCATCCTGATCGTCGCCAGGGCTGGGCCCATGGCCGCGGTCGTCGTCCTCGGGGCAGCACCCGACGCGGCGACCGTCTTCCCTGAACACCCTCACGTAGAGGGTGGCATCGCCATCGAACTTGAAGTGCAGGGTGCACCGCCGGCTTAGACCACGCGCGCGGGCAAACGTTTGCCAGCCGCGGGTCAGGGCCACGCTCCCGGCGAAGGAGACCTCCAATAAGCCAGGAGGCCCGGCTGCAACAACCGTCCGACCGAGCGAGGCCGCCGGGCGCCGCCGAAGTTCACCTAAAAGAAGCGGGAAGCTGGAGTTGTGCTGGTCGGCTCCACCGACCACACGATAAACTCTGGCAGCTCCTCTGCCGACTGGAAGCGCGGCCTGGGAGGTCGCGCGGTCGTAGCGCGCCCCCCATCAACGGCATGGCGCCCATCGCCATGCAGGAGATCGCCTCCATGGCCGCGGGAAGCCGCTGTGGGAGCCACAGGGTGCTTGCAGGGATGGCCTCGACCGCGCTTGGCCGGGGAAGAGTCAGGCTCCACCTGGCGGGCCTTTCCCTTCTCCGCGGCCGAGAACCTCTTTGACGGAGCCATGGAGAAGAGGGAGAAGCAAGAAGAGATGGGCTGGAAGAGCTCGCGCAGTTCCGTACTTATAGCCGGAAGAGGCCAATCGTCGGCCTCCACGATCGCAGGTAATCATGACCCGTTTCTGCATGAAGGGACTTGTCAAGCCATGCGGTTGCCGAGGCGTCGTGGGGAAGCTGGGACGCCCACGTCCAATCAACCTCCACGCGGCACCCAAGGCCGCTGGCTGTTGGGGCCCGCGGCGCTTCGCACTTGCCCCTTCGCTTCTCTGCTAAGCCAAGTCCAGGCGCGCCTTGGGCCCGGGGGCTACTGTCGGCGTTCTGGGAACGGGGGTACCCAGACTTGCCTACCTGCGGCCTACGGCGTGGCTCGAGGGGTGGCCCAGTATGGCCCATCTTCATCAACACAATCTCAAGACCCTCGCGAGGGGCCAAGCCTCGCGGGGCGGTCGACAGGAAGCTTCCTCAGGCACGGCCTCCTCGGGCTGGCTCGCGAGGAGGCGGAGAGATCAAGGCGGGGTACCTCACGAGCTGCCCACGACGCAAGCCATGACGACCGAGGGCGCCAGCCCGCGCAGTGTCCTCATTTCCCCTTTGGTGCAAAGGAGGCAAGCGCAGGCCAAGGCAGCAGGCAAAGGCAACCATTTCGGTGCAACAAGACCAAGACCAGCAGAACGACAGGAAGGAGGTCATCGTGGAGCCCAAGTCAAGGCCACCGCCGAGTCTTGGCAAAGCGAGGACCAACTTTAGTCAGATAAGTGTACTAGATGTTCCCCTTCAAAATGGCCAATTGTTGGCGCCCTTCCCGCTCAATATTTGGGGAGAGGCCCAGGGCTTCCCACTATAAATAGGACTAGCCACCACCGAGGCAAGGGGGCCTGGATAGAAAGGACGAAGGGAGAAGGATAGAGAGGGAGATCGAGACCAGAGCTAGAGGATAGACACCTGATAGAAAGAGAGGCGACTGAACTCCCCTAGCAGTTCATCGCACCAGCCAAGAACAGACCCTCGCGAGGCTGTTCTTCCTTGTATTGTTCATCATCAGCCCCAGAGGCAATCCACCACACCACACACTAGAGTAGGGTATTACACCACAATGGTGGCCTGAACCAGTATAAACCTCGTGTCCCTTGTGTTGTTCTTTGTGTAGTTTAGATCCTTGCGAGGCGATGAGGCGTAGGTAGGATGAAGGTGCGATCTCCGCGTGCACCCCAGAGTTCGAACCTAGAGGGTCTACCGGAACCCGAAATCCGACAGACGTTATCCAAGGCAATGATTATGTAATATAGGCATCACGTTCGTGTCAAGTAGACCGACTCCTGACTGCATCTACCACTATTACTCCACACATTGACCGCTATCCAGCATGCATCTAGAGTATTAAGTTCATAAAGACTAGAGTAACGCCTTAAGTAAGATGACATGATGTAGAGGAATAAACTCATGCAATATGTTGAAAACCCCATCTTTTTATCCTTGATGGCAACAATTCAATACATGTCTCGCTACCCCTACTTTGTCATTGGGTGAAATCACGCAAGATTGAACCCAAAGCTAAGCACCTCTCCCATTGCAAGAAAAACCAATATAGTTTGCCAAACCTAACCGATAATTCGAAGATAAATACAAAGATATCAAATCATGCATATAAGAATTCAGAGAAGATTCAAATAATATTCATAGATAAGCTGGTCATAAACCCACAATTCATCGGATCTCGACAAACACACCTCAAAAGAAGATTACATCGGATAGATCTCCAAGAACATCGAGGAGAACATGGTATTGAGAATCAAAGAGAGAGAGAGAGAGAGAGAGAGAGAGAGAGAGAGAGAGAGAGAGAGAGAGAAGAAGCCGTCTAGCTACTAGCTATGGACCCGTAGGTCTGTGGTAAACTACTCACGCTTCATCAAAAGGGCAATAGGGTTGATGTAGATGCCCTCCGTGATCGAATTCCCCCTCTGGCAGGATGCCGGAAAAGGCCCCAAGATGGGATCTCATGGAACAGAAGGTTGCGGCGGTGGAAAAGTGTTTTTGTAGATGCTTCTAGTGGTTCTGGAATATATGTGAATATATAGGAAGAAGAACTAGGTCAGGAAGGTCACAAGGGGCCCACAAGGTAGGCGGCGCGCTCTCCACCCTTGTCGCCACCTCGTAGCTCTTCTAACTTGCACTCCAAGTCCCTTGGCTGTCTTCTGGTCCAAGAAAAATCATCGTGAAGTTTTATTCCGTTTGGACTCCGTTTAGTATTGCTTTTCTGCGAAGCTCAAAAACAAGGAAAAAACAAAAACTGGCACTGGGCTCTAGGTTAATAAGTTAGTCCCAAAATAATATAAAATAGCATATTAATGCATGTAGAACATCCAAAACAGATAATATAATAGCATGGAAAAATCAAAAATTATAGATACATTGGAGATGTATCAGCTTCTAACATTTACTTGCTTCTTGTAGGTACACATGTCGGCGGCACTGATCCATGCTTCAACCCGGAGGAAGAGCTCGCCTCCGCCGCCGTTCACTTTGGGTGGCTCTGGCCAAGATGAAGTGCCCCAGCAACTATCTCTCATGACTTGCCAAGTATGAACTCACCAGTTCAATCTTACCAATACCAGTTGCAATTAATGGCTATGTTTTGTACGGTCGATGTATTAAGCATGTTGTAGTAAACATTCCGAGCATGTTTTAGCTATTTTCCCATGTTTTAGCTATTTTCCCTACCTTTTTATAGACAACTGGGCCATTCTCTACTCTGGCAGCACCTGCCTTGTGATGTTTAACTCTACCAATTGCATTTTCATCAGTACCGGTTTCAATGGCTATTAAGCCTGTTGCAATTAACAATTGTATCCATTTTAAAATAGTTGTATTTCAATGGCTACAAACTTACAAAACATGACTTAGGATGCTGTTAAGCCTGTTGCAATTAATAGTTGTATCCATTTTTTAATCCTTCCCTTTGCTACCGTGCTACTCTTTCGCAATGAAGATATATATCACTACAGATGCTGCCGTTTTATTACCATTTGCTATTTTTGGTGGATGTTAACCCTGTTGTAGTTAACATTGGCTTTCCTTGTACTTACACGGGGCTACAATTGGCAATGTTATTGTTTACCATCGAGGTTAGCTGCATCCCATGTCTTATACACCATTTGTTTCTAAATATAAGTATTTTTCGAGATTCCAATATGGAGCAAAATGAGTGAATCTAGATTCTATTCTAAACTATATCTATAATTCTATATACATCTGTATGTAGTTCATACTGAAATCTCTAAAAATACTTGTACTTAGGAACATAGTTAGTTGTATTTACATCATTTGTGCAAACTCAGTTTAGCTTCTAACATTTACTGGTTGCTTGTAGGTACATATATGAGCGGTACTGATCCACGCTTCAATCCCTTTTGCGTATGGGGTAATGAGATATTCATGAGCAAGCGTCAAGTGAGGAAACTAAGAAAGATTGTTAGGAGAAAGAAACGAGTGATGGGAATTAAGATCTTTATTTACACTTCGTCCAAGACAACAATTAACTTTAGGATGGTAAGTAATGTGTTGCCTTTTCCACCTGCCCACAACAAGTTACTTTATTAGACCCAGTATCTGAAAATTTTCTCTTTTCAGTGGTTTCTGAAGCTATTTACTACGGATTACCTTGCAAACTACATGATCGGAGTGGAGGAAACTAAGGTTAAAGTATATAATTCATGCTACCATGATAATGCTTGAGAAGTCTTCCTGAAGGCGGTGAAGGAAGGACGGGCGATTGTCACAAGGGGTTGGACAAATATTGCGGTTCATCATAGTTAATTGTTGTCTAATCCTATAATTACTGAACATATTGTACTTCCAATTTTATTTATGGATTCGTTGTTGAACCATTGTGCTGAGAATTTCGATTCCATGTTTCGTATTTCAAAATTTCCAACTTGAATAATAAATTACAAGGAAAAATAAAATTATACATGAGCGAATAAAATAATGTGCACACGGTTAGAAAGAAAACAACATGTGCGATGAAAAATAGAGAACAGATGGTTCCTTGACCTGAAACGTTTGCGATGCCCGACGGATGCACACACGGTTTCATCTCGTATGTGTGTGCGATTCATGGTAATACGTCAAATGTTTCAAACCAGTGTGCGTGTGGGATAGGAATACCAATCGCACACAGTCATGAAAATGGACACATTGGCGTTAGTAGAGGCACCGCACACATTTTATATTCTTGAATTGTGCGTGATAACATACCTATCGCAAACATATCGGTAGATTAAACGTTGATGTCCACCTTTTTCACACGACTGTAGCGGTGTAATTGTTTGGGATGTCTCTCGGATCAGAAACGTAACATCGAGATGTAACGTGTGGGACTGAGCGGCTTCTGTTACGTTTATTCTAAGGCGATCGTTAGTAGCCGCTCACCTACCCCCGACGGTTTTTGGGTCGTGTGGGAAGGACCCCCTTATCGCAGTCACTCACTTGGCGACGGTTCCAAATGCCGTCGCGGAAAGGGGTTAAAAACCATTTGTATAGCACCTTACGGTACCAGTGATGACACGTATGTATCATTGCTATTAAGGGTAAAAAGATGGGCTTTATTCATACGTGAGTTTTTCTTGTCTACATCATGTCATCTTGCTTAAGGCGTTACTCTTTTTTTCCATGAACTTAATACACTAGATGTATGATGGATAGCGGTAGATGTGTGGAGTAGTAGTAGTTGTTGTAGAATTTTTTCGGTCTACTTGTCTCGGACACGATGCCTATATGTGATCATTGCCTTGGATATCGTCATAATTATTTTCTTTCTATCAATTGCCTAACAACAATTTGTTTACCCACCGTATGATATTTTCAAGAGAGAAGGCTCTAGTGAAAACTATGGCCCCCGGGTCTATCTTTTATCATATATTAAAACCAAAAATATCTTGCTGCAATTTCTTTTATTTATTTTATTTTGTATTTTTGTTCGATCTATCTATCAAAAACTATACTATTTAATCTTGCTCGTAACCGTCAAGGGGTTGACAACCCCTTGTTCGCATTGGGTTGCAAGTATTTGTTGTTTGTGTGCAGGTGTTGTTAAAGAGTCGTTGCTTGGTTCTCCTACTAGACTGATAACCTTTCATAACTCAAGGAAATACGTATCTCTATTATACAGCATCATCCTCTCCTCTTTGGGGAAATCCCAACGTAGCTCACAAGTAGCAGGACCAGACGAGCATCTGCAAATATCCCAGTCACCCAAATCCCTACCATTTCCAAGGAAATCAAGGAAGTGAGGGTGGAGCAAGTCCCAGCAAGTGACTTTGGGGCACATGATGGGGTCCTGCTAACGATCCAAGACAAGCCTAGTGACCGGGAATCGGACAAGGTCGTGGTCCATTTGGGTGTAAGAAAATCGAGACATGGGGACGAGAGCCACTCAGGGTCATTCCGTTACATGGACAAGGATGTAGGCTTTCAATCAGCTGAAGAAGGAGGGTCGAGAACTTTTCGGCAAGCTTCAACTCATGGGATAACCTCCCCTTGAACTTTGCTTGGCTTGCCAGAGTTCTCCTACCTTGTCTGGGGTCATTGGTTTACTTTGAGGGATTTGGAACTTGCCACCAACCGTTTTTGCAAGATAACATTATTGGTGAGGATGGATATGGTGTAGTTTATTGCAGCGAGATCATCAATGGCACTCCTGTTGCTGTGAAAAAGCTTCTTAATAACCTGTAAGACTTGTCTTATCACAATGTTACACTGCCCATACATGTTCCTTCGTAACAGAATATCCTGCTTTATATTGAACCAAATGCTGTTTTTCATCTTGTAGAGGGCAAGCTGAGAAGGAATTCAGAGTAGAAGTTGAAGCTATTGGTCATGTTCGCCACAAGAACTTAGTCCGTCTTCTTTGTTACTGCATGGAGGGTACTCAGAGGTACTTGTACCGTCTTTCACTGTCATATTCATGTTATACCTTTGTTTCATTGATTACATGTCGCATTCACAAAAGGAAAGGTTGGTTACATATCCTTGGTACATGTATTACCAAGCAAATGATTGTATGGAATTCTGTTGCATCATTCCTTACTTCAAGTGACATTTCAGGATATTTGTCTATGAATATTTGACCAATGGAAACCTAGGGCAATGGCTTCATGGAGATATGAGTCACCGGGGCTCCCTTACATGGGAGGCCCGCATAAAGATTTTTCTAGGGACAGGTAAAGCGTGAGTTCTCCCTGGAATGCCCTTTCTTTCTGCTAATGTCGTGTCATTTATTCTTTATCTTGCCAATTGGATAATGCAATCATAAAGGTCCCGAAATTGCATCTTATTTCTACCTGGAACTAATTCCACATTAAATAATAATTGCTCTATAACATATTGTCATTCACGATGGAAGTGAGGCTTAAGCTGAACGAATTCCTAATACCATGTCTATCTTATGTAACACATCAATTCAATACTTTCATTCAATTCATTGCAGGCTTGCTTACTTGCATGAGGCAATTGAACTGAAAGTCGTGCACCATGATATCAAATCTAGCACTATTTTGATGGATGATGATTTTGACGCTAAAGTATCAGATTTTGGTTTAGCCAAGCTTCTTGGTGCCGGTAAGAGTCATGTAAATACTCGGGTTATGGGAACCTTTGGGTATGTTGGGCAACTAATGAGCTAGAGTACAGTTACACTATGTTAGTGGTGGTTAATAATGTCCTGCATTTACTCATTGCAGTTATGTGGCACCAGAATATGCAAACACTGGACTGTGAATGAGAAAAGTGACATTTATGACTTTGGAGTTGTTATTCTAGAGGAAATTACAGAGAGGGATCCTGTTGACTATGGTAGCTCGACAAATGAGGTATTTGTGAGTTGTCAAAACTGTTTGTTAGATGCATTCTGCTTGTTTGTAATACCATCAAGTGGTAAGATATGATTAGGACGATAACATTAGGATGCTTCTTATCTCAAGTTGAATCCTACTCAAAGTTTAATTTGTGTCTAATAGGACATGGAATGCTCAGAGCTAACTTCAAAAATATTATGTACATGCAGTTGTGTTCTGTGTCATTTTAACTTCCTATATTAACATTAGTCAACAGTAGAGTGGTTGCACTAGTATTGTTCTGGTCTTTTCAGTCACAATACGTGCCCATGACAACATTGTCGATTGGCCTTGGATATTGACATAATGTTATCTGTCGTTGCTCTAAATTAAATAATTGGCAACGGGGCATTAGAGCCACTAGATTTGTTATTTGCATAGCTAGCATCTAAACTTGAGCACTCTCTAACTAAGGAATGTGACATTCCAACCAGAGTTGTCCCTCAGTTGGGAAATCTAGGCATAGATGGAGGTAATTACGCAAAACCTCCACATTTGGGGCTAGGGTAATTACACAATTGGTATAATCACAAATAACCACCGGTTTTGAGGCCTGTGAGTAACAAATAGTGGGTTGCTACTATGCTGGGATGGGGCTCCTATGCTTGCCATAAGGCTTCCACTGTGCACGCGGCCACGCTCCCATGCCATCCTTAACTATGGCAGGGCAACTGCTATGGCGATCTTCATTCTTGATATCACCATAGCAGGACGGTAGCATAGCCGCACCCATCCCGAGACCATGTCGACCGCTACATGGTCATGGCAGGATGGTGATGGCGGCCATGTCACGTCGGGTCCCGGTTGGTTTGGGTACGAGTGTTGCATGTCGCTCGGCGTCCATCTCACCATCTGGTTCATTGGTGCTGCAGACTTTGACGGTCGTGTCGTGTGAAGGAGCAACATCAACACCAACAGGCCAATTCAAAAAAAGAAGCACCAATAGGCTGACCGTACGTAGTTCCATCACTCCGGCATCCTTGCCGTGTATGCTGTGTCTAGAAGCGCATTGTAGCAGAGATTTTACTCCGGAGTGGTGGTTTTGGGTGTGTTTTGGAGAGAGAATGGGTGGCTGAGGAGAGGAGAGGATCTTGGATACTATTGGCTTGAAAATACCGGCCCAAACTAGACTAACTAATGAGGAAGCAAATTGGTATGGATATGATAGTTCCCTTTCCAGTGTCATCTCCGTGTCCATTAATTGGATACAAGTAGAAGTTCCAACATTACTGAGTGTAAATAAGAATTGGATATTGTTGGAACATCTGTTACGATTCAAATGTCTACTTTTTTTAGAAAAGGAGGATTACCCCCGGCCTCTGCATCAGAGTGATGCATGCAACCCCTTTAATAAGCCAAGTGACCGAAGTGTTTGTGATCCATAAAAAGCTCACATAGAGCCGGAAAAAAAGGTATAAAATGCCACAACCGGCGAAAGAATAAGATGACTAACACCTATCCTATTACTGGAACGCCATCCAAAGCGGTTGTAGATATCTCGAGATACCATCTCCCATCAGGAAGACCCAGTAACCAAAGGTTCCCTGGCTTCCGCGGGGGTGAGTAACGACCACATATGGATCCAAGCAGTGGCCCTATAGATAACCTGCAAAAAATTTATACGAGTTTGTCTATTAAAAACCATGTCATTTCTACAGTTCCATATAGCCCAAAATAAAGCACATACTCCTATCCGAATATGCCTCACAATATTTGTCTCTACTCCATTTATCCACGTCCCAAATAACATGTGAATACTATTTGGAGGAGTGATATTAAAGGCTATATGAACTGAGCGCCATAAAAGTTTGGCCAGCGGACAATCGAAAAAGAGGTGTTTGATTATTTCATCTTGATCATGAAAGCTACATCTTTGACTACCCTCCCAATTATGTTTTTCCAAGTTGTCCTTAGTCGGAACCACCTCCTTGTGAACAAACCACATGAGACTTCGAATCTTAACGGGACCTTGATCTTCCAAATATGTAGCAATTTCGGAATGGGACCAGAATTAATTAGGTCCAAATACATAGATTTCACTGAAAAAATGTCATTCTTAGTTAATTTCTAGTGAATACTATCAGACTCGTTAGAGAGGTTCACATCCATCAAACTTTTGACAAGGTGTAGCCATGCTTCCCATCGGTCACCTACCAAAGATCTCCGGAATTGGATATTTATAGGGTTGGACTGTAACACTGCAGCAACATAAGCCTCCTTACGTTTTACAATGTTATAGAGAGATCGATATTGTGTGGCCAAAGGCATCTCCCCTAACCACGTATCCTCCCAGAATCTCGTCGAATTACTGTTTCCAATGGTGAATTTAGTTCTATGGAAGAAAGCTGCTTTCGTTCTCATCAAGCCCTTCCAAAATGGTGAATCATTGGGTCTGACGGTAACCTGGGCCAAGGTCTTAGATTGTAAGTACTTATTATGTAAAATTTGTACCCACGTGCCTTCGGTCTCCACAGAAAGCTTGTGCAGCCATTTACTGAGCAGACATCTGTTCTTTACCTCTAAATTCTCAATCCCAAGACCACCCTGGTCCTTCGGCCTACAAATGATGTCCCATTTAGTAAGCATGTACTTCCTCTTTATTTCGTCACTCTGCCAAAAGAATCATGGTCGACAGAAGTCAAGCCTTTTTCGTACCCCAACAGGTACCTCAAAGAAGGAGAAGAGGAACATCGGCATACTCGTGTGCACTGAGTTTATTAGTATTAGCCGACCTCCATATGACATAAGCTTGTCCTTCCAGCAGCTTAGTTTCTTTTGAAATCGATCTTCAGTACACTTCCACTCCTTGTTAGATAGCTTGCAATGGTGAATTGGTATGCCCAGATAACTAAACGGAAGGGTACCCAGTTCACATCCAAACAGTTGTTTATAGGCATCTTGTTCATGGTTGGCTCTCCCAAAATAGAACAATTCGCTTTTATTAAAATTAATCTTCAGTCCCGCTTCATATTTCTGGCCTTTGCCAAATCATGTTCCATGAAAATGATGGTATCATCAGCGTACTGTAGTATGGACACCCCACCATCTACTAGATGTGGTACTAGATCTCCTACTTGGCCTTCCTCTTTAGCTCTTTCTATCATAATTGCCAACATATCCGCTACTATGTTGAACAACATAGGAGACATCGGGTTCCCTTGTCTTAGACCCTTGTGAGTCTGGAAGTAGTGACCTATGTCATCATTCACTTTAATACCAACACTGCATTTTTGTACAAATAAATCGACTTGCTTCCTCCAGGAATTGTCGAATCCCTTCATACGTAAAGCCTACTGTAGCAATGGCCATTTAACTTTATCATATGCTTTCTCAAAATGGAATTTGCAGACCACCCCGTCTAGTTTATTCAAGTGGATCTCGTGAAGTGTTTCGTGCAGGACAACCACACCCTCAAGTATGTTTCTTCCTGGCATGAAAGCTATCTGAGTTGGTTGCACCACACTATGTGCAATCCACGTCAGTCGGTTTGTCCCAAACTTAGTAAAAAATTGAAGCTCACATTAAGTAGGCAAATTGGACGGAACTGCTCAATGCATACCGCCCCTCCTTATTTGGCAACAACGTTATCGTCCCAAAGTTTAGGTGGAATAGCTGCAGATGGCCACTGAACAAGTAATGGAACATTGGTACTAGATCACCTTTAATAATATGCCAGCACTTCTTATAAAATTATGCTGGGAAGCCATCCGGCCAGACGCCTTATTATTTTTTATCTGTGATAGTGCCTCAAACACCTCTTTCTCCATGAATGGTATGGACAAAATCTCATTCTTGTCTGCCCCGAGCTGAGGAATATCCTCGACCATGAGCTCGTCCATAGACACAAAGTTCTCTTTGGGAGCCCCAAATAGAATCCCGTTAAATGTGACTATCCTACAATTTCGTTGGAGAATGTGTAAAACTTCATCAAATGGAAAACTCGAGGCCATGCTAATGTTTGCCTTGTAGTGGCGCAACCAAACACAAATCTTATTTACCCAAATCAAGAAGTCAAATTGATATTCTACTGAGGATCTAGATATGATTACATATCTTTATATGTATCTGATACAATTTGTATTCCGATTCTTTTGATTTGGATGTGAATCTTGCTTGGTGGATCGTGTTTTTGTCCTGATTACAAATACTATATAATCCATATTATCATTTACCAGTTTACACCCATGTTAACTAGACAGTGCTCATCTATGCATAAATAGCAAACTTGGTCATTCAGAGCCTTTGTAAATTTCTAGGCATGTGCTAGGGGCGCACTCGCGCGCGTTGTGTGCACGTGTTGCATTGTGCACGCTTGTACGTCTACGTTGTGGTGAAAAGGACATGACTTGACCACTTGTAGGATAAAATACCATTCACCACACTGAATTATAAAGATACATTGCTCATAAGTATCTTTCATATGATGCTTAGTGTTTTGCATTGTCTCTTCAGTGAAATCATAGGGTCATTCCTTGTGTTTTTCCAACTCAACGCATGATTTTGTGGCATTTGCAGGTAAATATGGTTGACTAGTTAAAAATGATGGTTGCTAGCAGACATTCAGAAGAGGTGGTGGATCCCACCGTAGAGACACGGTCTTCGACAAGAGTTCTCAAACGTGCACTTCTAACAACTTTGAGATCTATGGATCCGGATTCAGAAAAGAGATCGAAGATGGGTCAAGTTGTGCGGATGCTGGAGTCAGATGACCCAATTCCTCGTGTGGTACGTAATATTTTTTTAAGATAAAAAAGCATCTTCATCCTTGTTTATGTCATGCATGTATTCTTAATTACTTTTAATTGATTTTTTTCGAAACATTTCATGTGAATGTGTGGTGGAATGGAACCATTCATTCAATGAACTCAGACTTGGTCTCATACTAAAAGCAAAAGTCGTGCTTTGCTGCGGTGTTCCATCATACTACCAAAGAAAACAAAAGTTTGGTTGGTGGAGAAATCGAAAACATATTCATCAGCGAGTCATATACTTTATTCACTGCCTATTCATGTCCTTTATGCACTGCCTATTCATGTCATGTGATGTGAGTACACTCGAGATTGTGTACCATCTGTGATATCAGTAAATCAAGATAGCAAGTTTAGAGCATCTCAAGCCGCGTCCCCAACAGGCCCTCCAGACGATTTTTCCGTGTCGGTGCTTAAAAATCGGCCCAGTCGCGACTCGCGCACCTAGGAGCCCGTTTTTCGCTGGTTTGGGAGCGCCGGCGGACCCAGGCCGAACCCGGCGCGCTGGGGAGCGCCCGGGGACGCTGGGACGAGCGTTTTTGGCGTGAAAGAGGATGGGCCTGCCGAGTCAGCGAGACGCCGCTTCGTCACCCTCGTCGCCTCGGTTCCCGCGGGAATCAATGCGAAGGCTCCCGCACCGTTCAGCCTCCATTGATGCCTCACGGGCGGCGTAGTGAAGGCACCATGACGCGCGTCCCGCCCTCTCCCGCCACGCGTCGCCCGACATGCAGCCCGTCACCACCCCAGCTGCGGCTATAAAAGGCGACCTCCCCGCCGGTGGACGCCACAGCTCTCATTTCCCTCCTTTCCGGCGCAGAAAGCAATACTCTCCCCTCTTCCCGCCGATGAACAGATGGCCCAAAGGTTCCTAGGCGATGGCGCGGCGGCAAACGGCTTCGGCCGCCGCCACCCCCAAGAGCCGGAGGCGCGCTTGCTCTACAAGGCCGTGTACCCGGCGTCCCCGAACATGCGAGTGCCGGGACGTGGAGCCTGAGCGCCGGCGGCATCCCGGTGCCACCGGTGCCCGAAGGGGCGGCGCGGCGGGCCGAGATCGCCTACATCCGCTCGTACCTGACGGAGAAGCAGCGGAACGAGACGCGCTACGCAGCTGACAGCCACACCCTCTGGATCATGTACTTCCAGCGCCGCCGCGAGGAGCAGATCACCTCCACCAACGGCATCATCCCCCGCGGCCGCCTTAATGCCGACGGGCGGCGCGAATGGTGGGGCGTGCCAGGCCGCACCCTCGAGGCTGTCCTCGACCACATCGAGGCCGGCAACGTACCGCGCCTCGAGTACCCGCCGCGGCTGTCCTTCTCTCGCCGCCGTGGTAGCTCTTGGACGCCGCGGCAAATGGAGCCGGGGTCGTCCTCGTCATCGGGCTGCGGCTCGCCGGCGCTCCGCCCCGTCAAGCCTGAGCCGGAGGGGACGCTGCTCGGGCGCCGCACCCGCAGCGGCGCCCTAGACATCACGAGGGTGCCCGGCCCTCCCCGCGCGGCTCCCTCCGCCTGGTCCGGCCGAAGCCCGAGCCGGGGCTGCTCCCGGTGAAGCCGGAGCACGTCGAGATGGTGGCCCCGGACGACGAGTCCGCCCTCAAGTGGGCGAAGGAGGACTACGTCCGGGAGCAGGTACGCCGCCAGAGTCGGGCGTACGCGGAGCTCCAAGCTCGTTGTTGCAGGCGCGAGGAGGGCGGCGTCATCGTTCTCGACAGCGACGAGGAGGATGAGGCCGGGCCGTCCAGCGCCGCACCGCGTGTCGGAGACCCTGATCAGGGTGCAGCAGGGACGGCGGCGGCACTGGCGAGGCACGCGACGACGACGACGACGACGACGGCGGCGGTGACTACACCCACTTCTATAGGCTTCTCGGCATGTAGACGACAGCGACGGTCGCGGCTAGACGTAGTTTAGGCGTAGTTTGCATGTTTTCATGCTTTTTATACAAATTTCAATGACGTTTCGCGGAGTTGTACCAAATCGCTGAGTTTGCATATATTTGTATGGAATATCGCCGAACCCGGGGCGACCTGTGGGCCAACGACTGGGAACAAAGTAGCCCCCACACGCCAATCTAGCGCCGGCTCGCCCCCAAGCGGCTCTTTTTCGGCGCCCTGGGGGGCCGAACAGCTGGAGATGCTCTTAGGTTCACTGCATGGGAGCAACATGCCAACATCCATATAGGGTTTAACACATGACATACTCACATGGTGACATCTACTCAAATTAGCTTGATACTTGCGTAGGCTAATCAAAAGGATATGTAAACACTATTTTCGCTTGAGCTCTAATTCTGGCTATCATGTCGCTCGGCTTTATTAATATAGCAAGCACTCACCAAAACTTTGTATCTTTATATTCTATTTTTGGCCATCATGCTGCTTGGCTTTATTAATGTAGCAAGCACTCATCAGAACTTTGTATCTTTATATTCTATTTTAATAGAACAAGATTTCTGCCTTGAGTCTTGCGTATAATCTGAAAGTTAAATTATAAAGGACTTCTATCATTTTACTTCAAAACATAGGTAAAATATGGAAACTACAGAAAGTAGAGCTACCAGAAAACAAAATTACATAGTAAAAAAACAAATTTGCAAGCAAATCACTTAGAGAAGCGCTTTGATAGCATGCAAACCATTTAGTTTCTTTAGCAAAGAATTTGTACATGTGGCACACAAATGACAATTTTGTGAGCATTTCAAAGTAGACTATTGATAACAAAAAATAATATGCAAGAGATGAATACTCCCTCAGTCCGAAAATACTTATCGGAGAAATCTGACAGTGTGAGCTTCAATTATGTAAAACAAAATTGAGATATCTGCTGATCACCGTAGCAAAACAAAACATCTCCTGGGCTCGTGGTAAGCAACCAAAACATGACATAAGCAAACAAGGAGTAACCACCTTTATTATCCGATTATTCAGAGACTTCATACATCATAGGATTTGCAAATTGCTACGATCACCCGTGATGTAGTTCGCCATATATTAGCTCTAGGCACTGACTAAATGACAGAAGGTCAGCTCATATGGTTTTGGGGGTAATTTTGATGGCAGCTAGGCGTCTCAGCCTGACACCACCTTGTGCATTGAAGCGATCTGGAAAAAACAACAGATGTTAAACTTTAAAACAACACTTATTGAGTTTTCGAGGAACCAAACGTATCGCCATGTTGAGGTCACCAATGCTATGGATGTTAAACTTTAGAAGCACATTGCAATGATCTCTCAAAACAAAGGCAAAAATCAACCCTCGCCCAGTAAATCCCTACACCGGCGACCGACAGAGAATGACAATCAACAGAGTACAACCAAATAGAACCACACAGAAAACAGAGAGCGGAAGAGGCACGAACCAGGCCGGACGGACAGCAGAGCAGCTGCCGAAGCCCATACAAAGAAATGTCAACAACAGGAATGGCAGGGGCGGAGATCCTCCAACCCAACCACAAGAACAGACATACCCAGCAATCCACAACAACTGCAGCCACCGACCGCTCCACCCTCTCCAAAATCAGCACCCCTCTGTCCCGAGACATGTGGGGTAGCGGAAGCAATGCGCAGCCAATAGAATTCCAAATGCTCGACACACGGCCTAGGGTTTGACCAACGGGCAATGGTCAACCACCACTTCCTCTGACTAACCTTCATGGCCAACGGAGCGCAAAGCACTCACAACCCCTTATTCGTAGGGAGCATAGATGCTTTAAGGGCTTCTTCACTGTAGTAGTATGCTTATGTACAGAGGTAGCTACTATGCCCAAAGAAGTAAAGAAAAATGAACAAGCCAACGCCATCTAACATTTAAGTAATCATGACAAATCAGTCAATTAACACTGAAGTTAGTAACCGAATCTTCACCAGATTTGGCCAAAGAGCACGCATGCAAATTAAATAATGCTCGAAGGAGGATGTGGAGTGATGAGGCAAATTAGGTGGCAGAAAATGGCATGAGGTAGATATGCATCTGCGCCTCCATGGACACGTTGACCGTCGCTTGTGGCGAAGAGGAAGGGCCGGAGACACGTGGCGGACGCGAGGGACGAAGCCATCGCGGCGGCGGCCGCCGTCGCCGCTGCCGCGTAGCAGGAGGTCACCAACGCCCACGTCGCGGCAGCCACGACGGAGGCGCTCTATATGCTAGGTTTAAACCCTAGCCAGCACGGCCTCATCAACGCCGCTGTGGCCGCGGCCAGCACCGGCTCATTCCCGTTCTCTCGGATGGTGCTGCACGACTCACCCCGCGCGTCGGCTTGCATCCGATGCCCGGCTTCCACGTCTACCCATAGGCCTCCCGCCTCTCCGGGGAGTGCTCACCCGAGGTGAGCGTTGGTGGCGCCTTCCACGCCTGCGCTATCACAGCCCTAGCTCAGCCCCTGTTGTCTTTCCTTGATCTTCATGTCATCATGTTTAAAATTCAAATGAATTTGAAATGAGGATTGTTAAACCCTAGCAGCAAATGAAATTCAACTAGGGTCAAAATTAAATCTTTTCAATGAATCTGAAATGCCCTTCTAAAATGTTCATCATCTTTACCTTGGTCCAGAACCTCTGCCAAAAATGATGCTCACTTTTCTAGGACACCTTTGATCTTTGAATTAAATCATAAAGTATTTGCATTTGGACCACTACTAGAAAAAGGCCTGTTAGTGGCACACCTATTTTTGCCATTAATGGCGCACTATAGGTGCGCCACTATTAACACGTGTCATTACTAACAATTTTTTTAAAAAAAATTCAGAATTTTTTTTTACGTTTTTTTCTTAATCCCGGGTCACTATGGCTTAATCTCAAGTCAAATCGCACTACGTGGTCAAACTTCACGGAAGGTCACCCATCCTCACACTACTCCAGCCTAAGCACGCTTAACTTCGCAGTTCTATCCAACCCCAGCACCACCTCACTTAACAGGCACATGTTGATATATCTATCATATCAATCCTATTAAACATTGTTTATATCTAGGACTTTGTTCATGTTCATGAGTGTGATGAAATTTTAAAAAAATATTTCAAACTTTCCGGTCATATTACATATCATATTTTGAAAAAAAAAATCGAAACCAAATTTTTTTCTATTACTAGTGGCACACCTAGCAAATGGTGCGCCATTACTAAGTTTGAAACTTTTTCCATCCCCCCCCCTCTAGATCTTAAAAGCCCCATATCTTTCATTCTGTTAGGTTTTTGGGGATTCTAAATATCTTCAACGATGTTCCCCCGGCTGAATTCGGATGTAACTTTTCGAGTAGATGATTTTTCATATAATTTTTTTTAATCCGAGTTCGTATGCAAAAGTTATGCCCATTTTAGTAAATTCCAGAGAGATTTTGTAAATAAAGTTGAAATTCATATTTGTAAATTTTCGCAACAACTAGACAACATATCACATGGGAAACTTTTTTTTTTGACATTCCATCATTTTCTTTTATTTTTTAAAAACTGAAAAGGCAGTACTATGTGTATGACTTGGTCAAAGTTAGTAATGGCGCATTTTATATAGGTGCGCCATTACTAAGTTTGACATAGTAATGGCGCACCTATGTAAAGTGCGCCATTAGTAAGTTTGATCAAGGTTTGACCCAGTCATACACATAGTAATAGCGCACTTTGTATAGGTGCACCATTAGTATGTCAACTAGTAATGGCGCACTGTCCCCTGATGCGCCACTGCTAACATTTTTTTTATTTTTTTCAAAACTAGTAATGGCGCACCACACACCAGGTGCGCCATTAGTAATATGTCAATAATGGCGTACCTGTATCTGGTGCGCCACTACTATATAGCAGTGGCGCACCACATACATGGTGCGTCATTAATGTCCATATTAGCTACAGCAGTTTTCCTAGTAGTGGACATTTAAATGCTATAAATATTTTTAAATGTCCAAATAATCTTAAAAGTATTTTTGGGCTGTTGATATTAATTTCAGAGGTGCCCATAAATATTTTCAGCATTTTATAAAATGGTTTGGCATTTATGCTAAATCAAAAACAACAGTAGAAAAAGAAAACATAAACAAAAACACAAAAGGAGAGAGAGAGAAAGGACCAGACCCACTCACCTGTGCTGGCCCAGCCCACCTGGCCTGGTGCCAGTCATCCCTAACCTCTCGCCAAGAGGCGAGGCAGGACAAACAGACGCTGCGAGGCGCCACGCCTCCTCCTGCTTGCCGCCGAGCCCCTGAACGCTTGGGTGAACGCTCCAGAGCCGTCTCGATCGAGCCGACCGCCCTGCCTCTCTCCCCCACGTCTCCCTCGCCCTCTCCCACGATGGCCGAGCACCATCCTCGCCGCCGTTCGCCGTAGTCATCGCCAGAGCCACCCCCTCGCCCCTCTGACATGCCCATGAGCTCCGCCTCCGTCGTCCACGCCTTCTCGATGACTCACGCGACGCCGGACGCCTCCAAGCACTGTCCCAGACCCCTTCTTCCTCCTCGGTCGCCGGAGATCCACCTCACCGCCCCGACCGCTCCGGACCTCCTCCGAGCTCGCCGTCTGCACCGCTGCAACTGTCGTGAGCCTCTCCCTCGACCCACCTCCTCTGTTGTCTCGTTTGCATGCCGTAGCTGCTACTTCACTAACGACCGAGAACCGCTGCCACACAAGCTCGTCGCCGACAAGGCTCCGGTGATCTTTTGGTCCCGTGCATGTGCCCGTTGGCCTCGTGAGCATGTGTAGAACCCGTAGGTACTAACTACTGACTTCCCCGCGCGCTACATCGTCGGTTTCGACGATGCCCGAACTCCGGCGGCCGCGGAAGAGCTCGCCGCCGTCAGCTCTGGCCACCCCAGCTGCTGCTGCTTGTTGCTTTGGATGCGCCGCACTCCCAGGAATCCATAGGAGCAAACTGCGCATCGAATGGTGCTCCGTAGCGAGCGCACGGTGCACCTCCATCGTCGGCCGTGGTCGTCGCCGGCGAAACTCCGGTGGTTGACGTGGCACCATTAGTTTAGGTGCTAATCACGTTTAGTTAGTGACCCGTGTCGATGACATATGGGCCCCATGCCCTCAACTAACCATGGTTTAACCTCTGTTTAAGTTAAGTTAATCACAGCGGCCCCACGCGTCGGCGTTGACCTCGCTGATGTGGCCGTTTACCGGACCCACCTGTGTGTGGCACTAACTGACGCTGGGTCACTAACCAATGGGTCCCACTGGTCAGGTTTGACCTGGACCACCCCTGCTGACTCGCTGACGTCACAGTGACGTAATGCTGATGCAATAAAGCATTTTATGGATCTAGTTTTTTTAAATAACCAGGAAATTTCCGAAAATGTTATAAACTTCTAAAATTCATAGAAAATCAACCGTAACTCCAAATGAAATAAGTTATATATGAAAAATGATCAGAAAAATCCAATCTATCCATTTGTACTTGTTTCATGCATGTTTAAGCAACTTAACCTTGCTGTTTAGTGCAAAACATGATAAGGCACTATTTAAATTCATAAGTTGAGTTTGGGATTGAACCTTTGGTTCAAAATGACTCAAACCCAGCTGGTTGTAGTTGCATTAGCCCAACACACTCATTTTGACATGTCGTGATCATGCATCATATTGTAAATTGCATTGATTGTGTTCCTTCTCTGTTGCCGGTGGTTGTTCCCTCTCGATAGACGTGTTCCGACGATGAGTTTGATGACACCGATGAAGAGCTATACTATCTTCAGAAGTGCCAGGCAAGCAAAACCTCCTTGTTCATTCTGATACAATCCCACTCTCTCGCTCCTGCTCTCTATTACTTCATTAGGACAACAACGATTCATCTGTTACATGTTGCGGTAGTTGAACCCCTTTCCTTTCCATGACCTGTCATTGCCACAATAAATAGATGAAACCCACTAGCATGAGTAGGAGTTGTTTGAGCCCTGATGTGCCTACTCGTTCATGCTTGTTTATCATACCTGCTACTTCTTAGAGTTGAGTCAGGTCTGTTTCATCAGGGATGAATTGGAATGGTGATGAACATGTCCTACTGTGTGTGAGTTAAGTGTGTGAACACGATTTGGTAAAGGTAGCTGTGAGAGGCCATGTAGGAGTACATGGTGGGTTGTCTCATTGAAACCGTCCTCAGGAACTGAGTTCTATGTTTGTGATCCATGAACGGCTACTACCACACGTTGGCCCCGAAACCAATGGACCCTCTCGACTTATTAACCGCCCCTGTCCTCTGTCGGGAGTTGTAAGTAGTTTTTGGTGTTTGTAGTATGCTAGAGGCCATGCGCAGTGCTGAACCGAGGGGGTGGACTGTGATGCGGTAGGCACGTGGCTCGGTGTACTGAGTCGCCCGTTTGGTGACCCGGGAACCCTGCACACATCGTTCGGGGCCGTATGTGGAAACCTCGGCCGGACTCCCTGAGATGGAACCTGAATAGGCGATAAACCTGGACTAGGGACTTGTGTTGTTAGTCAGGTCGTGGCCGACACCCTCGCTGGGCTTCCGCTTGAAGGTTGTCGAGTACATGTCGCGTAAACGGCGATAAGTGGTGAGAGCGTGTGTGAAGAAGTACACCCCTGCAGGGTTAACATCATCTATTCGAATAGCCGCGTCCGCTGTAAAGGACTTCTGGGTTGCCTGTACAGTTCATAGACAAGTGAAAGTGGATACTCTAAAATGCGCAAGATAAGCGTGAGTGCTATGGATGGCGTTCTCGTAGGGAGACGGGAGCGATCCATAGTGGTGTATTGATATGGTGAATATGTGGACTCGTGTGCGCCACCTCAAAAGAGTTACTAGCAGTCGTAGTTCAGGATAGCCACCGAGTCAAGGCTGGCTTGCTGCAGTTAAACTCCACCCCCCCCCCCTTTGTTGATACTGATGCATATGTAGCTAGTTCTAATGTAAGTCTTGTTGGGTACATTTGTACTCACGTTTGCTTAATTTATATTTTTGCAGAGGGACTTCAGTCTCGCTAGTAGTTCCGTGTGGACTTCGACGTTTAGCTTGATACCTCAGCTACGATCTTGTGCCCTCGGCAGGGTCTTGTAGTTAGTCAGGCTTCTCAGCCTTTTTCATTTGTAGTTGTCTGTACTCAGACAAGATAAGCTTCCGCATGTGCTATTGCTTGTATGACTTGAATGCTGGGTCATGAGACCCATGTTTGTAATATCTGACTCTTCGGAGTCTTATGAATAAATACTTTGAGTCGTAGAGTTTTGTTGTGATGCCATGTTGTATTTACACATATCGAGCATATTGTGTGTATGATTAAAATGCTTGGTATGTGTGGGATCTGACAACCTAGTTGTCTATCCTTGGTAGCCTCTCTTATGGGAAATGTAGTCTAGTGCTTCCACTGAGCCATGGTAGTCTGCTATAGCCCGGTTTACCGAAGTCCTGTTAGCCCAGTTGCTACTCCTCCGGAACACTTAGACTGGACGACATGTGTCCTTCTTCGATCCTGTGTCTGTCCCTTCGGGGAAATGTCTCATGGTGTCTTTCGAAGTCCTGTTAGCCTACTACAGCCCGGATTCCCGGAGTCCTGCTAGCCCAGTTGCTACAGCTCAATTCACTCACCGATGATCGACACGTTCGTTGTTGGGTCATGTATGCTTGTCCCTGTAAGTTATTGCCACTTTGGGTTCATGACTAGTCATGTCGGCCCGGGTTCTCTGTCATATGGATGCTAGCGACACTATCATATACGTGAGCCAAAAGGCGCAAACGGTCCCAGGCCAGGTAAGGTAGCACCCGTGGGGATACCGTGCGTGAGGCCGCAAAGTTATATGATGTGTTACATGCTAGATCAATGTGGCTTAGTATCGGGGTCCTGACAGCTTTGGTATCAGAGCCTGACTGCCTGTACGATTACCAAGCCAAATTGGTCGAAGTTGAGTCTAGAAATTCTTTAGTTATATAAGGGAATTGATTGTGGAAGGGAACGTAAGGCTCTTTTTACTCCTTTACTTTATGCCCTTCTGATCTGAGTCATCCTCTTCTTTCCTACATGGGTTAAGGACTAGGATCTCATCTCTCTATCAGGTTCACATGTTACTAATCCGTAGAATCTTAGGATTGTTGGTTCCAGGCCTCAGTTCAGTTTCTACTACTTTTAGTACATTGTCAGTTGAACCAGAACCATGATATGATGTTGTTAAGTGACTATGCAAATCCTTGTGAATGTCTCAAATCTTTTTCTGAGCATTTAAAGCCGTTATGTTGTCTGAGTCATCCCAGGTTTCTAAACAATCTGATGCATTCGCAAATCCCTTCCTCCCGTTCTGATGTCCTTTTGGGCCAGATTAAGCACACTAATCAGTCTGTTGAGGTACTGCATTGCCTTGACATATATGTTGGAGCTAGTATTATGACCCTAGGCATCCTAGAGAATCACCCAGTAATCTAGCAATGCTTTTTGTTCTCAATGTGATGATTCTGGCCGCCATTCTCGAAAGCATTCTGTGATGCTATTTAGTTAGTAGGTATTCTATTCCTGGGTTTTGAACCCGAGATTCACTCCACTCACCTCTTGTTGATAGTGTTTGCTAGTTCCTTTAGGATATTAGTAACCTTTGCGATAGTCCTCGAGGTCCGCGGTATTTCCTTCTTCCAAATACCATGAACTGCTTATGGCAGAAGTTCTTTGAACCAAAAGATCACAACCAGAGTGCTATTAATGAGTTCTCCATTCTACATTGTGAATCCGCCAGTTCTACCTTTCTGCATGGGTTATCCGGAAGAAATGTTGAACTTCTTTCGACATGCTAATCCATACATCCACAACTCAGAAAATCATATGTTCTTTTGGGTTGTCCCTCTTTAGCTGTTTCCGGCCCTCGTCTATCAATTGATAGTGAAGAGTATGTGTGCATTCGTTCATCGATGCCTATTACTCTTGTGCTCCGTCACGCCATTTTATTCCGGAATGACTAGGAAAAAAACAAACTCTAGTACCTTATCCATTTCCAGGATTGGGTCAAAGTAGTCGTACTCCGCAAATCAAATTGCTAATCCAGCTTTTGCTCAGTTCTACCCTAGAGTATTACCATCTTTATATTAATAGTATCATGAGAATTGCACACCATCCTATGAACTCTGGATACAGTGATACTTCTCGCCATCATTATTCATTCCTCAGTCCCTGTGTTATTGTAACCGAAACGTCGACAAGTGAATCGCGATATGTGAAATCTATGTTCCTAGCAACTCCGTTGCTTGGTAGTCTAATGGACAATAACCTCATTCTTAGCGTGTTGGTTATTGAGTCACCATTTTGAGATTGATCGTGCTACCTAGTCCTTATTTTCGATGCACTCTTCGATCAATGAGTTAGGATTGTGTCAATCCCTCGCTCTTTTGATCATATCGTCTTGCCCTGAAAAGCAAGATTGTTCTCGAGCTTAGTAACATATAGGTGGTTCGTGATTTTCCGAATATCTTCTCGGAAGTATTACCAGGTTCTCACCTGACCGCTATGTTGAGTTCGTGATCAAGTTGGTTTTCTATGAACTACCTCTTTCTTCAAGGATCTATGTTGGTTACTCCTGAGCTAGTTGGTTAAGCTAAACAACAACTTGGAGAGTTGGAAGATAAAAGCTTTATCCGACTTAGTTCATTCCAAAGGGATAACTCTTTGTATATGGGTGTTGAAGAAAGATGGTATTTTCATCGATTGACCCTCGTGGTCAGTTAATGGATCTATCATCTTATCCAATCTTTGATTTGAGTATGGGCTATCCTCAAATCAAATCAGAACCAACGATATTCGTAATGTTGTCTTACTCGTGGTTGTTTCCTCGAGGATACACCATTATATCTTTTGGGTCTGACCAATGCTATCACCTTGTTCACATAATGGTGGAATTCCACTTATATGGAAACCCGGATGAATTGTTGTTGAGCCCATCAGCAACATTTTTTTATCTTCTCCATGATTCGTGTTGAACATCTAGCTAGTGTTGGAAACTTTGTGAGCAATGCCTTTGTGTTCCGTTCATGAGGTATATGTTTGGATGAAAGAAGTAACTTCCTCTAAATCACGTGCATTTGATGTAAGTTGTCGCCGTGGATCCGAGAAATCTTGTTTTTGTTCCTATGGAATCATTCCAAGTCAGTCATGTACGTGCGAAGTATTTTATGGTCTGGTAGACTCATCATCTTCATTCCATATGTATTCCCTAGCACACCAAGCCACCGATTGATTTGTTCAAGCAGAAGAAGTTCCTTCTTAAGAGCTAATCATGACTTATGCAAGGACTTCGACATCCTCATTATTGGTTCCCCACCAGAACTCGGTAGTGTTTTGTTGTAAGCCTACTGTCGGTGTCAAAACCAGCGGATCTCGGGTAGGGGGTCCCGAACTATGCGTCTAGGCAGATGGTAACAGGAGACAAGGGACATGATGTTTTTACCCAGGTTCGGGCCCTCTCGATGGAGGTAATACCCTACTCCTGCTTGGATTAATATTGATCATATGGGTAGTACAAGAGTAGATTACCACGAGATCAAGGAGGCTAAACCCTAGAAGCTAGCCTATGGTCTGATTGTTGTTCGTCCTACGGACTAAAACCCTCCGGTTTATATAGACACCGGATAGGTTAGGGTTACACAGAGTCGGTTACAATGGTAGGAGATCTACATATCCGTATCACCTAGCTTGCTTTCCACGCCAAGGAAAGTCCCATCCGGACACGGGACGAAGTCTTCAATCTTGTATCTTCATAGTCTTGGAGTCCGCCGTGACGATAGTCCGCTATCCGGACACTTCTAATCCGGGACTCCTCAAGAGCCCTCGAACTAGGCTTCAATGACGATTTAGTCCGGTGCGATATTGTCTTCGCATTGCAAGGCGGGTTCCTCCTCCGAATACTTCATAGAAGGTTTTGAACACAAGGTTAGTGTCCGGCTCTGCAAAACAAGTTCCACATAACACCGTAGAGAGAATAATTTTTGCACAGATCTGCTGACGTATTCCGCGGCGTGACATCACCACGGCCAGGCCTTTATACGAATCGTTTTACTGTTCCACCTCAGCGTGTTTAGCGAGGCGGTTTCCTTGGCACGTCTTATCAAAGCTTAGATCTTGCCCCCTTATTCCGGGATTCTCATCAATACGGACGTGGGTAACCCATCCGCTCCATTGATTACAGCGCTTGGGAAATAAGTGAGTTTTACCAGGCTGGTGGGGGACACATAACATCGTCCGTCCATATAAGGGGATAAGGATCCACCTTTTCACCTACGCCTTCTTCCTCCTTTGCTTATCCATTTCCGCGCAGTCGAGCTCCAGCGCCCAAGTCCGCACATCCCACCTCAACCTTCTCCAACCATGTCAGGAGCGGGAGGCAAGTGGATGGCCTCCTCCGTCACGGAGGGGCACATCACAAGACTGCGGGAAGCCGGATACTTGTCCGGCGACATCGCCACTGAGCTGCCCGATGCGGGCAGCTTATTCCAACCCCTGTGCCCCATGAGAGGGTAGTGTTTCTCCCCACTTCCTCCGCGGACTAGGTTTTCCACTTCACCCATTTGTCCGTGGGCTCATATTCTACTACGGCCTGGACTTCCACGACCTGGCCCCGAATTTCATCCTCAACATCTCAGCGTTTATCGTCGTGTGCGAGGCTTTCCTCTGCATCCAGCCCCACTTCGGCTTATGGCTGAAGATCTTCAACGTCCGGCCGAAGGTAGTGGGCGGCCGTCAAGCAGAGTGCGGAGGCGCCATGGTTGGCAAGATGGCCAAAGTCCCATGCCTCGAAGGCGCCTTCGTGGAGACAATAAAGGGGTGGCAATCGGGGTGGTTCTACATCACCGAGCCCCGCAACATCGAGTGGGTGGCGGCCCCCGAATTCATATCCGGCTTCCCCACACGGCTCTCGTCATGGAAAGAGACGGGCCTGACGTGGGGGAATTCGGACGAGACATCCGGACTTCAAACATGCGTCTGAAACCTGGTGGCCAAGAATCTTAGGCTTGTCGACGTAATCCAGGTGATTCTCATCCGCCGGATTCTCCCATGCCAACAACGGGCCTTCAATTTGTGGGAGTTCGATCCGGCACAGCACCGAACCTTGAGCCGGCTCTTCGACACTACATACGAAGACGCCTGGAAGGTGCTGTTCAAGGGCGCCGAAGCCCCAGCATCCGCTACCAAAGATCGCGGATACAGCTCGCAGCGTCAAGCCGGTGAGGTAAGTTATTTTACCCTTTACGGGACTCTTTTTTCATAGATTGACTCTACGTGGGATCTAAAACTCCCTAATCTTTGACAGGACTGGCTGAAGACGTCCGGACAGATTAACTGTCCGGCTCCTTTGCCGGAAGATCCGGAGGACGCCCGATTGACGGGGCTGGCCCGGCGCCCACGTGGTGCCGAGAAGAAGGCCAAGAAGGAGGCCACGGAACTCAAGGAGCTCCCGATGCTGTGCTGTCGATTCTAAAGCGAATCTTCTCTCAAGACGAGGAGGAGGAATAAAGCCTCCCCCGCCGGGGAGGAGAAGAAAAGGAAGGCCGCCTAACCGGGAGGCCGGAGGGTCCAAGAAGGGAAGAACCCTTCCTCCGGACTTCTCCACCAACGTCGACAACGACGAGGAGGATTGGCCTACAAGGGCCAAGCCCCTGGCGAGATCGTAAGTGTCCGGATACCCATGGCTTTTTATTATTGTAGAGTGTTATCTAATGTCGAACAACCGTGCAGCCCGCCTAAGGGCGAGTTCGCCGATTCATCGAGCGGGTCCCTGGGCTCGTCGGAAATGGAGAGTACTTCGCTTCCGACCGCCTCCTCGCCTCACACTGTGGATGACGCCGCGGTGGGGCCCCAAGGGGGGCTTGGTCAAGAGGAGGTAGCGCCGGAGGTGCCACAAGGCAACCTCCCGGACTCCAGGCGCGCGGGGGGCAAGACCCCCAGGGGCTCTAAGCCCGACCCTCGTCCGGACTCCATGCCGGAACCATCAGCGGTTCAAGTCCGCCAGCGGATCCTCGCAAGAAGGTAAGACGCCGGTGTCCTCCATCCAACCGAGGCACCGGATAGCTTACAGGAGGCGCTAACAGCGCTTCCATCGAGGAGGAACACCGCGACCGTTATGAGTGCGGTGATCCGACAGTTTAGTCCGCCTAGAGCGGATCGATCAAGCTCGTATCAGCCTTCTAACAGGCTTTGAGGTAAGTTTAGAATATGTAAAAATATTACCGCATAGACAGTAGCCCCTGATGCTTAGTTCGGTGTTCGGAAAGAAAAGTCGGACTAAGGATCTGAAAAGATATACGCAGGAGTCTAACATAAGTATGTCAATATGGGAATGCAGGTTGCGCTGCTGACCTCTGCCGCACTGACTGCAGAGGTCAATGCATTGAAGCAGAACCTCGAGCGGTCCGAGAACGAGCTCGGACAAGCCAAGAAGCAGCTCGAGGACAAGGAAGGTAAGTAATACCTTATTAAAGAAGTACCTTATAGAGAAGGTTTTGGTTGCAAAAAATAACAGGAGTAACTTGGGTACTATAGGGGCCACGAACGAGGTGGAGACCCTGAAGGAAGCGGTGTCCGTGGCCGAAAACAAAGCGGCTACGGAACGCACCGAGCGAGAGAAGGGGGAGGCGCAGCTGGCGGAGGTGCGGCAAGAGCTCCAGATTCTCGTGAAAAAACACGAGGGTTTGGAGCGTGACTCGAAGACCCGAGAGTCCGAGCTTGCCTCGGCTCTTGAGAGTGCCAAAGCTGCTAAGGCCGAGGCCCAAAAAGCACTCCAAGAAATTGAAGCACTATAGAAGATAGCGGCGGGTAAGGCATTCTTTATGCAAAGCAAGAATGTAAAATTCAATTACCTATTACTTACCCGGATTCGAGCTCTCCAGAGCATTCGCAGATTTGCCCGAGTGCGCCCGATGCTGCTGCGTTCTACCGCGCCAGAGGGGAGCTCCACGGAGAAGGTGTTCTGGTCTCAATATGCCGAGGCCGGACATCCGGTGCCTCGAGCCACCAGTGAAGCAGCTGGTCGAGCTCCACAAGGTCGCCGAACAGGCCATGAAGGGCCTTATAGCGCGGCTGTGGCCATTGGAGGCCATGCCTGGGAGCTACTTCGGCTTGGTGCAGCGGCTGGTGGACGTTTGTCCACGGATTGAAGTCGTCAAGCGCTCCGTCTACATTGAAGGGGTCCGTCGGGCCCTTGCCCGTGCTAAAGTGCACTGGGGCAACCTGGATGCGGAGAAGCTTGTGACGGACGGGCCACCGAAGGGCCATGAGCATCGCACGCCCGAGATGTACTATGAGGGCCTCCTGAAGGGTGCCCGCCGAATAGCGGATGAGTGCTCCAGAGATGTAATTTTTGAATAAACTCGCATTTGTTATCCTGTACGCCGAAAACTTGTTCATATGCTCTAAGCAACGCTTGTTAATTTAAAATATTACCTTCTGTGCGGCCATTTATCAAATTTGAGAGATGGCAAGTCGTTGGCTTCAGCCCCCATGCCACGAAAGTGCTGGGTGTTCGGGATAAACTTGAGCACTCTTGTTCCCATTCTTGGGTCCGTCTAGGAGGCGCCAACACAATGAACAAGGCAACCAGACTTATAATGCTTGAACACTCTCACTTAGCCATAGAATTCTATAATTTTATATTTCGTGAAGCCCCTAGTATTCGAAGACCGAAGTTCGGGCGCTATCCACGCCTTGGCGGACAATTCGGTTCCTCGCTCTAAGCGGCATAAGTCTTTAGGGACCCAAAACCCTCTCGAACAGTGATCGCTCTCGCCTTTATCATGATTGTCAGTTTTAGCTTTTCCACCGAGGTGCTCGACCCAAGATAACGGGGCACAATCGCAGATGGTTCTCCGGTGCTACCTTAGCCGATATAGCGGAACGTAAGGTACCAAAACACGGAGCCGGGCAAACCCAACTATTGACCCAAGACATGATTCGAGCCAATTCATATAATGCTATAAGTTCGGGTGCCGACTTGTGAAAGTGTTCGGACTTATCACACCATAATTTTGGGATACTTAAGCCCTCGGTGTATTGGCCGCACTAAAGTGTACGGTTGCAACATGTCGTGAAATGAACATATGTATGTATAAAGGAAGTAGAGCAATAATAAGCTTAAAGCTATGTATTGTTTATTCAAAAGGTACTGCAATGGGAGCAGAACGATACAAATAGTGCGATAAGCAAGGGATGGGACTATCTAACATGTCCCCCTCCAGGGGTAAGCTGCGGGATGGTATGTAAAACAGGTATAATGCTCGTAATAGAGACCACCTGAACACTCGACGTGGCTTTCCGCTTCCCCGGCTGTTGCATCGTGAGTTCGGGCGATTCAGTGCGGACAGACTTCTCAAAGACGGAGTCCTGGAAGTAAAAAAAGGAAGAAAAGAGGAAAAAAAAAAAGAAATGACACAAACGGGAGCCCCTGGTGCGGTCGAGCCGCATTCTTGGCGTGCCGTTGTCTTGCCCCTCCCCATATGCCCATGGTATCTCCAGAGCGTAATTATGTACGCGTAATACTAGCTTCGCAATTTCGCGAGGGCTGGGGTTGGAGCCGGATTGCTACTCGTGCTTGAATCGTGCCAGGTGGTCTTGTTGTAGGTTACTCCGGGCGCGCTTGACAGTGTCCGGACGCTTAGTGGCCGGACTCAAGAATTGCTGTGAGAGGCTGCTTTGTACCTCCGCCGCGAGGGCCGCCGTGTGCTCCTCCGTTCAGAGAGAGCGTTCGGTGTTTCCATTGACCGTGATTACTCCTCGAGGGCCTGGCATCTTGAGCTTGAGGTATGTGTAGTGCGGCACCGCATTGAACTTTGCAAATGCGGTTCGTCCGAGCAGTGCATGATAGCCGCTGCAGAATGGGACGATGTCGAAGATTAACTCTTCGCTTCGGAAGTTATCCGGGATCCGAAGACCACTTTGAGTGTAATCGAGCCCGCATAACGGCCTCTACACCCAAAGATGACGCCTTTAAAGGTCGCCTTTGTAGGTTTAATCCTTGAGGGTCAATGCCCATTTTGCGACCGTGATCCCGATAAAGCAGGTTCAGTTGCCGCCGCCGCCCATCGTGACTCGTGAGGTGAAATCCTTCGATAATTGGGTCAAGAACCAATGCGGCGGTTGCCGTGACGGATGCTAGTGGGGTGGTCCTTCGATCGAAGGTGATCGGGCAGGAAGACCACGGGTTGAACTTGGGCCATGGCTCCATCGCATATACATCCCTTTAGTGCACGCTCGCTCCCTTTGGGTATGTGGGTTATGATATCATGTTCACCGTCCGCACTTGTGTAGGAAAACCCTTCGCCCTTTATTGTTCGGCGGCCGGGCTCTTCCTCGTCATCGCTATGCAGCCCCTTGTCATTGAGTTCGCACTTAACTTGCTCGCTTGTTGAACACCCAACAGTCCCTGTTGGTGTGATTGGCTGAGTTTTGGGGTGCCATGTATCCGCACAAGCGATCGAGTATTCGGTCCAAGTTGGACGGGCCCCGGTATTTCTTTTGAATGGCTTCTTCCACTGACCGGGTTTAGAGCCTCTCAATCCGCATTGACGGCCAGATCTTCAGATATCGCCGCTGATGCGGCGCTTTGTTCTGTTGCGACGCGACCGCCATTGCTGTCCTTGGTATCCGGACTATCGTGATGTTTGGCCAAGTTGTTGCTTCGAGATAGCCAGCTGTCCTCTCCCGCACAAAAGCGAGTCATGAGGGTTGTGAGGGCTGCCATAGATTTCGGCTTTTCCTGTCCTAGGTGCCGGGCAAGCCACTCGTCATGGATGTTATGTTTGAAGGCTGCAAGGGCCTCTCGATCCGGACGACCAACGATTTGATTTTTTCTTTGTTAGGAACCGAGTCCGTAATTGTCTCGCCGATTCTTCCGGCTGCTGAATTATGTGGCTAAGGTCATCGGGCGTCGGTGGTCGCACATATGTGCCCCGAAGTTATCAAGGAATGCGGCTTCCGTGTCCTCCCAACAACCAATTGATTTCGCCGGCAAGCTATTGAGCCAATGTCGAGCTGGTCCTTTAAGCTTGAGTAGGAGGTATTTGATGGCATGTAGATCATCACCGCGGGCCATGTGGATATGGAGGAGATAATCCTTGATCCAGACCGTAGGATCTGTGGTACCATCGTATGATTCGATGTTTACGGGTTTGAAGCCCTCGGGATTTGATGATCCATTACTTCATCCGTGAAGCATAGTGGGTGTGCGGCGCTCAGATAATATATCAACGACGCAGCTCAAATGAGCTTTGTCTATTGTGTTCGGCCCTGCCGGAGTTTCTATATCCGGCGTGACGGTTATCATCACGTGTCGTGGGGCGCCCACGTGATCCGTAGATCGATCTAGTATGTTTTGCCTTATCCTCCAATATATCTCGCAAGTCCGCGCGTTTCCCGCGCTCTCGATACTTTTGAACGGCGCCGGGTATGGCTTGAACGGAGGGTCTAGAGGCCTCTCTATCGCGCCACGGGTGGCCGGTCTGCCATGTCGGCGCTGGTGACTTGGGTGCTTCCTCCTCTAGTCGAGGCAACGGCCACGCTTGGGGTAGCTTTTGGAGGGGCGCTCGAGTTCATACTCTTCGCTGCAAGGACTTCACCATCCGCCACCTAGCGTGTCTTGATCAGCTCTAAGTTGTTGCTGCTTTTCTTGAGGCTGCTTGCCGTGGCTATAAGCCTGCTTTTGAAACGCCTCCTGTTGGCGGGATCCTCAGCACGACAAACTCTGCGCCCTCGAGGCCTGCCTCATCTTCGGAGGGAGGCGATAATTATCGCCCTCAACCTCTTTTCTCACAGACCGTGCGGCGGATTCTGCTTCTCCTCCTCCTGCGCCGAGTCCTGTAGGAGGGGTTTTCTTCGCACCGCCCCGGTGTTATTATCTCCGTGCCGGAATCACCATTTTTGCTGTGGCGGATTTAGAGCGGCGCGCTGGTGTCGGGCGCTCGTTGCTTCTTGAGGGGTCATCCTCCGTTGTTCCGCCGCCATTCCCATCTTTTGGGATGTGCACCATATATATGTCATATGACGAGGTGGCCTTCCAAGACTCGTAGGCACTGGTCTTGGTCGCCTCCGCATCGCCGCCCATACCGCCGATGTCTTCGGAGTCGTAGTCAGCATGTCGGTTAGATCATCGGCGGTGGCTACAAAGTGGGTGGTGGGTGGGCGCTGAATTTCTTCGTCGCCCTTATCCCAACCTTCCCGTCCGTAGTCCGCCAGGGCTCTCCTGATAAAGAGAGAGACTTAGTGACTCAGGATGTCGCCAAAGGGCGAAAGTGCTGAAAGATGTCCGCGCAGTGAACTCCATGACCGCGCCCAATCGGATTCGATTGGGGGGGCGCTGAGGGTTCGGAGTCCGGAGAGGAGTCCGCACCGGAGTCGAGGTTTTCGCAGCGACAGGGATGGAATTCGCTCGATCGCCAGAGATTGTAGCCCCGAGGCGTGTATCCAACCACTGCCCTGATCGGGAATCCGCCCGATTAAGGGTCGGAGCGATATCGGTGCGCCTCCGTGGCACTGCTCGCTGCAGAGCTAGATCATACCCATCGAGACAAGGCGGCACGCTTATTGCGGCTCGAACCGTCAAGATCAAGTCTCCGCGATATCGGTCGATAGTTCAAACTTCCAAATCTGACCTGTTGGCGGGCGAACTTTCGATCTGCTTCCAGATGGCCAAGCGAATTGGCCTGCAGTGCAAAGCCGCCCGAATCTTAAGATCTGTCCGGGAGAAAAGTCTCACCCTGGACCGCTGCTGTTGATGATCGAAGGAGCCATCGGGCCTATCGGTGACGCATACTGCAGGAACTCTCAATGAAAGCACCAATGTCGGTGTCAAACCGCGGACCTCGGTAGGGGGTCCCGAATCTGTGCGCTAGGCGGATGGTAACATGAGACAAGGACATGATGTTTTTACCTGTGTTCGGGCCCTCTCGATGGAGGTAATACCCTACCCCGCTTGATTAATATTGATGATATGGGTAGTACAAGAGTAGATCTACCATGAGATCAAGGAGGCTAAACCCTAGAAGCTAGCCTATGGTCTGATTGTTGTTCGTCCTACGGACTAAAACCCTCCGGTTTATATAGACACCGGATAGGTTAGGGTTACACAAAGTCGGTTACAATGGTAGGAGATCTACATATCCGTATCGCCAAGCTTGCCTTCCACGCCAAGGAAAGTCCCATCCGGACACGGGATGAAGTCTTCAAGCTTGTATCTTCATAACTTGGAGTCCGGCCGTAACGATAGTCCGGCTATCCGGACACCCCCTAGTCCGGGACTCCCTCACCTACTATGTGGTCATGCATGTCTTGGACAACGTGTTCACATGTATGTAGCAGAATCAGCTCATGTTTTGGAGCTTGCTATCGTAGTTCATTTACCGAGAATCTCGCAACGTCAACTTGTTGGTTTGTGTTGCAAACTTTCTTTTTTAGACATGTTGAGCCTGAAGTATCCTGTTACTAACCAGATCTGAATCTCAGGCAGATATGATGGTTGGAACATTCCAACATTTGCATTTTTTTCTTAGCTTGCACCGCCATTGTGCCAATCTCCCATGGGCTGCCCTTCTCAACAATTACTATTTAGGATCATCTCCAAAAGTGGTACTACCATGGGTCCCATCCATTTCCGATGATAGGCAAAAATCATCCATTGCGTTGTCTTCAACAAGGTAGTCCACATCATCCATTCTAGTCCTAGTGTGTCATTCTTTTTAACTCCTTCAAATGATCGATTGTGATTGCCTTAGGCTGGTATAAAGAGTCTCAATGATCTCTATATCAAAAGTAATTCTTTTTGCCACTTAAGGGAATACTTCTACGAGTCACCTTCCCTAAGGTGTCCTGTTATGGAATCATGACAATTACTTCCTCACTATCTTGAAACCATGCACCATCATCTTAAGCATGGTATTTTTGCTTACCCAATCGAATTGTTGTTATATACCTCTTGCCATTGCTCTCGATGTGTGTTTTGGGTCTCAGCTCAAGAGATGTTCTTATGTCTCACTCCGTGAGTTAATCTTGAGTGCTCGATATTCGAGGAGATCGTTTCCTGTAAAGTTTTCTTCTATCGTCATCATGTTGGATAAAGATCTCGAAAGCAAATACGTCAAGATCAACTTGAAGCAATGAATCAACATCTTCGAGAAGGATAGTTGGATCATGGAGATTGTGATAGTTTGTGTTCCCTCTGTCTTCTTACCTCATGTCTTGAATCTCGAGACGAGATTCTTGTTTAGTGGGGGTGAGTTGTCACAACCCTTTCAAATGTTTCTGTGTCCATTTTGTCGGAGTAAATGACCACGGGTAGCCTAGCCGGCTCCCCTGGACCCTCTGAAAAAATTATAAGCCAATCAAGCCCTCCAACATCCGAGACGCGGGGCCGCCTTCCCCTGGCCGGCTGACTCTCAGGCCGGCTGTCAGGAGGCGGCCCGGCCCTAAAACCTATAGGGAGAAGGCCACAAGAGGGCTAGCTCCCAAGGAGCCGACTCCAAGAAGCCGGCTCCCAAGAAGGAGGCCAAGGCCACACCCTCAGAATCCGCGCCCACATAACGGTGATGAGATGGGGCGTGGCTACAGTGAAGCCTGCCACCCCCACATGCCGGATCGCGCATGACCACAGTGTGCCGTACGGGGCGGCCATCACCCGTCCGACGCGGCACTGTTGCCATGCTGGCCATGACGTCACCCACGACGGGTTGTCAAGACCCACAGCGGTGGGCCCTCCGTCGAGAGATGCACGAAGGCGCTCGGCTTCCCCGGCGGCCCGAGATATGGCCGGCTCCCATAGCCGGGCTTACTCCTCCTCAAGGAGGCGCCCATTAAGGAGACAAGACGAGGTGAGGCTACAGTGATCGCCTCAAAACGGCGTGCATGTAGCCATGCTATTCTCGACAAAGCCCTCGCCATCGATCGAGGCAACAAGAACCAGCCCCGACTAGGCCTCTCGGTGGGGGCCAGCTTGTCGACCAAGAAGCTGGCAGTCAAGGGACCAACCAGTCGGCGGGCCCCAAAGCAGCCAAGCAGAGAAGCCATGAGCGAGACACTAATGGCCAGGGCCCGCGCCCAGCCGGATTACCATTGTACCCCTGGGGGTAGGCCTATATAAACCCCCCAGGGCACCCATGAAAAAGGGTTGATCCCAGAGAGTTTTAGACACCACATAGAGAGAAGAGGAGAGCTAGCCTATCCCTTCTCCTTCCTCTCACCGAACAGCTCAAGGAGCCTCTTGTAGCCACTTGGTCATCTAGTGATCATGGGGAGACCCCGCAGAGCAACAGTAGGGGTGTTATCTCCACAGAGAGCCCCGAAGCTGGGTAAGATTCGCCGGCGTGCATGTCTTCGCATCATCCCGTTTCCAGGCACTAGTGACGTCTTACTGGCTCCCACAATCATAAGCCACCCGTTGGCATATGTCGCACCTACCACCCGACATTTGGCGCCCACCTTAGGGCTAGGTGCACCGTCGTCCGGAGACCTGTTCTAGACGGCAACCCTCTTCCTTCCCAGCGGGTGTAGCCAGCCCGGCGCACCCGATGGCGCTTGCCCCGACGCGCTGCAAGGCGTCGCTGACGCCTGCGCGGCGAGCTGCCTCGCCGACCTTCTTGGTGAGGCTCACATCTTCGACGAGCCCGCATCCGACGCGTGCACAGGCTGCCCCGAGAGCCACCTCGTCAGCCTCCTTGACCAACTCCACGTCTCCAGCGAGCCTGCTATGGATTTGGAGTCGGTTGGCTCCACCGACCTGATGCTTTTCGACCGCACGGCATCGCTTGACGCTTTCCCCACCAACGCCAGGATCTTCAACGACCCGCCTCCCCAAGCCGACAAGCAAGGGCGGTGCCATCACCGAGGTGCTGGTCATCACCACGGCGCCCATCCGGCGAGAACGCCCACGACGCCCGCAAGCGGCTGCCAGACGACCAGTCCGCTTTCCTCCCCGACGCCGACGCCGAGGCACTAGAGGCGCCGCCGCGCTCCACGCTGAGGGCCAGTGGATAGCTTCCATGAGATGCCTCACCGAGGCTCACCAGTATGAAGTCGATCAAGGCCGCTTTTGGCACGCCACCTCGACGGGCCGAGCGAAGTCGGGCGCCAAGAACGGGCATTACCATCGCCGACATGTCCGGAGGCATCGCCCGCCCACGCCACGCCCTCGAGAACCTACCGCCCAGCGGCCGAGAAGAGCTGAATGGACTAGGGCCCGACGAGCTCCCCTATATGGCTAGACGCATCCAGCAACTGATTGGCGCGGCTGCAGAGCGGCATGAAGACGTTGTCCGCGCCGAAAGACCTCCCTCGCGCCGAGAGCACGGCGCGACGTCACGCACGCCGACCGCGGGCAACACCCACGCAGGGCAAGAAAAGGAGTCGGCTGCCAGCCGCAGCCGAACCCGGATCTCCATCGAGCGCGACGCAGAAGGCCGTCCTCGAGCCGTGGAGCGACGAGGCAACCCGCCTCCTCCTCCGCCTCGCGGGGAAAGATATCCCACCCCGCCGCCTGTCGCGCATCCGACTCTCGGTTGCCAACTAGGCCGCCGCGACAGAGTCGGCGAAAACGACGCCCGCCATCGGATCGACCACCTAGCGCGATCCCTGGCATTGGAAGAATAAGACGATGTTGGCCCGCCTTGCTTCGGCCCCCACATCCGCGACGAGCCCTTCCCTAAAGGGTTCTCGCTCCCAAGAGACACGCCCAAGTACACCGGCTCTGTGAAGCCGGAGGATTGGCTGATCGACTACTCCACCGCAGCCAAGATAGCGAGCAGTATAAAAGCGTTGCCGTGATATATGTGCCCCTCATGCTTCAAGGCACGGCGCTAACTCGCTCAACAGCCTCAAGTCAGATAGCATCAATAGTTGGCTAGACTTCACCGCCTTCATCCGCATAATCTCACCAAAGACCTGGCAAGCGGGCCCAAGCCAGCATCTCCTCCCAGCGCATAAGGGCCCCTTGAATCAACTCGCGACTACCTCACGCGTTGGGTCGAGCTCCACAATTCCTGCGAGGGGGTGCATGAGGTTCAAGCCATAGAGTACTTCACCGCTTGGTGCCGAGAAGGCACCCTCCTCAAGCACAAGCTCCTCTGCGACGAGCCAACTACCCTCGACGAGCTGCTAGTCATAGCGGACAAGTAAGCCACCGCCGACTCCTCAATGAAAACCGAGCTCCGAGTGGACGCCTCCGGGAAGGTACTCAATCCGGCTCCCAGAACGCCGGCTGGGGACCCCAGCCGACGTCCGTACCAGAATGACAACAAGCGCAAGGGCCCAATGCCGCCTCCAACCAGACAACAGGTGGCCACAGTCAAAGACGAACAACCTGAAGGGCGGCCCGCGCCCAAGAAGCCAAAGGGCGGCAGGCCGGCTTGGCAGCCGGCTTTCTCCTACGAGCAAACCCTCGACGCCCCTTGCAAGTTCCACAGCGTCACGAAGACGTCCAACCATACGACCTGGAAATGCCATCGCTCACCCGAATCACCAAAGGCGGCGGGTTGGTGCCACCTCCGCTACCGACAGCCGCCCGGCCTCAACAATGGTCGCTGACCAGCAATGGGGCCGCCCAAGACGAAGTTCCCCAACGAAAGCATGCCGCCACGCCGCCTTTTATAAGCCAGCCTTAAGATCAAGCAGCCGGGCGCCGACAAAGACCAAGAAGTTAATGCGGTCGCCCAACAACCCCGAGTACATGCACCGGTCGAAGGTTTATCACCGAGCCGGGCGACCACCCGTGAGGTTATGCCGCCCCCAGCTCTTATGCATTGGTTCGAGGCAACCCTAGCAATGTATGTGCTTGTTGCCCGATTCTCCCGCTGCGGCCGATAGACGGCGGAGCAGCATCAATATCCTGCATCCACACACCATGGAGAAGCTAAACATCAAGACCAAGCACCTCATGCCAAGCCGGACCGTGTTCCATGGCATTGTACCCGGCCTATCCTGCTCACCAATCGGCAAGATCAAGATAGATGTTCTCTTTGGAGACAAGGATCATTTCCGCTGAGAAGCGGTCTGGTTTGATGTGGTGGACCTTGAGAGCCCCTATCATGCACTGCTTGGCCGACCTGCTCTGGCCAAGTTCATGGCTGTACCCCACTACGCCTACCTCAAATGAAGATGCCAAGTGCCAAGGGCATCATCACCATAGCCGGCGATTACAAGAAATCCTCCGAGTGCGCTGCACCCAATAGCCGGCTGGCCGAGTCCCTTGTGATTGCTGAAGAAAAGAAGATATTGGACCGAGTCATGGCTGGCAAGCAGCCAGCCCTGTCCCCCGACCCCAAGGAATGTGATGCCCAAGGTTCTTTCTAGCTGACCAAGGAAACGAAGAAGATACCTCTGGACCTGGAGCACCCAGAAAGGTTTGTCGTCATTGGGGCAAACCTGGACGGCAAATAGGAAGGCGAGCTCGTCGATTTCCTCCGTGAGAATCGGGACATCTTTGCATGGTCCCCCAAGGACATGCCGGGTGTTCTGAAGGAATTCGCCGAGCACAAGCTACACGCCCCGAGCGGACATAAAACTAGTCAAAGTAGCCCCTCCATGGCCTGCGGAAGAGAAGAGAAGGATTGCAGGAGAAGAGATAGCCCGGCTCTTGGCGGCCGGTTTCATAATGGAGGTGTTCTTTCCGGAGTGGCTTGCCAACCCGGTCCTCGTGCTGAAGAAGAATAACAAGTGCGCATGTGTATAGACTACACAAGCCTTAACAAAGCCTTCCCCAAAGATCCTTTTGCCCTGCCAAGGATTGATCAAGTGATAGACTCCACAGCCGGATGCGAGCTGCTGAGTTTCTTGGATGCCTACTCGGGCTACCACCAGATAAAGTTGGACCCAGGTGACCGCCTGAAGACCGCCTTCATCTAGCCATTCGGAGCTTTCTGCTACCTGACTATGACATTCGGCTTGAGAAATGCCGGTGCCACTTTTCAGCGTTGCATGCAAAAATGCCTCCTCAAGCTACTTGGCAGAAATGCCCACATCTATGTAGACGATATCGTGGTGAAGACGGAGAAGCGCGACACCTTGCTAGAAGACCTCAAGGAAACGTTTGAGAACCTGCGCCGGTTTCAGATCAAGCTCAACCCCGAGAAATGCGTGTTTGGAGTACCAGCCGGCCAGCTTGTAGGCTTCCTGGTCTCCGAACGTGGCATTGAATGCCACCCAGTAAAGATAAAAGCCATTGAGAGAATGGAGATTCCCACCAAGCTGTGAGACGTCCAGAAGTTTACCGGGTGCCTGGCCACCCTGAACCGCTTTATCAGCCAGCTTGGAGAAAAGGCTCTCCCCCTCTACCGACTCATGAAGAAAACCACTCACTTCGAGTGGAACGACCAAGCCGACTAAGCTTTCCATGAGCTAAAGAAGATGTGGCCATGCCGCTTTGCCTTGGCGGCGCCGCCGAGAAAGAGCCCATGCTCCTTTACATTGCCGCCACCACCGGGTGGTCAAGACCATCATCGTGGTCCAAATACCAGAACAAGGCCGAGCTCAACCAGTCGAGACCGTGTATTACTTAAGTGAAGTATTGTCCACCTCGGCGTAACTACCCGACTACCGTAAGATGTGCTATGGTGTACTTCACCGGCAAGAAGCTCAAGCCCTACTTTCAAGAGCACCCCATCACGGTCGTGATGCACCGCCCGCCGCCGTCGAGATCATAGGCAGCCGGACGATCCGCCGGGTGGCAAATGGGCCATTGAGCTGGCCCTTGCACGATCTTCTACCAGCCTCAAGACCGCCATCAAGTCCCAAGCATTGGCCGACTTTCTAGTCGACTGGGCCGAGACCCAGTACCTGCCGCCGGCTCCTGACTCCACTCATTGGCGGATGCACTTCGATGGGTCCAAGATGCGCACCGACTTGGGAGCCGGCATCATTCTCACCTCTCCAAAAGGCGACAAGCTCAGATATACACTGCAAATTCATTTTTCCGCCTCCAACAATGTAGGCGAGTACGAGGCGCTCATACACGGGCTCCGGCTAGCCAAAGAGCTCGGCATCTGCCGGATCCTGTGCTATGGTGACTCGGATTTGGTAGTCCAGCAATCATCTGGCGACTGGGACGCCAAGGACGCAAACATGGCAAGCTACCGCTTCCTCGTTCAGCAAATCAGCGGGTATTTTGAAGGATGCGAGTTCCTCCATGTGCCACGGGCCGACAATGAGCAAGCAGATGCCCTGGCACGGATAGGCTCCACTCGACAAGCTATACCAACCGACGTCTCTCTCCAATGCCTCCTCAAGCCGTCTATCAAGCCGTCTCTAGAATCCTATTCCATTTTCATGCCGCCTAACCTCGGCGCAGTCGGATCTGGCTTGGGGAACCAAGCAGACAGCTCGGGGACTGCCATAGTCGCACCCGGCCCGGGGACTACGGTAGTCGGCCCGGGGACTACATCGACACAACAGGCGGTGGCCGACTCCAGTGCTTCACCACCCAGCCCACCCGCCTTGGTTGCAGTAGCCCTGCTGGCTATAGAAGAAGTCACAGCTCCATCATGGGCTCAACCCATCCTCAACTTCTTGGTAAACAGAGAACTACCGCTGACGAGATCGCGACAAGACAAGTCCAACGCCGAGCCGGAGCATATACAATTGTCAACAGAGAGCTCGTCAGACGCAGAGTCACTGGAGTCTTCCAGCGCCGCGGCCGAGCCGAGAAGGGCATAGCAATCCTCAAGGATATTCACCATATGCGAATGCGCCACCACGCTGCCTCAAGATCACTCGCTGCCAAAGCTTTCCGCCATGGATTCTTTTGGCCGATCGCTTTGGACGACGCCAAGGAGTTGGTCAAACATTGCAAAGGGTGCCAAGTCTTCAGCTCCAAGCAACACCTGCGGCTTGGCACTCAAGACCATTCCCCACCGCCTTTTGCCGTCTGGGATTGGACATGGTGGGCCCGTTCAAGACAGGCGGCATGACACATCCTTTCGCCGCCGTGGACAAATTTACTAAGTGGATTGAAGCGAAGCCGATTAAGAAGCTGAATGGGCCGACCGTCGTGACATTCATCGCAGATATTACAACTCGGTACGGGCGTACACACACAGCATCATCATCAACAACGCACAAATTTTGCTAAGGAGCATTGGCACGTTTCGCTGCGACTACGGCATCCGATCGACCTAGCGTCCGCTGCCCACCCGCAATAAACGGCCAAGTCAAGCGAAACGGCCTCATCCTTTCAAAGATCAAGCCCCGATCGGTCGTACATCGAGCATTCGCCGCTGTTGGCTCGACGAGCTGCCGCCGCCCTCCGAGTCTCGCGACTATCCCGAACAAGTCAACCGGCTTCACCCTTTCTTCCTCAGATATGGTGCCGAGGCGGTCATCCCAATCGACATCGAGTTTGATTCCCTCGGGTGACCATGTACACGGAAGCAGAGGCGGCGAAGCACGAGAAGACGGCGCCGACCTCTTGGAAGAAAGTCGGCTGTTAGCCCTCACCGGTCCGCCATCTACCAGCAGGTTTGCGCCACTACCACAGCCGGAAGGTCAAGCCTAAATCCTTCCAAGAGGGTGACCTTGTGCTCCGCTGATCCAAATAACAGCCGCCAGCACAAGCTCTCGGCCCCTTGGGAAGGCCCTTCATTATCAGCAGAGCATTGGGAAACGACTACTACCGATCGACGCACGAAGTCAAGGCACGAAGAGAGATGATTCTGCAAGGATTCAAGCTTACCATGGAACGCCAACCTCCTCCGAAGATTTTACAGTTAAAATGCAGTATGTATCACGCTACCTTTTGTACTAAGTATGAGACAATAGGCCCCACGAGGAGCACTCGGGGACTGCCATCTTATATCTATGAATGAGGAGTATCATGCTTATGATTATGTCACTACATTCTTCCTCCTCGTCCGGCACCGGGTTCGACTAGTCGGCCCGGGGACTGGCCGCCTTGAGTTATATTCAAGTTCCACTGCGCAATGACAAGTAGTGTGCTGGCACCCAAGCCCTCTCTTGTCGAAAGTCGCAGCTCGAAGAACCGACTGTCCGGCTGGCAAGAGTCAAAGGCAGGAAAGGATGCCCACGCGATAAACGGCTAAGGACTAACGAACTCGTATAACAAAAGCCGGCTTCCTCCCATCGCCAACCGGCTACAAGAGTAGCAGGCCGGCCGGCTTCCCATTCACCTTGCCACAATCCAAGAAAGCTCAAGTACTTGTCTTCCAAAAAAATGGCCAAGTTCCTCCCCAGCCACAGACTGCAGAGCAGCTGTTCGGCTGGGAAGGCAGCAACCAAGGGAAGGCGGCAAAGGAAACAGCCTAAGGATAAAAAGCAAATACGAATGGAAGCCAAACACATGCATGATTATATTCACACAGAATCCTTCGAAAGGCCAGCATTCAACATAGTTTGAATACACTTCAAAGGTGGAACTGCGTGAATTTAATAAAAAGTTGTTCAAAGAGTAACAACAGAAAGCAAGAATGGCAGATCGTGCCAAGGGAGCGGCGGGTGAGTCGGGCAGGTCGGCGAAGGCGACAAAGGTTGGCCGAGGAGTGGCGGCTGGCGGGTCTCGGCCCGATCATCACCTCGGCAGACGGCACGCGCTGCGCGCCGCTGCCGGAGGCACGATCAGCTGAAGCCGGGCTGGTCGCATTGCCCGGGCAGACGCCTTCGCCGCCTCCCTTCTTAGTCTTCGCCTTTGTTGCCGGAAGCGATCTCCTCCGCCGAAGTCCTCACCTTCCGCTGGTTCAGCTCTGAACCACTCCTCGGCTGGGCGACGCCGCTGTCATTCACCTCGTGAGCAAAAACCCGGTGTCAGTATAGTCGGCGATTGCCGAGGCGCTACTGGATGATATCCGGCCGCACCGCCACCAGCTCCTCGCCGGCCTCCTGCCTGTGTGCTCACTGGGCTAAGCTCAGCCCAGATACCGTGCTCAGACAAACTCCGGCGCCACCGGGCGCCGACCGAGCGGGCGGAAGACTTCCAGGCCTCGAAGCGGCCAACCGCAACCTCCAGCCAGTTGGCAGTCCGACTGGGGGTACGGGGAATCGCCTCGCCGGGCTAGAGGGCGGTCAACACTTGCGCCCCGGCATGCTGAAGGCGGTGGAGCATGCGGTGAGCCGGCTGCAGCTGGCCTGATCGCCAAAAGCTGCTCCTCAAGCGTCCGGCTGGCATCCGCGCGATCTCAACCCCCTGCTTGCCGGCGTGCCATGGTGGGCCTCGATGGCGGCTGGCCACGACAGAGTAACCAGGAAAGTAATCTGCACAAGAACAAAGAAGCAACACAAAATCAAGATAAACAAGAGGACAGGGCAAGCAAAGGTGAAAAGGAAGGCGGCTTATCGTCGATCAGATCCTCAACCTGGCCCATAGCCTCGCCAGCGCTTGCTTCAGCCCAGCCCGCCTCGGTCTCAAACTCGGCGTTAGGGCGGCCTCGCTGTCTCAAGGCTTCTTGAGTACGCCTTATGGATCTCCTCCTGGTCGGCCTGCTTTGGCCAGCGATCGCGCTCGGGCCAAGGCGCTGCACTCAGCCTCAGCGCTGGAAGGTGGTCTGGCTCCGCCTAGCTGCTCCTCAATTCGGCATTGGCCTCGCAAGCATGGAGAAAAAGGAAAAGCAATAAGGAAGAAGTCGTGGGGAATATCTGACCGATCGCCAGCAATGGTCGAATCTCGGGATTACACCCAGTGGGTGCACTGACGCGCCCCCACATGAGATAAAAGAAACAAAGCACTCACTCCGGCTATTAGTCAGGTCGGCGGCCTTCTGACTCAGCTCCTGGGCCTGGGAGTTGAAGGCAGCCGCGCGGAGATTGTGATATTCCTGAAAATCAGACGGAGTGCGAATAAGAATAAGATAGCCGCCAAGGCCTACTAAAAGTTCCAAGATGCCTGCTCAGCAGCTAGGGCTGGACCAAAAGCTCGTAGCTCACGAGCTTAATGAACGCTCGATAGTTCGGCTCGTTAAGCTCGTAGCTCGCTTCTTAATGAACAGAGCCAATCATTAATGTCAACTCGTTAAGCTTAACGAGCGAGCTAACGAGTTTCACGAGTAGCTCGTTAAGCTCGTTAGTAACAACACAACACATATTTTCATCTTACGTGACAAATTTTTTGTAGCACCTCAGCGCATCTATTCAATCTAATCGACATATGAGGCCACAAACTACTGCATTTTTTTGTAGTCACCATATTTCATCTTGAAAACCACACCTACACATTCATCATATATATCATAACACATTATATTCTGTTAACGCTCGCCGAGCGCCACGAGCTTAACGAAGCTTCAAACGAGCCGAGTGAGTAGAGAGTTTTCAGCTCGCTTAACGAGCTTAACGAGCCGAGCCTTAACGAGCACGAAGCTTAACGAGTATTGAGCTTAACGAGCCGAGCTGCTCGTTAGTCCACCCTATCGCACCGACTCAAACTCGTGGATTACACCCAGTGGATGTACCGACGCCGCCTCTACGGAAGAAATCAAGAAATAAATCGACCAAGGCTAGAATACTCACCTGGATGACCGCTCGCGTAGTAAGAAACTCCTGGGTGTACCGCTGCCGCGGTTGCCCTCGGTCTGCCGGGTCGGACCTCCTGCGCCGCCATGTTCAGCTCGGTCGTTCCACCATTGGGCGTCCACTCGAACGTGCTGGCGCTGGACACCTCCAGGTCCTGAGCCGTTGAGCAGGCACCAGCAGCTCTCTGCGGCTCCGGCGCCGAGGACGCCTCTCCGCTACGCCGCGAAGGCGGAATCGCACCACAAGATCCGCCACGCCATCGACTTCGCCCCTTCCCCGGCTGCTCAGGCGCCGCAGCAAGTCGGCCGTCTTGGCCCGTTCCAGTCGGCGCCACCTGTGGCGCCTCCCCCAGGATGGTCACGTTGTCCTCCCTCCTCTCCATCACCGGCCGGTCGCGGTCGGCTTCCTCCGACGGGGCACGGGAATGTTGGGAGCCATGGCGCGAAGTGGAATAACGAGCCGTGGAGGCTGATTGCGCAGAGCCTCCACCTCCCTCTCTGCGGCCGCGGCCTCCGCCTCAGCCTTGGCCGTTGCGTCGGCTTGCGCCTCGGCCGACTTCTCTGTCGCCTCCTGGGCGGCCCCCCGCTCCTCCGCTTCCCAATCCTCCCGCGCCTCCTGCATGTTCCGCTCCGTTGCCTCCATGAGGTCAGCGCGGGGATCCACACGGCGGGAGCTCGAAGACCCTCCCGTCGGTCCGACTATGGAGGCGACAAAAACCCGTTCGAGGGAAAGCGGCGCCCTGATAGGCAAATCAAGAAGAAGGTTCAGAAGAGCCTCAACCAAAGAAGACAACAATAAAGCATGAGACGTTCAACACTTACGCCAAGACCGCCTGTGGCTGCTTCACCACCTTGCGGAAGCTGGCCGCTTTCGCGGCCGCCTCGTCCCGCTTGGTCGCCGCCGTGGAACCCTTGGGTTTTTTCGGCCGGCTGTCGAAGAGACCCAGCCCGGCCCGACGTTTTCGCGCGCCACCCCGAGCAGCTACCGCGGCAGAAGGTACCGCGCCTTGGCGACCGGCCGCCGGCTGGCGGCGCGGGATGGCCTCGGCTTCATCATCGTCCGCCAGTCCCGGCCGCCGCGAGCTCGGCCACTGCCTCTCCGCCGCTCGACTATGGCGTTGTTCATGGCGGCCGCCCAGATCTAGGTCGCCGGGTCGTCCAGCGACGGTCGGCCATAAGCGGTGCTCGCCTCGCCTGCTGCGTCCGCCGGTCAAGAAGGGTTCTGCTCAAAGACAAGCCGACTAGTCAAAAGTCGGCCGTCACTTAACCCGCAACAAAAGAAGAAGAAAAGAAGGAAAACTCACCACAGATGGGGATCAGCCCGAGTATACAGCGCCTTGCCATACTGCCACTCCTCGGTGAGCTTGCAGTTGGAGATGTAATTCACCATGTAAGACACCTCGTCACGAGGCATCTCCTTGGTGCTCAGCCGGCATGGGTCGAAGCGGCCGCTCATCTGGCAGATCATGTGCGGTCGGCCTTGGAGCGGGAGCACCCGGCGCTCCACGAAGGCGGCCACCAGGTCGGCCCCGACCAAGCCCTCCGATTGGATCATCACCCGGAGCCGGGTGACGGCGGCGTTCCCAGCCAGGGAGAGCGACCTGGCTCGATAGGACCAAGACGGCTGCCTCCCAGCCGGCGGGCCGGCTACGTAAGCCGGCAGATTGACGCAGTCGCCTTGCGGGGCGACGTTCTTCACGTAGAAGTACGATTGCTGCCAGAGCTTCACCGACTGGATCAGCGGGATAGGCGGAAAAGGGTTGTTGTCGGCTGACCTCCGCATGGCGATGAAGGCGCCACAGGAGGCGGGCACACCCACGGAGATGGTGCCGAGCTTGCACTGGAAGAACTCCCCAAAGAGCTCAAGGGTGGGGAGGACGCCAAGAAAACCTCGATAGGGTGTGAAGGCGAAAGCAGCATCACCGTGTTGGGGGTGAGATGATGCGGATGGAGGCGGTAGAACTCGAGGAAGGAGCGGAAGAACCCGCCACTGGCAGGCCGAGGCCGCAGAGCGAGGCTTGGCGAAGATGACCCGCCGCCTCCTCGGCGCCGTGAAACCTCCTCCTCCGGTGCGAGGCGGGTCTTCACGTAGCCTTCGCCCGTCAACCGCCGCGTCTTGCGAAGCCAATCAATGTGGTCCTCGTGGACGTCGGAGCCATCCCACGAGCTAGATAGCGCCATGGGAGCAAGAGGAAGCAAGAGAGGCGCGGCGGCGGAGAGCGCAGCCACGCTGCGGCGGAGCCGCGGCAAACCAAGAAGGTCGACGGCGGAACGACGCGGAGGTAAGGGCGCTGCGGCGGCAGAAGAGAGGAGAAGGAGGTAGAAGGAAGGGTGGAGCAAGGGCGAGCGTGCGAGCGTCTGCCGCTCCCCCTCCTCCCCCTACTTATAGGCTCGTGCTGCGGAGCCGAGGAGGCGAGGCATGGGGGAACGTGGGATTAACTGCGCCCACTCCCCCACGTCCCGCGATTATTGCACCCTAAAGGCGTGCTGAAACCGCCGCGGGAAGGCGAGCGGTTCGTTCGGGCCACAGAGGATCCGCACATGGGCCAAGGCCTAGGTATGGCAGGCCCCAGCCTGCGGCGACGTCACGTCGCGCGCGTGGGCTGGCAGGCCTTGTTTGGCCACGTGGCGCGCGGTAAACGCGCGATTCGGCTCGCGTTCTCACCTTCGGGCTGCAGAACTTCTCAAAGACGGCGTACCCGCTCAAAGCCGGCTCCTAGCTGCCAGCCCCCTCGGGATAGGAAGCTGATCGAGCTTCTCGTCCTCCTTTCAGCCTCGAAGCTCAACCAGCTTCGGGGACTACTGTCGAAGTAAATGACCATGGGTAGCCTAACCGGCTCCCCTGGAACCTCTGGAAAAATTATAAGCCAATCAAGCCCTCCAACATCCGAGACGCGGGGCCGCCTTCCCCCGGCCGGCTGACTCTCAGGCCGGCTGTCAGGAGGCGGCCCGGCCCTAAAACCTACAGGGAGAAGGCCACAAGAGGGCCGGCTCCCAAGGAGCCGGCTCCCAAGGAGCCGACTCCAAGAAGCCGGCTCCCAAGAAGGCGGCCAAGGCCACAGCCTTAGAATCCGCGCCCACATAATGGTGATGAGACGGGGCGTGGCTACAGTGAAGCCTGCCACCCCCACATCCCGGAGCGCGCATGGCCACAGTGCGCCGTATGGGGCAGCCATCACCCGTCCAGCTTGGCACTGTTGCCATGCTGACCATGACGTCACCCACGACGGGTTGTCAGTACGACCCACAGGTGGTGGGCCCTCCGGCCGAGAGATGCCCGGCTGGCTCGGCCTCCCCAATCGGCTGAGATATGGCAAGCTTCCCATAGCAGAGCTTACTCCTCCTCGAAGGAGGCGCCTCATTAAGGAGACAAGACGTGGTGAGGCTACAGTGATCGCCGCCAAGACGGCGGCACTGTTTCCATGCTTACCCCAACAAAGCCCTCGTCATCAGGATTGAGGCAACAGTAACCAGCCCCCGACCAGGTCCTCAGCGATGGGGCCAGCTTGTTGACCAAGAAGCCGGCAGCCGGCGGGACCCACTAGTCGGCGGGCCCCAGCGGCCGGCGGAGAAGCCGGCGAGCGTAGACACTGACGGCCAAGGCCCGCGCCCAGCCGGATTACCATTGTGCCCCTAGGTGGTAGGCCTATATAAGCCCCCAAGGGCACCCATGCAAAGGGTTGATCCCAAAGAGTTTTAGACACCACATAGAGAGAAGAGGAGAGCTAGCCTAGCCCTTCTCCTTCCTCTCACCGAACAGCTCAAGGAGCCTCTTGTAGCCACTTGGTCATCTAGTGATCATGCGGAGACCTCGCAGAGCAGCAGTAGGGGTGTTATCTCCACGGAGAGCCCGAAGTCGGGTAAGATTCACGGCGTGCATGTCTTCGCCTCATCCTGCTTCTGGCACCGCGACGTCTTACTGGCTCCCACAATGATAAGCCACCCGTCGGCATATGTCGCACCTACCACCCGACACATTTCCATACCATTTGCCAATATGCTTGCATGAAGTACATTTGTAGGCATTTCAAGCTTTGGAGGCATTCATGGTCCAACACAATGGCCAGTGCTTCAACCTCTCCCATTGCTTTAGGGTCATCAAAGACGAGGAGAAGTTCGAGGCGCAATATGCCACCCTTAAGTCGCGTGGGGGGAAGCAAGCCATGGAGGAGGTTGGGGACGGCGAGAAGGGACAGTCGCGGGGGAAGACCAACTCCAAGAAGGAGGACAAGCGGGATGCAACGTCCAACTGAAGGAAATATGCCCTAGAGGCAATAATAAAATTGTTATTTTATATTTCCTTATTCATGATAAAGGTTTATTATTCATGCTAAAATTGTATTGATCGATAACCTAAATACATGTGTGAATACATAAAAAAACACCATGTCCCTAGGATAACGAGATCAAAGATGGTTAAGGTTACCTAACCATGGACATGAGTTGTCATTTGATAACGGGATCACATCATTAGGAGAATGATGTGATGGACAAGACCCATCCCTCAGCTTAGCATAATGATCGTTCAGTTTTGTTGATATTGCTTGCTTCGTGTCAAATACATATTCCTTCAACTATGAGATTATGCAACTCCCAGATACCGGAGGAATACCTTGTGTGCTATCGAATGTCACAACGTAACTTGGTGATTATAAAGATGCTCTACAGGTATCTCCGAAGGTGTTTGTTGGGTTGGCATAGATCAAGATTAGGATTTGTCACTCCGAGTATCGGAGAGGTATATCTAGGCCCTCTCGGTAATACACATCATAAGCTTGCAAGCAAACGACTCAGGAGTTAGTCATGAGGTGATGTATTACGGAACGAGTAAAGAAACTTGTCGGTAATGAGATTGAACTATGTATGAAGATACCGACGATCGAATTTCGGGCAAGTAACATACCGATAGACAAAGGGAATTACGTATGTTGTCATAAGGTTCGACCGATAAAGATCTTCGTAGAATATGTAGGAGCCAATATGGGCATCCAGGTTCCGCTATTGGTTATTGAACAGAGAGGTGTCTCAGTCATGTCTACATAGTTCTCGAACCCATAGGGTCCGCACGCTTAACGTTCGTTGACGATATAGTACTATATGAGTTATGTATGTTGGTGACCGAATGTTGTTCAGAGTCTCGGATGAGATCACAGACATAATGAGGAGCTCCGAAATGGTCCGTAGGTAAATATTTATATATAGGATTATATGGTTCGGCCAAGGGGTAGCCCACGGGGCTTTATGTCGGTGCAAAAGGAGTTCTGCGGAGGCCGGGGGCCAAACGCCGGAGATCCTGGCGTCTGGCACTGGGCCAGACGCCGAGGCCCATGTCGTCTGGGCCAGACGCCAAGGACTGTGGCGCCTGGTCCTGGAAGTCCGAGAAGGACTCTTCCTTGCAGGAAAAACCGACTTTCAGAAAGCTTTTACTCCAAGTTTCGACCCCAAGGCTCAACATATAAATAGAGGGGCAGGGCTAGCACCCAAGACATCAAGATTCACCAAGACGTGTGCCAGCAACCCCGTCCCCTCTAGTTTATCCTCCGTCTAGTTTCTGTAGTGCTTGGCGAAGCCCTGCGGAGATTTCCCTTCATCACCAACCGTCACCACGCCACCGTGCTGCTGGAACTCATCTACTATTTCGCCCCTCTTGCTGGATCAAGAAGGTGAGGACGTCATCGAGCTGAACGTGTGCTGAACGCGGAGGTGCCGTATGTTCGGTACTTGATCGGGACGGATCGTTAAGGTGTACGACTACATTAACCGCGTTGATAAACGCTTCCGCTTAGTGATCTTCAAGGGTATGAAGATGATCTCCCCTCTCGTAGAGCTATGCATCTCCATGGATAGATCTTGCGTGTGCGTAGAATTTTTTTGTTTTCCACGCAACATTTCCAATAGTGGCATCATGAGCCAGGTCTATGCGTAGATGATATGCACGAGTAGAACACAAAGAGTTGTGCGCGGTGATAGTCATACTGCTTACCACCAACGTCTTATTTTGATTCGGCGGTATTGTGGGATGAAGCGGCCCGGACCAACCTTACATGTCCATGCACATGAGACCGGTTCTACCGACAGACATGCAACTAATTTTGCATAAAGGTGGCTAGCGGGTGTCTGTTTCTTCTACTTTAGTTGAATCCAATTTTACTGCAGCTGGTCCTTGAAGAAGGTTAAAACAACAAACTTGATGAAACACCATTGTGGTTTTGATGCGCAGGTAAGAATGGTTCTTGCTAGAAGCCCGTAGCAGCCACGTAAAACTTGCAACAACAAAGTAGAGGACGTCTAACTTGATTTTGTAGGGCACGTTGTGATGTGATATGGTCAAGACATGATGTGATATAAGTTATTGTATGAGATGATCATGTTCTGTAAAAGTTATCGGCAACCAGCAGGAGCCTTATGGTTGTCTCTTTATTGTATGAAATGCAAACTCCATGTAATTGCTTTACTTTATCACTGTGCGTTAGCGATAGTTGTAGAAGCAACAGTTGGCGAGACGACCACGACACAACGATGGAGATCAAGGTGTCGAGATGGTGATGATGGAGATCATGATGATGCTTTGGAGATGGAGATCAAAAGCACAACATGACGATCGCCATATCATGTCAAACATTTTGATTGCATGTGATGTTTATCTTTTATGCATCTTATTTTGCTTAGTACGGCGGTAGCATTATAAGTTGATCCCTTAACTAAATTTCAAGGTATAAGTGTTCTCTTTGAGTATGCACCATTGCGACAGTTCGTCGTGTTGAGACACCACGTGATGATCAGGTGTGATAGACTCTACATTCACATACAACGGGTGCAAGAAAGTTCTGCACATGCGGAATACTTGGGTTAAACTTGACGAGCCTAACATATACAGACATGGCCTCAGAACACTGGAGACCGAAAGGTCGAACGTGAATCACAAAGTAGATATGATCAACATAGAGATGTTCACCATTGATGACTACCCCATCTCACGTGATGATCGGACATGGGCTAGTTGATTCGGATCACGTATCACTTAGATGACTTGAGGGATGTCTATTTAAGTGGGAGTTCTTAAGTAATTTGATTAATTGAACTTAATTTATCATGAACTTAGTCCTGATAGTATTTGCAAATTATGTTATAAATAGATTAAGAGCTCGCAATATAGCTCCTATATATTTTTTATATGTTCCTAGAGAAAACTAAGTTGAAAGATGATAGTAGCAAATATGCGGACTGGGTCCGTGATCTGAGGATTATCCTCATTGTTGCACGGACGAATTATGTCCTTCATGCACTGCTAGGTGACAAACCTATTGCGGGAGCAGATGCAGACATTATGAACGTTTGTCAAGCTCGATATGATGACTACTTAATAGTGTGCCATGCTTTATGGCTTAGAACGGACTTCAAAAATGTTTTGAACGCCATGGAGCATATGAGATGTTTCAATAGCTTGAATTGGTATTTCAGACTCATGCCCGTGTCGAGAGGTATGAGACCTCTGACAAGTACTTTGCCTACAAGATGGAGGATAATAGCTTAGCCAGTGAGCATGTACTCAGAATGTCTGGGTACTACAATCGCTTGAACCAAGTGGGAGTTAATCTTCTAGATAAGATAGTGATTGACAGAATTCTCTAGTCACTATAACCAAGCTACTAGAACTTCGTGATGAACTATAATCTGCAGGGAATGATGAAAACGATTCCCGAGCTCTTCGCGATGCTAAAATCGGCGAAGGTAGAAATGAAGAAAGAGCATCAAATTTTGATGGTTAAACAAGACCACTAGTTTCAAGAAAAAGGGCAAAAGGGAAAGAAAGGGAACTTCAGAAGAATGGCAAACAAGTTGCCGCTCCTATGAAGAAACCCAAAGCTAGACCCAAACCTGAAACTGAGTGCTTCTACTGTAAAGGAAATGGTCATTGGAAGCGGAACTGCCCCAAATACTTGGCGGATAAGAAGGATGGCAAAGTGAACAAAGGTATATTTGATATACATGTTATTGATGTGTAATTTACTAGTGTTCATAGTAGCCCCTAGGTATTTGATACCGGTTCACTTGCTAAGATTAGTAACTCAAAACAGGAGTTGCAAAATGAAACAAAGGCTAGTTAAGGGCGAGGTGACGATGTGTGTTGGAAGTGATTCCAAGGTTGATAAAATCACCATCGCACACTCCCTCTACCTTGTCGGCTGCCGCCGCACGAACCCGGATCTCCATCGAAGCGCGACGCAGAAGGCCTGCCTCGAGCCGTGGAGCGACGAGGTAACCCGCCCTCCTCCGCCTCGCTGGGAAAGATATCCCACCTCGCCGCCGCTTCGCAGATCCGACTTCCGGTTGCAGGTCTGCCGCCGCGACAGAGTCGCGGCGACGCTCACGCCATCGGATCGACCACCTAGCGCGATCCCCGGCATTGAAGAATAAGACGATACCGCTTTGCTTTGCTTCCCCACATCCGCTGACAGCCCCTTCCAAAGGGTCTCGCCCCAAGAGACACGCTTAAGTACACCGGCTCGTGAAGCCGAGGATTGGCTGATCGACTACTCCACCGCAGCCAGATAGCGCTAACGGTGAAAAGCGCTACCGTGATATATGTGCCCTCATGCTTCAAGGCACGGCGCTAACTCGCTCAACAGCCTCAAGTCAGATAGCATCAATAGCATTAGACTTCACCGCCTTCATCCGCGAATCTCACCAAGACCTACAAGCGGGCCAAGCCTGCATAGCCTCCCAGCGCATAAGGGCCCACTCGAATCAATCACGGATTACCTCACGCTGGGTCGAGCCCACAATTCCCCATGTAGGGGTGCATGAACGCCATAGAGTATTTCACCGCTTGCCGTAGAAGGCACCTCTCAAGCACAAGCTCCTCTGCACGAGCCAACTACCTCGACGAAAGCGTTAGTCATAGCGGACAAGTAGCCACCGCTTACCTCAATGAAAACCGAGTTCGAGTGGACGCCCGAAGGTACTCAACTGCTCAGAACGCCGGCCGGGGACCCCACCGACGTCCGCATCGTAATGACAACAAGCGAAGGGCCCAATGTCACTTCCAACCGCATAAAGGTGGCCAAAAAAGACGAACAACTCAAGGGCGCCCGCCAAGAAGCCAGATGCAGGCGGCTTGGCAGCCGCTTTCCTACGAAAACCTCGACGCTCTTGCAAGTTCCACAAATACCACGAAGACGCCCAACCACGACCCGAAATGCCATCGCTCACCCGAATCACCAAAGGCGGCGGGTTGTGCCACCTCCGCCACCGACAGCCGCCCGCCCTCAACACCGGTCGCTGACCAGCAGCCGGGCCGGCCCAAGACGAAGTTCTAACGAAAGCATGCCGCCACGCCGCCTTTACAAGCAGCCTTAAGATCTGGCAGCCGGGCGCCGATAAAGACTAAGAAGTTAATGCGGTCGCCCAACAACCCCGAGTACATGCACCGGTCGAAGGTTTATCACCGAGCCGCCGACCACCCGTGAGGTTATGCTCGCCCCAGCTCTTATGCATTGGTTCGAGGCAACCCTAGCAACAGATGTGCTTGCTGGCCTGATTCTCCTCGCAGCCGATAGACGCGCGGAGCAGCATCAATATCCTCGCATCATGACACCATGGAGAAGCTAAACATCAAGACCAAGCACTCATGCCGGGACTGCGGTTCCATGGCATTGTACCCGCCTATCCTGCTCACCAATCGGCAAGATCAAGATAGATGTTCCTTGGAGACAGGATCATTTACCGAGAAGCGGTCTGGTTTGATGTGGTGGACCTTGAGAGCCCCTATCATGCAATCGCTTACGACCTGCTCGCCAAGTTCATGGCTGCACCCCACTACGCCTACCTCAAATGAAGATGCTATGCCAAGGGCATCATCACCATAGCCGGCGATTACAAGAAATCTCCGAAAGCGCCGCACCCAATAGCCACGGGCCGAGTCCCTTGTGATTGCCGAAGAAAAGAAGATATTGATCGAGTCATGGCTGGCAAGCAGCCAGCCCCGTCCCCCACCCCAAGGAATGTGATGCCCAAGGTTCTTTCTAGCTGACCAAGGAAACGGAAGAAGATACCTCCGACCTCGAGCACCCGTAAAGGTTTGTCGTCATTGGGGCAAACTCGACGGCAAATAGGAAGGCGAGTCGCCGATTCTCCGTGAGAATCGGGACATCTTTTGCATGGTCCCCAAGGACATGCCGTGTTCTCAAGGAATTCGCCGAGCACAAGCTACACGCCCGAGCGGACGCAAAACTAGTCATAGCCCCTCCGCCGCCTGCCGAAGAGAAGAGAAGGATTGCAGGAGAAGAGATATCGCCCCCTTGGCGGCCGGTTTCATAATGGAGGTGTTCTTTCCGAGTGGCTTGCCAACCCGGGTCCTCGCGGAAGAAGAATAACAAGTGCGCATGTGTATAGACCACAAGCCTTAACAAAGCCTTTCCCAAAGATCCTTTGCCCTGCCAAGGATTGATCAAGGATAGACTCCACACCGGATGCAGCTGCCGAGTTTCTTGATGCCTACCGGCTACCACCAGATAAAGTTGGACCCAGATCACCGAAGACCGCTTTCATCTAGCCATTCGGAGCTTTCGCTACCGACTATGACATTCGGTTGAGAAATGCCGGTGCCACTTTTCAGCTGTTGCATGCAAAAATGCCTCCTCAGCTACTGGCGTAAATGCCTACATCTATGTAGACGATATCGGTGAAGACGGAGACACCTTGCTAGAAGACCTCAAGGAAACGCTTGAGAACTCAAGGCCGTTTCGCATCAAGCTCAACCCCAGAAATGCGTGTTTGAGTACCACCGCCAGCTTGTAGGCTTCTGTTCCCGAACGTGGCATTGAATGCCACCCAAGAAAGATAAAAGCCATTGAGAGAATGGAGATTCTCACCAAGCGTGAGACGCCCAGAAGTTTACCGGTGCCCGCCACCCGAACCGCTTTATCGCCCAGCTTGGAGAAAAGGCTTCCCCCACCGACCATGAAGAAACCACTCACTTCGAAAGTGGAACGACCAAGCCACTAAGCTTTCCATGAGCTAAAGAAGATGCTGGCCATGCCGCTTGCCTTGGCGGCGCCGCTGAGAAAGAGCCCATGCCCTTTACATTGCCGCCACCAGCCGGGTGGTCAAGACCGGTCGCGGGTCCAAATACCTGAATAAGGTCGAGCTCAACCAGTCCAGACCGTGTATTACTTAAGTGGAAGTATTGTCCACCTCGGCGTAACCACCCGCGACTACCGTAAGATGTGCTATGGTGTGTTCACCGGCAAGAAGCTCAAGCCCTACTTTCAAGAGCACCCCATCACGGTCGTGATGCACCCACCGCCGCCGAGATCATAGGCAGCCGGACGATCCGCCGGTGGCAAATGGGCCATTGAGCTGGCCCTTGCACGATCTTCTACCAGCCTCGACTGCCATCAAGTCCAAGCATTGGCCGATTTTCTAGTCGATCGGGCCGAGACTCAAGACGCCCGCCGCCCCGACCCACTCATTACGGATGCACTTCGATGGGTCCAAGATGCTAACCCACTTGGGAGCCGCATCATTCTCACCTCTCCAAAAGGCGACAAGCTCAGATATACACTGAATTATTTTTCCGCCTCCAACAATGTAGGCGAGCATACGAGCTATACACGTCGGCCCTAGCCAAAGAGCTCGGCAGACCGCCGGATCCTGTGCTATGGTGACTGGATTTGGTAGTCCAGCAATCATCTCTGCATCGACGCCAAGGACGCAAACATGGCAAGCTACCGCTCTCGCTCAGCAAATCAGCGGTATTTTGAAGGATGCGAAGTTCTCCATGTGCCACGGGCCGACAATGAGCAAGCAGATGCCCTGCACGGATAGGCTCCACTCGGCTGCTATACCAACCGACGCCTCTCTCTCCATCGCCTCAAGCCGCCTATCAAGCCGCCTCTAGAATCCTATTCCATTTTCATGCCGCTTAACCTCGCGCAAGTCGGATCTGGCTTAAACAAGCAGACAGCTGGACCGCCATAGTCGCATTCGCCCGGGACTACGGTCGGCCCGGGACTACATCGACACAACAGCGGTGGCCGACTCCAGCAAGCTTCACCACCCAGCCCACCCGCTTTGGTTGCAGAGCCCTGCCGGCTATAGAAGAAGTCACAGCCCATCATGGGCTCAACCCATCCTCAACTTCTTGGTAAACAGAGAACTATCACGACGAGATCGCGACAAGACAAGTCCAACGCCGAGCCGGAGCATATATAATTGTCAACAGAGAGCTCGTCAGACGCAGAGTCACCGGAGTCTTCCAGCGCCGAGCCCAGAAGGGCATAGCAATCCTCAAGGATATTCACCATATGCAACGCGCCACCACGCTGCCTCAAGATCACTCGCTGCCAAAGCTTTCCGCCATGGATTCTTTGGCCGATCGCTTGGACGACGCCAAGGAGTTGGTCAAACATTGCAAAGGGTGCCGTCTTCAGCTCCAAGCAACACTCGCCGCTTGCACTTCAAGACCATTCCCCACCGCCTTTGCCGTCTGGGATTGGACATGGGGCCCTTTGCTAAAGGCGGCATGACATAATTCGTTGCCGCCAGGACAAATTTACTAAGTGGATTGAAGCGGTTTAAGAAGCTGAATGGGCCGATCGTCGTGACATTCATCGCAGATATTACAACTCGCACGCGCTACACAGATCATCATCAACAACGGCACAAATTTTGTTAGGAGCATTGGCACGTCATGGCTATGGCATCCGATCGACTTAGCGCCCGCTGCTCCACCCGCAATAAACGGCTAAGTTGCGAGCTAACGGCCTCATCCTTTCCAGATCAAGCCCCGATCGGTCGTAAGCATCGAGCATTCGGCCGCTGTTGGCTCGACGAGCTGCCGCCGCCCTCCGAGTCTCGCGACTATCCCGAACAAAACACCGGTTACCCCTTTCTTCCTCAGATATGGTGCCGAGGCGGTCATCCCAACCGACATCGAATTGATTCCCTCGTGACCATGTACACGGAAGCAGAGGCGGGAAGCACGAGAAGACGGCGCCGACCTGCTGGAAGAAAAAGGCTGTTAGCCCTCACCGGTCTGCCATCTACCAAAGAGGGTTTGCGCCACTACCACAGCCGGAAGGTCAAGCCTAAATCCTTCCAAGAGGGTGACTTGTGCCCCGCCGATCCAAATAACAGCCGCCAGCACAAGCTCTCGGCCCTTTGGGAAGGCCCTTCATTATCAGCAGAGCATTGGGAAACGACTACCACCGATCGACGACGAAGCCAAGGCACGAAGAGAGATGATTCTGCAAGGATTCAAGCTTACCATGGAACGCCAACCTCCTCCAAGATTTTACAGTTAAAATGCAGATGTATCACGCTACCTTTGTACTAAGTATGAGACAATAGCCCACGAGGAGCACTGGGACTGCCATCTTATATCTATGAATGAGGAGTATCATGCTTATGATTATGTCACTACATTCTTCCTCCCGTCCGCACTGGGTTCGATTTAGTCGCCCGGACCGGCCGCTTTGAGTTATATTCAAGTTCCACCCGCAATGACAAGTAGTGTCGCACCTAAGCCCTCTTGTCGAAAAGTCGCAGCTCAAGAACCGACCGTCTGGCAAGAGTCAAAGGCGTGAAAGGATGCCCACGCGATAAACGGCTAAGGACTAACGAACTCAGATAACAAAAGCCAAGCTTCCTCCCATCGCCAACCGGCTACAAGAGTAGCAGGCCGCCGGCTTCCCATTCACCTTGCCACAATCCAAGAAAGCTCAAGTACTTGTCTTCAAAAAATGGTTGGTTCTCCCCAGCCACAGACCGCAGAGCAGCTGTTCCGGGAAGGAAGAACCAAGGGAAGGCGGCAAAGGAAACAGCCTAAGGATAAAAAGTAAATACGAATGGAAGCCAAACATATGCATGATTATATTCACAGAATCCTTCAAAGGCCAGCATTCAACATAGTTTGAATACACCCAAAGGTGGAACTGCGTGAATTTAATAAAAAGTTGTTCAAAGAGTAACAGCAGAAAGCAAGAATGGCGATCGTGCCAAGGGAGCGATGGTGAGTCGCAGGTCGGCGAAGGCGACAAAGGTTGGTCGAGGAGTGGCTTCGGGTCTCGCCTGATCATCACCTCGGCAGACGGCACGCCGCTGCCGCCAAGGCCGGAGGCACGATCAGCCAAGCCGCTGGTCGCCTGGCCGGGCAGACGCCTTCGCCGCCCTCCCTTCTTAGTCTTCGCCTTTGTTGCGGAAGCGATCTCTCCGCCGAAGTCTCACCTTCCGGTTCAGCTCGAACCACCTCCCGCTGGGCGACGCTGTCATTCACCTCGTGAGCAAAAACTCGGTGTCGGATAGTCGGCGATTGCCGAGGCGCTGGATGATATCCGCCGACCGCCACCAGCCTCGCCGCCTCTGCCTGTGTGCTCAGGCTAAGTCAGCCCAGATACCGTGCTCGACAACCTGGGCCTCACCGGGCGCCGACCGAGCGGAAGACTTCTGTTCGAGCGCAACCGCAACCTCCAGCCTTGGCCAGTCCGACCGGGGTATGGGAATCGCCGCCGGCTAGAGGGCGGTCACACGCGCCCCGCATGTCAAGGCGGTGGAGCATGCGGTGAGCCGGCTGCAGCGGGCTCGATCGCCAAAAGCTGCTCCCTGCCGCCCGCCGCATCCGCGCGATCTCAACCTGCTTGCCGGGCGTTTTGGCGGTGCCTCACAGCTGACCATGCGACGACAGAGTAACCAGGAAAGTAACTGCACAAGAACAAAGAAGCAACACAAAATCAAGATAAACAAGAGGACAAGGCGCAAAGGTGAAAAGGAAGGCGGCCATCGTCGATCGATCCTCAACCTGCCCATAGCCTCGCCAGCGCTTGCTTCAGCCCAGCCCGCCTCGGTCTCAAACTCAAGTAAGGGCGGCTCGCTGTCTCAAGGCTTCTTCTGTGGCCTTATGGATCTCCTCCTGTCGGCCTGCTTTGGCCAGCGATCGCTGCCTGGGCCAAGCGCTGCACTCAGCCTCGCTGGGCGCTGGAAGGTGGTCTGGCCCGCCTAGCTGCTCCTCAATTCGCATTGGCCTCTCGAAGCATGGAGAAAAAGGAAAAGCAATAAGGAAGAAGTCGCTGGGAATATCTGACCATCGCCAGCAGCCGTCCCAATCTCGGGATTCACCTGGGTAACCGACGCCCACATGAGATAAAGAAAGCACTCACTCAAGCACGTCGGCGGCCTTCTCGACTCAGCCTCCGGCCTGGAGTTGAAGGCAGCCGCTGGAGATTGTGATATTCCGAAAATCAGACGGAGTGCTAATAAGAATAAGATAGCCGCCAAGGCCTACTAAAAGTTCCAAGATGCTCGCCAAAGAGCTAGGGCTGGACCAAAAGTCAGAGCTCACGAGCTTAATGAACGCCGATAGTTCGCCGTTAAGCTCGTGAGCTCGCTTCTTAATGAACAGAGCCAATCATTAATGTCAACTCGTTAAGCTTAACGAGCGAAGCTAACGAAGTTTCACGAGTAGCTCTAAGCCCGTAGTAACAACACAACACATATTTTCATCTTACGTGACAAATTTTTTGTAGCACTCAAACAATCAATATGAGGCCACAAACTACTGCATTTTTTTGTAGTCACCATATTTCATCTTGAAACCACACCTACACATTCATCATATATATCATAACACATTATATTTGTTAACGAACGAGAGCGCCACGAGCTTAACGAGCTTCAAACGAGCCGAGCCGAGAGAAGCAGCCTGCTTGCTTAACGAGCTTAACGAGCCGAGCCTTAACGAGCACGAAGCTAACGAGTACGGCTTAACGAGCCGAGCTGCTCGTTAGTCCACCCCACAGCAGCCGACTCAAACTCAGGATTACACTCAAAGGATGTACCGACGCCGCCTTCACGGAAGAAATCAAGAAATAAATCACCAAGGCTAGAATATCACCGATGACCGCCGCCAGTAAGTGAAACTCCTGTACCGCTGCCGCGGCGCTCGGTTCTGCCGGGCGCGGACCTCGCGCCGCCATGTTCAGCTCGGTCGTTCCACCATTACGCCCACTGAACGTGCCGGCGCCGGACACCTCTGTGTCCCGAGCCGCTGAGTGCACCAGAGTTTTCTCGCGGCTCCGCGCCGAGGACGCTTTCCCTCGCTACGCGAGGCGGGAATCGCACCACAAGATCCGCCCCACGCCATCGATTTCGCTTCAGCCGGCTGCCAGCGCCGCAAGAAGTCGGCCGCCTTGGCTCTTCTGGGCCGGCGCCACTCGTGGCGCCCCCAGATGGTCACGTTGTCCTCCTCCTTCCATCACCGCCGGTCGCGGTCGGCTTCCTCCGACGGGCACGGGAATGTTGGGAGCCATGGCGCTGGCGGAATAACGAGCCGTGGAGGCTGATTGCGCAGAGCCTCCACCTCTCGCGTCATGCCTCCGCCACTTTGGCTGCAAGGCCGCTTGCGCCGGCCGACTTCTCGCCGCCTCCTGGCGCCCCCCGCCTCCGCTTCCCAATCCTCCCGCCCCTGCATGTTCCGCCTGCCTCCATGAGGTCAGCTGGGATCCACACGGCGGAGTCAAGACCCTCCCGCCGGTCCGACTATGGAGGCGCATAAAACCTGCTCGAGGGAAAGCGGCGCCGATAGGCAAATCAAGAAGAAGGTTCAGAAGAGCCTCAACCAAAGAAGACAACAATAAAGCATGAGACGCTCAACACTTACGCCAAGACCGCTCGTGGCTGCTTCACCACTCTGCGGAAGCTGGCCGCTGCGTCAGCCGCCCCGCTTGGTCGCCGCCGGAACCTTGGGTTTTTTCGCCGGCCGAAGAGACCCAGCCCGGCTCGACGCTGCTGCCACCCCGAGCAGCTACCGCGCAGAAGGTACCGCTTGATGCATCGCCACCGGCCGCGGCGCTGGATGGCTCGGCTTCATCATCGTCTGCCAGCCCCTGCCGCCGCGAAGCTCGGCCACCTGCCCTCCGCCGCTCGACTATGGCGTTGTTCATGGCGGCCGCCCAGATCTAGGTCGCCGGGTCGCCCAGCGACGGTCGGGCCATAACCGGTGCTCGCCTCGCGGCCTCCGCCGGGTCAAGAAGGGGTTCTGCAAAGACAAAGACGTCGATTTCAAAAGTCGGCCGTCACTTAACCCGCAACAAAAGAAGAAGAAAAGAAGGAAAACTCACCATGCATGTGGATCAGCCCGAGTATACAGCGCTTTGCCATACTGCCACCTCTGTGAGCTTGCGCTTGGAGATGTAATTCACTATGTAAGACACCCGCCACGAGGCATCTCCTTGGTGCTCACCGCATGGGTCGCGCCGCCATCCGGCAGATCATGTGCGGTCGGCCTTGGAGCGGAGCACCCGGCGCCCACAAGGCGGCCACCAGGTCGGCCCCACCAAGCCCTCCGATTGATCATCACCCGAGCCGGGTGACGGCGCGCTCCCAGCCGTGGAGAGCGCACTGGCTCGATAGGACCAAGACGGCTGCCTCTCAGCCGGGCGGCCGCCACGAAGCCGGCAGATTGACGCAGCCGCTTTGCGGGCGACGCTCTTCACGAAGCACGATTAAGCCGAGCTTCACCGACCGGATCAGCGGATAGGCGGAAAAGGGTTGTTGTCGGCCGACCTCGCATGGCGGCATGAAGGCGCCAGAGGCGGGCACACCCACGGAGATGGTGCCGAAGCCAGACCGAAGAACTCCCCAAAGAGCTCAAGTGGTGGAGGACGCCAAGAAAAACCTCGTGATAGGGTGACGGCGTAAAGCAGCATCACCGTGTTGGGTGAGATGATGCGATGGAGGCGGAGAACTCGAGGAAGGAGCGAAGAACCGGCCACCGGCAGCCGAGGCAGCCAGGCGAAAGGGTGAAGATGACCCGCCGCCTCCTCCGCGCCATAAACCTCCTCCGTGCGAGGCGAGGTTCACGTAGCCTTCGCCCCAACCGCCGCTGCCTGGCGGCCAATCAATGTGGTCCTCGTGGACGCCGGAGCCATCCCACGAGCTAGATAGCGCCAGGGGAGCAAGAGGAAGCAAGAGAGGCGCGGCGGCGGAGAGCGCAGCCACGCTGCGGCGGAGCCGCGGCAAACCAAGAAGGTCGACGGCGGAACGACGCGGAGGTAAGGGCGCTGCGGCGGCAGAAGAGAGGAGAAGGAGGTAGAAGGAAGGGTGGAGCAAGGGCGAGCGTATGAAGGCTCCCGCCCCTCCTCCCCTACTTATAGGCTCGTGGCCGCGAGCCGAGGAGGCGAGGCATGGGGAACGTGGGATTAACTGCGCCCACTCCCCACGCCCCGCGATTATTGCACCCTAAAGGCGGTGAAACCGCGCGGGAAGGCGAAGCGTTCGCTCGGGCCACAGAGGATCCGCATGGGCCAAGGCCCAGGTATGGCAGCCAGCCCCGCGGGGCGACGCCACGTCGCTGCTGCAGGCTGGCAGGCTTGTTTACACGTACGCGCGGTAAACGCGCTGATTCGCTCGCGCTCACCTTCGGCTGCAGAACTCTCAAAGACGGCGACCTGGCCAGCTGCCTTAGCTGCCAGCCCTCTGGATAGGAAGCTGATCGAGCCTCGCCTCCTTTCACCTCGGCTCAACCAGCTTCGGGACTATTGTCAAGAATGACCATGGTAGCCTAACCGCCCCTCGAACCTCCGGAAAATTATAAGCCAATCAAGCCTCCAACATCCGAGACGCGGGCCGCCTCCGCCGTTGACTCGTGCCGGGTTGTCGAGGCGGCCCGCCCAAACCTACAGGAGAAGGCTGACAAGAGGGCTGGCCCCAAGGAGCGGGCTCCAAGGAGCCGACCAAGAAGCCGCTCCCAAGAAGGCGCCAAGGCCACATTTTAGAACCGCTACCACATAATGGTGATGAGACGGGCGCTACAGCGGCCTCGCCACCCCACATCCCGGAGCGCCGATGGCTACAAAGTAAGGCCAGGGGCAGTATCACCCGCCCAGCCTTGGCATCGCTGTTACGTCGACCATGACGCCACCCACGACGGTTGTCAGACGACCCACAGGGTGGGCCCTCCGGCCGAGAGATGCCCGGCTGCCTCGCCTCCCCAGCCGGCCCGAGATATGGTCAAGCTTCCCATAGCAGTGCTTACTCCTCCTCAAGGAGGCGCCCATTAAGGAGACAAGACGTGGTGAGGCTACGCGATCGCCGCCAAGACGCGGCACTGCTTCCATGCTTACCCCAACAAAGCCCTCGCATCGTGGATTGAGGCAACAGAACCAGCCCCCACCAGGTCCTCGCCGATGGGGCCAGCTGTTGACCAAGAAGCTGCAGCCGCGGGACCCACTAGTCGGCGGCCCCAGCCGGCGGAGAAGCCATGGAAGCGAGACACGACGGGCCAAGGCCCGCCCAGCCGGATTACCATTGTGCCCCTAGGTGGTAGGCTCATATAAGCCCCCAAGGGCACCCCATGCAAAGGGTTGATCCCAAAGAGTTTTAGACACCACATAGAGAGAAGAGGAGAGCTAGCTCAGCCCTCTCCTTCCTCTCACCGAACAGCTCAAGGAGCCTCTTGTAGCCACTTGGTCATCTAGTGATCATGGAGACCTCGCAGAAAGCAGAGGGGTGTTATTCCACGGAGAGCCCCGGCTGGGTAAGATCTTCGCCGGCATGTTCATCCTGCTTCTGTGCACCGCGACGCCTTACTGCTCCCACAATGATAAGCCACCCGTCAGCATATGTCGCACCTACCACCCGACACATTTCCCCATTTGCCAATATGCTTGCATGAAGTACATTTGTAGGCATTTCAAGCTTTGGAGGCATTCATGGTCCAACACAATGGCTAGTGCTTCAACCTCTCCCATTGCTTTAGGGTCATCAAAGACGAGGAGAAGTTCGAGAGCAATATGCCACCCTTAAGTCGCTATGGGGAAGCAAGCCATGGAGGAGGTTGGGGACGGCGAAGGACAAGGGGGAAGACTAACTCCAAGAAGGAGGAAGCGGGATGCAACGTCCAACTGAAGGAATATGCCCTAGAGGCAATAATAAAATTGTTATTTTATATTTCCTTATTCATGATAAAGGTTTATTATTCATGCTAAAATTGTATTGATCGACAACCTAAATACATGTGTGAATACATAAAAAAACACCATGTCCCTAGGATAACGAGATCAAAGATGGTTAAGGTTACCTAACCATGGACATGAGTTGTCATTTGATAACGGGATCACATCATTAGGAGAATGATGTGATGGACAAGACCCATCCCTCAGCTTAGCATAATGATCGTTCAGCTTTGTTGATATTGCTTGCTTCGTCAAATACATATTCCTTCAACTATGAGATTATGCAATCCAGATACCGGAGGAATACCTTGTGTGCTATCGAATGTCACAACGTAATTTGGTGATTATAAAGATGCTCTACAGGTATCTCCAAGGTGTTTGTTGGGTTGGCATAGATCAAGATTAGGATTTGTCACCCGAGTATCGGAGAGGTATATCTAGGCCCTCTCGGTAATACACATCATAAGCTTGCAAGCAAACGACTCAGAGTTAGTCATGAGGTGATGTATTACGGAACGAGTAAAGAAACTTGTCGGTAATGAGATTGAACTATGTATGAAGATACCGACGATCGAATCTCGCAAGTAACATACCGATAGACAAAGGGAATTACGATGTTGTCATAAGGTTCACCGACAAAGATCTTCGAGAATATGTAGGAGCCAATATGGGCATCCAGGTTCCGCTTATTGGTTATTGAACAGAGGTGTCTCATGTCTACATAGTTCTCGAACCCATAGGGTCCGTGACGCTAACGCTCGCTGACGATATAGTACTATATGAGTTATGTATGTTGGTGACCGAATGTTGTCTTAGTCTCGATGAGATCACGCATATAATGAGGAGCTCCAAATGGTCCGAGGTAAATATTTATATATAGGATTATATGGTTCGCCAAGGGTAGCCCACGGGCTTTATGTCGTGCAAAAGGAGTTCTCGGAGGCCGGGGCCAAACGCCGAGATCCCGGGCGTCGGCATCGGGCCGACGCCGAGGCCCATGTCGTTCGGGCCGACGCCAAGGACTGTGGCGCCTGGTCCGGAAGTCCGAGAAGGACCTTCCTTGCAGGAAAAACCGACTTTCGTAAAGCTTTACTCCAAGTTTCACCCCAAGGCTCAACATATAAATAGAGGGCAGGCTAGCACCCAAGACATCAAGATTCACCAAGACGGTGCCAGCAACCCCGGCCCCTCTAGTTTATCCTCCGCCTAGTTTCTGTAGTGCTTGGCTAAGCCCTCGCGGAGATTTCCTTCATCACCAACCGTCACCACGCCACCGCGCTGCGGAACTCATCTACTATTTCGCCTCTTGCTGGATCAAGAAGGTGAGGACGCCATCGAGCTGAACGTGTGCTGAACGCGGAGGTGCCGTGATGTTCGGTACTTGATCGACGGATCGCTAAGGTGTACGACTACATTAACTCATTGATAAACGCCCGCTTAGTGATCTTCAGGGTATGAAGATGATTCCCTCTCGAGAGCTATGCATCTCCATGGATAGAGATTTATGCAGCGTAGAATTTTTTGTTTTCCACGCAACATTTCCAATAGTGGCATCATGAGCCAGGTCTATGTAGATGATATGCACGCAGAACACAAAGAGTTGTGCGCGGTGATAGTCATACCGCTACCACCAACGCCTTATTTTGATTCGGCTATTGTGGGATGAAGCGCCCGACCAACCTTACATGTCCATGCACATGAGACCGGTTCACCGATGCATATGCAACTAATTTTGCATAAAGGTGGCTAGCGGTGTCTGTTTCTTCTACTTTAGTTGAATCCAATTTACTGCAGCTGGTCCTTGAAGAAGGTTAAAACAACAAACTTGATGAAACACCATTGTGGTTTTGATGCTGCAGTAAGAATGGTTCTTGCTAGAAGCCCGTAGCAGCCACGTAAAACTTGCAACAACAAAGTAGAGGACGTCTAACTTGATTTTGTAGGGCACGTTGTGATGTGATATGGTCAAGACATGATGTGATATGTTATTGTATGAGATGATCATGTTCAAAAGTTATCGGCAACCAGCAGGAGCCTTATGGTTGTCTCTTTATTGTATGAAATGCAACCCATGTAATTGCTTTACTTTATCACTGCGCTAGTAGTAGAAGGTAGGCTAACATTGATGAGACGACACTACACAACGATGGAGATCAAGGTGTCGAGATGGTGATGATGGAGATCATGATGATGCTTTGAGATGGAGATCAAAAGCACAACATGACGATCGCCATATCATGTCAAACATTTTGATTGCATGTGATGTTTATCTTTATGCATCTTATTTTGCTTAATGCGGTAGCATTATAAGTTGATCCCTTAACTAAATTTCAAGGTATAAGTGTTCTCTTTGAGTATGCACCATTGCGATAGTTCGTCGTGTTGAGACACCACGTGATGATCAGTGTGATAGACTCTACATTCACATACAACGGGTGCAAGAAAGTTCTCACATGCGAATACTTGGTTAAACTTGACAGCCTAACATATACGACATGGCCTCGTAAACCGGAGACCGAAGGTCGAACGTGAATCACAAAGTAGATATGATCAACATAGAGATGTTCACCATTGATGACTACCCCATCTCACGTGATGATCGGACATGGGCTAGTTGATTCGGATCACGATCACTTAGATGACTTGAGGATGTCTATTTAAGTGGGAGTTCTTAAGTAATTTGATTAATTGAACTTAATTTATCATGAACTTAGTCCTGATAGTATTTGCAAATTATGTTATAAATAGATTAAGAGCTCGAATATAGCTCCTATATATTTTTATATGTTCCTAGAGAAAACTAAGTTGAAAGATGATAGTAGCAATATATGGACTGGGTCCGTGATCTGAGGATTATCCTCATTGTTGCACGGATTAATTATGTCCTTCATGCATCGCTAGGTGACAAACCTATTATGGAGCAGATGCGCATTATGAACGCTTGTCAAGCTCGATATGATGACTACTTAATAGTGTGCCATGCTTTATGGCTTAGAACGGACTTCAAAATGTTTTGAACGCCATGGAGCATATGAGATGTTTCAATAGCTTGAATTGGTATTTCAGACTCATGCCCGTGTCGAGAGGTATGAGACCTCCGACAAGTACTTTGCCTACAAGATGGAGGATAATAGCTTAGCCAAAGGAGCATGTACTCAATGTCCGGGTACTACAATCGCTGAACCAAGTGGGAGTTAATCTTCTAGATAAGATAGTGATGATGTAATTCTCTAGTGAGCTCGAGTGGCAGTAGGGTTGCGAGAGGAAGAAGACGGGGAAAGGGGAGAATGAGGAAAGACCTGGTCGTGCCTATTTATAGGGGAAGACTGAAAAGTGGGCGCGAAAAACGAGGAGGCCAAAAACATAATTATCCAACTACAAAGAAGCCTCGATTCTCGGGATGGTTATTAAGATAAAGATCTGTTGAGATACGTTGGGCAAAACATGCATTGATGGCAGATGACGTCATGGCGGGTCACCATAAATCCAAAGGATGACGTCATGGCGGGTTACAAAAAATTTATACAAGAGAAGAGCAGAAGATTTTGCTTAAGTATTGAAGATTGACATGAACTAGTTCAAATCAATCTGGGCCTAATGTTGGGGATATAACTATTAGGTATGACCCGCACAGGAGGGGCCGGGTTACACCTACGAAGACTCCCGAAGCCCAAGACCGAGCTTGAAGATGGCAGTTCAGTTAAGGGCCCAAAGCCAAAAGGCGACTTAAGGCCCATAGTGATAAACCGTCGTAATGGTATGACTTATATTATAAGGCAAGATTACCTAGTCACCGAGCTGGACACTGTATACGAGCCGGCCGGGACTCTGTAGGCCGCAGGGCGTCAACCCGTGTATATAAGGGGACGACCCAACGGCGGCTTAGGGCAAGTAACATCAAATCGAGAGCTAGGTCAAGATGATTCGCTCCCTGGTTATCGAGACATACATAATCCCACTCAAAAATGGATCATAGGCTTTTACCTTCACCGCAAGGGGCCGAACCAGTATAAACTTTGTGTCCTTTGTCCCGATTAACCCCTTCTTGCTTCCTAGTTGCGATGGCTCCACGACTAAGTCCTTTCACTAGGACATTTGTCGTGACAATTTCATGACAGATGGGCTTTTGGAATCACTTGATTATGAATCATTTGATACTTGCGAACCATGCCTCATGGGCAAGATGACTACAACTCTGTTCTCTGGAACAAAGGATCGAGCCAATGACTTATTGGAAATAACACATACCGACGTATGTTGTCCAATGAGTGTTGAGGCACACATCGGGTATCGTTATTTTCTGATCTTCACAGATGTTTTGAGTAGATATGGGTATATCTACTTAATGAAACACAAGTCTGAAACATTTGAAAAGTTCAAAGAATTTCAGAGTGAAATGAAGAATCATCGTAATAAGAAAATAAAGTTTCTACAATCTGATCGCGGAGACGAATATTCGAGTTACGAGTTTGGTCTTCATTTAAAACAATGTGGAATAGTTTCACAACTCAAGCCACCTGGAACACCATACCGTAATGGTGTGTCGGTGAAGGAAATATGCCCTAGAGGCAATAATAATGTTATTATTTATTTCCTTATATCATGATAAATGTTTATTATTCATGCTAGAATTGTATTAACCGGAAACATAATACATGTGTGAATACATAAACCTACAGAGTGTCACTAGTATGCCTCTACTTGACTAGCTCGTTAATCAAAGATGGTTATGTTTCCTAACCATGAACAAGGAGTTGTTATTTGATTAACGGGATCACATCATTGGTTGAATGATCTGATTGACATGACCCATTCCATTAGCATAGCACCTGATCGTATAGTTTGTTGCTAGTGCTTTTCTTCATGACTTATACATGTTCCTATGACTATGAGATTATGCAACTCCGTTTGCCGAGGAACACTTTTGGTGCTACCAAACGTCACAACGAATCGGGTGATTATAAAGGTACATTACAGGTGTCTCCGAAGGTACATGTTGGGTTGGCATATTTCGAGATTAGGATTTGTCACTCCGATTGTCGGAGAGGTATCTCTGGCCCTCTCGGTAATGCACATCACATAAGCCTTGCAAGCATTGCAACTAAATGTATTAGTTGTGAGATGATGTATTACGGAACGAGAAAAGAGACTTGCCAATGCTGAGATTGAACTAGGTATTGATACCGACGATCGAATCTCGGGCAAGTAACATACCGATGACAAAGGAACAACGTATGTTGTTATGCGATCGACCGATAAAGATCTTCGTAGAATATGTAGGAACCAATATGGGCATCCAGGTCCCGCTATTGGTTATTGACCGAGAGGTGTCTCGGTCATGTCTACATAGTTCTCGAACCCGTAGGGTCCGCACGCTTAACGCTTCGATGGCATGTTATTATGAGTTTATATGATATTGATGTACGAAGGTTGTTCGAGTCCGGATGAGATCACGGACATGACGAGGAGTCTCGAAATGGTCGAGACATAAAGATTGATATATTGAAGCCTATGTTTGACTCGGAATCACTCCGGGTGAAATTGGGAATTTTATCGAGTACCGGGGTTACCGGAACCTCCCGGGAGTCAATGGGCCTTGATGGGCCTTAAGGGAAAGAGAAAGGGGCCATATGCTGGCGCAGCCTTCCCCTTCCCTAGTCCTATTAGGATTAGGAGAAGGGGTGGCGCCCTCTCCCTCTCCCTTGGTCAAACCCTAGTTGGACTAGGATTGGGGGAATCCTACTCCGGTGGGAGTAGGACTCCCAGCGCAGCCATAGGTGGCCGGCCAGCCCCTCCCTTCCCTCCTTTATATCAGGGCAGAGGGCACCCCATGACACACAAGTTGATCTACGGATCTTTCCTTAGCCGTGCGGTGCCCCTTCCACCATATTCCACCTCGGTCATATCGTCGCGAGCTTAGGTGAAGCCCGCTGGAGAAGTCATATCGTCATGAGCTTAGGCGAAGCCCTGCGTCGGTGGAACATCATCATCGCCACCACGCCGTCGTCGACGGAACTCATCCCCGACACTTTCTGGATCGGAGTCCGGGATCGCCATCGAGCTGAACGTGTGCAGAACTCGGAGGTGCCGACGCTCGGTGCTTGGATCGGTCGGATCGTGAAGACGCACGACTACATCAACCGCGTTGTTATAACGCTTCCGCTTTCGGTCTCGAGGGTACGTGGACGGACACTCTTCCTCTCGTTGCTATGCCATCACCATGGTCTTGCGTGATCGTAGGAAATTTTTGAAATTACTACGTTCCCCAACAAATGGCATCCGAGCCTGGTTTTATGCGTTGATGTCATATGCACGAGTAGAACACAAGTGAGTTGTGGGCGATACAAGTCATACTACCTACCAGCATGTCATACTTTGGTTCAGCGGTATTGTGAGATGAAGCGGCCGGACCGACATTACGCCAGACGCTTACGCGAGACTGGTTTCACCGCTGTGAGCACTCGTTGCTTAAAGGTGGTGGCGGGTGTCTGTCTCTCTCACTTTAGTTGAACTGAGTGTGGCTACGCCGGTCCTTGAGAAGGTTAAACGGAGTCTATTTGACGAAGTATCGCTGTGGTTTTGATGCGAGGTAAGAACGGTTCTTGCTCAGCCCGTAGCAGCCACGTAAAACTTGCAACAACAAAGTAGAGGACGTCTAACTTGTTTTTGCAGGGCATGTTGTGATGTGATATGGTCAAGACGTGATGCTATATTTTATTGTATGAGATGATCATGTTTTGTAACCGAGTTATCGGCAATCGGCAGGAGCCATATGGTTGTCGCTTATTGTATGAAATGCAACGCCATGTAATTGCTTTACTTTATCACTAAGCAGTAGCGATAGTCGAGAAGCAATAGTTGGCGAGACGACAACGATGCTACGATGGAGATCAAGGTGTCGCGCGGTGACGATGGTGATCATGACGGTGCTTGGAGATGGAGATCACAAGCACAAGATGATGATGGCCATATCATATCACTTATATTGATTGCATGTGATGTTAATCCTTTATGCATCTTATTTTGCTTTGATTGACGGTAGCATTATAAGATGATCCCTTACTAAATTATCAAGAAGTGTTCTCCCGAGTATGCACCGCTGCGAAAGTTCTTCGTCTTTGAGACACCACGTGATGATCGGGTGTGATAGGCTCTACGTTCAAATACAACGGTGCAAAACAGTTGCACACGCGAATACTCAGGTTATACTTGACGAGCTATGCATATAAGATATGACCTCGGAACACGGAGACCGAAAGGTCGAGCGTGAATCATATAGTAGATATGATCAACATATTGATGTTCACCATTGAAACTACTCCATCACACGTGATGATCGGTCATGGTGTAGTTGATATGGATCACGCAATCACTTAGAGAATTGAGGATATTTTTCTAAGTGGGAGTTCTTAAGTAATATGATTAATTGAACTTTAATTTATCATGAACTTAGTCCTGGTAGTATTTTGCAAATTATGTTGTAGATCAATAGCTCGCGTTGTTGCTTTCATATGTTTTTTTAATATGTTCCTAGAGAAAATTGTATTGAAAAATGTTAGTAGCAATGATGCGGATTGGATCCGTGATCTGAGGTTTATCCTCATTGCTGCACTGTAAGAATTATGTCCTTAATGCACCGCTAGGTGACAGACCTATTGCAGGAGCAGATGGAGGCGTTATGAACGTTTGGCTAGCTCAATATGATGACTACTTGATAGTTTAGTGCACCATGCTTAACGGCTTAGAATCGGGACTTCAAAGACGTTTTGAACGTCATGGACCATATGAGATGTTCCAGGAATTGAAGTTAATATTTCAAGCAAATACCCGAGTTGAGAGATATGAAGTCTCCAACAAGTTCTATAGCTAAAAGATGGAGGAGAATCGCTCAACTAGTGAGCATGTGCTCAGATTGTCCAGGTACTTCAATCGCTTGAATCAAGTGGGAGTTAATCTTCCAGATAAGATAGTGATTGACAGAATTCTCTAGTCACCATCACTAAGTTAGTAGAACTTCGTGATGAACTATAGTATGCAAGGGATGACGAAAACGATTCCCGAGCTCTTCGTGATGCTGAAATCGACAAAGGTAGAAATCAAGAAAAAACATCAAGTGTTGATGGTTGACAAGACCACTAGTCTCAAGGAAAATGGCAAAGGGAAGAAGGGAACTTCAAAAGGAACGGCAAGCAAGTTGCTGCTCGAGTGAAGAAGCCCAAGTCTAGACCTAAGCACGAGACCGAGTACTTTTGCTGCAATGGAACTGGTCCTTTGAAGCGAACTACCCTGAATATTTGGTGGATAAGAAGGATGGCAAAGTGAACAAGGTTATATTTGATATACAGGTTATTGATGTGTGCCTTACTAGTGTTTATAGTGGCCCCTGAGTATTTGATACTCGTTCGTTGCTAAGATTAGTAACTCAAACAGGAGTTTCGAATAAACAGAGACTAGTTGAAGGGAAGTGACGATGAGTGTTGGAAGTAGTTCCAAGATTGATATGATCATCATCGCACACTCCCTATACTTTCGGGATTAGTGTGGAACCTAAATAAGTGTTATTTGGTGTTGAGCATAAATATGATTTGATCATGTTTATTGCAATACGGTTATTCATTTAAGTAAGAGAATAAATTGTTGTTCTGCTTACATGAATAAAACCTTATATGGTTACACACCCAATGAAAATGGTTCATTGGATCTCGATCATAGTGATACACATATTCATAATATTGAAACCAAAAGATGCAAAGTTAATAATGATAGTGCAACTTATTTGTGGCATTGCCGTTTAGGTCATATTGGTGTAAAGCGCATGAAGAAACTCCATCTTGATGGGATTTTGGAATCACTTGATTATGAATCACTTGATGCTTGCGAACCATGCCTTATGGGCAAGATGACTAAAGACTCGTTCTCGGAACAATGGAGCGAGCAAATGACTTATTGGAAATAATACATACCGATGTATGCGGTCCGATGAGTGTTAAAGCTCACGGCAAGTATCGTTATTTTCGACCTTCACAAGATGATTTGAGCAGATATGGGTATATCTACTTGATGAAACACAAGTCTGAAACATTTGAAAAGTTCAAATAATTTCAGAGTGAAGTGGAGAATCATCGTAACAAGAAAATAAAGTTTCGCGATCTGATCGTGGAGACGAATATTTGAGTTACGAGTTTGGTCTTCAATGAAAACAATGTGGAATAGTTTCACAGCTCACGCCACCGGAACACCACAACGTTATGGTGTGTCCGAACGTCGAACCGTACTTTATTTTGATATGGTGCGATCTATGATGTATCTTACCGATTTACCACTATCGCTTTGGGGTTATGCATTAGAGACAGCTGCATTCACGTTTAATAGGGCAACCATCTAAATCCGTTGAGATGACACCGTATGAACTATGGTTTAGCAAAGAAACCTAAGCTGTCGTTTCTTAAAGTTTGAGTTGTGATGCTTATGTGAAAAGTTTTCACCGATAAGCTCGAACCCAAATCGGAGAAATGCGTCTTCATAGAATACCCAAAGGCAACTATTGGGTACACCTTCTATCACAGATCCGAAGGCAAGTTTTTCGTTGTTAAGATGGATCCTTTCTAGAGAAGAAGTTTCTCTCGAAAGAAGTGAGTGGGAGGAAAGTAGAACTTGATGAGGTAATTGTACCTTCTCCCTTATTGGAAAGTAGTTCATCACGAAATCAGTTCAAAGTGATTCCTACACCAATTAGTGAGGAAGTTAATGATGATGATCATGAAACTTCAGATCAAGTTGCTACCAAACCTCGTGAGGTCTTCCAGAGTAAGATCCGCACCGGAGTGGTACGGTAATCCTATTCTAAAAGTCATGTTACTAGACCATGATGAACCTACGAACTATGAGGAAGCGATGATGAGCCCAGATTCGCGAAATGGTTTGAGACCATGAAATCTGAGATGGGATCCATGTATGAGAACAAAGTATGGACTTTGGTTGACTTGCTCGATGATCGGCAAGCCATTGAGAATAAATGGATCTTCAAGAGGAAGACGGACACGATAGTAGTGTTACTATCTACAAAGCTCGACTTGTCGCAAAAGGTTTTGACAAGTTCAAGGTGTTGACTACAATGAGATTTTCTCAAATTGTAGCGATGCTTAAGTCTGTCCGAATCATGTTAGCAATTGCCACATTTTATGAAATCGGCAAATGGATGTCAAAACTACATTCTTTAATGGATTTATTAAAGAAGAGTTGTATATGATGCAACCGAAGGTTTTGTCAATCCTAAAGGAGCTAACAAAATGTGCAAGCTCCAGCGATCCATCTATGGACTGGTGCAAGCATCTCGGAGTTGGAATAAACGCTTTGATAGTGTGATCAAAGCATATGGTTTTATACAGACTTTTGGAGAAGCCTGTATTTACAAGAAAGTGAGTGGGAGCACTACAGCATTTCTGATAAGTATATGTGAATGACATATTGTTGATCGAAATAATGTAGAATTATTCGCAAAGCATAAAGGAGTGTTTGAAAGGAGTTTTTCAAAGAAAGACCTCGGTGAAGCTGCTTACATATTGAGCATCAAGATCTATAGAGATAGATCAAGACGCTTGATAAAGTTTTTCAATGAATACATATCTTGACAAGATTTTGAAGTAGTTCAAAATGGAACAGTCAAAGAAAGAGTTCTTGCCTGTGTTACAAGGTGTGAGATTGAGTAAGACTCAAAACCCGACCACGGCGAGAAGATAGAAAGAGAATGAAAGTCATTCCCTATGCATCAGCCATAGGTTCTATAAAGTATGTCATCTTGTGTACAGATCTATTGCATACCCTACCACTAAGATTGGCAAGGAGTGCAATAGAGATCTAGGAGTAGATCAATGGACAGCGGTCAAAATTATCCTTAGTAGAATAAGGATATGTTTCTCGATTATGGAAGTGAAAAAGGTTCGCCGTAAAAGGTTACGCCGATGCAAGTTTTAACACTAATCTAGATGACTCGAGTCTCAATCTAGATACATATTGAAAGTGGGAGCAATTAGCTAGAGTAGCTCCGTGCGAGCATTGTAGACATAGAAATTTGCAAAATACTTACGGCTCTGAATGTGATGACCCGCTGACTAAAATTATCTCACAAGCAAAACATGATCACACCTTAGTACTCTTTGGGTGTTAATCACATAGCGATGTGAACTAGATTATCTGACTCTAGTAAACCCTTTGGGTGTTGGTCACATGTCGATGTGAACTATGGGTGTTAACCACATATAGATGTGAACTATTGATGTTAAATCACATGGCGATGTGAACTAGATTATTGACTCTAGTGCAAGTGGGAGGCTCAAGGAAATATGCCCTAGAGGCAATAATAATGTTATTATTTATTTCCTTATATCATGATAAATGTTTATTATTCATGCTAGAATTGTATTAACCGGAAACATAATACATGTGTGAATACATAAACCTACAGAGTGTCACTAGTATGCCTCTACTTGACTAGCTCGTTAATCAAAGATGGTTATGTTTCCTAACCATGAACAAGGAGTTGTTATTTGATTAACGGGATCACATCATTGGTTGAATGATCTGATTGACATGACCCATTCCATTAGCATAGCACCTGATCGTATAGTTTGTTGCTAGTGCTTTTCTTCATGACTTATACATGTTCCTATGACTATGAGATTATGCAACTCCGTTTGCCCGAGGAACACTTTTGGTGCTACCAAACGTCACAACGAATCGGGTGATTATAAAGGTACATTACAGGTGTCTCCGAAGGTACATGTTGGGTTGGCATATTTCGAGATTAGGATTTGTCACTCCGATTGTCGGAGAGGTATCTCTGGCCCTCTCGGTAATGCACATCACATAAGCCTTGCAAGCATTGCAACTAAATGTATTAGTTGTGAGATGATGTATTACGGAACGAGAAAAGAGACTTGCCAAGAACGAGATTGAACTAGGTATTGGATACCGACGATCGAATCTCGGGCAAGTAACATACCGATGACAAAGGAACAACGATGTTGTTATGCGGTCTCGACCGATAAAGATCTTCGTAGAATATGTAGGAACCAATATGGGCATCCAGGTCCCGCTATTGGTTATTGACCGAGAGGTGTCTCGGTCATGTCTACATAGTTCTCGAACCCGTAGGGTCCGCACGCTTAACGCTTCGATGGCAGTTATTATGAGTTTATATGATATTGATGTACGAAGGTTGTTCGAGTCCGGATGAGATCACGGACATGACGAGGAGTCTCGAAATGGTCGAGACATAAAGATTGATATATTGGAAGCCTATGTTTGATTCGGAATCACTCCGGTGAAATTGGGAATTTTTGAGAGTACCGGGGTTACGGAACCTCCCGGGAGTCAATGGGCCTTGATGGGCCTTAAGGGAAAGAGAAAGGGGCCATATGCTGGCGCAGCCTTCCCCCTTCCCTAGTCCTATTAGGATTAGGAGAAGGGGTGGCGCCTCTCTCCCTCTCCCTTGGTCAAACCCTAGTTGGACTAGGATTGGGGGAATCCTACTCCCGGTGGGAGTAGGACTCCCAGCGCAGCCATAGGTGGCCGGCCAGCCCCTCCCCTTCCCTCCTTTATATCAGGGCAGAGGGCACCCCATGACACACAAGTTGATCACGGATCTTTCCTTAGCCGTGTGCGGTGCCCCTTCCACCATATTCCACCTCGGTCATATCGTCGCGGAGCTTAGGTGAAGCCCGCGCTGGAGAAGTCATATCGTCATGAGCTTAGGCGAAGCCTGCGTCGGTGGAACATCATCATCGCCACCACGCCGTCGTCTGACGGTACTCATCCCGACACTTTGCTGGATCGAGTCCGGGATCGCCATCGAGCTGAACGTGTGCGTAACTCGGAGGTGCCGACGTTCGGTGCTTGGATCGGTCGGATCGTGAAGACGCACGACTACATCAACCGCGTTGTTATAACGCTTCCGCTTTCGGTCTACGAGGGTACGTGGACGGACACTCTTCCCTCTCGTTGCTATGCCATCACCATGGTCTTGCGTGATCGTAGGAAAATTTTTGAAATTACTACGTTCCCCAACAGTCGGAACATCTTAAGCGTACTTTATTAGATATGGTGCGATCTATGATGTCTCTTACCGATTTACCACTATCGTTTTGGGATGCATTAGAGACAACTGCATTCACGTTAAATAGGGCACCATCTAAATCCGTTGAGACGACACCGTATGAAATATGGTTTGGCAAGAAACCTAAACTGTTGTTTCTTAAAGTTTGGGGTTGTGACACTTATGTCAAAAAACTTCAACCTGATGAGCTTGAACCCAAATCGAAGAAGTGCGTCTTCATAGGATGCCCTAAGGAAACTATTGGGTACACTACTGCAGGATACTGCTAATGCGACACTACGATCAGAGACCCTTCGATGAAACTGTATGCGATGCAATAATCGCAAACGGTGGTGTAAAAAACCATCAAAAAAGGTGCAAAACTTTTGTGATGATGGATGCATCAAATACGGTTCAGATTTTAGTTGTGTGTGCGATGCAGGGCATACGGTTCAGTTCAATGAACTGTTTGCAATGAGGAGGAACAAAAGAAACAGGCAGCCAGATGAAGGTGTATGTGATATACAGCATACGGTTCACTCGGATGAACTGTTTGTGATTAGGCAACACAAAAGAAATGGTCAGCCAGATCAAGGTGTGTGTGATATACGGCATACGGTTCACTCGGATGAACTATTTTCGATTAGGCAACGCAACAGAAACGGTTCAACCAGATCAAGGTGTGTGCAATGGAGGGCATAATGTTCATTCTGATAAACTGTTTGTGTTGATCCAAGAGAACAGAAATGTTTCACATAAACAAGATATGTGTAATACGCGGCAAACATCCAATTACATAGGTGGCTAATACACACATGACATTTCCACACACCAAAGTAAAATATTACATGCATAATTAACTAGGATAAACGATCATCTAATTATCATCTACTTCTTGTGCTAGCTCGATGTTCCTTCTATGCTAAGTTTCCATCAATTGATGCCATTTTATGAACACATCACCGTTTCCCGCCATTTTCTCACAGGTTTCCTGCCACCCAGTGATATTGTGCATAAACCTAGGCGGCGCACGACGCACGGAGGCAACAGGCGCAGCCTGTAGCACATCAAACTTTTCCAAGCATGCCAACCCACCAAAGCGCCGCCTCTGCCATCAACCTCGTCGACGAGAAAAATGAGCAGGCGCCACGAACTGTCGAGGCCGAGGCGCTCCCCGGCAACGCAATGGACGACGCCGTGATGAGCGTCATCGCCAGGGTTGAGTAGGCCCTTGGCGCTTGGTGCTTCAGCACCACGGATCAAGATAGGCATGTCAGCACCGACAGCTGCAGCTCACCGCACAACATGATCGATGGCATGCCGCGGAGCAAGCTAAGCGCATCCGCGCTGATAGGTTGTGGCTCGCTGCAAGACGAGACCGTTGGAGCACCACAAAGCGAGAGGCGCAGCGCGGCGCACAACAAGAGTAGATCCATCGGCGCTTGCCTACTGTCGACAGGGCGTCGCAGCTGGGTACATGTGGGAGTCCTGGATTAGGGGGTGTCCGGATAGCCGGACTATAGCCTTTGGCCGGACTCCTGGACTATGAAGATACAAGATTGAAGACTTCGCCCCATGTCCGGATGAGATTTCCTTGGCGTGGAAGGCAAGCTTGGCGATACGGATATGTAGATCTCCTCCCATTGTAACCGACTCTGTGTAACCCTAGCCCTCTCCGGTGTCTATATAAACCGGAGGGTTTTACTCCGTAGGACGAACAACAATCATACCATAGGCTAGCTTCTAGGGTTTAGCCTCTCTGATCTCGTGGTAGATCTACTCTTGTACTACCCATATCATCAATATTAATCAAGCAGGAGTAGGGTTTTACCTCCATCGAGAGGGCCCGAACCTGGGTAAAAACATCGTGTACCTTGTCTCCTGTTACCATCCGCCTAGACGCACAGTTTGGGACCCCCTACCCGAGATCCGCCGGTTTTGACACCGACATTGGTGCTTTCATTGAGAGTTCCTCTGTGCCATCGCCATCAGGAAGGATGCATCATCCCGTCTTTAAAGACGACATTGTTGCTAAAGGAGCTTTGGCTATCGGCCAAACTCTCCGGCTAGGCGGTTTTCTTATGACCGCCTGTTCGGCCGCCGCGCCGACGATGACTTCTCGGGTCATCGAAAGCAATCTTCACGTCAACTTGGAACTCGCCGAGCAGTTAGATCCGATGGAGCTCTCTTCTTTAAACGAGCTCTTGGATCGCGTCGCCGCCCTGGGAGTCGCTACAGACTACGATCAGATTGGGACTAAACCCGATCCGAGGGAGATTAACTCTCCCCAGGTCACCCATCACGTTGCAGTGCTGGAGGAACAATGTGGCAAACCTTCATCTATCTTAAGGACTAGCTATGTCCGGATTCCCGATCCCTCCAAGCCGGATACCCGCGGAGGGGAGGACATCACTCAAGACCTGAACTTAGAGTCAGGCAATAGGCTAGATTCATTGGACAACATCCAAGAATCCAAGCTTCCGAGTTCGGAAACTCCTTGGCCTTTGAGTCTCTGATTGGGTGAGGTTTCGGATTTAATTCCACCACCCACCCGAACATAGGTGGTCTATCCAAAATTAGGAAAGAGCCCAGGAAATAGTACATCATTACCGGGCCAGATTCCTCCTGGTTTTGAACAGGATAAAGGACTGCCGCGAGGAAGACGCAATTTCATTCTTCTGCAATAATTGCATGGACAAGGGAATCCTCAACTCCATAGGTCGCCGTGAAATTACACGCTTTGCTAACTTGGCGTCCATAGTACGAAAAGTCTTGTCGCGATGGAAAGCGCTGAAAACCAAGTAAGATTTTGGGAAAATCCATTACGAATACAAACCCAGTCCGAAATAAAAGGGTGCATTATCCCCAATCACCTGGGTTAAACACCAAAAAACAAAAAACCCCTACGGGGTATGGAACCGTACTGGAGGGACGGCTCAACGGACCATGTAAATTTCATAGTACAGAGGGCGCCACACCAACTCATAGCCTTAGAGCATGTTGGATACTCAGGCAGGTGGCCAAAAGTGGTGAAGGGCTTCTAACCCCAGCATCCACAGAGCACCAGCCCAGGGATACCAGTATGGTATTAACAGTCTTTGATACTTTTGCATCAAATAATATGCGAAAACGAACACTCTGCAGCCTTGCCGAAGTCTACCAAGTAGCAACAATAAACCCATGGAGTGACACGGCTATTACCTTTAATGCCAGTGATGAACCTAAATTCCGAACAGCCCGAGCACCAGCAGCATTGGTCCTCAGTCCAATAGTGGACGGCTTTCGCCTTACCAAGGTACTCATGGACGGTGGCAGCGGACTGAACCTCATTTATGAGGAAACCCTTCGAAAAATGGAAATAGATGGAGCCGCATTGAGGTAGTAGCACAACCTTAAGAGGAATAATACCAATCGGGAAGCATGCTGCACAGGAAAAATCACACTGGATGTGGTGTTCGGCACGCCGGATAATTACAGGTCCGAGGAGGTCACGTTCCAAGTGGCCCCATTCAGCATCGGATACCACGCTCTACTAGGGCGAGAGGCATTCACAATTTTTCAAGCTATACCCCATTACGGGTACATGAAGCTCAAAATGTCCGGGCCCAACGGAATCATCACTCTTGCTAGTGACCCGGACATAGCACTCCACGCCGAAAATAAGACAGCCGCACTGGCCCTTGAGGCACTATCTGAAGCCCTAGCGGCCGAGGAACTGACTGCGCTGCACTCCACGGTGAACAGGGACGATGTGATACTCGATAAAGATCCAAGTCCACCTCCTTTAAACCAGCGGACGAAATAGTCAAATTCCAAGTCCATCCAACGGACCCTACAAAAAACGGCCTCCATCGGGGCACAATTAAACCCTGATGTAGAAGCCGCACTACGAGAATTCCTACGCGAAAATTGGGACATTTTTGCCTGGCACCCTTCAGACATGCCAGGAATCCCACGCCGGCTGGCCGAGCACAGCCTAAACATCCTAAAAGGATTCAAGCCAGTCAAACAGGCTCTTCGGCGTTTCTCCGAACCTAAAAGACAAGCCATGGGAGAGGAGCTAGCCAAACTATTGGAGGCCGGATTCATCAAAGATATAAAACATCCGGGCTGGCTAGCAAACCTGGTGATGGTAGCAAAGAAGGACAAATCCTGGCGCCTATGCGTCGATTTCAAGGACCTCAACAAGGCTTGCCCAAAGGATCCCTTCCCCGCGATCGATATCGATGCTACCGCGGGACACGATTCATTGTGTTTCCTCGACGTATACTCCGGCTACCATCAAATTAAGATGGCAGAGCCTGACCAAGCCGCAACGACATTTATCACCCCATACGACCCATTCTGCTTCAACACAATGCCCTTCAGCCTCAAAAACGCTGGCGCAACATATCAGCGCATGATTCAGACATGTCTGGCAAACCAGATCGGCAAAACAGTGGAGGCATACGTAGATGATGTGGTCGTCAAAACCAAGCATGTCGAAACTCTAGTAGACGACTTGAGGCTCACATTCGATAATCTCCAAACATATGACATCAAGCTTAACCGGAAAATGCGTTTTGGTATCACCGGAAAGCTCTTGGGCTTCATTGTATCCGGTAGAGGAATTGAAGCAAACCCAGCCAAGATCCGAGCTCTGTCACAATTGGATATCCCAAAGGACCTCAAACAAATACAAAATTGATGGATGCATGGCGGCTCTAAGCGCTTTATCTCCGTTTGGGAGAAAAGGCATTACCCTTTATCGCCTCCTCCGCAAGCCCAACACCGAGTGGGCCGGATGCCGCCACGGCCGGACTCGAAGAAATAAAAGCCATATTGGCAACAAACCCGGTCTGGCGCGCCCAACATAGGCGAACCAATGCTATTATACATCGCGCAACTCATCAAGTTGTAAGCGTGGTGCTCGTTGTCGAGCGAGAAGCGGACGGACACAAGTTCCCCTTCAAAACCAGTTTACTACGTGTCCACTGTCCTCACTCCATGCAAGTCACGGTATCCGCATTATCAAAAGATAGCGTACGAGGTGTTCATGCCATCTCGGAAGCTGCGACACTACTTTCAAGAGTGTTCGATAACAGTAGCTTCCGAAGTACCTCTTAACGACATTATAAACAACCGCGACGCCACGGGCCGGATTGCCAAATGGGCCATTGAGCTCCTCCCGTTCGACATAACCTATAAGCCACGGCGAGCTATTAAGTCGCAAGTTTTGGCGACTTTCGCCGAATGGATCAAGCGAACTCCCAAAGAGTGCGGCACATATTCCAACTGGATCATGCACTTGACGGCTCCAAAATGTTGGCTGGTGCGCCATTGGCGTCGTTCGGCGTCCCCAACAGAGATACAGATTCAATCGTACTCGAGATAATGTATACGGACTCCAACAACGCAGCTAAATACGAGGTCCTTCTACACGGTCTCCGGATGGCAGTATCCATGGGCATTCAACGCCTAGAGGTGCGCGGGGATTCGAACCTCGTTATATCTCAAATAAATGGAGACTTTGATGCAAAGGATCCGTAAATGGCAGCTTATCGCAACGCCGTCCTAAAAATGTCAGGTCGGTTCGAAGGGCTCGAATTTCACCATATAGCTCGGGAAAACAATCAGGCAGCAGACGTCTTGGCACGCATTGGCGCAAAGCGCGATGCCGTCCCCCCCAATATCTTCTTAGAGAGGTTGTTCAAGCCATCAAGTAGTATGGGAAGGAGTCCGGAAATAATAGCCCGGACCCAACAGCACTTGCCCAACACCGAACATTTCGACACAACGGAGGCTCGCCAGCGAAGTAACATCTTCAGCCCACGTAATAATGGCAGTCATTGCCCGTGGGCGAGAACCATTCCTAGCCTACCTAACCAGGCAGGAACTTCCCAAGGACCAAAACGAGGCACGCTGCATAGTGCGGCGATCTAAAGCCTATAAAGTCCATGAGGGAGAGCTTTATAAGAAAAGCACGACCGGAGTCCTTCAAACGTGTATCTCCGAAGAGGAAGGGCGGAATCTTCTGGCTGAAATTCATGTCGGACTCGGCGGGCACCACGCCGCAGCCCGGGCCCTTGTAAGCAAGGCCTTCCGTACAGGATTTTATTGGCCGACGGCCCGGGCAGATGCTCAGGACTTAGTCCAACGATGAGCCGGTTGCCAGCTCTTTGCTAATCAAAGCCACATGCCACCCACCGCCCTCCAAACTATGCCCATCACCTGGCCCTTCGCGGTATGGGGGCTTGACATGGTTGGACCCCTTAAAGGAGGAACCCAAAGCAAAAATACCTACTGGTCATGGTGGATAAATTCACCAAATGGATAGAGGCCAATCCTGTTAAGACGACCGAATCCGGACCGGTGATAGACTTCATATCAGGGGTCGTACACCGTTACGGCGTCCCCCACAGCATCATCACTGATAACGGCACGAACTTCACGGCCGACGAGGTTAAACTCTGGTGCAAAAACATGGGCATCAAGCTCGACTATGCTTTAGTCTATCACCCTCAAACTAACGGTCAAGTCGAGCGAGCAAATGGTCTAATCATGAGCGGCATCAAACCCAGATTAGTGAGGTCCCTCAAGGAATCTAACACGTACTGGGTAGAGGAGCTCGACTCCGTACTCTGGGGGCTGCGGACCACGCCGAATCGCACCACCGGATTCACACCATTCTTTATGGTATATGGCGCAGAGGCAGTTCTGCCCTGCGACATAATTCATGACTCATCTCGCGTGCGCATGTACGAAGAAAGAGAAGCCGAGCTCGATAGGCAGGACAGTTTGGACGCCTTGGAGGAGGAGCGTGACGTGGCAAAAGCCCGTTCCGCATTCTATTAACAGCAGGCTCGAAGATATCAAAGCAGAGAAGTACGGGCCAAAACTTACAATGTTGACGAGTTAGTTCTCGCTGCCGGACAAGAAAAGGACAAACTCAAGCCCAAATGGGAAGGTCCCTTTATTATCGACCAAGTCCGGTGGCGGGCGCACCGTCTACGAGATGCATCGGATAACCGACTCGAGCGAACCCATGGAGCGCAGCCCGTCTCCGAAGATTCTCGCCTAGCGCCGGATTCGAGTTCGTCTCCTTCCTCTGTCTATTTTTACACATTAGTTGTCTTATATTTCTCTCCTTCTCCCTCTTTTCTCTTACAGCCTTTAAAGGCTCGTTCGCGCATTGTTCGCACACACTTGACACGCTATCCGCGCTCGTTATACCTGGGGGCTCCTTTAACAGAAGCTTATTTATACGAGCTTCATGCCCAACACATGTGTCACACTTCCGCATGTACCTTTGATTCACCATTATATGCATCGATATGACTTAAGTTTTGGCCAAGCTGGGTTGCCTGGCTCCTGTGCTTACCCCTACGTTCCCGATTGTTCGGCTAGGCGGTAAAGGAGCACCTCTGCGATTATTCTTGCGGGTCACCGGATGTGTACCTCGTGGGTGAATCCAAAGCTAAGCGTTCTTAAGGGAATATTCGATCGGTGAACTAAAGATGATTTCTCACTTATTTATTTATCTGCCCCAGATGCTTTTCTGCTTTTCGCAGTCCGGACATGCACTTTAAGGCATGCCTCCCGGGAAAGGAACCCCGACAGAACTATTCTCCTGGAAGATGTTTCTTACTAACCATGTAATATAACATAACTAGTTGGGCACTTGTGCATTCAAGCACTAATGACCCCTACGCTTTGGTATCCATGCATGCCCGGTTCCTACATAAGCTGTGAGGGTATTCGGACACACTCCGGACTACTGTGGTCCCGAGGTTGAAGCGAAAAGGTCCGCCATGACAAGCGATCTACAATCCGGCTAGAAGGCATTTTTACATGTCATCTTAAATTACATAGTCAATTTGACTGGGTGTATTCCTCCTCAATACCATCTAATAGGTTGTCTAGTTTACAGTCTGTTGGGAATACTGCGGCCAATTCTACTTGGCCGTACATTAAACTCACAGGATCTCCTTCCCATCGGGCCCCACAGTCCGACCTCGCCATGTGGTTTGGGTCAGCCTTCCGTGTGCTGCGTCTTCACCATGGCCCAGCCTCCTGGCGCCTTGATGGCAGGCCGATATCTTCCATAATCGAAGCGCCGCGCCCCTTAAGCTTCTCTGCAAGCTCTCCAAGGCCTTGAGGCAGGGAGGCAGAGATGGCCACAAGGTGCGGCGGCGCTTTCATCACTGTCGAACTTCGTTAAATGCAGTTATAAACTCGGGAAGAAGGTCACCCGTAGAACCGGGCATTTCCTCTGCAGGACGACCTGTGAGCATACCTACAAACATAACTCTGTTAGTCGACTTCCTCGCTGAACTCTTTTTTAAAGTTCGTTCAAGCACTTACTAAAAATGCCGCGTCGAAGCCGTCGATTCTCCTTCACGGAGTCCGACGGCTGGGCATGAACATCCTTTAGTTCCTCGCCCAGCTGGGTGTTGGCATCCTGGAGATTATTCTTCTCCTGCCTCACCCTCGTAAGAACTCTCTCGCCGGCCTTTAAGCGGCGCAAGAGTTTTTGCTTGTCCGGATCTACTCTGGCGCCATCTGCAATGATATTGTCAGATTTGCACACACGCTGCACTTCACAACATACTTATCTTTTGAAGCGTATATTACCAGAGGGGGTCTCCTTGGCCTCCCCTGCAGCGGCTAGTGCGGCCTCAAGTTGGGCTTTGCACTCTTCCAGCTCCCGGGACAGTTGGGTATTATTTTTTGTAAGGTCATGCATAACAAATGATCCTTAAATCAGTTATTTTAACTGTTTCAAGTCTCGGGAGCTACTGGCATATATAACCATCAAATTTTCTCACCCGTATGTCTTTCACATACTGCTCCGTGGCTCTGGCTAGACCATTTTGAGCGCACGGAGGTGCGCATCTCTGAATTGAAGGCATCCAATGCCTCTTGGGAGAAACATGCGTCACGAAGAACTATCGGCGGCCTTTGTGATTCATGGCACTCTCCACCTCGGAATTGGTGGCGCATACGATGCATCGGCATCCTCTTTCAAGGCACGTCCGATGCACGCCTCGTGTTTGCCTCCGCTTCGGACTGGCTTTGGAGCCCGGCTGGTGGAGGCTCGATTGGCAACCTCTCCGGATATAGTCCGCGGCGCTTTTTCTGAAAAGAGCATGGGCGTTAGTATGCCTTCCGAGAATAAAACACAGGAATAAGATGGCACGCCATACCGTTCGCCCGGCGTCTCAATCCGGACCGCACTTCTTTTCAACTTCTTTGGGCCTTGCTGCCCCTTGTTGGCTAGCCACAGCAGGCTCGGCCTTCTGCCTCAAGGGCTCCCCCTGCAAAACACCATTGGTATACGGTGATCAAAAATAAGCACAGATGGATCATTTTCAAAGTATTGGGATTTCGGTCTCAGTTACTTGTGAGGCGGGAAGTATTCCGGGGTAATCGGCTGTAATGGCGACCAAGGCATTGTTGATGCTTAGTTGGTAGAATACCCCATCGATCAGCTCCACGGATATGTCCGGATCCTCTTGGGAGGCCAGATCGAGGGACCGTTCCGGATCCTCGGGTTGTGGAGGAGGGCTATTTATCTCCTTTACGGCCCGGCGCAATTCCTGCGTCGAAATCGCAAGATAAGGTACTTAACTATGGGAATATGGAACGGATGGGCAAAAAGAAGTGTCTGCTTACCCAGCTTGGAGGATTGTACATAGAAAATCTGCCCTGTGGATTGACGCGGAGGAACTCCTCCTCTTCTCCCTTGTACAATGCGGACAAGGCCTTCGGCAGAGCAGCAACCGATCCCGGCCCCTTACGGCCGCAGCGGGTGGCATCATGTTGGGGAACGTAGTAATTTCAAAAAATTTCCTACGCACACGCTAGATCATGGTGATGCATAGCAACGAGAGGGGAGAGTAATGTCCACGTACCCTCGTAGACCGTAAGCGGAAGCGTTAGAACAACGCGGTTGATGTAGTCGTACGTCTTCACGGCCCGACCGATCAATCACCGAAACTACGGCACCTCCGACTTCTAGCACACGTTCAGCTCGATGACGTCCCTCGAACTCCGATCCAGCCGAGTGTCGAAGGAGAGTTCCGTCAGCACGACGGCGTGGTGATGATCTTGATGTTCTACCGTCGCAGGGCTTCGCCTAAGCACCGCTACAATATTATCGAGGAGGACTATGGTGGAGGGGGGCACCGCACACGGCTAATAGATCTCAAGGATCAATTGTTGTTGTGTCTCTGGGGTGCCCCCCTGCCCCCATATATATAGGAGCAAGGGGGGAGGCGGCCGGCCTATGGAGGAGGCGCGCCAAGGGGGGACTCCTACTCCCACCGGGAGTAGGACTCTGTGACGCCCCAAGACCGGAGTTTCAGTTGCCTTCCAGGGTTTCCGAGTTTTGTCGTGTGGTTTGTTTTGTTTTTGCATTGCATCATGTCATCTCTTGCATTGCATCATGTCATCATGCCATCATATCATTATTTTTTTAAAACTCTTCTAAATAAATTGCATGGATTTCTCGATCCATTTAAACCGAGGGATTCACATGGTGACTTCTCTTTATAACATACCCTCCCAATATTAGGGAGCTATATTAAAAATATTCCATTGTTTTGGAATCACCATAACCCACTTGCAAAATTCCAATGCCCTTTCTACTTCAAGTTTGGTCCCCAAACCTTGCCATTATTATTCTATCATTTTCCGGAGTTCCACCAAAAATCCTCGGGCCATTTTTGTTAAATTCCTCATATTTTTATGAGTCCAGGAAAATTGCCCTCGTTCCCAAATTCTTTCCCTAACCTTCCCTTCTTTTCTTATCTCTATTTTTCTTTTCTGCTAAATATTAGAGAGAGAGCCAGCCCAGCTCGGCCTTCTCCAGGCAGTCGGCCCAGGCCACCGCGGCCTCCCGCAGCCCACCACCCAGGCCGGCCTAGCCTCCAGACCGGCCCAAGGCCCAGCCGGCGCACCCCTCTAACCCTAGGCGCCAGGCCCCCATCTCCCCTCGTCCTCCTCCTAGCGCCCTTTCGCTCAGCCCGATCCACTCCCCGCTCTCTCCTCGACTCCCACCAGGCGCCGCCCCTGCCCGATTCCCCTTCTCCCAAAGCATCTCCCCATCTCCTCTCGATCTCTCCCTCGCGCCGGCCGCTCGCACCTCGCCGCGCCGTGCCGGTGCCCTCCATCGCCGACGAGCGCCACCAGGACCTCCCCGTCGCCCTCGTCAGCGTCCAGGCCGGACCCCCCCGGCGAACTCCTCGCGGCCGTCGTGCCCTCCTTCCAGCGAGCCCTGCGGCCCGCGCCCGGCCAACTCCGGCGGCCCTCAGGCCGGATCCGCCGCCATCTCTTCCTCCTGCCGCCTCGCCCTCACCTGCGGCCTCCTCCTCGCCCTTCCTTCTCCCATATCGCCATGTCCCGCGCGCCGCCGTCCTGGCGTGCTCGTCGTCGTCCTCGCCTCGCCCCGCCTCCGTTCGGCTCGCCACCGGGCCAGGACCACCTCGCCGTGCCTCCTTGGTCCTCCTGGACTCCTGCTCTGCTCCTGCCCGCAGGTCCGCGTCGTCGCCTCCCCATGGCGCCGCGCCCGGCCTCCTGCGTCCTCGCCTCCGGCGACCCTCGCCGCTCCTGCGCGGTTCCCCTCGCCTTTGCGCCTCCTCCGGTGGTGGCGACCACCAGGAACTCCACAAGGGGCCGGAGTCCCCTGCCTCCACAACCTCCGAACCAGGACGCCAGGGCCAGCTTCGGGATTTTCGCCAAGTACCAGGTCAACGAGGACGTTCGGTTCCGTCAAGTTCGACTACAGGTTGATGTGACAAGAACCCCTTCGGATATGCCAAGTTCGACTACACGATGATGCGACAAGTGCCCCGACGATACGCCAAGTACCTCTACCGTCGTCTCCGGAAACGCCAAGTACCACTACGACCCGACGACCACCGAACCGGAAACGACAAGTACCCCGATGACACGTGTACCATTACCGTCGACCCTCGAAGACCCCGTGGACCCCGAACATCCACGGGACATGAACAACTACTTCCGATGACGAGATGTACCACTACCATCGAACATGAACGTCTACAAACCGTGTACGACTACCGTCGCCAAAATCGAGATGTACGACTACCATCGCCGAGATCGCAAGTACCACGACAAGCCCGAAGGGTTTCGGACCCGTCAAGTACCTCTTCGAAAACGAACGTGAAACACTACTTCCTCTACCGTCGCCGTGTACCACTACTTCCCTCAGCCATCATCGCGAGTACAACTACTTCCTCTACTTCCCTCGACGACCCGTGAACGTCTACTTCCCTCTACGAAACTCGACCCGTCCCGATTGCTCGCTTCGGAGGTATAACCACCGGGATGACCGACCGTGATCGAATCATCCTTGCGATGCCCCTCTGTTGCCATGCCACCGTTCCGTGGGAACCCGGTAATCGGGATCACCTCACCTTCTCGCATGACTCGCTCACGTCCCCCCTTTCCTTTGCACCGATATCTCAATCGAGTTATCGGAACCGGAATGTTGCCGTGGCACCATTTCGTTAATCGTTGCCGTGGCACCCTTTTCGTTTCCGCCACGACGACTAATGCTTCATAACATGCTCATGTCAACTTTTATTAAATTTGCATAAAACTTGCACATGTCATCCGCATCATGATAACAACATTTAAATGTTTAAAATTGTTGTTTGCATTAATTTGCTTAAATGCCATGCTAAAATGATTTATTTCATAACTAAATAACCGTAGCTCCATTTTAAATAAATTATATATGTAAATGGGGTAGAAAAATGCCTAGTTTAACATGGTAGCATTACTTTGCATGTTTAACAACATTAAAATTGTGTTTAGGGCAGAACAGTACCTAATCCATAATTTGCACATGAGGATTTTCCGGAATTGTTGTTCGTTGTTTCCGGCCTCATTTAAACTTGCCTAGATAGGTAGTTTCAATATGCTTCACCTCTTGCCATGTTTAATAACATTTAATATTGTTGAGTACATAACCGAGAGAGAACTAAATAATTGATGTGGTGGTTCGTCAATATGCAACTCGTTGCATATTGAGCTCCACTTAATTTGTAGGATTGTTTGAGCATATTGCCATGCCATGCCTCATTTAAACCGGTCCTGCATCATACTTGGTTGTGCATCATGCCATGCTTATGATTGTGTGTTTACTATGATGTTTGCTTCTTTCCGGGTTGCTTCTCTAGTTAGCTTCGGTTCCGTTCCGGAGTTGTGAGGATTCATTCGACTTCGTCCGTTTGTCTTCTTCATGGACTCGTTCTTCTTCCTTGCGGGATTTCAGGCAAGATGACCATACCCTCGAAATCACTTCTATCTTTGCTTGCTAGATGCTCGCTCTTTGGCTATGCCTATGCTACGATGCCTACCACTTGCTATATCATGCCACCCATGTTGCCATGTCAGCCTCTAACCTTTTCACCCTTCCTAGCAAACCGTTGTTTGGCTATGTTACCGCTTTGCTCAGCCCTCTTATAGCGTTGTTAGTTGCGGTGAAGATGAAGTTTGTTCCTTGTTGGAACATGGAGATGTTGTTCCTTGTTGGAACATGTTTACTTGTTGGGATATCACAATATATCTTATTTAATTAATGCATCTATATACTTGGTAAAGGGTGGAAGGCTCGGCCTTATGCCAGTGTTTTGTTCCACTCTGCCGCCCTAGTTTCCGTCATATCGGTATTATGTTCCCGGATTTTGCGTCCCTAACGCGGTCGGGTGATTTATGGGACCCCTTGACAGTTCGCTTTGAATAAGACTTTTCCAGCAAGGCCCAACTTTGGTTTTACCATTTGCCTCACCTATGCCCTTTTCCCTAGGGTTTCCGGAGCCCGAGGGTCATCTTTATTTTAGCCCCCGGGCGGTGCTCCTTCGAGTGTTGGTCGGCCGAGCAACTGCATGGGGCCACCTCGGGCAACTCGAGGGTTGGTTTTACTCGTAGCTTGACTTATCCGGTGTGCCACGAGACCGAGGTGCGTGCGACTCCTATCAGGATTTGTCGGCACATCCGGCGGCTTTGCTGGTCTTGTTTTATTGCTGTGAAATGTCTTGTAGCCGGATTCCGAGACTGATCGGGCTTCCGGGAGAAGGTCTATTCTTCGTTGATCGCGAGAGCTTATCATGGGCTAAGTTGGGACACCCTGCGGGGTTTGAACTTTCAAAGCCGTGCCAGCGGTTATGTGGCAGATGGGAATTTGTTAATGTCGGTTGTAGAAAACCCGAAGTTGATCTTAATTAAAATACACCAATCGTGTGTAACCGTGATGGTCTCTTCTCGTGAGTCCGGGAAGTGAACACGGTGTTGGAGTTATGTTTGGCGTAAGTAGTTTCAGGATCACTTCTTGATCATAGTTGTTCGACCGTGCCTTGCTTTTCTCTTCTCGCTCTCTTTTGCGTATGTTAGCCACCATATATGCTAGTCGCTGCTGCAGCTCCACCTCACTACCCTGTCCTACCTTTAAGCTTAAATAGTCTTGATCTCGCGGGTGTGAGATTGCTGAGTCCCGTGACTCACGGATACTTCAAAACCAGTTTGCGGTGCCGATGAAACCGTGCGGCGATGGACCCGAGCTCAAGGAGGAGCTTGATGAAGATCTTGTTCATTGTGTTGTTTCGTTTCAGTTGATCAAGAGTGGAGCCAGTTGGGACGATCGGGATCTGTGTAGCTTTTGGGGTAGTCTTCTTTTATTTTGGTTCCGTAGTCGGACCTTGATTGTATCTGTATGATGTAATGTTTTACTCATGTATTGTGTGAAGTGGCGATTGTAAGCCAACTATGTATCTCTTTCCTTATGTATTACATGGGTTGTGTGAAGATTACCTCACTTGCGACATTGCTTTCAATGCGGTTATGCCTCTAAGTCGTGCTTCGACACGTGGGAGATATAGCCGCATCGAGGGCGTGACAAGTTGGTAATCGAGCCTTCCCGACTTAGGAGCCCCTACTTGATTGTTTGTGGCGTTGTTGAGTCTAGAACGGAAAATGTTTTGAGTCTTAGGATTATATATATCGAGAGTAGGATTTTTTACTCCTCGGTCCCTTCGTCGCTCTGGTGAGGTATCCCGACGTAGAGTTTTGACTTTTCTCTCCTCAAATTTCACTAAAAAATTTTTTAGGATCACGCTGGTATCTTGGAATCGTTCGATGGTTTTGTGACGAGAACATTGTTCTTGATGCCTCGACATTTAGGGGTTGTGGCGGTGTCCGGGAGTTGAGCTCGAGGTGTTGTCATCACAATTTTATCGTTGCAGTTCTGGAATACCTGAGTTTTACCGACATCGAAATCTCTTTTGTGCAGTTGTTGGTGAGATAACCTGATAGCCCAAAGATCTTGTGGCGAAAGGGAGTATTGCCATGACTTGTATAACGGATGTTTTTCAAGGTCGAGGTAAACGATTTCGAGGATTTCTTGGTTATGTGTTGAAGGATGGATACATTTGGATCTAGGTATTGTTAGTTTGGGTGATATATTTTGTGTCCCCTGTATCCCCAACACCAGATTGCATAACTAGAAAGTTTCGGGAGTTTATAGGTGGGAATTCAAGTAGCTCCTAGAATATCTTTTCGACAGATGCATGGTATGGGATTGGGTAAATCTCTATCATATGTATTTGTTCCGGCTTATTCTGCAAGCCACTCCTTTGTTTTTGTTCCGTTTTGTGGTATTCAAGTTGCTTCAATGCCAAGTGTTTATTCCATACCTTTCCTAAATGGTGTTCTCATATTGCTTTGTGAATACTAATCCTTCTTGATCATCGAGATCGTCATGTTAATTCTTTTCTCAACCGGCGTGCTTCTCTTCAAGTGGATCCGATCATTCCAACATTCGCAAGATCAATTCTAAGCTTTTTCTCAACGGTGTTCGTTTCATCCGACCCAAGTTGTTTTGATTTCCCGCCCTCCCACCCTTTTTCTTCAAGGACTCAGATTTCTTAATCAAGTATCCATTTTTTTTGAGTGAAGTTTCTTCATTCTTTTCCTTTAATGTTTTATCCGGTGATTTCTCATGAAGACGCTAAGGAAGCTTTGACCTTATCATTGTTCCATTCTAATTTTCTTCTCCGGCGGACTTAAGTCAAGTTTTCAGTGTTGATCGTATTCTTTTCATCATTTCAAATGCTTTCTCATGTCGGTGCATCTCTTAATCATTCACCTCTCGCTATTCATTTGTTCCGAAGTGTTGAAGATATCTCAGAAGATTCTAGTTTCCATTCTCAATTCACTCAAGTTCTTTTGAGGATGCTATCTCTTTCAAGCCATTTAATTCAACTGGTGCAACCTCTCTTTTCAAACAATTGTTCAACGGTGGTTCTTTTGAGTGGGCCCTAACCCACAGGTCTTTTCCCAGGATCTTACCTAACTCTTTTAATTTTTCAGGAGCTATTCCCAAATTCATTGCAAAGTTTGACGTAAGAATGAGTTATCATCAGTCAAATGTCTTTCTCCAAGATCTTTCAAATTATTTTCATCGTTGGCTCAACCTTTCTAATTTTCATTCCGGAGTGCTTCAACAATTCATGGTGATGTTTCTCATCGTCATTCTCGAATTTTGAAGACCGAAGATGAGTTTCTCTTTAATCTTGCTCCATTCTATTCAAGATTCATGGTTCTAGTTTGATGCCATCCTCTCATAATTGTTTTTGATTGTGAGAATTCTTTTCACCCATCTGGAGCAATTCAGGAGTCTTTTCAGTTTGATTCTTCTGAGCCCATCATCTCAGAATTATTCATTCCAGCTTTCAGCTCTTGTTCCCCAAATCTGACCGGTGCATCATTCTAGTATTCACTAATCAGTTCATGATCTCTCCGTTCTCATGTATCCAAATTTTCTCAAGTATCTTCGTTCATTTCTAATTCCTTACGGCGATTCGTTCTTTTTCTTCGTTCATTTTCAATTCTTACGGTGGTTTGTTCAAGATTTCACTTCCTTTGTTATCATATCAATTTATTCGTTGTTTCAATCCCACCGGTGGTTCCATCAATACCTTTTCAAGTTTGCGCTGTATCTCTATCTGTAATCATTTTTTTTTCAATGAGAATAAGTAGTATGCCAAATCCATTGCTTGTCATCAATTCAATTGGTGAAGGATGAGCATAATGTAATTCTTATTCTTGTTTCATCGAGTAAATTCAATTCCTTATTCCGGAGGATCGTCAAAATTCTTGATTTCATTTGTTCATCTTCCTTTCCGGAGTTCCAAGTTTTCTCAGTTATATCATTTCAAAGCTTCATCTTAACACTGCAAGGCTTCACCTTGTGTTTTCAACTTCTCTTTCTTTCTATCACCCTTTTGTTTACCGGTGTTCATCATGGAGGCTCTGCATGGTGCTTCCTCAAGGATTCTTTTCATTCTTCAATTGTTCATCAAGATTTCTCGCGGAGTTAAGATCCGCCAAGCTATACTCTAAAATAAACATGGTCTTCCAACACATGTTTTGTTTTGAGGAGTTCAAGTATTCTTATTCTTGCATTCCGAAGTGCAATTCTTTCTACCTTATCTCTTGAGATGGTGTTATATCATTCTCGACAATTTGAGTTCGTGTTTCTTGATTCACATGTTGTCAAGAATGAGGTATTTTAAATCCATCAATCTCTTCATTGGAGTTATCTTGGGCTATATTTCACCTAAAGTTTTCCCTAAGGATTGTTGCTAATTATGGTGCTTATTAATGACCCAAGTTCTTCATTTGTCCTCCCGGTGATATAAGTTTCTCGTCTCCTTGTTGATATCAATCCAATCGTTTGTTTCCGTTAGTGGCAGAAGCTCACCTCATAATTTTGAGATGTTTTTCATAAGCCCACTACAAGCTTATTCTTACCGTTGTTGTTTTTCCAAACAACTCCGTTCTATCCTTGTTTGTAAGGATGCTTCATTCAAATTCATTTGTGGTAGAAGTTGTCATTTTCTTCTCCATCCCTTTATCCCAACAATCTAGATTCTATTCTTTCGTTTCGAAGGCATTGTGATGTTGCTCTCTTCGACCCATCGTCTCGTTTTGCCAAAGATCATGTCCTTTTCCTTGCTTATCGTTTTTAACCGGAGTGTTGTGTCTATCGTTCCTCTTTTAACCGGAGTCTCATCCAGGTGCTTTCCTTTTGCCTAGTTCATGTTCAATTTCTTCCATTTTCAGTCGGAGTGCTGCCCAAATTTTATCAATCTTATTCCTTGTCTATCTAGTTTTAACCGGAGTGGTTTCAATATCTATTTTATCACTAAACCTCTTGGTTCTCGTCGTATCCCTTGTTCCTCTTTTCTAACAGAGTGTTTTCAACTTTGTTCATCTTCGTTGTTTTCTTTCTTTCATTTCGTTCAACCTCTCAAGGTTCTTTGGTTTCACTCGTTTGTCAAAGAAGCAACTTTGTTTTACCTCTTCCTCTTCCGCTTTTCTCCGGTGCCATCCTAGATCTCGGGACGAGATCCTCTCGTAGTGGTGGAGTGTTGTGACGCCCCAAGACCGGAGTTTGATTGCCTTCCGGGTTTCGAGTTTTGTCGTGTGGTTTGTTTTGTTTTGCATTGCATCATGTCATCTCTTGCATTGCATCATGTCATCATGCCATCATATCATTATTTTTTTAAAACTCTTCTAAATAAATTGCATGGATTTCTCGATCCATTTAAACCGAGGGATTCACATGGTGACTTCTCTTTATAACATACCCTCCCAATATTAGGGAGCTATATTAAAAAATATTCCATTGTTTTGGAATCACCATAACCCACTTGCAAAATTCCAATGCCCTTTCTACTTCAAGTTTGGTCCCCAAACCTTGCCATTATTATTCTATCATTTTCCGGAGTTCCACCAAAAATCCTCGGGCCATTTTTGTTAAATTCCTCATATTTTTATGAGTCCGGGAAAATTGCCCTCGTTCCCAAATTCTTTCCCTAACCTTCCCTTCTTTTCTTATCTCTATTTTTCTTTTCTGCTAAATATTAGAGAGAGAGCCAGCCCAGCTCGGCCTTCTCCAGCAATCGGCCCAGCCACGCTGCCTCCCGCAGCCCACCATCCAGGCCGGCCTAGCCTCCAGACCGGCCCAAGGCCCAGCCGGCGCACCCCTCTAACCCTAGGCGCCAGGCCCCCATCTCCCCTCGTCCTCCTCCTAGCGCCGCTCGCTCAGCCCGATCCACTCCCCCCGCTCTCTCCCTCGACTCCCACCAGCGCCGCCTCCCTGCCCGATTCCCCTTCTCCCGCAGCATCTCCCCATCTCCCTCTCGATCTCTCCCTCGCGCCGGCCGCTCGCACCTCGCCCGCGCCGTGCAGTGCCCTCCATCGCCGACCAGCGCCACAGGACCTCCCGTCGCCCTCGTCGGGCCCAGGCCGGACCCCCGGCGAACTCCTCGCGGCCGTCGTGCCCTCCTTCCAATGAGCCTGCGGCCCGCGCCCGGCCAACTCCGGCGGCCTCGGGCGGATCCGCCGCCATCTCTTCCTCCCGCCGCCCGCCTCACCTGCGGCCTCCTCCTCGCCCTTCCTTCTCCCATATCGCCATGTCCCAAGGCCGCCCGTCTGGCGTGCTCGTCGTCGTCCTCGCCTCGCCCCGCCTCCGTTCGGCTCGCCACCGGGCCAGGACCACCTCGCCGTGCCTCCTTGGTCCTCCTGGACTCCTGCTCTGCTCCTGCCCGCAGGTCCGCGTCGTCGCCTCCCCATGGCGCCGCACCCGGCCTCCTGCGTCCTCGCCTCCGGCGACCCTCGCCGCTCCCTGCGCCGGTTCCCCCTCGCCCCTTGCCGCCTCCTCCGGTGGTGGCGACCACCAGGAACTCCACAAGGGGCCGGAGTCCCCTGCCTCCACAACCTCCGAACCAGGACGCCAGGGCCAGCTTCGGGATTTTCGCCAAGTACCAGGTCAACGAGGACGTTCGGTTCCGTCAAGTTCGACTACAGGTTGATGTGACAAGAACCCCTTCGGATATGCCAAGTTCGACTACACGATGATGCGACAAGTGCCCCGACGATACGCCAAGTACCTCTACCGTCGTCTCCGGAAACGCCAAGTACCACTACGACCCGACGACCACCGAACCGGAAGCGACAAGTACCCGATGACCGTGTACCATTACCGTCGACCCTCGAAGACCCCGTGGACCCCGAACATCCACGGGACATGAACAACTACTTCCGATGACGAGATGTACCACTACCATCGAACATGAACGTCTACAAACCGTGTACGACTACCGTCGCCAAAATCGAGATGTACGACTACCATCGCCGAGATCGCAAGTACCACGACAAGCCGAAGGGTTCGGACCCGTCAAGTACCTCTTCGAAACGAGCGTGAAACACTACTTCCTCTACCGTTGCGTGTACCACTACTTCCCTCAGCCATCATCGCGAGTACAACTACTTCCTCTACTTCCCTCGGCGACCCGTGAACGTCTACTTCCCTCTCTGGCTTCGACCCGTCCCGATTGCTCGCTTCGAGGTATAACCACCGGGATGACCGACCGTGATCGAATCATCCTTGCGATGCCCCTCTGTTGCCATGCCACCGTTCCGTGGGAACCCGGTAATCGGGATCACCTCACCTTCTCGCATGACTCGCTCACGTCCCCCCTTTCCTTTGCACCGATATCTCAATCGAGTTATCGGAACCGGAATGTTGCCGTGGCACCATTTCCGTTGTCGTTGCCGTGGCACCCCTTTTTCGTTTCCGCCACGACGACTAATGCTTCATAACATGCTCATGTCAACTTTTATTAAATTTGCATAAAACTTGCACATGTCATCCGCATCATGATAACAACATTTAAATGTTTAAAATTGTTGTTTGCATTAATTTGCTTAAATGCCATGCTAAAATGATTTATTTCATAACTAAATAACCGTAGCTCCATTTTAAATAAATTATATATGTAAATGGGGTAGAAAAATGCCTAGTTTAACATGGTAGCATTACTTTGCATGTTTAACAACATTAAAATTGTGTTTAGGGCAGAACAGTACCTAATCCATAATTTGCACATGAGGATTTTCCGAATTGTTGTTCGTTGTTTCGGCCTCATTTAAACTTGCCTAGATAGGTAGTTTCAATATGCTTCACCTCTTGCCATGTTTAATAACATTTAATATTGTTGAGTACATAACCGAGAGAGAACTAAATAATTGATGTGGTGGTTCGTCAATATGCAACTCGTTGCATATTGAGCTCCACTTAATTTGTAGGATTGTTTGAGCATATTGCCATGCCATGCCTCATTTAAACCGGTCCTGCATCATACTTGGTTGTGCATCATGCCATGTTTATGATTGTGTGTTTACTATGATGTTTGCTTCTTTCCGGGTTGCTTCTCTCGTTAGCTTCGGTTCCGTTCCGGAGTTGTGAGGATTCATTCGACTTCGTCCGTTTGTCTTCTTCATGGACTCGTTCTTCTTCCTTGCGGGAATTCAGGCAAGATGACCATACCCTCGAAATCACTTCTATCTTTGCTTGCTAGATGCTCGCTCTTTGGCTATGCCTATGCTACGATGCCTACCACTTGCTATATCATGCCACCCATGTTGCCATGTCAGCCTCTAACCTTTTCACCCTTCCTAGCAAACCGTTGTTTGGCTATGTTACCGCTTTGCTCAGCCCCTCTTATAGCGTTGTTAGTTGCAGGTGAAGATGAAGTTTGTTCCTTGTTGGAACATGGAGATGTTGTTCCTTGTTGGAACATGTTTACTTGTTGGGATATCACAATATATCTTATTTAATTAATGCATCTATATACTTGGTAAAGGGTGGAAGGCTCGGCCTTATGCCTGGTGTTTTGTTCCACTCCTGCCGCCCTAGTTTCCGTCATATCGGTATTATGTTCCCGGATTTTGCGTCCCTAACGCGGTCGGGTGATTTATGGGACCCCCTTGACAGTTCGCTTTGAATAAGACTTTTCCAGCAAGGCCCAACATTGGTTTTACCATTTGCCTCACCTATGCCCTTTTCCCTAGGGTTTCCGGAGCCCGAGGGTCATCTTTATTTTAGCCCCCGGCCAGTGCTCCTTCGAGTGTTGGTCCGAACTGAGCAGCCTGCGGGGCCACCTCGGGGCAACTCGAGGGTTGGTTTTACTCGTAGCTTGACTTATCCGGTGTGCCCTGAGACCGAGGTACGTGCGACTCCTATCAGGATTTGTCGGCACATCCGGGCGGCTTTGCTGGTCTTGTTTTATTGCTGTGAAATGTCTTGTAGCCGGGATTCCGAGACTGATCGGGCTTCCCGGGGAGAAGGTCTATTCCTTCGTTGATCGCGAGAGCTTATCATGGGCTAAGTTGGGACACCCCTGCAGGGTTTGAACTTTCAAAGCCGTGCCCAGCGGTTATGTGGCAGATGGGAATTTGTTAATGTCGGTTGTAGAAAACCGAAGTTGATCTTAATTAAAATACACCAACGCGTGTGTAACCGTGATGGTCTCTTCTCGGCGGAGTCCGGGAAGTGAACACGGTGTTGGAGTTATGTTTGACGTAAGTAGTTTCAGGATCACTTCTTGATCATAGTTGTTCGACCGTGCCTTGCTTTTCTCTTCTCGCTCTCTTTTGCGTATGTTAGCCACCATATATGCTAGTCGCTTGCTGCAGCTCCACCTCACTACCCTGTCCTACCTTTAAGCTTAAATAGTCTTGATCTCGCGGGTGTGAGATTGCTGAGTCCCCGTGACTCACAGATACTTCCAAAACCAGTTTGCAGGTGCCGATGAAACCGTGCAGGTGATGGACCCGAGCTCAAGGAGGAGCTTGATGAAGATCTTGTTCATTGTGTTGTTTCGTTTCAGTTGATCAGTAGTGGAGCCCAGTTGGGACGATCGGGGATCTGTGTAGCTTTTGGGGTAGTCTTCTTTTTATTTTGGTTCCGTAGTCGGACCTTGATTGTATCTGTATGATGTAATGTTTTACTCATGTATTGTGTGAAGTGGCGATTGTAAGCCAACTATGTATCTCTTTCCCTTATGTATTACATGGGTTGTGTGAAGATTACCTCACTTGCGACATTGCTTTCAATGCGGTTATGCCTCTAAGTCGTGCTTCGACACGTGGGAGATATAGCCGCATCGAGGGCGTGACAGACTCCTCCTTTCCTTGTAGGAGAAGGAAAGAGGAGGAGTAGGACTCCTCCTTTCCTTGTTGGATAAGGAAAGAGGAGGAGAGGGAGAAGGAAAAGTGGGCTGCCCCCCTTGTCCAATTCGGACCAGAGGGTGGCGCAGGCCTCCTTCCTTTTGGCCTCTCTCCTCTATTCCCGTATGGCCCAATAAGGCCCATGTACTCCCTGGCGAATTCCCGTAACTCTACGGTACTCCAAAAAATACCCGAATCACTCGGAACCTTTCTGAAGTCCGAATATAGTCGTCCAATATATCGATCTTTACGTCTCGACCATTTCGAGACTCCTCGTCATGTCCCCGATCTCATCCGGGACTCCGAACTCCTTCGGTACATCAAAACTCATAAACTCATAATATAACTGTCATCGAAACCTTAAGCGTGCGGACCCTACGGGTTCGAGAACAATGTAGACATGACCGAGACCGTCTCCTGTCAATAACCAATAAGCGGAACCCGTATGCTCATATTGGCTCCTACATATTCTACGAAGATCTTTATCGGTCAAACCGCATAACAACATCGTTGTTCCTTTGTCATCGGTATGTTACTTGCCCGAGATTCGATCGTCGGTATCTCAATACGTAGTTCAATCTCGTTACCGGCAAGTCTCTTTACTCGTTCTATAATACATCATCCGCAACTAACTCATTAGTTTCAATGCTTGCAAGGCTTATAGTGATGTGCATTACCGAGTGGGCAGAGATACCTCTCCGACAATCGGAGTGACAAAACCTAATCTCGAAATCGCCAACCCAACATGTACCTTTGGAGACACCTGTAGTATTCATTTATAATCATCCGATTACGTTGTGACGTTTGGTAGCACCAAAGTGTTCCTCCGTAAGCAGGAGTTGCATAATCTCATAGTTACGGGAACATGTATAAGTCATGAAGAAAGCAATAGCAACATACTAAACGATCAAGTGCTAAGCTAACGGAATGGGTCAAGTCAATCACATCATTCTCCTAATGATGTGATCCCGTAAATTAAATGACAACTCTTTTGTCTATGGTTAGGAAACATAACCATCTTTGATAAACGAGCTAGTCAAGTAGAGGCATATTAGTGACACTATGTTTGTCTATGTATTCACACATGTATTATGTTTCCGGTTAATACAATTCTAGCATGAATAATAAACATTTATCATGATATAAGGAAATAAATAATAACTTTATTATTGCCTCTAGGGCATATTTCCTTCAGTCTCCCACTTGCACTAGAGTCAATAATTTAGATTACACAGTAATGATTCTAACACCCTTGGAGTCTTGGTGCTGATCATGTTTTGCTCGTGGAAGAGGCTCAGTCAATGGGTCTGCAACATTCAGATCCGTATGTATCTTGCAAATCTCTATGTCTCCCACCTGGACTTGGTCCCGGATGGAATTGAAGCGTCTCTTTATGTGCTTGGTCCTCTTGTGAAATCTTGATTCCTTTTCCAAGGCAATTGCACCAGTATTGTCACAGAAGATCTTCATTGGTCCCGATGCACTAGGTATGACACCTAGATCGGAAATGATCTCTTTCATCCAGACTCCTTCATTTGCTGCTTCCGAAGCAGCTATGTACTCCGCTTCACATGTAGATCCCGCCACGGCGCTTTGTTTAGAACTGCACCAACTTACAGCTCCACCGTTTAATAAAAATACGTATCCGGTTTGCGATTTAGAATCATCGGATCGAGTGTCAAAGCTTGCATCGGCGTAACCATTTACGACTAGCTCTTTGTCACCTCCATATCGAGAAACATATCCTTATTCCTTTTCGGTATTTCGGGATGTTCTTGACCGCTGTCGATGATCCACTCTGGATTACTTTGGTACCTTCTGCCAAGCTTATTGCTAACCATACATCAGGTATGGTACACAACATTGCATACATGATAGAGCCAATGGCTGAAGCATAGGAACATCTTTCATTTTCTCTCTATCTTCTGCTTGTGGTGGGCATTGAGTTTGACTCAACTTCACACCTTGTAATACAGGTAAGAATCCTTTCTTTGCACGATCCATTTGAACTTTTTCAAAACTTTATCAAGGTATGTGCTTTGTGAAAGTCAATCAAGCGTCTTGATCTATCTCTATAGATCTTGATGCCTAATATGTAAGCAGCTTCACGAGGTCTTTCATTGAAAACTTTTATTCAAGTATCCTTTTATGCTATCCAGAAATTCTATATCATTTCCAATCAATAATATGTCGTTCACATATAATATCGAAATGCTACTGAGCTCCCACTCACTTTCTTGTAAATACAGGCTTCTCCAAAAGTCTGTATAAAACCATATCTTTGATCACACTATCAAAGCGTTTATTCCAAATCCGAGAGGCTTGCAGGACCATAAATTGATCGCTGGAGCTTGCACACTTTGTTAGCACCTTTTGGATCAACAAAACCTTCGGTTGCATCATATACAACTCTTCTTCTAGAAATCCATTCAAGAATGCAGTTTTGACATCCATTTGCCAAATTTCATAATCATAAAATGCAGCAATTGCTAACATGATTGAGACAGACTTAAGCATCGCTTCTGGTGAGAAAGTCTCATCGTAGTCAACCCCTTGAACTTGTCGAAAACCTTTTGCAACAAATCGAGCTTTATAGGCAGTTACATTACCATCGGCGTCGGTCTTCTTCTTAAAGATCCATTTATTCTCAATGGCTTGCCGATCATCGGGCAAGTCAACCAAAGTCCATACTTTGTTCTCATACATGGATCCCATCTCAGATTTCATGGCTTCCAGCCATTTTGCGAATCTGGGCTCACCATCGCTTCTTCATAGTTCGTAGGTTCGCCATGGTCAAGTAACATGACTTCGAATAGGATTACCATACCACTCAGTGCGGATCTTACTCTGGTTGACCTATGAAGTTCAGTAGAAACTTGATCTGAAGTTTCATGATCAATATCATTAGCTTCCTCACTAATTGGTGTAGTTGTCACAGGAACCGGTTCTTGTGATGAAGTACTTTCAATAAGGGAGCAGATCTGATTATCTCATCAAGTTCTACTTTCCTCCCACTCACTTCTTTCGAGAGAAACTCCTTTTCTAGAAAGGATCCGAATTTAGCAACGATAATCTTGCCTTCAGATCTGTGATAGAAGGTGTACCCAATAGTCTCCTTTGGGTATCCTATGAAGACACATTTCTCCGATTTGGGTTCGAGCTTATCTGGTTGAAGTTTCTTCACATAAGCATCGCAACCCCAAACTTTAAGAAACGACAACTTTGGTTTCTTGCCAAACCACCGTTCATGAGGTGTCGTCTCAACGGATTTTGATGGTGCCCTATTTAACGTGAATGCGGCCGTCTCTAAAGCATAACCCCAAAGCGATAGCGGTAAATCAGTAAGAGACATCATAGATCGCACCATATCTAGTAAAAATCACGATTCTGACGTTCGGACACACCATTTCATTGTGGTGTTCGGGTGGCGTGAGTTTGAAACTATTCCGCATTGTTTCAAATGTAAACCAAACTCGTAACTCAAATATTCTCCTCCACGATCAGATCGTAGAAATTTTATTTTCTTGTTACGATGATTTTCTACTTCACTCTGAAATTCTTTGAACTTTTCAAATGTTTCAGATTTGTGTTTCATTAAGTAGATATACCCATATCTGCTCAAATCATCTGTGAAGGTGAGAAAATAACGATACCCGCCGCGAGCCTCAACATTCATTGGACCACAAACATCAGTATGTATGATTTCCAATAAATCAGTTGCTCGCTCCATAGTTCCGGAGAACGACGTTTTAGTCATCTTGCCCATGAGGCACGGTTCGCAAGTACCAAGTGATTCATAATCAAGTGATTCCAAAAGCCCATCGGTATGGAGTTTCTTCATGCGCTTTACACCGATATGACCTAAGCGGCAAGTGCCACAAATAAGTTGCACTATCATTATTAACTCTGCATCTTTTGGTTTCAATACTATGAATATGTGTATTACTACTATCGAGATTCAATAAAATAGACCACTCTTCAAGGGTGCATGACCATAAAAGATATTATTCATATAAATAGAACAACCATTATTCTCGCCTTAAATGAATAACCGTCTCGCATCAAACAAGATCCAGATATAATGTTCATGCTTAACGCGGCACCAAATAACAATTATTTAGGTCTAAAACTAATCCCGATGGTAGATGTAGAGGTAGCGTGCCGATTGCGATCACATCGACTTTGGAACCATTTCCACGCGCATCGTCACCTCGTCCTTAGCCAATCTTCGCTAATCCGTAGTTCCTGCTTGAGTTGCCAATATTAGCAATGTAACCAGTATCAATACCGGTACTCTGCGAGCATTAGTAAGGTACACATCAATAACATGTATATCACATATACCTTTGTTCACTTTGCCATCCTTCTTATCCGCCAAATACTTGGGGCAGTTCCGCTTCGATGTCGATGCGCTTGCGGTAGAAGCACTCGATCTCGAGGCTTAGGTCCAGACTTGGGTTTCTTCTCTTGAGCAGCAACTTGTTTGCTGTTCTTCTTGAAGTTCCCTTCTTCTTCCCTTTGCCCTTTTCTTGAAACTGGTGGTCTTATTGACCATCAACACTTGATGCTCCTTTTGATTTCTACCTCCATGGCTTTTAACATTGCGAAGAGCTCGGGAATAGTCTTGTCCATCCCTTGCATATTATAGTTCATCACGAAGCTCTTGTAGCTTGGTGGCGATGATTGAAGAATTACATCAATGACACTATCATCGGAAGATTAACTCCAGTTGAATCAAGTGATTATTATACCCAGACATTTTGAGTATGTGTTCACCTTGCGAACTATTCTCCTCCATCTTGCAGCTATAGAACTTATTGGAGACTTCATATCTCTCAATCGGGCATTTGCTTGAAATATTAACTTCAACTCTGGAACATATCATATGCTCCATGGCGTTCAAAAGCGTCGTTAAAGACCGGTTCTAAGCCGTAAAGCATGGCACACTGAACTATCGAGCTTTGCTGCGCGAGACGTTCTTAACGTCGTCGGTTGCATCAGCGGCAGGTGCGGCACCGGTGGTGCTTCGGGGCGTAATTCTTACGTGCAGCAATGAGGATAATCCTCGAGTTACGGACCCGATCCGTGTAGTTGCTACCATCATCTTTCAACTTTGCTTTCTCAAGGAGCATTAAAATTCAACAGAACAACAAAGACGAGCCATCTATCTACAGATAAACATAGACAAGCAAAATACTATCGGTACTAAGTTCATGATAAATTTAAGTTCAATTAATCATATTACTTAAGAACTCCCACTTAGATAGACATCCCTCTAATCTTCTAAGTGATTACGTGATCCATATTAACTACACCATGTCCGATCGTCACGTGAGATGGAGTAGTTTCAATGGTGAACATCAATATGTTTATCATATCTACTATATGATTCACGCTCGACCTTTCGGTCTCCGTGTTCCGAGGCCATATCTGTTATATGCTAGGCTCGTCAAGTTTAACCTGAGTATTCGCGTGTGCAACTGTTTTGCACCGTTGTATTTGAGCGTAGAGCCTATCACACCCGATCATCACGTGGTGTCTCAGCAAGAAGAACTTTCGCAACGGTGCATACTCAGGGAGAACACTTCTTGATAATTTTAGTGAGAGATCATCTTAAAATGCTACCGTCAATCAAAGCAAGATAAGATGCATAAAGGATAAACATCACATGCAATCAATATAAGTGATATGATATGGCCATCATCATCTTGTGCTTGTGATCTCCATCTCCGAAGCACCATCGTGATCACCATTGTCACCGGCGCGACACCTTGATCTCCATCGTAGTATCGTTGTCGTTACGCCATCTATTGCTTCTACGACTATCGCTATCGCTTAGTGATAAAGTAAAGCAATTACAGGGCGTTTGCATTTCATACAATAAAGCGACAACCATATGGCTCCTGCCAGTTGCCGATAACTTCGGTTACAAAACATGATCATCTCTTACAATAAAATATAGCATCACGTCTTGACCATATCACATCACAACATGCCTGCAAAAACAAGTTAGGCGTCCTCTACTTTGTTGTTGCAAGTTTTACGTGGCTGCTACGGGCTTAGCAAGAACCGTTCTTACCTACGCATTAAAACCACAGCGATAGTTCGTCAAGTTAGTGATGTTTTAACCTTCGCAAGGACGGGCGTAGCCACACTCGGTTCAGCTAAAGTGAGAGAGACAGACACCCGCCGGTCACCTTTAAGCACGAGTACCGTAGCGGTGAAACCAGTCTCGCGTAAGCGTCTGGCGTAATGTCGATCCGGGCGCTTCATCTCACAATACCGCTGAGCCAAAGTATGACATGCTGGTAAGCATTATGACTTATATCGCCCACAACTCACTTGTGTTCTACTCGTGCAAATAACATCAACGCATAAAACCTGGCTCGGATGCCTTTGTTGGGGAGCGTAGTAATTTGAAAAAATTCCTACGCACACGCTAGATCATGGTGATGCATAGCAACGAGAGGGAGAGTAATGTCCACGTACCCTCGAGACCGTGGCGGGCGTTAGAACAACCGGTTGATGTAGTAAATGCGTCTTCACGGCCCGACCGATCAAGCATCGAAACTACGGCACCTCCGAGTTCTAGCACATGTTCAGCTCGATGAGGTCCCTCGAACTCCGATCCAGCCGAGTGTCGAGGGAGAGTTCCGTCGACCTGACGGCGTGGTGGCGATCTTGATGTTCTACCGTCGCGGGGCTTCGCCTAAGCACCGCTACAACATTATCGAGGAGGACTATGGTGGAGGGGGGCACGCGACACTGCTAATAGATCTCAAGGATCAATTGTTGTTGTGTCTGGGGTGCCCCTGCCCCCATATATATAGGAGCAAGGGGAGCGGCGGCCTATGGAGGAGGCGCGCAGGGGGGGAGTCCTACTCCCACCGGGAGTAGGACTCCTCCTTTCCTTGTAGGAGAAGGAAGAGGAGGTAGGACTCCTCCTTTCCTTGTTGGAGAAGGAAAGAGGAGGAGAGGAGAAGGAAAAGTGGGCTGCCCCCTTGTCCAATTCGGACCAGAGGGTGGGGCGAGGCCTCCTTCCTTTGGCCTCTCTCCTCTATTCCCGTATATTAATAAGGCCCATATACTCCCGGCGAATTCCGTAACTCTCCGGTACTCCAAAAATACCGAATCACTCGGAACCTTTCCGAAGTCCGAATATAGTCGTCCAATATATCGATCTTTACGTCTCGACCATTTCGAGACTCCTCGTCATGTCCCGATCTCATCCGGGACTCCGAACTCCTTCGGTACATCAAAACTCATAAACTCATAATATAAGCATCATCGAAACCTTAGCGTGCGGACCCTACGGCCGAGAACAATGTAGACATGACCGAGACACATCTCGGTCAATAACCAATAGCGGAACCTGGATGCTCATATTGGCTCCCACATATTCTATGAAGATCTTTATCGGTCAAACCGCATAACAACATACGTTGTTCCCTTTGTCATCGGTATGTTACTTGCCCGAGATTCGATCGTCGGTATCTCAATACCTAGTTCAATCTCGTTACCGGCAAGTCTCTTTACTCATTCTGTAATACATCATCCCGCAACTAACTCATTAGTTGCAATGCTTGCATGGCTTATAGTGATGTGCATTACCGAGTGGGCCCAGAGATACCTCTCCGAGCAATCGGAGTGACAAAACCTAATCTCAAATCGCCAACCCAACATGTATGTTTGGAGACACCTGTAGTACTCCTTTATAATCACCCGATTACGTTGTGACGTTTGGTAGCACCAAAGTGTTCCTCCGTAAGCAGGAGTTGCATAATCTCATAGTTACGAGGAACATGTATAAGTCATGAAGAAAGCAATAGCAACATACTAAGCGATCAAGTGCTAAGCTAACGGAATGGGTCAAGTCAATCACATCATTCTCCTAATGATGTGATCCCGTTAATCAAATGACAACTCTTTTGTCTATGGTTAGGAAACATAACCATCTTTGATAAGCGAGCTAGTCAAGTAGAGGCATACTAGTGACACTATGTTTGTCTATGTATTCACACATGTATTATGTTTCCGGTTAATACAATTCTAGCATGAATAATAAACATTTATCATGATATAAGGAAATAAATAATAAATTTATTATTGCCTCTAGGGCATATTTCCTTCACATCATCCTCCCCGTTGAAATCCCACATGGGGTGGCCTCTATACTGAAGCGGCTGCAGCCCCCGCATAATGCATGTCGCCATGACCCCGATCATGGTCAGTCCGGAATGAGCTAACAACCTTATCCGGCTCATCAGGTAAAGGACGTCCTTGTCATTTTCCCTCTGAGGGCTCCGTGGATGCCAGCTTAGGCGCTTCTTCAAGGGAGCATTATTGAACTCGCGGAGGCCGATCCAAACAGGGTTCGGCAGGGGGACATCTTCTATATAAAACCATTACGAAGGCCGGTCTTGGACGCCTTCCTTGGGGTTCGGATAGATATCCGGTCCCGCGATCGCCATAGTTCGGCTCCGCCCACTTGATATATCGACCCCTCCCGAGAAGCGGGGCACAAGGCGAACAGCTTCTTCCACGGTAGCGAAATGAGCCTCGGCGCCCAAGAACAGCTCGCAAAGGGCTACGAAGCCCGCAATATGCAATATGGAGGCAGGCGTAAGGTTGTGCAAGCTGGAGGCCGTAGAACTCCAGGAGCCCCCGGAGAAACGGATGAATTGGAAATCCGAGCCCTCTTATCAGATAAGGGACAAGGCATACCCGCTCTCCTTTGGAGGGACTGGGGACGCTCTCCGCTTGCTCTCCGCCATTATAGGTGGCAAGTCCGGCTCGAACCGGGACCATGAAGGCTGGGGGAAGGAATCCCTTGGTTTGGAGCATCACTAGCTCGCTGTGCGGGACGGAACATCTCTCCCAACCTCCAGGCTGAGGACTGGGAGGGCGAGAGGAGGAGCTGCGTCTACTGGCCATGATGGAATGGATCTCTGTCGGATGCACTCCGATGAATGCTCGCGAAGGGAAGATGGTGTGATTCGGATCTAGATCCTCGTCTCTTTTACAAGGCAGCTTATTTGCGCAGCTAGGGGGTAAAAGTAAAAACACCCTGGCTTTTCACACGTGGAAGACGGCCATTATTAGGCGTGGAAGCCAAGGAGCACAATATTCACGAGAAGTCGGACACAATTCAACAGGTGCACATAATTTGGAGAAAAACCCGCCTTGCAATGCCGAAGACAAATCTGCGCGCCGGACTCATCGTCATTGAAGCCTGGTTCGGGGGCTACTGAGGGAGTCCTGGATTAGGGGGTGTCCGGATAGCCGGACTATAGCCTTTGGCGGACTCTGGACTATGAAGATACAAGATTGAAGACTTAGCCCGTGTCCGGATGGGACTTTCCTTGGCGTGGAAGGCAAGCTTGGCGTCTGGATATGTAGATCTCCTCCCATTGTAACCGACTACTGTAACCCTAGCCCTCTCGGTGTCTATATAAACCGGAGGGTTTTAGTCCGTGGGGCGAACAACAATCATACCATAGGCTAGCTTCTAGGGTTTAGCCTCTCGATCTCGTGGTAGATCTACTCTTGTACTACCCATATCATCAATATTAATCAAGCAGGAGTAGGGTTTTACCTCCATCGAGAGGGCCCGAACCTGGGTAAAAACATCGTGTCCCTTGTCTCCTGTTACCATCCGCCTAGACGCATAGTTCGGGACCCCCTACCCGAGATCCGCCGGTTTTGATACCGACAGTACACGTCCTTTTAGTACCCCCATTCCTCGCCTGGGCAGAGGCCCTCTGCGTCGTACTTGCACCAGAGGCCGGCCGCGCTGTACTTGCACCGGGCGCCCGCCGTGCCGTTCGCATGGGTCGCGTCATTCGCCTTGTCCGCGGCCGGCTCGATGCCAACACGCTGGTCGGTAGGCTCGACTGTCTCCTTGTCGCAGGTGTCCACCTGGGCGTAGTAGAGGAACATGGTCGTCGCATCCTCGAGCTGGTGATCTCCGATGAAATAGCCAACTTGGAGCTCGAGATCGCGCTCCAGATGTACCACGAGCGTGTCGACCACTTGGACGAATGCTTGCACGAGTTCAGGCATAGCCAAGAGCTACCGTAGGCAAGGGCTGCTGGTCATGGTCTCATGGACGCGTTTTATTTTGTTGACTCGTTTCGACGTGGATAGCTATGTATTCACAGCAATCATAGTATTGCTCTGTTTATTGCTCTGTTTCAATGTGTGTACTCTGTTTTCCGTTCTTATATGTTCTGTTTTCAATGTGTGTATATACGCTTTCCATTCTGTATATGTGGATGATAACTGCTAGATTCAAATTAGTATACTAAAACAGATAGAAAATGGAATTCATATATATATATATATATATATATATATATATATATATATATATATATATATATATATATATATATATATATATTAATTGTTCATTAGTTCATCACAGAATATATATAATATCATCACATATACGTGATGATACTTAACTTCTAGGTACAATGCATAAAATTGAAAACAAACAATACTAAAACTAATAATCCCTCCTTGGCCAGTATTCTGGCAGCCCCTCGCTAGCAGCTCCCTGGTGCGTGGCGTCTTCCTAGTGCGGAGGCAGTACTCCGCCTCCTCCGCCTCGTAGCGCTTGACGTACCGATCTGCCTCTTATTGGCGGACGAGCGCGAATGATCTTGCCATTTTGTTGGGCGCCCACCGGAGCTCCACGTCGGTGGAACGCTGGAGCTTATCGGCCCACCTCCATGATACGTCTCCAACGTATCTATAATTTTTTATTGTTCCATGCCATTATATTGTCTATTTTAGATGTTTAATGGGCTTTATTATACACTTTTATATTATTTTTGGGACTAACCTACTAACCGGAGGCCCAATGCAAATAGCTGTTTGTTTGCCTATTTCAGTGTTTCACAGAAAAGGAATATCAAACGGAGTCCAAACGGAATGAAACCTTTGTGAGGATTTTTTTTGGAACAAACGCAATCCAGGAGACTTGGAGTGGACGTCAAGGAAGCAACAAGGAGGCCACGAGGTAGGGAGGCGCGCCCCCACCCTCGTGGGCCCCTCGTGGCTCCACCGACCTACTTCCTTCGCCTATATATACTCTTATACCCTGAAAACATCCAGGAGCACCACGAAACACTTTTTCCACCGTGACTTAAACAACCTCAAACAGTGGCTGAAAACATTATTTAATAACCTTTCTATTAATACAAAATAAATATGAAATGATACTTACCCCAAACTAGTTTTTGGTGGTAGGATATATTGTGCTGTGATTTATGGTCCAACTCTCATATTTTACCAAACTCATTTGGTGCCCAAAACAATTAGCAAAAAGAGAAAAGAAAATAAAGAAAAAGGAAAAGAATAAAACAGAAAACAGAACTTACAAAAGGAAAAGAAACCTTTCCCCCAGTAGGGTCGTGGCCCAGCTGGCCCCTAGGCCACCAGGCCGGCCCAACCGCCCCATCGCCCCATCGCCTCACCTTATCGCCAGACCGACCGAACCCTAGCGGTTCACCCCCCCACTACCCCCACTCGTTCCCCCCGCCCCCCCGCGCGCCCCTCCTCTGCCTCCCCCAATCTGGATCGGCATCGGCACCTCAGCCTCGCCCACCGCGCGATCCGCCCGTCGCCGTCTTCCTGCATCGTCGGGGGCGCCACCGGCACCGAAGGCCGCCCCACTCCACGGCCTCCTCAGCGCGGTTCCTCTTCCTCCGCACCTCTGCTTCTTCCTCGCGCCTGCCGGCCCGTCCTGCCACCGGACCTCGTCGGCAAGGTCCCGCCGGCCCCGCCCCGGGTGGATCTGGATCGGGGGCAACCGATGCCCCGACCCGTCGCGCGCCAGCGCCCCACCACCCCCGACGCCGACATCCCGTCGCGCCTCGCCGACTCCACCTCACCGGCCTGCTCCCACGTCGTCGTCGTCCCCGTCACCCCCCCCTCGACCCCCCGCTGCCACGGAACCTTCGAACCCCGGTGAGGCCTCGGGCTCTCGCCCCTCTCCTCGCACTCCCTCGCCCCGCGACCGTCGTCGCGCCTCGCGTCTCCGGCCCGCGCTCACCGCAGGCTGGCAGCGCCACTGGCCTGCAAGGCCAAACGGCGAACCGTTCCCCCCTTCCTCATCGCGCTGCGCTCGTCCGCCGCCGCCAAGCACCGAGGTCGCGCCCGACTCATACGCCTCCTGCTGCTGCCGCCCGGGACCCTTCCCTTTCTCGCCCGTGGCTCGGCATGGCTCTGCTGGCGCACGCGCCGCGTTGCTGCCCCGCTTGCACACGCCCGCCGTTGACTGACCGTACCCGCCTGCGTTCGGGATGGTGGCGCCCGGTGCCGTAGCCCACACCGCTTTGGCCCCCTATGGGCCTATGACAGGTGGGGCCTCAAGCCCCCAGAACAAAAAAAAAGGGGATTTTAAAAGAAATAAATATAAATAATTAAAATGCTAATTAATTAATTAATTAATTAGAGGATTAATTAACTTAATTAAACCTGATTAATTAAACCTGATTAATTAACTTAATTAAACCTAATCACTAATTAACCTAATTAACTAAAGTTAATTAAATTTGATTAGGTTAATTTGGTAATGAGAATGACATGCGGGACCCACTGTCGGGGTTGACTCGATCAACCTGTTGATCGGCCGACGTCGGCATGACATCATCTTGATGTCATAAATGCATTTTCGAAATTAATTAAATAATTAGTTAAATTCCGAAATTAATAAAATCTTTTAAAATCATATCTTTTAATCCGTAATCCGGATTAAAATATTTTCAACATGAAAGTTACTCGAGCGACGTGATTTAATCCGGATACGTGATCCGTTCGTCCACCACACGCCTCTAACCTATCGAACCTGCAAACTTTCCTCTCGGTACATCCATCGACAGACGTCTCGGGCAGGAAAACTTCCCGGATGTTTCTTCGCCAGCCTCGCCCCGGCGTTGCGTTAGAACACGTCTAGCTCATCTGTTGTCTGTTATACACTTGCTCGCTATGTATTTACTGTTTCTTCCCCTCTTCTCTCCGGTAGACCCCAAGACCGATGTTGATGTCCTGCGATCGACTACGTCACCGGCGACCCTCTCTCTTGCGAGCAACAGGCAGCCCCCCCCCTTGATCACGGATATCGCCTACTCTTATCTACTGCTTGCATTAGAGTAGCATAGCATATTCTTGTTTTTGGATACTCCTATCTTTGCTGCATAGCTTTGTCCTTGTAACTTCGTTGTTACCTTACGCAATCCTATATGCTTAGTATAGGATGCTAGTACTTTCATCTGTGGCCCTACTTTCTTGTCCGTGCGCGTGCTATACTATCGGGCCGTGATCACTCGGGAGTTGATCACGGGTATATTCTATATACTTATACATGATACATGTGAGACTAAAGTCGGGTCGGCTGATGGAGCACCCGCGAGTGGATCTTTGAGGCGGAGCGACAGGGCAGGTTGAGACCGCCTAGGAGAGAGGTGGGCCTGGCCTTGTTCGGCGTTCACGGTTACTTAACACGCTTAACGAGGTCTTGGTATTTGATCTGGGTTGGCTACGAGCTTATACGCACTAACCATCTACGCTGGAGTAGTTATGGGTATCCGGCGTCGTGGTATCACCGAAGCACTTCAGACGTCGGTGACGGGCGGGCGCGCGGATTGGACTGGAACGCTGTTAGGCTAGGTGCGCTTCGGCCGCCCTCATAACGTCTTGAGTGTGCTCAGGCGATGGGCCCGGACCCTGCGGCGCTTAGGTTTAGACCGCGTGCTGGCCTCTCTGTTGTGCCTAGGTGGGGCTGCGGCGTGTTGATCTTACGCGGCGGGCATGACCCGGAAAGTGTGTCCGGCCAAATGGGATCAAGCGTCTTTGGGTAAGATGGTGCACCCTGCAGGAAGTTAATCTATTGAATAGCCGTGATCTTGATAACAGGGCGACTTGGAGTTGTACCTTGAGCTTATGACAACTAGAACCGGATACTTGATAAAACACACCCTTCCAAGTGCGGATACAACGGTGGTCGCTCTCGCTCGGGGTTATGGCGGGGATTGCCGAGTAGGATTATTGCTATATGATGTTACTTGAGGACTTCAGATCGTCCCTCCTACTGTTGCAAGGCAGTGTCGAGCGTAGTCTTCGTTAAGACTAGCTACCCCCTCTTATTCGGCATTCTGCATTCAGTCCATCGATATGGCCTTTACACATATATCCATGCATATGTAGTGTAGCTCCTTGCTTGCAGTACTTTGGATGAGTACTCACGGTTGCCTTGTTCCCCTTTTCCCCTACCTCTACTCGATTGCTGCAACAGACGATGGAGCCAGAGTCGACGCCACCGCCTATGACGACTACTACTCCGGAGGTGCCCACTACTACGTGCAGCCCGGCGGCGACCGGGGAGTGACCTAGGAGGATCCCGAGGCGGGAGGCCTGCTCCTCTTCGATCTGTATCCCGGTTTGTGCTAGCCATCTTATGGCACCTTGTTTAACTTATATACGTACTCAGATATTGTTGCTTCCGCTGACTCGTCTATGATCGAGCACTTGTATTCGAGCCCTCGAGGCCCTGGCTTGTATTATGATGCTTGTATGACTTATTTTATTTGTAGAGTTGTGTTGTGATATCTTCCGTGAGTCCTCGATCTTGATCGTACACATTTGCGTGCATGATTAGTGTACGATTGAATCGGGGGCGTCACAAGTTGGTATCAGAGCCGACTGCCTGTAGGAATCCCCCTTCCAACTCCTTGGCCAAAGTCGAGTCTAGACATTGCAAAACTTTTACTAACATGGCTGTGTGTCTTATGGGCTGCGTCGCCATTGGGTGGTACTAGGATCTTTTACTCCTCGACCCTTACTCGGGACTCGAACTCTCTTCTATTCGGGTTAAATGAATTTGCTAAAACAACACTAACTTTAGGTTCTCGCAAGTACTTTCTCCGGTGAGCCCTCACTTCAGATGATCGATACGCTAATCGAATATTCGAAGATACTCTCGATGTTCTCTCGAGACTTTGTGCCCATCACTTTTGCTATTTCTGATCACCGATAAATCCGTATGGATAACTACTTACCCTTGCCGTTCATACGATCACCCCCCATTGATCTTGTTATTACAAGATACCCCGAAGTTTTCTCTATTGTTCCGAGAGTACTTTGTGCCTACTGCCTAGCAGTTCCTTACTACATGAATACCCCCTCAAATAAATACTCGCACTTGTCGAGTATCCGCTCATCCCCTGTTGTTCATGTGTTACACAAAATTCTTCAAAATACTATTCGATCTTCCGAGAATCCTCTGGAGCCTTTGGCTCTTGAAATTCTTGCTTGCTTGCATTATGGTTAATCCCATAAGTCTCGTAGTCATATTGACATCCCTTGTCCTTATCATTTTGAGTCTGTTGACTCAATATGTTTCTGAATACCATAATCATCATTGATTCTTATAAATTACCTTTCGGCTGAGCTGCCATTCTTTTAAGCTGGAATTGGTTCTCGACCAATCCAATTGCCGTTGATTGTACCCTAAGGCTATTCAACTTATCCACCCCTAAATCGAGCATTGCTTCTGATCCCTTGATTTGGAAATCATAATTCCTTTGCATTTGACAATTGAGTTAGTCAGTTGTTTCTATAATCTGATCTCCTTGCATTCTTCTTCCTCTAGTTAAGTCTTGATGCTCACGTCGGACCCTTGTGGGCCATCGGGTCCATTGTTGGATTTTATCCGTCGGCATCCTTCATATTCAATAACTTTGTGAGACCTTCCACGATACATAATGCCTTTGGTAAATTGTATCCTCTGCTTTGTCAACCATGCTCTACCTCCGAGCTTGAGTTATTTACCCACAGAGTTGATGGTATCGTTCCTAAGATGCCTTGGTGGGTTGAACCTATGCCCTCCTTAATATGTGTGAACTCGAAAGTTTTCACGAGTCATACTCTTACGGTATTTGCGGATAAAATTTCAACGCTATAACTTCATCGAAACGAGAAGTGAATGAAAGGGTATGCATTGGAAAAGTGGGAGTCGACCTTGAACCTTGCGTTCATGCCCATGGACACGATGTAGATCTTATCATTAAAGCTTCTCTTAAATAATTATTCCTTTGGTATAAGTTCATCTTATATCAGGGATCTGGCCTTTTGAAATCGTGGTTCCGACCATGTTCTCTTTTAAATACCATTTCTCGTGCAAGTTTTAGCACTTGTCTTCTGTAGAGCAATACCCCGGTCCAACCTCTACTTTGATCTATCATCGAGTATTACCCCCCTGGTATCTCGAGATTATCATGGAACTGCATAACTTCTTATGAGTTCTTCATCTAGTGCTACCTTCCCACTGATTCAAATTTTCACGGGCTCTGAGTTATTAAACACTCAAGGACACCGATAACTGAACCAAGTCCGCACTACAGTTCAACAACTCTTCAGTAAGCTTCTATAAGTACGAGTTTGAATCCGATCACACCATTCCTAGCCTGTTTGGCTATATCATTGTCGTGATGATTCTAACTGTGCTACCTGGTCCTTATTCTCAGAGCACCAATTTGCGACGATAGCTAAGCTTACGTCGATTTTCCTCGTCATACCCTTTCACCTTAAACAACAAGCTTGAGTTCGAGTTTGTGTCGTAACTGTGGTTCCAATAACCTCCTGCTTCATCATTCCTTTGACTTGATGTCGTCGCTGATTGACTACATCTGCATGAAATCTCTCGACAATTGTGTCGTGATCGTCAGCATTCTGAGCTCATCCAAGATATCAATTGAATTCATGATGAGAAATACCATCCTTGCCCTCGATGAATTGTATTATCTTCGACCACTTTATTGCCTTCCCACCAACACAAGCTTGTTCATGTTTGGTGTCATACCTTGAGTTCCTTGCTACCCAGCAATTGTTCTTCTTTACCTTGAGTATTACCATCCTTTATGTCAAGAATGATCTGAGATTTGTTCCACCTCTTGAGGATTCTTGACATAGAAATACTTCTCACCATCACCCTTCTTTCTTGGTCCCGTGTTAATACCATCAAGTGAGCGGTGTTGTTTGAGTTCGGACTTCTAGCAACCCTATTGCTTTGAAGTTAACGATCGAAAGTTCATTCTTAGGTTACTGATTATTGAATCACCCTTCGACATTGGTCGTGCAACCCAACCCATATTTGGCGCACCTTTCAACCAATGTTTAATTGTGTATGTTTTCCTCGAGCATACTTCCTTATATCATTTGAGTGACAAATGTTATCTCCTTGTTCACTTAATTGTGGAAATCCATCTTTGGGAATCTCGATGAATTACCGTTGAGTTCACGAGACACCTCCTTGTCCTCTCCTTGGGTTAATGATGGACTCTTGTTAACGGAAATCACTTCATAGTTCATTTCCCGAGAATCTTACAATGTCATCTAAATCAACTCGCGTGGCACCTTTTCTTCTCGGTATCCTAAGTCCGAGGTATCCTGACACCAATCGGATCTGAAACTCGGTCAGCTATGATGGTTGGGACAACTTTCCAAGAGTTATGATGTTGATCCTTTGATGACCCGGTAGCATGATGTCATGCCTAGCACCCCCGGCTGGAGGACCTATCATTATAGTTTCCTTTCAGCAAGGTTATCCGTTCATCCATGAGGAAATTGTAAGACTTGTTCTACCAGTTATTCCTGATGAATCCTTCGTGATTCCAAGTCTGATCTTCACCTGAAGACCATGTCAATGCTATCTCGAAACATGTCGTGGTACTCTGATTTTCAACAAGAACATTGAAGCCCAATGCTAAATGTTTCTTGCTCAAATTATCCGAACACCGTTGTATGGGTAATGTCATGAAATTTCTTCCCCCTTACCTAAAGGGTTTTCTACATTATATCATGTCATGGATATCATGCTCTGCTTATCCTTGGTAAGGATATATCCCTGAAATATGTGTTTAAACACATTTTCCTTCCCATTGTTCATTTAATATGATAATCATATTTTACTTTCCATGGGTTGTTTGAACCTTTCTGGGATATATATAATCTAAGCGGTGATAATCCCCGCTTAGGTAAGCACCTCGTTGTACCACTGTAAGTAAGACCCTATTACTATTTGTTGATGACATTCGGTAACCACCGATGGGCGAGAACCTTGCCTATTGGTCCGCCTCGTTCAACGAAAGGGAAAATGGTTCTCTTCGTCCCTCGCCCTTGGTACCTACGTTGTTGCCGACATGACCCTCAGACTCTCCTCTGACTTGCCTTGCTTACATGATCGTGCAGGATGTCAACAACCTTCTACTTTTAACCACATGGTGGGCCCATAACCCACAGGTCACAGGATCGAAACCTGACTGTCCTGTACACCCACGATTTCCAAAGTTATTCCTTGCACGTGGCCTCGTATGTAATTCACAGGCCACCGTCATAGTGATCTATTCTGGTATCAGACGCGATACTTACTCTCGCTACTCTGAACCCCTTTCTCACTCTGATTCAGGCTTCGAGCCGCTACCTACCCGCTTGGAGCCTATTATGGTACCTTCGTACCTTACTCTCGAGGTATTTCATATGTTCAACTCGAGAGATAATTTTATACTAATTCATGGGTTAACCCAGTTGTTGCCCTTAAAAGCATTACGTCGTAGTGAGCTGCCCTTACCTTTCGTAAGTGCGATAGAGTTCCGAAGAAATGATGACCAGTTTATCATGATGCATCGGAATAAAGGATTGAAGACATCAACGAAAGGGATTAACTTCTTGAGAAGATCCGTTAGATTATCGTAACCAGACCTTTCCCCTTGCTCCCTCTTAAATCTCGGGACGAGATTTCTTGTAATGGAGGAGAATTGTGGCCTTTGGATAGTTAGGCTACAAAAAACCCTGCTAATGATGCCATGTCACCCTTGTCACTTTGTAGCTAAGCGCAGGTTAGATCAAACGTTTCAAAATTAAATTTGGATTTAGGCAAACAATACAGTTTTAAATATTAAAACTAAAATGTTCATTAAATATTAGATAAGTCGAGGCTATGATAAAATTGTAAACAACATTATTGAAATTTTATAAGTGACTTAAACAACCTCAAACAGTGGCTGAAAACATTATTTAATAACCTTTCTATTAATACAAAATAAATATGAAATGATACTTACCCCAAACTAGTTTTTGGTGGTAGGATATATTGTCTGTGATTTATGGTCCAACTCTCATATTTTACCAAACTCATTTGGTGCCCAAAACAATTAGCAAAAGAGAAAAGAAAATAAAGAAAAAGGAAAAGAATAAAACAGAAAACAAAACTTACAAAAGGAAAAGAAACCTTCCCCCCAGCCGGGTCGTGGCCCAGCTGGCCCCTAGGCCACCAGGCCGGCCCAACCGCCCCATCGCCCCATCGCCTCACCTTATCGCCAGACCGGCCAACCCTAGCGGTTCACCCCCCACTACCCCCACTCGTTCCCCCCCCCTCGCGCCCTCTCTGCCTTCCCCAATCTGGATCGGCATCGCACCTCAGCCTCGCCCACCGCGTGATCCGCCCGTCGCCGTCTTCCCTGCATCGTCGGGGGCGCCACTGCACCAAGGCCGCCCCACTCCACGGCCTCCTCAGTGCGGTTCCTCTTCCTCCGCACCTCTGCTTCTTCCTCGCGCTGCCGCCCGTCCTGCCACCGGACCTCGTCGGCAAGGTCCCGCTGCCCCGCCCGGTGGATCTGGATCGGGGCAACCGATGCCCCGACCTGTCAAGGCCAGCGCCCACCACCCCGACGCCGACATCCGTCGCGCCTCGCCGACTCCACCTCACCGGCCTGCTCCCTCGTCGTCGTCGTCCCGTCCCCCCCTCGACCCCGCTGCCACGGAACCTTCGAACCCCGGTGAGGCCTCGGGCTCTCGCCCCTCTCCTCGCACTCCCTCGCCCCGCGACCGTCGTCGCGCCTCGCGTCTCTGGCCCCGCGCTCACTGCTGGGCGGGCAGCGCCCCTGGCACGTCTGGCACCAACCGGCGAATCCGTTCCCCCTTCCTCATCGCGCAAGGCTCGTCTCATTGTCGCCAAGCACCGAGGTCGCGCCCGACTCCTTCCGCCTCCTGCTGCGGCCGCGCCTGGGACCCTTCCCTTTCTCGCCGTGGCTCGGCATGGCTCTGCGCGCCGCCGCCGCTGCGCGTTGGCTGCCCCGCCGGGCACGCCCGCCCGTTGACCGTACCCCCTCGCCCGTTCGGGATGGGCGGTAGCGCCCCGGTGCCCGTAGCCCACACCCGCTTTGGCCCCCTATGGGCCTATGACAGGTGGGGCCTCAAGCCCCCAGAAAAAAAAAAGGGGATTTTAAAAGAAATAAATATAAATAATTAAAATGCTAATTAATTAATTAATTAATTAGAGGATTAATTAACTTAATTAAACCTGATTAATTAAACCTGATTAATTAACTTAATTAAACCTAACCACTAATTAACCTAATTAACTAAAGTTAATTAAATTTGATTAGGTTAATTTGGTAACAGAGAATGACATGCGGGACCCACCTGTCAGGGTTGACTCAGTCAACCCTATTGACTGCTGACGTCAGCATGACATCATGTTGATGTCATAAATGCATTTTCGAAATTAATTAAATAATTAGTTAAATTCCAGAAATTAATAAAATCTTTTAAAAATCATATCTTTTAATCGTAATCCGATTAAAATATTTTCAACATGAAAGTTACTCGAGCGACGTGGCGAATCCAGATACATGATCCGTTCGTCCACCACACGCCTCTAACCTATCGAACCTGCAAACTTTCCTCTCGGTACATACATCGACAGACGTCCGAACCGGAAAACTTCCGGATGTTTCCCCCTTCGCCAGGCTTCGCCTAGCGTTGCGTTAGAACACGTCTAGCTCATGCATTGTCTGTTATACACTTGCTCGCTATGTATTTACTGTTTCTTCCCCTCTTCTCTCCGGTAGACCCGAGACCGATGTTGATGTCCTGCGATCGACTACATCACCGACGACCCTCTCTCTTGCCGAGCAACCAGGCAAGCCCCCTTGATCACCAGATATCGCCTACTCTTATCTACACTGCTTGCATTAGAGTAGCATAGCATGTTACTGTTTTCGGATACTCCTATACTGCTGCATAGCCTGTCCTTGTAACTTCTGTTGTTACCTTACCTGCAATCCTATATGCTTAGTATAGGATGCTAGTACTTTCATCTGTGGCCCTACTTTCTTGTCCGTCTGCCGTGCTATACTATCGGGTCGTGATCACTCGGGAGTTGATCACGGGTATATTCTATATACTTATACATGATACATGTGAGACTAAAGTCGGGTCGGCTAATGGAGCACCCGCGAGTGGATCTTTGAGGCGGAGCGACAGGGCAGGTTGAGACCACCTAGGAGAGAGGTGGGCCTGGCCTTGTTCGGCGTTCGCGGTTACTTAACACGCTTAACGAGGTCTTGGTATTTGATCTGGGTTGGCTACGAGCTTATACGCACTAACCATCTACGCGGGAGTAGTTATGGGTATCCCGGCGTCGTGGTATCAGCCGAAGCACTTCAGACGTCAGCGACGGAGCGGCGCGCGCCGGATTGGACTGGAACGCCTGTTAGGCTAGGTCTGCTTCCGGCCGCCCTCGCAACGTGCAGGTGTGCTCAGGGCGATGGGCCCAGACCCCTGCGCGCTTAGGTTTAGACCGGCGTGCTGGCCTCTCTGTTGTGCCTAGGTGGGGCTGCGACGTGTTGATCTTACGCGGCCGGGCATGACCCCGGAAAGTGTGTCCGGCCAAATGGGATCAAGCGTGCTGGGTAAGATGGTGCACCCTGCAGGAAGTTAATCTATTTGAATAGCCGTGATCTTGATAACAGGACGACTTGGAGTTGTACCTTGAGCTTATGACAACTAGAACCGGATACTTGATAAAACACACCCTTCCAAGTGCGGATACAACGGTGGTCGCTCTCGCTCGGGGTTATGAGCGGGGATTGCGGGTAGGATTATTGCTATATGATGTTACTTGGAGGACTTCAGATCGTCCTCCCCTACCTGTTGCAAGACAGGTGTCCAGAAGCGTAGTCTTCGTTAAGACTAGCTATCCCCCTCTTATTCTGGCATTCTGCAGTTCGGTCCACTGATATGGCCTTTACACATATATCCATGCATATGTAGTGTAGCTCCTTGCTTGCGAGTACTTTGGATGAGTACTCACGGTTGCCTTGTTCCCCTTTTCCCCTACCTCTACTCGATTGCTGCAACCAGACGATGGAGCCGAGTCGACGCCACCGCCTATGACGACTACTACTCCGGAGGTGCCTACTACTACGTGTAGCCCCGGCGGCGACCGGGAGTGACCTAGGAGGATCCTGTGGGAGGCCTGCTCCTCTTCGATCTGTATCCCGGTTTGTGCTAGCCATCTTATGGCACCTTGTTTAACTTATGTCCGTACTCAGATATTGTTGCTTCCGCTGACTCGTCTATGATCGAGCACTTGTATTCGAGCCCTCGAGGCCCTCGGCTTGTATTATGATGCTTGTATGACTTATTTTATTTGTAGAGTTGTGTTGTGATATCTTCCGTGAGTCCACTCGATCTTGATCGTACACATTTGCGTGCATGATTAGTGTACGATTGAATCGGGGGCATCACAGAAGTTTAGTCAACGGGTCTGCCATATTCAGATCCGTGTGTATTTTGCAAATTTCTATGTCAACAATGCTCTGCATGGAGCTATCTAGCTAATTTCTCCCACTTTCAATATGTATCCACATTGATACTTAGAGTCATCTGGATCAGTGTCAAAACTTGCATCGACGTAACCCTTTACGACTAACCTTTTGTCACCTCCATAATCAAGAAACATATCCTTATTCCACTAAGGATAATTTTGACCGCTGTCCAGTGAGCTACTCCTAGATCACTATTGTACTCCCTTGCCAAACTAAGGGCAGGGTATACAATAGGTCTGGTACATAGCATGGCATACTTTATAGAACCTATGGTTGAGGCATAGGGAATGACTTTCATTTTCTCTCTATCTTCTGCCGTGGTCGGGCTTTGGGTCTTACTCAACTTCACACCTTGCAACACAGGCAGGAACTCCTTCTCTGACTGTTCCATTTTGAACTACTTCAAAATCTTTGTCAAGGTATGTACTCATTGAAAAAATCTTATCAAGCGTCTTGATCTATCTCTGTAGATCTTGATGCTTAATATGTAAGCAGCTTCACCGAGGTCTTTCTTTGAAAAACTCCTTTCAAACACTCCTTTATGCTTTCCAAAAAATTCTACATCATTTCCGATCAACAATATGTCATGCACATATACTTATCAGAAAGCGCTCCCACTCACTTTATTGTAAATACAGGCTTCAACGCAAGTCTGTATAAAACTATATGCTTTGATCAACTTATCAAAGCGTATATTCCAACTCCGAGATGCTTGCACCAGTCCATAAATGGATCACTGGTGCTTACACACTTTGTTAGCATCTTTCAGATTGACAAAACCTTCTGGTTGCATCATATACAACTTTTCTTTAAGAAATCCATTAAGGAATGCAGTTTTGACATCCATTTGCCAAATTTCATAAAATGGGCAATTGCTAACATGATTCGGACAGACTTTAAGCATAGATACGAGTGAGAAACTCTCATCATAGTCAACACCTCGAACTTGTCGAAAACCTTTAGCAACAATTCTAGCTTTGTAGATAATAACACTACCATCAGCGTTCGTCTTCCTCTTGAAGATCCCTTTAATCTCAATGGCTCGCCGATCATCAGGCAAGTCAATCAAAGTCCACACTTTGTTTTCATACATGGATCCCATCTCAGATTTCATGGCCTCAAGCCATTTCGTGGAATCCGGGCTCATCATCGCTTCCTCATAGTTCGTAGGTTCGTCATGGTCTAGTAACATGACTCCCAGAACAGGATTACCATACCACTCTGGTGCGTAACGTACTCTGGTTGACCTACGAGGTTCGGTAGTAACTTGATCCGAAGCTTCAAGAGCATCATTATTAACTTCCTCATTAATTGGTGTAAGCATCACTTGAAGTGATTTCAGTGAAGAAATACTTTCCAATTCAGGAGAAGGTACAATTACCTCATCAAGTTCTACCTTCCTCCCACTCACTTCTTTCAAGAGAAACTCCTTCTCTAGAAAGGATCCATTCTTAGCAACGAATATTTTGCCTTCGAATCTGTGATTGTAGGTATACCCAACAATTTCGTTTGGGTCTCCTACGAAGATGCACTTCTCTGATTTGGGTTCGAGCTTATCAGGTTGAAACTTTTTCACATAAGCATCGCCGCCCCAAACTTTAAGAAATGACAACTTAGGTTTCTTGCCAAACCACAGTTCATATGGTGTCGTCTCAACGGATTTAGATGGTGCCCTATTTAATGTGAATGCAGCTGTCTCTAATGCATAACCCCAAAACGATAGTGGTGGATCGGTAAGAGGCATCATAGATTGCACTATATCCAATAAAGTATGGTTATGACGTTCGGACACACCATTATGCTATGGTGTTCAAGGTGGCATGAGTTTGTGAAACTATTCCACATTGTTTTAATTGAAGGCCAAACTCATAACTCAAATATTCATCTCCGCGATCAGATCGTAGAGACTTTATTTTCTTGATATGATGATTTTCTACTTCACTCTGGAATTCTTTGAACTTTTCAAATGTTTCAGACTTATGTTTCATCAAGTAGATATACCCATATCTGCTTAAATCATCTGTGAAGGTCAGAAAATAACGATACCCGCCACGAGCCTCAACTCCCATCGGACTGCATTCATCAGTATGTATTATTTCCAATAAGTCAGTTGCTCGCTCCGTTGTTCCGGAGAAAGGAGTCTTAGTCATCTTGCCCACGAGGCATGGTTCGCAAGCATCAAGTGATTCATAATAAAGTGATTCAAAAAGCCCATCAGCATGGAGTTTCTTCATGCTCTTTACACCAATATGACCTAAGCGGTAGTGCCACAGATAAGGTGCACTATCATTATTAACTTTTCATCTTTTGGCTTCAATATTATGAATATGTGTATCACTACGATCGAGATCCAACAAACCATTTTCATTGGGTGTATAACCATAGAAGGTTTTATTCATGTAAACAGAACAACAATTATTCTCTAACTTAAATGAATAAATGTATTGCAATAAACATGATCAAATCATATTCATGCTCAACGCAAACACCAAATGACATTTAGTTTAGGTTCAACACTAATCCCGAAGGTAAAAGGGATTGTGCGATGGTGATCTTATCAACCTCGGAATCACTTCCAACTCACGTCACCATCTTGCCCTTAACTAGTCTCTGTTTATTTTGCAACTCCCGTTTCGAGTTACTACTCTGAGCAATTGAACCAGTATCAAATACTGAGGGGTTTCTACAAACACTAGTAAAGTACACATCAATAACATGTATATCAAATATACCTTGTTCACTTTGCCATCCTTCTTATCCGCCAAATATCTAGGGCAGTTCCACTTCCAGTGACCATTACCTTTGCAGTAGAAGCACTCAGTTTCAGGCTGGGGTCTAGCTTTGGGCTTCTTCATGGGAGTGGCAACTTGCTTGCCATTCTTCTTTAAGTTTCCTTTCTTTCCCTTGCCCTTTTACTTGAAACTAGTGGTCTTGTCAACCATCAACACTTGATGCTTTTTCTTGATTTCTACCTTCGCCGATTTCAGCATCGCGAAGAGCTTGGGAATCGTTTCCGTTATCCCTTGCATATTATAGTTCATCACGAAGTTCTAGCAACTTGGTAATAGTGACTAGAGAACTTTGTCAATTACTATCTTATCTGGAAGATTAACTCCCACTTGATTCAAGAAATTGTAGTACCCAGACAATCTGAGCATATGCTCACTGGTTGAGCTATTCTCCTCCATCTTGTAGGCAAAGTACTGTCAGAGGTCTCATACCTCTTGATATGGGAATGAGTATGAAATACCAATTTCAACTCTTGGAACATCTTATATGCTCCGTGGCGTTCAAAACATTTTTGAAATCCCGGTTCTAAGCCTTAAAGCATGGTGCACTAAACTATCAAGTACTCATCATACCGAGCTTTGTCAAACGTTCATAACGTCTGCATCTGCTCCTGCGATAGGTCTGTCACCTAGCGGTACATCAAGGACATAATTCTTTTGTGCAGCAATGAGGATAATCCTCAGATCACGGACCAAGTCCGAATCATTTCTACTAGTATCTTTCAACTTAGTTTTCTCTAGGAACATATCATAAATAAAACAGGGAAGCTATTTGCGAGCTATTGATCTACAACATAGATATGCAAATACTATCAGGACTATGTTCATGATAAATTTAAGTTCAATTAATCATATTACTTAAGAAATCCCACTTAGATAGACATCCCTCGAGTCATCTAAATGATCACCTGATCCATATCAACTAAACCATGTCTGATCATCACGTGAGATGGAGTAGTTTTCAATGGTGAACATCACTATGTTGATCATATCTACTATATGATTCACGTTCGACCTTTCGGTCTCCAGTGTTCCGAGGCCATATCTGCATATGCTAGGATCGTCAAGTTTAACCTGAGTATTCTGCATGTGCAAAACTGGCTTGCACCCGTTGTATGTGAACGTAGAGCTTATCACACCCGATCATCACGTGGTGTCTCAGCACGAAGAACTGTCGCAATGGTGCATACTTAGGGAGAACACTTATACCTTGAAATTTTAGTAAGGGATCATTTATAAAGCTACCACCGAACCAAGCAAAATAAGATGTATAAAAGATAAACATCACATGCAATCAAAATATGTGACATGATATGGCCATGATCATCTTGTGCCTTTGATCTCCATCTCCAAAGTACCGTCATGATTTCTATCATCACCGGCATGACACCATGATCTCTATCAACGTGTCATCATATGGTCGTCTCACCAGCTATTGCTTTTGCAACTATTGCTATCGCATAGTGATAAAGTAAAGCAATTACATGGCACTTGCATCTTATGCAATAAAGAGACAACCATAAGGCTCCACGCCGATTCCGATAACTTTAACAAAACATGATCATCTCATACAACAATTTATATCTCATCACGTCTTGACCATATCACATCACAACATGCCCTGCAAAAACAAGTTAGACGTCCTCTACTTTGTTGTTGCAAGTTTTACGTGGCTGCTACGGGCTGAGCAAGAACCGTTCTTACCTACGCATCAAAACCACAATGATGTTTCGTCAAGTATGTGTTGTTTTAACTTTCAATAAGGACCAGGCGTAGCCACAATCGATTCAACTAAAGTTGGAGAAACAGACACCCACTAGCCACCTGTGTGCGAAGCACGGCGGTAGAACCAGTCTCATGAACGCGGTCATGTAATGTCGGTCTGAGCCGCTTCATCTAGCAATACCGCCGAATCAAAGTATGACATGCTGGTAAGCAGTATGACTATTATCTCCCACAACTCTTTGTGTTCTACTCGTGCATATACCATCTACGCATAGACCTGGCTCGGATGCCACTGTTGGGGAACGTAGTAATTTCAAAAAAATTCCTACGCACACGCAAGATCATGGTGATGCATAGCAACGAGAGGGGAGTGTGTTGTTTACGTACCCTCATAGACCGTAAGCGGGAGCGTTATGACAACGCAGTTGATATAGTCGTACGTCTTCTAGATCGAACGATCCTAGCACCGAAGGTACGGCACCTCCGCGATCTGCACATGTTTGGCTCGATGACGTCCCACGAACTTACAATCCAGCAGAGTGTCGAGGAAGAGCTTCATCAGCACGACAGCGTGATGACGGTGATGATGAAGCTACCGACGCAGGGCTTCGCCTAAGCACTACGATGATATGACCGAGGTGGGGCACCGCACACGGCTAAGAAATCAGTGATCAACTTGTGTGTCTATGGGGTGCCCCCTGGCCACGTATATAAAGGATGGAGGGAGGAGGAGGCCGGCCCTCATAGGGCATGCCAAAAGTGTGGAGTCCTACTAGGACTCCCTAGTCCTAGTAGGATTCCACCTCCCACATGGAATAGGAAAAGGGGAAGGGAGAAGGAGAAGGAAGGAAGGGGGGCCCCCTTTCCCTAGTCCAATTCGGACCAGTCCATGGGGAAGGGGCGCGGCCACCCTTGAGGCCTTTCTCTCCTTTCCCATATGGCCCATTAAGGCCCAATACGAATTCCCTTAACTCTCCGATACTCCAAAAAATACCCGAATCACTCGGAACCTTTCCGATGTCCGAATATAGCCTTCCAATATATCGATCTTTACGTCTCAACCATTTCGAGACTCCTCGTCATGTCCATGATCTCATCCGGGACTCCGAACTATCTTCGGTCATCAAATCACATAACTCTTTAATACAAATCATCATCAAACATGAAGCGTGCGGACCCTACTGGTTTGAGAACTATGTAGACATGACCGAGACACATCTCGAGTCAATAACCAATAGCGGAACCTGGATGCTCATATTGGCTCCCACATATTCTACGAAGATCTTTATCGGACAAACCGCATAACAACATACGTTGTTCCCTTTGCCATCGGTATGTTACTTGCCCGAGATTCTATCGTCGGTATCTCAATACCTAATTCAATCTTGTTACCGGCAAGTCTTTTTACTCGTTCCGTAATACATCATCCCACAACTAACTCATTAGTCACATTGCTTGCAAGGCTTATAGTGATGTGCATTACCGAGAGGGCCCGGAGATACCTCTCCACAATCAGAGTGACAAATCCTAATCTCAATCTATGCCAACTCAACAAGTACCATCGGAGACACCTTTAGAGCACCTTTATAATCACCCAGTTACGTTGTGACGTTTGGTAGCACACAAAGTGTTCCTTCGGTATTCAGGAGTAGCGTAATCTCATAGTCATAGGAACATGTATAAGTCATGAAGAAAGCAATAGCAACATACTAAACGATCAAGTGCTAAGCTAACGGAATGGGTCAAGTCAATCACATCATTCTCTAATGATGTGATCCCGTTAATCAAATGACAACTCATGTCTATGGCTAGGAAACTTAACCATCTTTGATTCAACCAGCTAGTCAAGTAGAGGCACACTAGTGACACTCCGTTTGTCTATGTATTCACACATGTACTAAGTTTATGGTTAATAGAATACTAGCATGAATAATAAACATTTATCATGAAATAAGGAAATAAATAATAATTTTATTATTGCCTCTAGGGCATATTTCCTTCAGGAGGGCTTCTACATCAACACCATAGCCTCTCCGATGATGTGTGAGTAGTTTACCACAGACCTTCGGGTTCATAGTTATTAGCTAGATGGCTTATTCTCTCTCTTTGGATCTCAATACAAAGTTCTCCTCGATTCTCTTGGATATCTATTCGATGTAATACTTTTTGTGGTGTGTTTGTCGAGATCCAATGAATTGTGGGTTTATGATCAAGATTATCTATGAACAATATTTGATTCTTCTCTGAATTCTTATATGTATTATTTGATATCTTTGCAAGTATCTTCGAATTATCAGTTTGGTTTGGCCTACTACATTGATCTTTCTTGCAATGGGAGAAGTGCTTAGCTTTGGGTTCAATCTTGCGGTGTCCTTTCCCAGTGACAGCAGGGGTAGCAAGGCACGTATTGGATTGTTGCCATCGAGGATAAAAAGATGGGGTTTATATCATATAGCTTGAGTTTATGCCTCTACATCATGTCATCTTGCTTAATGTGTTACTCAGTTCTTATGAACTTAATACTCTAGATGCATGCTGGATAGCGGTCGATGTGTGGAGTAATAGTAGTAGATGCAGAATCGTTTCGGTCTACTTGCCCCGGACGTGATGCCTATGTTTATGATCATGCCTAGATATTCTCATAACTATGCACTTTTCTATCAATTGCTCGATAGTAATTTGTTCACCCACCGTAGAATTTGCTATCTTGAGAGAAGCCACTAGTGAAACCTGTGGCCCCCGGGTCTATCTTGCATCATATAAGTTTCCGATCTATTTTATTTTGCAATCTTTACTTTCCAATCTATACCATAAAAATACCAAAAATATTTATCTTATTATCTCTATTAGATCTCACTTTTGCAAGTGGTCGTGAAGGGATTGACAACCCCTTTATCGCGTTTTTGCAAGGTTCTTATTTGTTTGTGCAGGTACTAGGGATTTGCGTGTAATCTCCTACTGGATTGATACCTTGGTTCTCAAAAACTAAGGGAAATACTTACGCTACTTTGCTGCATCACCCTTTCCTCCTCAAGGGAAAACCAACGCATGCTCGAGAGGTAGCACTCCACGCAGTGATGAGGCGCCCAGCTCCTTTGACCTTCATCGCGAAGTACCCGTCTTCGTACACCTCCTCCGCACGATGACGCACCCGCCCCCAAAGCTCCGCCACCTCCTTTTTCCAGGCGGCATCACGGGCTTCACAGGCCGCATGGTACCTGGCTTCCTCCTCCACCATCTCCTTCTTGAATGCCACTTGCCTGGCTTTCTCAGTCGGCAACAGCGACTTCCATAGACAAAGATTGTACTGGCCCCAAAACCAATCCAAAGTTGGGGGGTCCAGCACAACCTCGTTCGGCAGCGTGTAGGGGTCCTCGTCGCTGCTATTCGAGTGAGCGTCCTCAGGGGGCGGTGAATCCTCATCGGTGCGTGGGCAGACCGGCAGCGCCATGGCAGAGATTTGAGAGAGAGAGAGAGATAGAGAGAGAGAGAGAGAGAGAGGGGAAGTGAGGGGAGGATGTACATGAGAATGCAGGTGGTACGACGTGAGCTAGTTAGTATTTATTGGCTGCCAGAATCTAGATCAACGAGAATAGTACACACGCCGGTCGCCGGAATTTACGAGTACTGTAGTTTGAATTACACACGATTCCCGCAGCAAAATCCATGTGAGAACTTAATAGCTGACGATTTGCAATACAGAACCGTGTCTGATTAATGACCCCCGCCACTCACCTACCAAACCTCGAGCCGCGAAATAGAGTGCCAATCATGTGGTGGGCGGTTGTCTTGCCAGATCTTTACATTTTCTTTTTTTAACACCAGATATTTACATCATCTAATGATTTTTTAAGTTGCACACAAGTACACAAAAATATGATTTTTCAAATCGTTATGGTTAGCCGTTGCATGTAGATGTAGTTTAAATTTGAATTACGGTGGTTAAATGGCTAGAAAATCACTTAAATGTCTTTAAAAGGTCAAATGACCCCTAGAATTTTCCGAATTTTCAGATGACAGTTGTAGTAGTGCACGTTAAACATAGAAAAAATTTGAAGGTCGTAAGAGGAAGCTATCTCATGTCTGTCATCAAACATGCATTGTTCCCACTCGGAACCACGAGCCTTCTAGTGAGTTGCTCCGATTTGTGAGGGGTGTGTGTCCAAACTTATCGTCAAACAAGCCAATATTTTACCACATCATTTTGGTGGCATGACATCACATCAAGCAAGGTTTCATGTTTTTCTGATCATTTTTTAATTTTTTGGAATTAAAATGCCATGGCACTCCATGCATGTGTCCATGTCGTGAGACCAATATGTTTGAAAATTCCTTCTAATTTACTGCACATGGAATTAACTCGCACACAAGTACACAAATATAATTTTTCAAGCCGTTATGGTTATCCGTTGCATGTAGATGTAGTTCAAAATTTGAATTAAGGTCATTAAATGGCTAGAAAATCACTTAAATGTCTTTAAAAGGTCAAATGACCCCTGAAATTTTCCAAATTTTCACAAGATAGTTGTATTAGTGCACGTTAAATTTAGAAAAGAAATTTAAGGCCGTAAGAGGAAGTAATCTTCCGTTCGTCATCAAACATGCATTGTTCCCTCTCGGAACCACGAGTGTTCTAGTGAGTTGCTCTGGTTTGTGATGGGGGTGTGTCCAAACTTTCATTAAATAGGCCATTTTTTACCACCTCATCTTTGTGGCATGACATTACATTAAGCAAGGTTTCATGTTTTTCTGATCGTTTTTTTATTTTTTGGAATTTAAATGCCATGGCACTCCATGCATGTGTCCATGTCGTGAGATCAATATGTTTGAAACTTCCTTCTAATTTACTGCACATGGAATTACCTCGCGCACAAGTACACAACTATGATTTTTCAAACCGTTATGGTTAGCTGTTGCATGTAGATGTAATTCAAATTTGAATTAGGATCATCAAATGGCTAGAAAATCACTTAAATGTCTTTAAAAGGTCAAATGACCCCTGGAATTTTCCAAATTTTCACATGACAGTTGTAATAGTGCATGTTAAATGTAAAAAAAAATTGAAGGCCGTAAGGCGAAGCTATCTCCCGTTCGTCATCAAACATGCATGATAACCCACAAGTATAGGGGATCGTAACAGTTTTCGAGGGTAGAGTATTCAACCCAAATTTATTGATTCGACACAAGGGGAGCCAAAGAATATTCTCAAGTATTAGCAGCTGAGTTGTCAATTCAACCACACCTGGAAACTTAGTATCTGCAGCAAAGTGTTTAGAAACAAAGTAATATTATAGTGGTGGCAACGGTAACAAAATAGTAATGAAAGCAATATTTTTGGTATTTTGTAGTGATTGTAACAATAGCAACGGAAAAGTAAATAAGCGTAAACCAGTATATGGAAAGCTCGTAGGCATCGGATCAGTGATGGATAATTATGTCGGATGCGGTTCGTCATGTAACAGTTATAACATAGGGTGACACAGAACTAGCTCCAATTCATCAATGTAATGTAGGCATGTATTCCGAATATAGTCATACGTGCTTATGGAAAAGAACTTGCATGACATCTTTTGTCCTACCCTCCCATGGAAGCGGGGTCCTAATAGAAACTAAGGGATATTAAGGCCTCCTTTTAATAGAGAACCGGAACAAAGCATTAGCACATAGTGAACACATGAACTCCTCAAACTATGGTCATCACCGGGAGTGGTCCCGATTATTGTCACTTCAGGGTTGTCGGATCATAAAACATAGTAGGTGACTATAGACTTGCAAGATAGGATCAAGAAATCACATATATGCATGAAAACATAATAGGTTCAGATCTGAAATCATGGCACTTGGTCCCTAGTGACAAGCATTAAGCATAGCAAAGTCATAGCAACATCAATGTCAGAACATAGTGGATACTAGGGATCAAACCCTAAAAAAACTAACCCGATTACATGATAAATCTCATCCAACCCATCATCGTCCAGCAAGCCTACGATGGAATTACTCACGCACGGCGGTGAGCATCATGAAATTGGTGATGGAGGATGGTTGATGATGACGACGGCGACGAATCCCCCTCTCCGGAGGCCCGAACGGACTCCAGATCAGCCCTCCCGAGAGGTTTTAGGGCTTGGCAGCGGCTCCGTATTGTAAAACGTGATGATTTCTTCTCCTTGATTTTTTCTCCCCGAAAGCAAATATATAGAGTTGGCATTGGCATCAGTTGGTCTCCAGGGGGGCCACGAGGTAGGGGGAGCACGCCCTAGGGGGGCGCCCCCCACCCTCGCGGACAGGGTGTGGGCCCCCTGGTCTTCATCATTGACGAGGATTTTTTATTATTTATTGCAAGGTATTCCGTGGAGTTTCAGGTCATTCCGAGAACTTCTGTTTTCTGCAACATCATGGCAATTCTGCTGAAAACAGCGTCAGTCCGGGTTAGTTCCATTCAAACCATACAAGTTAGAGTCCAAAACAAGGGAAAAAGTGTTTGGAAAAGTAGATACGACGGAGACGTATCAACTCCCCCAAGCTTAAACCCTTGCTTGTCCTCAAGCAATTCAGTTGACAAACTGAAAGAAAGAAAGAAAAACTTTTACAAACTCTGCTTGCTCTTGTTGTTGTAAATTTATCAAGCCAGCATTCAAGCTTTCAGCAAAGATCATAACTAACCACATTTGCAATAATTCTCAGGTCTCATGATCACTCATATCAATAGCATAATCAACTAGCGAGTCATAATAATAAATCTCGGATGACAACAGTTTCTCAAAACAATCATAATATGATATAACAAGATGGTATCTCGCTAGCCCTTTCTGAGACCGCAAAACATAAATGCAGAGCACCTTTAAAGATCAAGGACTGACTAGACATTGTAATTCATGGTAAAAGAGATCCAATCATAGTCATACCCAATATAGATTAATAGTGATGAATGCAAATGACAGTTGTGCTCTCCAGCTAGTGCTTTTTAATAAGAGGGTGATGACTAACCATAAAAGTAAATAGATAGGCCCTTCGTAGAGGGAAGCAGGGATTTGTAGAGGTCCCAGAGCTCGGTTTTGAAATAGAGATAAATAATATTTTGAGCAGTATACTTTCATTGTCAACATAACAACTAAGAGATGGCGATATCTTCCATGTCACACACATTATAGGCGGTTCCCAAACAGAATGGTAAAGTTTATACTCCCCCTCCACCAACAAGCATTAATCCATGGCTTGCTCGAAACAACGAGTGCCTCCAACATACATCAGGTCCCAGGGGGAGTTTTGTTTGCAATTAAGCATGGGACTAGGCATCCCGGTGACCAACCATTTTCTCGTGAGTGAGGAGCGGAGTCCACTCCTCTTGAGAATAACCCGCCTAACATGGAAGATAAGGGCAGCCCTAGTTGATACATGAGCTATTCGAGCATACAAAAGAGAATGTTTATTTGAAGGTTTAGAGTTTGGCACATACAAATTTACTTGGAACGGCAGGTAGATACCGCATATAGGAAGGTATGGTGGACTCATGTGGAATAACTTTGGGGTTTAAAGGATTGGATGCACAAGCAGTATTCCCGCTTAGTACAAGTGAAGGCTAGCAAAAGACTGGGAAGCGACCAACTAGAGAGCGACAATAGCCATGTACATGCATTAAAATTAATAAACATTGCATGCAAGCATGAGTAGGATATAATCCACCATGAACATAAATATCATGAAGGCTATGTTGATTTGTTTCAACTACATGCGTGAACATCTGCCGAGTCAAGTCACTTAAATCATTCAAAGGAGGATACCACTCCATCATACCACATCATAACCATTTTAAAAGCATGTTGGCACGCAAGGTAAACCATTATAACTCGTAGCTACTCAAGGATGGAACAAGCAACTATGATCTCTAATTGTCATTGCAAACATGTTTATTCATAATAAGCTGAATCAAGAATGATGAACTCATCATATTTACAAAAATAAAAGAGGTCGAGTTCATACCAGCTTTTCTCATCTTAGTCAGTCCATCATATATCATCATAATTGCCTTTCACTTGCACAACTGAACGATGTGAATAATGATAAGAGTGCATGTGCATTGGACTAAGCTGGAATCTGCGAGCATTCAATAAACAGGAGAAGACAAGGCAATATGGGCTCTTGGTTAAATCAACAATAATGCATATAAGAGCCACTTCAAAAATTTAATCATGGTCTTCTCATACTGACCCCCAAAGAAAAGAAATAAAACTATTTACACAGGAAAGCTCCCAACAAGCAAAAGAAGAACGGGAAATATTTTTGGGTTTTCTTTTTAATTACTACTACTACAGCAGAAAAATAAACTACTACTAATTTTTTTTGTTTTTCTTAAGGTTTATCAAACACACAAGAAGAAAGCAGGAAAAAGAAAATAAACTAGCATGTATATTACAGTGAAAGAGTATGAGCACCGACACCTAGCAATGAGTGTGTGAAAGAGATATACGTACTCCCCCAAGCTTAGGCTTTTGGCCTAAGTTGGTCTATTGCCAGGGATAGCCTGGCGGATACCCGTAGGTGTAGCTGGGGTCGAACTGCAACGAAGAATAGTTGGGATCATAGTGTGATGAGGAAGACTCTGACTGCCATTGGCTGACAGCCATCTCTGGATCCCAGGAATAAACAGATTGTCGTGGAGGCTCCTCTTGTGGTTCCGGTTCTGGGGCTGGTGCAGGATTCTTGTAAGCTTGGACGGCAGCCCATGTAACGAGATAGGGTCCTACAAAATTAAACAAAGAAGGAGCAGGCAAGGTAATAGTTTTAGGGTGATGTTTATGAAAGAATAATTTATGTTTGAGCTCTCTTCCCCTGCCTTTAATAATAAAATCATGCGCTAGCATACTCTTATAATCTAAATAAGCACTAGGCAGCAATTTCTCTTCTTTCTCATAATGCCTAATAGCTATGTTAAAATGTGCAGCGAGGCGTGAAGCATAAATGCCTCCAAAGATGGGGCCCTTAGTACGGTTCAGACTTAACCGTCTAGCAATAATTCCGCCCATGCTAACAGTGTTATCGCGGTATAAACCATGGAACAAAATAATAATATGAGGAACACTAAGGTTCCCACAGTACCCGCGACCAATCAAGCAACAACTAACAAATAAGGCAAAGTAGCGTAATACAGGAAAATGTATGCTAGTGATTCTTGCATCAGAAACCTTCCTGGTTTCTCCCACAGAGATAGTGTTAATAAATGATTCCACTTCATTACAATGTGGTTCATCTAAGGTACCCTCAGGGGGTATGTTGCAGACTTCACAAAATTCAGACAATGGCATCTTCTTAACAACGTCATATAAATGAAACTCTACTGATGGAGGTGATTCCTTAGGGAAAAAGTAGAAGTTTTGCACAAAAGTGTTTGTGAGTAAGAGATACTGATGACATTGGTCGCGGACGAAGTCGGTGAGGCCAGCATTCTCCATCAATGAATAGAAATCCTCATAAATCCCACCATGTCTCAAGAAATTATCGGAAGGCCATTCACACGGCCGGATCTCCGCGGTACGAGGCAAATTATATTTGGGCCTCTGTGCTTCTTCATTTTGTTTTTCCTTCGAGCTTCGGCTCGATGAGCCCCTCAAAAGTCTCTTCATTATTTTCTGAAATAATCTGAAATTTTTAGTAACTTCAAACAAAAGTGAACCAACTTCAATAAAACTGATAGCAACTACTCCTACAAGTGCCTAGAGCCTATACCAAGCATTAGAAGTACTTGGAACCATATAAATTTGACATGCAAGCTCAAGAACATGGTCACCTATGCAGCACAAATTTGCAATGAAAAAAGCACTAGAGCAAAAACTAATTGGACCGATGGAGGAGTCACATACCAAGGAACAATCTCCCCAAGCAGTTTTGCGAGAGGTGCTTTGAGCAAGGAGATCGAAAATCACATCAAAGAGGGCTGGAACTCGTGCTTGAGTTGGTTTTTCATGTTTGTGGGAGGAAGAAGAAGAGGATGGGTGCAGGGATAAGTGGAGGAGGGCCACCGTGGGCCCACGAGGCAGGGGGCGCCTAGGGGGGTAGGGCGCGCCCTCCATCCTCGTGGCCAGGTGGCAGCTCCCCCCGCGGTGATTTTTGCACCATAAATCCTCAAATATTCCCGAAAAAATCATATTAAATTGGCATGTCATTCTGAGGACTTTTATTTTTGGGATATTTTTATATTGCACAGATAAATCAGGAAATAGACAGAAAAATACTATTTTTACTTTATTTCAACTAAATAACAGAAAGTATAGAGAGGGTACAAAAGTTTGTGTTTCTAGTTTCATCCATCTCATGCTCATCAAAAGGAATCCACTAACAAGGTTGATCTAGTCTTGTTAACAAACTCATTCCGATTAACATGAAACCGGAGAAATTTTGAATAACCCTAGATTACCTCAATGGGGATATGCACATCCCCAATGATAAGTATATCATATTTCTTCTTGACAGTAGGAAGAGGAAACTCAAAACCTCCAAATATAATCGATGGAATTTTTCCAATAGAGTTGATACTATGAACTTGAGGTTGTTTCCTCGGGAAGTGTACCATATGCTCATTGCCATTAACATGAAAAGTGACATTGTCTTTGTTGCAATCAATAACAGCCCCTGCAGTATTAAGAAAAGGTCCTCCAAGAATAATAGACATACTATCATCCTCAGGAATATCAAGAATAACAAAGTCCGTTAAAATAGTGACGTTTGCAACCAGAACAGGCACATCCTCACAAATACCGACAGGTATAGAAGTTGATTTATCAGCCATTTGCAAAGATATTTTAGTAGGTGTCAACTTATTCAAATCAAGTCTACGGTATAAAGAGATAGGCATAACACTAACACCGGCTCCAAGATCAAATTAAGTAGTTTTAACATAATTTCTTTTAATGGAGCATGGTATAGTAGGTACTCCTGGATCTCCAAGTTTCTTTGGTATTCCACCCTTAAAAGTATAATTAGCAAGCATGGTGGAAATTTCAGCTTTCGGTATATTTCTTTTATTTGTAACAATATCTTTCATGTACTTAGCATAAGGATTCATTTTGAGCATATCTGTCAATCGCATACGTAAAAAGATAGGTCTAATCATTTCAGCAAAGCGCTCAAAATCCTCATCATCCTTTTTCTTGGATGGTTTGGGAGGAAAAGGCATGGGTTTCTGAACCCAAGGTTCTCTTTCCTTACCATGTTTCCTAGCAACAAAGTCTCTCTTATCGTAACGTTGATTCTTTGATTGTGGGTTATCAAGATCAACAGCAGGTTCAACCTCTACATCATTATCATTACTGGGTTGAGCATCATCATGAACATCACCATTAACATTTTCATTAGGTTCATGTTCATTACCAGATTGTGTTTCAGCATCAGACATAGAGATATCATTTGGATTCTCAGGTGGTTCAGCGATAGGTTCACTAGAAGTTTGCACAGTTCTATCATTTTTCTTTTTCTTCCTTTTATAAGAACTAGGTACATCAATATTATTTCTCTGAGAATCTTGCTCAATTCTCTTAGGGTGGCCTTCAGGATACAAAGGTTCCTGAGTCATTCTACCAGTTCTAGTAGCCACTCTAACAGCATAATCATTTTTCTTACTATTCATTTCATCAAGCAATTCTTTTTGAGCTTTAAGTACTTGTTCCATTTGAGTGGTAACCATAGAAGCATGTTTGCTAACAAGTTTTAATTCACCTCTAATATTAGCCATATAATCACCCAAGCGTTTGATCATATAAGCATCTTGTTTTAATTGTCTACCAAAATAAGCATTGAAGTCTTTTTGCTTAAACATAAAGTTATCAAACTCATCCAAGCACTGGCTAACAATTTTAGTAGGAGGGATTTCAGCTTTATCATATCTATAGAGAGAATTTACCTTTACTACCTGTGTCAGGTTATCGAGGTCTCGAGGTTCTTCAATAAATAAGGGATTAAGATCATATGTTTCTTCAACAGGCGGTAAATCAAGACCTTGTATTTCTTCAATAGGAGGTAAATTCTTAACTTCTTCAGCTTTAATACCTTTTTCTTTCATAGATTTCTTTGCCTCTTGCATATCCTCGGGACTGAGAAATAGAACACCTCTCTTCTTCGGAGTTGGTTTGGGAATAGGCTCGATAATTGGAGCGGGAGCTGGCTCAGGAGCTGGCTCAGGAGGTGCCCAATTATTTTCATTTGTCAACATATTATTCAATAGAATTTCAGCTTCATCCGGTGTTCTTTCCCTGAAAAGAGAACTAGCACAACTATCCAGGTAATCTCTGGAAGCATCGGTTAGTCCATTATAAAAGATATCAAGTATTTCATGTTTCTTGAGAGGATGATCAGGCAAAGCATTAAGTAACTTGAGAAGCCTCCCCCAAGCTTGTGGGAGACTCTCTTCTTCAATTTGCACAAAGTTGTATATTTCCTTTAAAGCAGCTTGTTTCTTATGAGCAGGGAAATATTTAGCAGAGAAGTAATAAATCATATCCTTGGGACTACGCACACAACCAGGATCAAGAGAATTAAACCATATCTTAGCATCACCCTTTAATGAGAACGGAAATATTTTGAGGATATAAAAGTAGCGTGATCTCTCATCATTAGTGAACATGGTGGCTATATCATTTAATTTAAAGATGTGCCACAACAGCTTCAGATTCATAACCATGAAAAGGATCAGATTCAACCAAAGTAATTATATCAGGATCAACAGAGAATTCATAATCCTTATCGGGAACACAAATAGGTGAAGTAGCAAAAGCAGGATCAGGCCTCATTTTATCTCTAAGTGATTCTTTGTTCCATTTAGCTATTAACCTTCTAAGCTCATCGTTATCATTGCAAGCTAAAATAGCGGCAGAAGATTCTATATCAAAAATATATCCTTCAGGAATAACAGGCCTATCCTCATCATCATTCTCATCAATATTCTCAGATTCAACAATTTCTTTCTCTCTAGCCCTAGCAATTTGTTCATCAAGAAATTCACTAAGGGGCACAGTAGTATCAGGCACAGAAGTAGTGTCATCATAAGTATCATGCATAGCAGAAGGGGCATCATCAATAACATGCGACATATCAGAACGAATAGCGGAAGCAGGTTTAGGTGTCGCAAGCTTACTCATAACAGAAGGTGAATCAAGTGCAGAGCTAGATGGCAGTTCCTTACCTCCCCTCGTAGTTGAGGGATAGATTTTTGTTTTCTTGTCTTTCAAGTTCTTCATAGTGTCCAGCAGATATAAATCCAAAATGACTCAAAGAATAGAGCTATGCTCCCCGGCAACGGCGCCAGAAAAAGGTCTTGATAACCCACAAGTATAGGGGATCGCAACAGTTTTCGAGGGAAGTGTATTCAACCCAAATTTATTGATTCGACACAAGGGGAGCCAAAGAATATTCTCAAGTATTAGCAGCTGAGTTGTCAATTCAACCACACCTGGAAACTTAGTATCTGCAGCAAAGTGTTTAGAAACAAAGTAATATTATAGTGGTGGCAACGGTAACAAAATAGTAATGAAAGCAATATTTTTGGTATTTTGTAGTGATTGTAACAATAGCAACGGAAAAGTAAATAAGCGTAAACTAGTATATGGAAAGCTCGTAGGCATCGGATCAGTGATGGATAATTATGTCAGATGCGGTTCGTCATGTAACAGTTATAACATAGGGTGACACAGAACTAGCTCCAATTCATCAATGTAATGTAGGCATGTATTCCGAATATAGTCATACGTGCTTATGGAAAAGAACTTGCATGACATCTTTTGTCCTACCCTCCTGTGGCAGCGGGGTCCTAATGGAAACTAAGGGATATTAAGACCTCCTTTTAATAGAGAACCGGAACAAAGCATTAGCACATAGTGAATACATGAGCTCCTCAAACTATGGTCATCACGGGAGTGGTCCCGATTATTGTCACTTGGGTTGCGGATCATAACACATAGTAGGTGACTATAGACTTGCAAGATAGGATCAAGAACTCACATATATTCATGAAAACATAATAGGTTCAGATTTGAAATCATGGCACTCGGGCCCTAGTGACAAGCATTAAGCATAGCAAAGTCATAGCAACATCAATCTCAGAACATAGTGGATACTAGGGATCAAACCCTAACAAAACTAACTCGATTACATGATAAATCTCATCCAACCCATCACCGTCCAACAAGCCTACGATGGAATTACTCACGCACGGCGGTGGGCATCATGAAATTGGTGATGGATGATGGTTGATGATGACGACGGCAACGAATCCCCCTATCCAGAGCCCCGAACGGACTCCAGATCAGCCCTCCTGAGAGGTTTTAGGGCTTGGCGGCGGCTCCGTATCATAAAACGCGATGATTTCTTCTCCTCTATTTTTTCTCCCCGAAAGCAAATATATAGAGTTGGAATTGGCGTGGGGAGGTCTCTAGGGGGCCCACGAGGTAGGGGGGCGCCCCCCACCCTCGTGGATAGGGTGTGGGCCCCCTGGTCTTCATCTTTGGCGAGGATTTTTTCTTATTTATTGTAAGGTATTCCATGGAGTTTCAGGTCATTCCGAGAACTTTTGTTTTCTGCACATAAAACAACATCATGGCAATTCTGCTGAAAACAATGTCAGTCCGGGTTAGTTCCATTCAAATCATACAAGTTAGAGTCGAAAACAAGCGCAAACGTGTTTGGAAAAGTAGATACGATGGAGACGTATCAATGCATTGCTCCCTCTCGGAACCATGAGCCTTCTAGTGAGTTGCTCTGGTTTGTGAGGGGGTGTGAGGGAGTCCTGGACTAGGGGGTGTCCGGATAGCCGAGCTATCATCTTTGGCCGGACTCATAGACTATGAAGATACAAGATTGAAGACTTCGTCCCGTGTCCGGATGGGACTTTCCTTGGCATGGAAGGCAAGCTTGGCGATACGGATATGTAGATTTCCTACCATTGTAACCGACTCTGTGTAACCCTAACCCTATTCGGTGTCTATATAAACCGAAGGGTTTTAGTCCGTAGGACGAACAACAATCATACCATAGGCTAGCTTCTAGGGTTTAGCCTCTGTGATCTCGTGGTAGATCTACTCTTGTACTACCCATATCATCAATATTAATCAAGCAGGAGTAGGGTATTACCTCCATCGAGAGGGCCCGAACCTGGGTAAAAACATTGTGTCCCTTGTCTCCTGTTACCATCCGCCTAGACGCACAGATTCGGGACCCCTACCGAGATCCGCGGTTTTGACACCGACATTGGTGCTTTCATTGAGAGTTCCTCGTCGTCACCTATAGGCCCGATGGCTCCTTCAATTGTCAAGAATAACGCAGTCGAGGTGAGACTTTTCTCCCGGACAGATCTTAAAGATTCGGCGGCTTTGCATGCGGGCAATTCGCTAGGCCATCCGGAGCAGATCGAAAGCTACGCCCCTGGCCATCAGGTCAGATTTGGAAGCCTGAACTATACGGCCGATGTCCGCGGAGATTTGATATTCGAAGGATTCGAGCCACAGCCAAGCGTGCCGCACTATCTCGATGGGCACGATCTAGCCCTGCCGCCGAACAGTGTACTGGAGGCCGCACCAGCGTCCGCTCCGACCCTTAGCTCGGAGCCGACTCCCCCAATCGAGGACGAGTGGTTGGACACCGCCTTGGGGGCTACGATGTTTATGGCGATTGAGCCGAACTCCATCCCTGTCCTTTGCGAAGACCGTGACTCCAGGGTGCCGGAGTCCTCTCCAGACTCCAAACCCTCCGCGCCCTTGCCAATCGAATCCGATTGGGCGCCGGTTATGGAGTTCACTGCCGCAGACATCTTTCAGCACTCGCCCTTTGGCGGCATCCTGAATTCACTAAAGTCTCTCTCTTTATCAGGAGAGCCCTGGCCGGACTACGGTCAGGAAGGTTGGGATGTGGACGATGAAGAAATTCAACGCCCACCCACCGCCACTTTGTAGCCATTGTCGAAAGCTTAAACGACGTGCTCGATTTCGACTCCGAAGACATCGACGGTATGGACGACGATGTAGGAGACAACCATGAACCAGCACCTATAGGGTACTGGACAACCACCTCATCCCATGATGTATACATGGTGGATACACCTAAAGGAAGTGACGACGAGGAACAACGGGACACTACGAAGGATAAAACCCTCGAAAAGCAGTCAAAACGGCAAAGTAAACGCCGCACCAAGTCCCGCCTCGACAAAGACCCAGCCATAGAGCAGGGCGAACCGGTGGACGAAGAACATGCTATCGAGCAACCGTCCGAGCAGGACAACTTGGATAAACAACCCGTCCCCAAAGAAGATAACAGTCCGGACGATCTCACACCGGACAAATTGTTGGAGCAGAAGAACCTCCACAAAAGGCTCGTCGCCACCGCGCGTAGCCTGAAAAAGCAGAAGCGGAAGCTCAAAACAGCGGAAGATGCACTTAGAATCAGATGGAGCAAAGTACTCAACACCCATAGACAAATCGGCGATAGTCGCGAACAAAGAGCTACCCAAAAGAAAACTACTGCCCGAATTTGATGAGGAGGTCGAGAACCCCACAATCAAAAAGCAAGAAGGCCACCCGGTCGGATGGACGACCCCACGGCAAACAAAGAGCAAAAATGGCGCCAAGACACAAGCGGTATGCGATCCGCATAAGGATTCGTGATCAAAAGGATGGCCCGATTAGGTCCACCTATGGGCGAGAAAGCAAGCTCTTCAAAGCAATGCAACACGCCAAATATCCGAACATCACGGCACACCCAAATATAGGGGTGCCGACACCCCGTGTGTTTCACCGATGAGGTCTTTGGATCACGAATTCCTAGCAGGATTCAAACCCGTAAACATAGAGGCATACGACGGAACAACAGACCCTGGAGTCTGGATTGAGGATTACATCCTCCACATACACATGGCTAGAGGAGACGATCTCCACGCCATAAAAAACTTACCCCTCAAACTCAAAGGGCCAGCTCGGCATTGGCTCAAAAGCCTTCCCGAAAACACCATTGGAAGTTGGGAAGAGCTCGAGGATGTGTTTCGGGCAAATTTTCGGTGGACTTATGTCCGTCCTCCGGATGTAGACGATTTAAGTCATATAACTCAGCAACCCGGAGAGTCAGCCCGCAAATTCTGGAACAGGTTCCTCACCAAAAAGAACCAAATAGTTCACTGTCCGGACGTCGAAGCCTTAGCAGCTTTCAAACACAACGTCCGAGACGAATGGCTCGCCAGACACCTCGGCCAGGAAAAGCCGAGAACCATGGCCGCATTAACAAGCCTCATGACCCGCTTTTGCGCGGGAGAGGATAGTTGGCTGGCAAGATGCAGTACCAGCGACCCAAGTACATCCGAAGTAAGGGATGGAAATGGAAAACCATGACGCAGCAAGGACCAGCGCCGGATTAAGGGGAATGGTCCAAAGAGCGCGGCAGTCAACGCGGATTCAAAAGCTCACGACAGAACAATAAAAAACTGCCCCTTAAGGACAATAGCGATGAGCTATCCAACTTAAACAAAATCTTGGACAAGATATGCCAAATCCACAGTACTCCTGGGAAGCCTGCAAACCATACCCACAGAGATTGTTGGGTCTTCAAGCAGTCCGGCAGACTCAACGCCGAACATAAGGGGCTCTACACACCAAGCGAGGATGATGACGAGCACCACAAGCAGAGCACCAGAAAACAAAAGAATTTCCCACAAAAAGTCAAAACAGTGAACTCACTTCAAGTGACAAAGGGGAAAAACAGAGCGGCGCCCATAGAAACACGTGCCGCATGGTCTATCCCAGCAGAGTCCCAACGATGGTTGTCAAAACCAATCACCTTCGATCATCAGGACTATTCCGGAAGTATCCGGAGCGCAGGATGGACTGCCCTTGATATTAGATCCTATAATCGACGGACTCCAATTTACACAAGTCCTAATGGACGGAGGTAGCGATCTAAACCTGCTATATCAGGACACAATTTGCAAAATGGGGATAGACCCAACCAAAATTCGCCATAGCAACACCTCCTTCAAAGGGGTAATGCCAGGCATGTACGCCCATTGTACGGGCTCCCTACTGCTAGAAGTTGTGTTCGGCTCATCCGACAACTCCCGCCGCGAAAAGTTAACCTTCCACATCGCCCCATTCGAAAGTAGCTATCAAGCACTACTCGGGCGTGATGCTTTCGACTGCTTTAACGCAATACCGCATTATGCATCTCTTACACTTAAAATGCCCGGTCCACGCGGCATCATCTCATTAAAAGGAGTATTATGTTACTCGAGACGGAAGAACGTGAGACTGCCTTGACAGCCCCACACAAACCGCTCCGCTAATCAAAGCACCTGAATAGGTCATTCAAACCCGGACACGGCTAGACGAGTCCGGCGCTTACTAGCGCATACCCCATACAAGGGCTGCACGACGCACAACAAGAGACAATAAAGCTCAATTTTATTCACCTTCGAACCGTACTCTGTTTATTTAATATAAAGTACATTTCTCGCACGATATTTTTTCTTTTTTTCAACTAAGTTCTTCTCTTTTACAGATGAACACCGTGCTACACCCGTCCAGGATACGGCACAACGGAGACACATGCGCAGACGTGCAGCAGGGACCCGCCACAAGGATTCTTTTCAGATTAAGACCCTACGTAAACCTTTCTTACTGTCTCTTGTTGATACACATCCCCGGTTTCTTACTATAACCGAGGAGGAGGCTGGCGTTTGGCATCGGCCGCACAGAATTTTTTGCTGCACTGGACACTGGGGCTTAGGCATTATTCTGCCCGTTTTCATAAAGACTGAATACCTTAGGGAGTGTTCGCGCCTCGAGTTAGGCCTTATATGCATCAGCTCGAATCATGTCTTTGGTCAAATGTTGGGTTTGCCCGGCTCCCATGTTTTGGTACCTTACGTTCCGTTATATCGGCTAAGGTAGCGCTGGGAGAACCACTGCGATTGTGCCCCGGTTGAGCTGGGTTGAGCACCTCAGTGGAGAAAGCTAAAATTGACTGTCATGATATAACGTGAGACTGGTCAACCACTCGATGACCTAGCGGAATGTTTAGAATTCCTCCGCATTGACGAAGGGCCGTTTCCCGGTCAGGCACATACGCGCCCCGAATTCGGAAGAGCGCGGTGCCCCTAGGGGCTATATAGTAGCCCCACCATCGAGCTCCTATGGCTAAGTGAAAGTGATAAAGCATTATAGTCCGGTTGCCTAGTTTGCTACGCTATCACCTCCTTCACAGGACCAAGACGTTGGATTAAGTGTGAAAATGCGCCTTCTTCGCAAACACCCCCGCACTATGTGCGTGGGGGCTGAAGCCGAAGACTGCCATCTTTCAGGTTATATACACATATACATCAACGGACGCACAGGAGGCGTTTTAATACTTGAACGCACAAGTATAAAAAGCTCTTATATTATATTGAAACATTGTTTTCACAAATCATACATGTCATTTAAACATAATATCCTTGAGCACTGCGTCTCTATTAAACGAGCGCCTCGCAGACTTCCTCAAAATAGTGCTCGGCGGTACCGGCTTCGTCTCAATCTTGGGATGCAACGTCGGTGGCTTTCATCTCCGCCCAGTATGTCTTAACACAGGCAAGAGCCATCCGCGCTCCCTCTATGCATGTTGACCGCTTCATTGCATCGATATGCGGTACCGCACCAAGGAACTGCTGCACTACACCAAAATAACTCTTCGGCCGGGGTCCGCCTGGCCACAAATGAGTCATGACATGCTTCATGGCAAGTCCGGATAATCGATTCAGCTCGGCCCATTCGGCCAACCGATCGGTCAACGGAAGAGGACGCTCTGGACTATGGAATTGCGACCAAAATAGCTCTTCCCTTCTGTGCCCCTGCTGGCCTCGGAAGTGCTCAATCGCGTCCGCAGCGCTCGCCGCTAAGTCCAGATAAGCATCCTCTGAACTCCACAGCTTGTCCAACTGAGCATACTTCGGATCCGTATATTTCCTCCGCAGCAGAAACGGTTTTCCAGCCGCAATATCTTCGGCCTGCTTCAGCTCCTCCTTGGCAGCTCTCATAGCGGAACGGGCATCCTTGGATTCGGCGGTGGCCTTTTTCAGGTCCTCTTGTTTCGCTCGATCTTCGTTTTCAAGAAGCTCGCAACGGTCAGTAGCATTCTTCAATTTCACGGGCATATCGGCCATCTCTTTCTTGCTTTGGCAGTGAGCAGCCTGTTCGGCTTTTAGCTCTGTGGCCGCCTTTAAAGCAGCCGCATCACTTTTTCTGGCTTGCTCCTTGGCTCGGGCGAGCTCCGCCCGAAGGCTCTCCATAGCAGCGGCACCATCTGCATTAAGCATACATGTTGTAAGGCATGGGCGTCAATCTCCCTTACCAGGTGTCCGCGGAGAAGTCGCATACCTTGTGACTCGTCAAGCCGCTTATTAACAAGCGTGATGTCCGCATCCGCCACGTCAAGTTGCCGCTTCAGATCGGCAAATTCATCAGTCCGGCTAGCCACCGGACGCCCCGCCACCTACATAGGAACGACGACATGTTAGTACTGAGATTATGATCCTCGGCACGCTGTCGGGCCAGACAACATACCGAGTCTCGGGGCTACTATCTATACAGGCGATTCTATATGCATAAGCTCGGAAGGTACATCATTTTTTCGTACCTCAAACCCCGTCATAAACTTCGGCGGCTTCATGCAAACCACTCTCGCGGATGCAATTCTTTCAATTACCGTAGCCATTAGCGCACGATGATCTTCTGAGATATACGCTCGCCCGAGCAGGTCCTTCAGCTCCTCCGACCGTACGCCAGTTGGCGCCGGACCGTCCGGCCCCGCCGGACTCGGGGAAACTCTCTGTGACGACACTTCAGGGTCGCCCGCCTCGCATGAAGGCGCGATAGGTGGAGGCGTTTCGCTCTCTATCATCTCCGGACGAAGATCCCCCGAAGACGAGCTCTGGTGAGAAGGGCTGAGATCCGAACTACAAGGTACAATTTTGGTTATCTTCAGAAATAACTACAGGGATGTTCTTTATTCACAGGACCCCTTCTTTTTACTTACGGCTCGCTGGAGGGCTGATCCCCTTGGGGAAATAGTGCGGCTGGGATACTTCCTGGTGCCGGACTTTCTGACAAAGACTTCTTTCCCCGTTTTGAGTCCTTGGCTTCCGGGTCTTCGGAGGCGGTCCTCTTCTCCCCTTGGAGGGGAGGATCCCTGATTCCCCCTTTCTTGATAGCCTCCTTCATGGAGGAAGTAGCTTCCTCGTTCCCCCCTTCGCCTTCTTCAAAAGGCACAGCCTCTAGCATCTTAGTTATCTGGGATCCGCGTGGTCTCGGGGGGGCGGACACGATCGATTCTGCTTTTGCTGTCCACTCCTGTTTAAAGGATAGCTCTTTTAAGGGCAAGTTTATGATAAATATGTGGAAAGCATGTCCGGGTACAGGACTACTTACTTGAGTATCCGGGCGATTGCAGCTCAGACCTGCGTCCTCGGTCAAGTCCGGACACATTGCTTGTGATCCGAAGAACAGATTGTACATCTCCACGGGCGTTGCACCCATAAAATGTTGGAGAGCTCGTGGTCCCTCCGGTTTAAACTCCGACAGACGGAGGGGGCGACGTTTGCAGGGCAGAAGGCGCCGAATTAGCATAACCTGCGCCGCTACGACCAGATTGATCTCTCTTTCTTGGAGGTCTCGAATACGGCCTCAGTAATGAGGAACGTCCTTGGACGGCCCCAGTCGAGCCCCGGTTGACCCATGATGCCAGCCACTCGGGTGGACCTGAGCGAAAGGCGGGTGGCGCCACCCATTTGGTGCCCCTAGGAGCGGTGATATAAAACCACTCCCATTGCCACAAACCAAGCTCCTCTTGAAAAGAGCCATCGGGCCACGGAGCATCAGCACACTTGCTTATGACCGCCCCTCCGACTCGCTTGTTGCCACTCGATCATCTTGGCTCCACCTTGAAGGTCTTGAGCCACAATCCAAGTGAGGGTAATATGGAGGAAGGCTTCACATCGACAATGAATGACGAGATATGGAGGATGGACTCCGGATTCAAGTCATGGAAATCCAGCCCATAATAAAACATGAGCCCCCGCACAAAGGGATCAGTCGGGAAGCCTAAACCCCGAAGGAAGTGAGATACGAACACCACGCTCTCGCCGAGCTCGGGAGTGGGAATGACCTGCCCTGGAGCAGGCAGCCTATGCGAAATCTCGCCGGTTAGATACCTGGCGTCTCGCAGTTTTAGCACATCTTCTTCTGTGACGGAAGAAGACATCCATCGGCCGAGCTGGTCGGAGCCGGAAATCGCGAAGGTCCGAAGCGCCTAAATCTGAAGCTTTGCGTGTTAGAACTCGAAGCGCGAGGCGAACTCGATGGAGGGTGAAAAAAAAGAAGAGGGCCTTGGTCTCATTATAAAGAGGTTGAATACCGAGATCCCTCCCCGTGGTCGATTGGGACTCGCCTTCGATAGAGGAGGCATGCCAACGGGCACGGTTGGGTTACCCACGTCCGTATTGATGAGAATCTCGGAATAAGGGGGCACGATCTACGCTTTGATAAGACGTGCCAAGGAAACCGCCTCGCTAAACACGCTGAGGTGGGACAGTAAAAAAACGATTCGAATAATGGTCTGGCTGTGGTGTGATGTCACGCCGCGGAATACGTCAGCAGATCTGTGCAAAAATTATTCTCTCTACGGTGGTATGTGGAACTTGTTTTGCAGAGCCGGACACTATCCTTGTGTTCAAAACCTTCTATGAAGTATTCGGAAGAGGAACCCGCCTTGCAATGCCGAAGACAATATGCGCGCCGGACTCGTCGTCATTGAAGCCTGGTTCAGGGGCTACTGAGGGAGTCCTGGACTAGGGGGTGTCCGGATAGCCGAACTATCATCTTTGGCCGGACTCCTAGACTATGAAGATACAAGATTGAAGACTTCATCCCGTGTCCGGATGGGACTTTCCTTGGCGTGGAAGGCAAGCTTGGCGATACGGATATGTAGATTTCCTACCATTGTAACCGACTCTGTGTAACCCTAACCCTATTCGGTGTCTATATAAACCGAAGGGTTTTAGTCCATAGGACGAACAACAATCATACCATAGGCTAGCTTCTAGGGTTTAGCCTCTCTGATCTCGTGGTAGATCTACTCTTGTACTACCAATATCATCAATATTAATCAAGCAGGAGTAGGGTATTACCTCCATCGAGAGGGCCCGAACCTGGGTAAAAACATTATGTCCCTTGTCTCCTGTTACCATCCGCCTAGACGCACAGTTCGGGACCCCCTACCCGAGATCCGCCGGTTTTGACACCGACAGGGTGTGTCCAAACTTTCGTCAAATAGGCCAATTTTTTTACCACATCATCTTGGTGGAATGACATTACATCAAGCAAGGTTCCATGTTTTTCTGATCATTTTTTAGTTTTTGGAATTTAAATGCCATGGCACTCCATGCATGTGTCCATGCCGTGAGACCAATATGTTTGAAAATTCCTTCTAATTTACTGCACATGAAATTAACACGCACAGAAGTACACAAATATGATTTTTTAAACCGTTATGGTTAGCTGTTGCATGTAGGTGTAGTTGAAATTTGAATTACGGTCATTAAATGGCTAGAAAATCACTTCAATGTCTTTAAAATGTCAAATGACACATGAAATTCTCCAAATTTTCACATGACAGTTGTATTAGTGCACGTTAAATGTAGAAAAAATTGAAGGCTGTAAGGGGAAGCTATCTCCCGTTCGTCATCAAACATTCATTGTTCCCTCTCGGAAACACGAGCCTTCTAGTGAGTTGCTTGGGTTTGTGAGGGGTGTGTGTCCAAACTTTCGTCAAACATGCCAATTTTTTTACCACATCATCTTGGTGGCATGACATTACATCAAGCAAGATCTCATGTGTTTCTGATCATTTTTTTATTTTTTGGAATTTAAATGCCATGGCACTCCATGCACGTGTCCATGTCGTGAGACCAATATGTTTGAAAATTCCTTCTAATTTACTGCACAAGGAATTAACTTGCACACAAGTACACAAATATGATTTTTCAAACCGTTATGGTTAGCCGTTGCATGTAGATGTAGTTCAAATTTGAATTACGGTCATTAAATGGCTAGAAAATCACTTAAATGTCTTTACAAGGTCAAATGACCCTAGAATTTTTTCAAATTTTCACATGACAATTGTATTAGTGCACGTTAATAAACATATAAAAAATTTGAAGGCCGTAAGAGGAAGCTATTTCCCGTTCGTCATCAAACACTCATTGTTCCCTCTCGGAACCACGAGCGTTCTAGTGAGTTGCTCCGGTTTGTGAGGGGTGTGTGTCCAAACTTTTGTCAAACATGCCAATTTTTTTACCAAATCATCTTGGTGGCATGACATTACATCAAGCAAGGTTTCATGTTTTTCTGACCATTTTTTAATTTTTGGAATTAAAATGCCATGGCACTCCATGCATGTGTCCATGCCTGAGACCAATATGTTTGAAAATTCCTTCTAATTTACTGCACATGGAATTAACTCGCACACAAGTATACAAATATTATTTTTCAAACCGTTATGGTTAGCCGTTGCATGTAGATGTAGTTCAAATTTGAATTACGGTCATTAAATGGCTAGAAAATCACTTAAATGTTTTTAAAAGGTGAAATGGCCGCTGAAATTTTCCAAATTTTCACATGACAATTGTATTAGTGCATGTTAAATATAGAAAAAATTTGAAGGCCGTAAGGGGAAGCTATCTCCCGTTCGTGATCAAACATGCATTATTCCCTCTCGGAAACACGAGCCCTCTAGTGAGTTGCTTCGGTTTGTTAGGGGTGTGTGTCCAAACTTTCGTCAAACATGGCAAAAATTTTACCACATCATCTTGGTGGCATGACATTACATCAAGTAAGATTTCATGTGTTTCTGATCTTTTTTTTATTTTTTGGAATTTAAATGCCATGGCACTCCATGCTTAATTGTGTCATAGCCCTTAGACCAATATGTTTGAAAATGCCTTCCAATTTACTGCACACGGAATTAAATCGCACACAAGTACACAAACTGTGACTTTTCAAACCATTATGGTTAGCTGTTGTGTGTACATATAGTTCAAATTTGAATTACGGTCATTAAATGGCTATAAAATCACTTAAAATGTCTTAAAAGGTCAAATGACCCCTGAAATTTTCCAAAATTTTACATGACAGTTGTATTAGTACTACAAATTTTCTCGTACATTTAAAACACCATTCGTTGCCACTTTACTCCAAATTCATCTTTCACAGCTAATAAAAAATATCCACAACATCACACACAATTTTTTTTGTAGGAACCATTTGCGATGAAAATTTCTGGGTCTATTTAAGTCTTCATCCTTAAGCTTCGCCGGCTCATCTGCTCTAGTGCCGGCAACCCCGAAATCCATGAATCCCAATCCCCATTCACGCACCCCCTTCTTGCAAACATGACGTCATGGAAACGCCTCGTGAAGGCCCGTGCGATGGCCATGTCCTCCCTGAGCGCCGCCGCATGCGCCGAGACCGCGACCACCTATGCCGAGAGTGATGCCGCATCCGCATTGAGCGCGGCCGCATCCGCCGAGAGGGAGTCTGTGATAGCCGACAGGGCAACTGCAACAGCCGAGACAGCTGCAGCTGCTGCTGTGACGGAGGCTGCAAACGCCGAGAGTGCTCGAGCTGCCATACGTGCCGCCGATGTCGCCCTGGCCCGGGTGGAGGCCATCCACGCCAAGATCGAGGACGCACACTCCAAGATATTCCAGGCCACCTCGGAATCCAGCAAGCAACCCACGTACGAAAATAGGATGCGGCCATGGAGCACCTGCTTCCTCATGAGATCTCCGAGCAGGAGCTCGATATGTAGGAGGTGGCGGAGATCAAGGAGCGTTGGGAGGAGGAGTTGCGCGTGGCCGAGGTCGAGGTAGAGAAGAGTCTGTCTGTCGAGGAATCGGCAGTGGAGTACCAATGTGAGCTGTGACGCAGCCACTACTACGAGTACTACAACCTTGAGGACGGCGCCGAGGACGAGGACGAGGACGAGGACGCGCTCGACTTTAGCAGGGGGACGCGGAGTCCACCAACGGCAGCATTTCGCCAGGACAAGTCATTGACATCTCATCTCACACCGGCGATGCATAGGCCGGCGCGGCGGCGGATTTGTTAAAATTATGCATACTTAGGCTTTATTTTTAATGCTGGTCTTTTGTTAGAGCAATGTTTAGGTCAACTGGCTCTGTTTATTTACTAAAATGTCTCGATTTAGTAAGTGTGGTCGGTGTGCTATACGCTCTTTTGTTTGCCCAAATTAGCAAGCGATGTTAAATTATGCAATGACGTACCCGGGGAAATTTCCACCAAAATTTGAATTATCAAACTCATCCCATGCGCGTAAAGCACAAGAATCGTTTGCGATGCACAAAATTGTTCAAAGTGAATGGTGTTCAGCGGCACCGTGCGCAAAGTTTCCCTCCACATTTCCAAAATTTTGGCCTACCGCTAAAATATCTACCCCGCCCCCGCCCCCTTCCCCACCCCTTTTCTCCCCGACCACAAGTCACATTTCCGATGTTTCCTCATTCCTTCCTTCCTAAGCTATAGCCGCTTCCTTGCTTGCTTCCTCGCTCTTGTCGTCTCACATCCTACCGCCAGGGTTGCCATGGTCTTCTTCAATGACCTCTCCAGCGGTTCCTCCTCCTTGGACGACTCCTTCACCACCTGGGTATGCCTCTCTTCTCTCTCTCAGGCTATGGCTTGGAATGAAGGATTTTAACCCGGCGGTCAATTTGAGTCATTTCTTGTAGCTCCCTAGGACCATCAGTTGCAATGAATTGAGCGGGGTGGCTGAAGATCTGTCTGCTTGTTTTCACCATCAATCTCCATGCGTGAAGCTAGTTGCGTTTGAATGTGTGGATAGTGGGAGGAACTTCTTGGCATGTGCAGAGAAGGTGAGACCCTCTTTCGTTGTTACAAATCATTTGTTAGATGTGATTCAGACACTGTCGCGGTCCCAACCCATTCATACCATACCTTCAACCAAACGCATCCTAAGACAGTGTCACAGTTTGTACCTAGTATCTAAAAATGTTGCCATCTCATCAACAGTGCCATTAGAAAATTATTTGGCACGGCTTCAGCAGTTTGTGCAGCCAACTTTGGTCTACACATCCGAGCAGCCAAGCAGTAAAATACTAAATCTTTATGGCATGAAGGAACCGGGCATCGGAGCAACTAGGTGCTCCGGAGTCCAGGTCCCTGATTTTTTTCTCGCTACATCGGCTCGCCAGTGCAGGGCACCGGTGCGAGATGTAGCAACAGTTGTCTTTACACCGGTTTTGGCATACATAGTGGACGACCTTAGTGCTATTAGTTCTTTGTTACTAAATTTGTGCATGTACACACCTGTTAGTATCAATTTGCTATCATCCAAACAATGTCGCTATGCTGTTGTAGTTATATTTATCTTCCTCATAAAATGTTCAATTTGTTATTTATAGTACATGAGTAAGAACTTGTAGCGTTGTTCTAGTTAATTATAGCTTTTGATGTTTCAGAATTTGGTTGTTGTCTCAGTAGCAATTAATTCATTTGCACATTGATCTTTTTGAGAAGATATGTCATAATGAACCTGTTTCTTCAGTTTTCAAAATAAGTATTGGTGATTTTCTATGTTGCTATAAACCCATTTCCCCTACAATTGTTACTGATCTAGTTTTAAATATTATAGGATGAAAGGAAGTGTTCTTACTTGGAGTGGGTTGATCAAGAGTGGCCACATTCTATGTGTCTAGCAAAGCTCTGGAGCATGTATGAGGAAGAGAACAGATGTAGGCTTAGAGAAAGTGTTGTCAACACTGAAGAATGTTTGAAGATGCAGGATAAAAAGAGGAAGGTGGAGAATGAGCTCAGATTTTCTAAATCAGACTTTGCTAAGATAGTGTTGGCGAAGGAGGAGGCACTTTCTCAGTTGGACAGTGCAAAATAGGTTCTTACTAAACTGAAAGCAGAGTTGGATAAGACGTGCCTGGATTAGGGAAATGTATATATTGTTATAATATTGTTCTTATGAAGTTGAACTAGCTATATGCTATAATGTGCTGTTTTTAGGTAGCTATCGTACTGTGATGTTAAAATATATTTATGTGCCTGATATAAAATTGGCAAACCGTTGTTCGATATGAAATGTGAATTTGCATAATACTGGAATTATTAATTGTAAACTAATAAACCTGCTAAATGGGTCATGGAACTTTGCAAACGGTTTTGGTAGTAAAAGCGCTTGATGTGGATAGCCCAAAGCCACACAGTTTTCTTCATCAAATCGTGTGTGATGTAGTTGATGAAAGAAAATGGTTAACCAAGGCAAAGCGTGTGTGATAGTTACACCTTTCACACACGAGCCTATACATAAAATTTGTGGGATGTACATACGAACGGAAACGTTTTCCCTCGATTGACTGTGTGGGATGTACATAAGAACGAAAACGTATTCCTTGGATTGACTGTGTGTGATATACATGCGAACGGAAACGTTTTCCCTGGATTGACTGTGTGGGATGTACATAAGAACAGAAACATATTCCTTGGATTGACTCTGTGCAATATACATAAAAACAGAAATGTTTTTCTGGGATTCAACGTGTGGGATGTACATACGAACGGAAACGATTGGGTCTCGATGCCTCGCCCGATCGTACACGAGCTCATTTTGCCCCAGCCTGTGTGTCAGAAGGGCCTATCCCCGGCGGTTTCTGGGTCGTGTGGCAAGGACCCCCCCCCCCTATCGCCCACACTCACTTGGCGACTGTTCCAAATGTCGTCGCGGAAAGGGGTTAAAAACCGTTTGTATAGCACCGACGCGTACCAGCGGTACACCTTCTACCACAGATCCGAAGGAAAGATCTTTGTTGCTAAGAATAGAACATTTCTAGAGAAGGAGTTTCTCTCGAAAGAAGTGAGTGGGAGGAAAGTATAACTTGATGAGGTAACTGTACCTTCTCTCAATTTGGAAAGTAGCACATCAGAGAAATCCATTCCCGTGATGCCTACACCAAGTAGAGAGGAATCTAATGATGATGATCATGAAACTTCAGATCAAGTTACTACTGGACCTCGTAGGTCGAACGGAGCACGTTCCGCACCAGAGTGGTACGTTAATCCTGTCCTGGAAGTCATGTTACTAGACCCGGCGAACCTACGAACTATGAAGAAGCTATGATGAGCCCAGATTCAGATAGATGGCTTGAGGCCATGAAATCTGAGATAGGATCCATGTATGAAAACAAAGTGTGGAATTTGGTGGACATGACCAATGACCAGCAAGCCATTGAGAATAAATGGATCTTCAAGAAGAAGACTGACGCTGATAGTAATGTCACTATCTACAAAGCTCGACTTGTCACAAAAGGTTTTCAACAAGTTCAAGGAGTCGACCACGATGAGACTTTATCACCCGTAGCGATGCTTAAGTCTGTCTGAATCATGTTAGCAATTGCCACATTTTATGATTATCAAATCTGGCAAATGGATGTCAAAACTGCATTCCTTAATGGATATCTTAAAGAAGAGTTGTATATGAGGCAACCAGAAGGTTTTGTCGATCCTAAAGGTGTTAACAAAGTGTGCAAGCTCCAGCGATCCATCTATGGACTGGTGCAAGCATCTCGGAGTTGGAATATACGCTTTGATGAAGTGATCAAAGCATATGGTTTTATACAGACTTACGGTGAAGCCTGTATTTACAAGAAAGTGAGTGGGAGCTCTGTAGCATTTCTGATATTATATGTGGATGACATATTGGTAATTGGAAATGATACAGAATTTCTGGATAACATAAAAAGATACTTGAATAAGAATTTTTCAATGAAAGACCTCGGTGAAGCTTCTTACATGTTAAGCATCAAGATCTATAGAGATAGATCAATACGCTTGATAAGATTTTCAATGAGTACATACCTTGACAAGATTTTGAAGGAATTCAAAATGGATCAGTCAAAGAAAGAGTTCTAACCTGTATTACAAGGTGTGAAGTTGAGTAAGACTGAAAGCCTGACCACGGCAGAAGATAGAGAGAGAGTGAAAGTCATTCCCTATGCCTTAGCCATAGGTTCTATATGATATGCCATGTTGTGTACCACACCTGATGTGTGTCTTGCCACTTATCTGGCAAAGAGGGTACAAGAGTGATCCAGGAGTGGACCACTTGACAACGGTCAAAATTATCCTTAGGTGCCTTAAAGAGGACTAAGGAAATGTTTCTCGGTTATGGAGATGATAAAGAGTTCATTGTAAAGAGTTACGTCGATGCAAGCTTTGACACTAATCTAGATGACTCTAAGTCTCAACCTGGATACATATTGAACGTGGGAGCAATTAGCTAGAGTAGCTCCATGTAGAGCATTGTAGACATAGAAATTTGCAAAATACATACGTATATGAATATGATAGACCCATTGACTAAACTTCTCTCACAAGCAAAACATGATCACTGTCACAGCCCTAGAATTGTTGCAACTAATGGCATTGCATCCATGCATCATGTTTAAATTTCATGAAATTTGAAATGGGGATTGATCAAACCCCTAGCACTGAAACAATGCAAATAGGTTCAACTTCAAAATATTTTCAAAGAACCCAAATTGGTTTGCAAAAATGTTCATGATTAATGGAAAAGGGTGAAAACCATATCCAGAGATGATGGATATTTTTCCAAGACATTTTTGGTATTTGAATTAATCCATATTATATTTGAATTGGGGCACTTAAATTCTATAAATAATTTTAAATGCTCCAACATATTCTGAAAATAGCTAAGGGTCTCTGTAATATTCCAGTTAATGCCCAAAATTATTTTCAGGATTTATTAAAATGATTTGGTTTATAAACTAAATCAAAGCAGAGCAAATAAATAGAAAACAGAAAATAAGAGAGAAAGAGAAACCTCACTGGCCTTACAGCGAAGAGGCCCAGCCCACCGAGGATGTGTGGTCTTCTTCCTCCTGCCGGGAGGACAGGCGAGTGCAAGCAAGCGCGACGACGCCTTGCCACCTCATGCTTCACCACACGACCCCGACCCCTCAGACGTGCCACGGAGACGCCTAACGCCCTCTCGCTTTCCCTCCTCTCCTGGACCTCACTCCCTCTCTCTCTCTCTCTCTCTCTCTCTTTCGCGATCAACGGAGCTGCCGCCACCGTCGCCGTTCGTCGTGGCCACCGACCTCCCCACACCAAGCCAGCTAGCCCACGAGCACCGCCTCACTGCGGCGCACCACTACGCTCAGTCCCACGAGCCCGGACGCCTTGAAGAGACGCCTTCGAGCTCGTCTCCTACCTCGGACTCGCCGGTCGCCGTCGCCCGATTCGTTGAACTCCGGTCGCCTTCGAGCCCGCTGACCACCTCTTCCTCTCCACTATGAGCTCCTACGCCTCCCCTCTCTCTCCCCGTGCTCGATTTCACTGCGTAGCCGTCGCCTCTGGCAATCCCGAGAACCCGTCGACGCCGGCTGTGTCGCCTTCGTGGCTAGAGCTCACGCACGCCGCGTCTGAGCATACCACCGTGATCGGCGTGATGCCAAAAGCCCAAAACCTCCAACCACTGCTCCTGCCGTTCGCTGTAGCGTCGTTTCCGCCGACGCACGAACTCCGGCCGCCGCAAAAGTTGCCGCCGTCGTCGATTTAGCCCACTCCGGCGTGAGTTGTTTCCTCCGTTGGATGCGCGAGACTCCCAGCTTTCCGTAGCCGCAAACCGCGTCCAAAACCGAGCCCTGTAGCGCGAACCCGAGCCCCTCCGCCTTTTTGTCGTCGCCGACGTCGAGCCGCCGGCGCGTTAGCCCCTGTTGACCGGGGTTTGACCTCCCCTGGCTCAATGACAAGTGGGGCCGCCCCGCTAACTAACCTAGATTAGGATTAACTAAACCTAGTTTAGCTACTAACACGTGGGACCCACTGGTCAGTTTGACCTGGGCTGCCCCGTTGACTCGCTTACGTCATGCTGACGTAGTCTCGTATAATAACCCATTTTCTCGGATTTATTATAAATCAGGAAATTTTAAAATGCCCAAAACTTCTAAAATTCATAGTAATTCAACCGTAGCTCAGATTGAAATAATTTATATATGAAAAATGATCAGAAAAATATGAAGAATCTGTTTATGCCATGATCATGCATGTTTGAACAAGTTAACCTCACTGAATAGGATGAATCATGATTAGGGTAATTTTTGAACTAGCATTTGGAGTTGGAGTTTAACCTTGTTTGAATTCCACTTCAATTAACTTGGCTTACTGCTGCATTAGGTCAATTCAGTTCCTTAACATGACATGTCATTCATTTGTTTGTGCATTGCATTGATTGTGCTCTTTCTTGTTTGCCGGTGTTTGTCCCCTCTCGGTGAGCGACGCATCGAGCGATGAATTCGATGACACCGATGAAGAACTATATTATCTTCAGAAGTGCCAGGCAAGCAAAACCCCCTTGTTCATTCCGATATAATCCCACTCTCTCGCTCCTGCTCTATTTTACTGCATTAGGACAACAACGACTCATGTGTTACTTGCTGCGGTAGCTGAACCCCTTTATCCTCTGCATGACCTGTCATTCCACAGTAATTAGATGAAACCCACTAGCATGAGTAGGAGTTGTTTGAGCTCTGTTGTGCCTACTCATTCATGCTTGTTTGTCATGCCTGCTACTGCTTAGAGTTGAGTCAGGTCTGATTCATCGGGAATGAATTGGAATGGTGTGTGAACATGTCCTATTGTGTGTGAGCTAAGTGTGTGAACACGATTTGGTAAAGGTAGCGGTGAGAGGCCATGTAGGAGTACATGGTGGTTGTCTCATTGCAGCCGTCCTCAAGAACTAAGTTCTGTGTTTGTGATCCATGAAACAGTTACTACCACGCATTGGGCCCGAAACCAATGGACCCTCTCGGCTTCTTAACCACCCTTGTTCTCTGTCCAGGAGTTGCAACTAGTTTCTGATGTTTGTAGGATATGTGTTGGAGGCCGTGCGTAGCGCTGACCCTAGGGGTGGGCTATGTTGCGGTAGATACACCGTGGCCCGGTGTACCGAATGCCCGTTTGGTATCTCGGGAACCCTGCAGACATCGTTCGGGGCCGTTAGTGGAAACCTCGGCGGACTCCTCATGTGGAACCGAATAGGCGATAAACCAGGACTAGGGACTTGAGTGTTTAGGTAGGCCGTGGCCAACACCCTCGCTGGGCTTCCGCTTGAAGGTTGCGAGTACATGTCGTGTAAACGGCGGTAAGTGGTGAGAGCGTGTGTGAAGAAGTACACCCTGCGCAGGTTAATATGATCTATTGAATAGCCGTGTCCGCGGAGAAGGACTTCGGGTTGCCTATATCAGTTCATAGACAAGTGAAAGTGGATACTCTAAAATGCGCAAGATAAGCGTGAGTGCTATGGATGGCATTCTCGTGAGGGAGGCGGGAGCGGGTTCATAGTGGTGTATTGATATGGTGAATATGTGGACTCGTGCGCCACCTCAAAAGAGTTACTTGCAATGTAGTTTAGGATAGCCACCGAGTCAAAGCTGGCTTGCTGCAGTCAAACTCCACCACCCCCTTTGTTGATAATGATGCATATGTAGTTAGTTCTGATGTAAGTCTTGCTGAGTACGTTTGTACTCACGTTTGTTTATTTTATATTTTGCAGAGAGACGTCAGTCTCTCTAGTAGTTCCGCTTAGACTTCGATGTTTAGCTTGTTACCTCAGCTACGATCTTGTGCCCTCGGCAGGATATGGTAGATAGTCAGGCTTCTCAGCCCTTTTCATTTATAGTTGTCTGTACTCAGACATGTTTAGCTTCCGCTTGTGCTTTGACTTGTATGCTCTGAGTGTTGGGTCATGAGACCCATGTTTGTAATATCTCGCTCCTCGGAGCCTAATGAATAAATATTTGAGTCGTAGAGTTATGTTGTGATGCCATGTTGTATTTACACATATTGAGCATATTGTGTGTATGTTTGAAATGCTTGGTATGTGTGGGATCCGACAATCTAGTTGTTTATCCTTGGCAGCCTCTCATATGGGGAAATGTAGTCTAGTGCTTCCTAGCGATAGTAGTCCGCTTCTGCCCGGTTCACCGAGTCCCGCTAGCCCAAAGACTACTTGCTTTGGACACTTGACTGGCCGGCATGTGTTTCACTTCGTTCCTATGTCCGTCCTTCGGGAAATGTCACGCGGTGACATCCGAGTCCTGCCTAGCCTGCTATAGCCCGGTAACCGGAGTCCTGTTAGCCAGTGCTACAGCCCGGATTCATACGTTGATGACCGACATGCTCGATGTGATTCATGTATGCCTGTCCCCATGGGTTAGTGCCGCTTTGGGTTCACGACTAGCCATGTCGGCCGGGTTCTCTGTCATATGGATGCTAGCGACACTATCATATACGTGAGCCAAAAGGCTAAACGGTCCGGGCCATGGTAAGGCGACACCGTGGGAATACCGTGCGTGAGGCCGCAAAGTGATATGAGGTGTTACCGGCTAGATCGATGTGACTTGGAATCGAGGTCCGACAGCGTTGGTATCGAGCCTGATTGCTCAGAGGATTACCAAGCCAAACTGGTCGAAGTTGTGTCTAGAAATGCTTTAGTTATGTAAGGGAATTGATTGTGGAAGGGAACATAAGGCTCTTTTTACTCCTTATACCTCATGGCCTTCTGATCCGAGTCATCCTCTTCTCTTCTACGGGGTTTAAGAACTAGGCTTCTCATCTATCTATCAGGATGACGTGTTACTAATCCATAGACCTTTAAGATTGTTGGTTTTAAGCCCCAGTTCAGTTCCTACTATTTCTGTATGATAATTGTTGATCTCGGAACCTTGATATTGTGATGTTGAGTGGTTATGCCACCATTTTTGCAGGATGTCTCAAATCATTTTGAGCATTTACAGCTGTTATGCTGTCCGAGTCATCCCAGGTCTCTAAATAGTCTGATGCATTTGCAAATCCTTTCCTTCCGTTCCCGATGTCCTTTTTGGTCAGCATAAGCACACTAATCGGTAAGTTGAGGTACTTCATTGCCTCGGCGTAGATGTTGGAGCTATTATTATGACCCTAGGTGTTTAGGAAGTCACCTAGCAATTTAGCAATGCTTTTGTATCCCCAGTGTGATGATTCTGGCCATCATTCTCGAAAGCATCCCGTGATGCCACTTAGTAGTAGGTATTCTACTCCTGGGTTCTTGAACCCGAGATTCACCCTATGTACTTCATGTTGATAGTAATTGCTAGCTCCCTTAGGTTATTAGTAACCTTGCGACAGTCCTCGAGGTCCGTGGTATTTCCTTCTTCCAAATACTATGAACTAGTTATGGCAGAAGTTCTTTTGAACCAAAAGATCACAACCAGAGTGCTCTTGAGGAGTTCTCCATTCATAATTGTGAATCTGCCAATTCTACCTCTCTGCATGGGTTATCCGGGAGAAATGTTGAGCTTTGCTCGATATACTAATCCATGCATCCACAACTCGAAAAGTTATATGTTCCTCGATGTTGTTCCTCCTTAGTTGTATGCCGATCCCCGTCTATCAGTTGATAGTCAGGAGTAGTCGTGCTCTCGTCCTCATCGATGCCCATTTTTCTTGTGGTCCGTCAAGCCATTCATTCGGAATGACTAGGAGAAACAAGCTCCAGTACCTCATCCATATCTAGGATTGGGTCAAAGTAGTTGTATCCCGCAGATCAAAATGCCAATTCAGCTTTGTTCTGTTCTACCTTGGAGTGTTACCCCCTTTATGTCAGAATTGTCATGAGAACTGCACCAACTCTCATGAATTCTTGACGTAGTGATACTTCTCACCATCATTGTTCATTCCTCGGTTCCGTGTTGTCGCAACCGGAATGCCGACTAGTGAATTGTGGTGTGTGAAATCGATACTCCTAGCAACCTCGTTGCTTGGTAGTAAATGGACAATATTATCATTCTTAGCGTGTTGGTTATTAAATCATCATCCTAAGATTAATCATGCTACCTAGTCCTTAGTTCCGGTGCACTCTTCGATCTATGAGTTAGGATCTTGTCAAGTCCTCACTCATTCGATCATATCGTCTTGCCCTCAAAAGCAAGATTGTTCTCGAGCTTAGTAACATACCGGTGGTTCGTGACTTTCCAAATATCTTCTTGGAAGTGTTACCGGGTTGTTTCCTGACTGTTATGTTGAGTTCGTGATCATATTGGTTTTCTTCTAAACCACTCCTTCTCCAAGAATCTGTGTTGGATATCCCTGAGCTAGTTGGTTAAGCTAGACAACAACTGGGAGAGTTGGAAGATAAAAGCTTGCCTAACTTAGTTCGTTCCAAAGGGATATTCTTGTGTAGTGTGTGTTGAAGAAAGATGATATCTTCATCAATTGGTCCCTGTGATCAGTTGCTGGACCTATTGTCTTATCAATCCTTTGATTTAAGTGTGGGCTATCGTCAAATCAAATCAGTACCAACGATGTTCGTAATGTTGTCTTACTCGTGGTTGATCCCTCGAGCATACACCATTACATCATTTGGTCTGACCAATGCTATCACCGTGTTCACATGATGGTGGAAGTCAAATGATATGGAAATTCCGATGAGTTGTTGTTGAGCCCATCGTGACATGTTGTCTCCCCCATGAGTCATGTTGAACATCAACCTAGTGTTGAAAACTTTGTAAGCAATGCCTTCGTGTTCCGTTCATGAAGCCTATGCTTGGATGGAAGAAGTGACTTCCTCGAACTCACGTGCATTTGATGTAAGTTTTCGCCGTGGATTCGAGAAAGCTTGTTTGCCTCCTGTGGAATCATCCCAAGTCAGTCATGCATGTGCAAAGTATTCTATGGTTTGATAGACTGATCATCTTCATTCCGTATGTATCCCTAGCACACCAAGCCACTGATTGATTTGTTCAAGGAGAAGGAGTTCCTTCATAACAACTAGTCATGACTTATGTTAGGACTTCGTTATCCTCGATGATGGTTCCCAACCTGAACTCGGTAGTGTTTTATTATAAGACTACTAGGTGATCATGCTTGTCTAGGACAGCATGTTCACATGGGTGTAGCAGAACCAGCTCATGTTTTGGAGCTTACTACCATAGTCCATCTCCTGAGAATCTCGCAACATCATCTCGTCGATTTGTGTTGCAACCTTTCCTTTTCGAACATGCTGAGTCCGAAGTATCCTATCACCAATCGGATCTGAATCTCAGGCAGATATGATGGTTGGAACATTCCAACAGTTGCATTTCGTTCCCAGCTTGCATCGTCCTTGTGCCATTTCACTATGGGCTGCCTTCTTAGTAATTCTTGTTCAGGATCATCCTCAAAAGTGGTACTACCATGGGTCCCCTCCACCTCCGATGATAAGCAAAAATCATCCATTGCGTTGTCTTCAACAAGATAGTCCACATCATCCATTCTAGTTTGGGTGTACCATTCCTTTGCACTCCGCCAAACGATCTTTGTGAATTGCCTTAGGCTGGTATGAAGAGTTTCAATAATCTCTGAATCAAAAGTAATTCTTTTTGCCACTTAAGGGAATAGTTCCTCGCGTCACCTCCCCTGAGGTGCCCCGTTATTGAATCATGGCAATTATTTCCTCGCCACCTTGACACCATCCACCATCTCTCTAAGCGTGGAATTGTTGCCCACTAATCAAACCTCGTTGTTTGTTCTTCCATCCCTCTCGATGTGTTTTGTGTCTCAACTCGAGATGTTTCAACATCTCATTCCACGAGTTGATCTTGAGTGTTCGATCTTCGAGGAGATCGTCTCCTATAGAGTCTCTTTCTGTCGCCATCGTGTTGGATGAAGATCCCAAAAGCAAGGACGTCAAGATCAATTGGAACAATGAACCAACATCTTCGGGAAGGGAAATTGGATCGACAAGATCGTGTTAGCTAGTGTCCCCTCTGCCTTCTTACCTCACGTCTTGAATCTCGGGACGAGATTCTTGTTTAGTGGGGGTGAGTTGTCACAGCCCTAGAATTGTTGCAACTAATGGCATTGCATCCATGCATCATGTTTAAATTTCATGAAATTTGAAATGGGGATTGATCAAACCCCTAGCACTGAAACAATGCAAATAGGTTCAACTTCAAAATATTTTCAAAGAACCCAAATTGGTTTGCAAAAATGTTCATGATTAATGGAAAAGGGTGAAAACCATATCCAGAGATGATGGATATTTTTCCAAGACATTTTGGTATTTGAATTAATCCATCTTGTATTTGAATTGGGCACTTAAATTCTATAAATAATTTTAAATGCTCCAACATATTTTGAAAATAGCTAAGGGTCTCTGTAATATTCCAGTTAATGCCCAAAATTATTTTCAGGATTTATTAAAATGATTTGGTTTATAAACTAAATCAAAACAGAGCAAATAAATAGAAAAACAGAAAATAAGAGAGAAAGGCGAAACCTCACTGGCCTTACACAGGCAGAAGAGGCCCAGCCCACCAGGGCTGTGTGGTCTTCTTCCTCCTGCCAGAGGACAGGCAGAGTCGCGTGAAGGCGCCGACGACGCCTGCGACCTCTCGCTTCAGCCCGACGACCCGACCCCTCCAGGCGTGCCACGGAGGCGCCGCGCTCCTCTCGCTTTCCCTCCTCTCCCTGGACCTCCTCCCCTCTCTGCTCTCTCTCTCTCTCTCTCTCTCTCTCTCTCTCTCTCTCTCTCTCTCTCTCTCTCTCTCTCTCGCGACCGAACGGAGCCGTCGCCACCGTCGCCGTTCGTCGTGGCCACCGACCTCCCCACACCAAGCCAGCTAGCCCACGAGCACCGCCTCACTGCAGCGCACCACTACGCTCAGTCCCACGAGCCCGGACGCCTTGAAGAGACGCCTTCGAGCTCGTCTCCTACCTCGGACTCACCGGTCGCCGTCGCCCGATTCGTTGAACTCCGGTCGCCTCCGATCCCGCTGACCACCTCTTCCTCTCCACTGTGAGCTCCTACGCCTCCCCTCTCTCTCCCCGTGCTCGATTTCACTGCGTAGCCGTCGCCTCTGGCGATCCCGAGAACCCGTCGCCGCCGGCTGTGTCGCCGCCGTGGCTAGAGCTCACGCACGCCGCGTCTGAGCATACCACCGTGCTCGGCGTGATGCCAAAAGCCCAAAACCCCCAACCACCGCTCCCGCCGTTCTTTGAAGCGTCGTTTCGCCGACGCCCGAACTCCGCCGCCGAATAGCGATTGCCGCCGTCGTCGATTTAGCCCACTCCGCGTGAGTTGTTTCCTCCGTTGGATCGCGAGACTCCCAGCTTTCCGTAGCCGCAAACCGCGTCCAAAACCGAGCCCTGTAGCGCGAACCCGAGCCCCTCCGCCGCACCTGTCGTCGCCGGCGTCGAGCCGCCGGCGCGTTAGCCCCAGTTGACCAGGGGTTTGACCTCCCCTGGCTCAATGACAAGTGGGGCCGCCCCGCTAACTAACCTAGATTAGGATTAACTAAACCTAGTTTAGCTACTAACACGTGGGACCCACTGGTCAGTTTGACCTGGGCTGCCCCGTTGACTCGCTTACGTCATGCTGACGTAGTCTTGTATAATAACCCATTTTCTGGATTTATTATAAATCAGGAAATTTCAGAAAATGCCCAAAACTTCTAAAATTCATAGTAATTCAACCGTAGCTCAGATTGAAATAATTTATATATGAAAAATGATCAGAAAAATATGAAGAATCTGTTTATGCCATGATCATGCATGTTTGAACAAGTTAACCTCACTGAATAGGATGAATCATGATTAGGGTAATTTATGAACTAGCATTTGGAGTTGGAGTTTAACCTTGTTTGAATTCCACTTCAATTAACTTGGCTTACTGCTGCATTAGGTCAATTCAGTTCCTTAACATGACATGTCATTCATTTGTTTGTGCATTGCATTGATTGTGCTCTTTCTTGTTTGTCGGTAACTGTCCCCTCTCGGTAGAGCGACGCGTCTGAAGCGATGAATTCGATGACACCGATGAAGAACTATATTATCTTGAAGTGCGTGCAAGCAAAACCCCTTGTTCATTCCGATATAATCCCACTCTCTCGCTCCTGCTCTATTTTACTGCATTAGGACAACAACGACTCATGTGTTACTTGCTGCATGTAGCTGAACCCCTTTATCCTCTGCATGACTGTCATTCCACAAGAATTAGATGAAACCCACTAGCATGAGTAGGAGTTGTTTGAGCTCTGTTGTGCCTACTCATTCATGCTTGTTTGTCATGCCTGCTCATCGCTTAGAGTTGAGTCAGGTCGATTCATCGGGAATGAATTGGAATGGTGTGTGAACATGTCCTATTGTGTGTGAGCTAAGTGTGTGAACACGATTTGGTAAAGGTAGCGGTGAGAGGCCATGTAGGAGTACATGGTGGTTGTCTCATTGCAGCCGTCCTCAAGAACTAAGTTCTGTGTTTGTGATCCATGAAACAGTTACTACCACGCATTGGGCCCGAAACCAATGGACCCTCTCGGCTTCTTAACCACCCTTGTTCTCTGTCCAGGAGTTGCAACTAGTTTCTGATGTTTGTAGGATATGTGTTGGAGGCCGTGCGTAGCGCTGACCCTAGGGGTGGGCTATGTTGCGGTAGATACACCGTGGCCCGGTGTACCGAATGCCCGTTTGGTATCTCGGGAACCCTGCAGACATCGTTCGGGGCCGTTAGTGGAAACCTCGGCCGGACTCCCTGCGGTGGAACCCGAATAGGCGATAAACCAGGACTAGGGACTTGAGTGTTTAGGTAGGCCGTGGCCAACACCCTCGCTGGGCTTCCGCTTGAAGGTTGCCGAGTACATGTCGTGTAAACGGCGGTAAGTGGTGAGAGCGTGTGTGAAGAAGTACACCCCTGCAGGGTTAATATGATCTATTCGAATAGCCGTGTCCGCGGAGAAGGACTTCTGGGTTGCCTATATCAGTTCATAGACAAGTGAAAGTGGATACTCTAAAATGCGCAAGATAAGCGTGAGTGCTATGGATGGCGTTCTCGTAGGGAGACGGGAGCGGGTTCATAGTGGTGTATTGATATGGTGAATATGTGGACTCGTGTGCGCCACCTCAAAAGAGTTACTTGCAGTCGTAGTTTAGGATAGCCACCGAGTCAAAGCTGGCTTGCTGCAGTCAAACTCCACCACCCCCTTTGTTGATAATGATGCATATGTAGTTAGTTCTGATGTAAGTCTTGCTGAGTACGTTTGTACTCACGTTTGTTTATTTTATATTTTGCAGAGAGACGTCAGTCTCTCTAGTAGTTCCGCTTAGACTTCGATGTTTAGCTTGTTACCTCAGCTACGATCTTGTGCCCTCGGCAGATCGGTAGATAGTCGGGCTTCTCAGCCCTTTTCATTTATAGTTGTGCGTACTCGAGACATGTTTAGCTTCCGCTTGTGCTTTGACTTGTATGTTTCGAGTGTTGGGTCATGAGACCCATGTTTGTAATATCTCGCTCCTCGGAGCCTAATGAATAAATATTTGAGTCGTAGAGTTATGTTGTGATGCCATGTTGTATTTACACATATTGAGCATATTGTGTGTATGTTTGAAATGCTTGGTATGTGTGGGATCCGACAATCTAGTTGTTTATCCTTGGCAGCCTCTCATATGGGGAAATGTAGTCTAGTGCTTCCTAGCGATAGTAGTCCGCTTCTGCCCGGTTCACGAGTCACGCTAGCCCAAAGACTACTGCTTTGGAAACTTGGTGGCCGGCATGTGTTTCACTTCGTTCCTATGTACGTCCTTCGGGAAATGTCACGCCGTGACATCCGAGTCTGCCTAGCTGCTACAGCCCGGGTTACGGAGTCCTGTTAGCCAGTGCTACAGCCCGGATTCATACGTTGATGACCGACATGCTCGATGTGATTCATGTATGCCTGTCCCCATGGGTTAGTGCCGCTTTGGGTTCACGACTAGCCATGTCGGCCCGGGTTCTCTGTCATATGGATGCTAGCGACACTATCATATACGTGAGCCAAAAGGCACAAACGGTCCCGGGCCATGGTAAGGCGACACCCGTGGGAATACCGTGCGTGAGGCCGCAAAGTGATATGAGGTGTTACCGGCTAGATCGATGTGACTTGGAATCGGGGTCCTGACAATCACACCTTATTACTCTTTGGGTCTTAATCACATGGCGATGTGAACTAGATTATTTACTCTAGTAAACCCTTTGGGTGTTGGTCACATGGCGATGTGAACTATAGGTGTTAATCACATGGCAATGTGAATTATAGGTGTTAATCACATGGCGATGTGAACTACGGCTGTTATTCACACGACAATGTGAACTAGATTATTGACTCTAGTACAAGTGGGAGACTAAAGGAAATATTCCCTAGAGGCAATAATAAAGATGTTATTTTATATTTCCTTATTCATGCTAAAATTGTATTGATCGGAAACCTAAATATATGTGTGAATACATAGACAAACACCATGTCCCTAGTGAGCCTCTACTTGACTAGCTCGTTGATCAAAGATGGTTAAGGTTTCCTAACCATGGACATGAGTTGTCATTTGATAACGGGATCACATCATTAGGAGAATGATGTGATGGACAAGAACCATCCGTCAGCTTAGCATAATGATCATTCAGTTTTGTTGCTATTGCTTTCTTCATGTCAAATACATATTTCTTCGACTATGAGATTATGCAACTCCCGGATATCGGAGGAATACCTTGTGTGCTATCACATGTCACAACGTAACTGGGTGATTATAAAGATGTTCTACAGGTATCTCCGAAGGTGTTTGTTGGGTTGGCGTAGATCGAGATTAGGATTTGTCACTCCGAGTATCGGAGAGGTATCTCTGGGCCCTCCCGGTAATAAACATCATAAGCTTGCAAGCAAACGACTAAGGAGTTAGTCACGAGGTGATGTATTATGGAACGAGTAAAGAGACTTGCCGGTAACGAGATTGAACTATGTATGAAGATACCGACGACCGAATCTCGGGCAAGTAACATACCGATAGACAAAGGAAATTACGTATGTTGTCATCAGGTTCGACCGATAAAGATCTTCATAAAATATGTAGGAGCCAATATGGGCATCCAGGTTCCGCTATTGGTTATTGACCAGAGAGGTGTCTCAGTCATGTCTACATAGTTCTCGAACCCGTAGGGCCCGCACGCTTAACGTTCGTTGACGATATAGTACTATATGAGTTATGTATGTTGGTGACATGTTGTCCAGAGTCCCGGATGAGATCACGGACATGAAGAGGAGCTCTGGAATGGTCTAGAGGGTAAAGATTGATATATAGGATGATATGGTTCGGCCAAGGGGTAAAGCCCATGGGGCTTTAGGTCGGTGCAAAAGGAGTTTTGCGGAGGCCAGGGGGCCAAACGCCGGAGATCATGGCGTCTGGCCCTGGGCCAGACGCCGAGGCCCATGGCGTCTGGGCCAGACGCCAAGGACTGTGACGTCTGGTCTTGGAAGTCCGAGAAGGACTCATCCTTGTGGGCGAAACCGACTTTGAGGAGGATTTTATTCCAAGTTTCGACCCCAAGGCTCAACATATAAATAGAGGGGCAGGGCTAGCATCCAAGACATCAAGATTCACCAAGACGTGTGCCGGCAACCCCGTCCCCTCTAGTTTATCCTCCATCTAGTTTCTGTAGTGTTTGGCGAAGCCCTGCGGAGATTTCTCTTCATCACCAACCGTCACCACGCCTTCGTGCTGCCGGAACTCATCTACTACTTCGCCCCTCTTGCTGGATCAAGAAGGCGAGGATGTCATCGAGCTGAACATATGCTGAACGCGGAGGTGTCGTACGTTTGGTACTTGATCGGGGCGGATCGTGAAGGTGTACGACTACATCAACCGCGTTGATAAACTCTTCCGGTTAGCGATCTTCAAGGGTATGAAGATGCTCTCCCCTCTCGTAGCTATGCATCTCCATGGATAGATCTTGCGTGTGCGTAGAATTTATTTTTGTTTTCCATGCAACGTTTCCCAACACCAATGCCTTGATCGCAAGCGTGGAGGGCATGATGACTAAGAAGGACTCAAGGGAGGAGGAGCGCCGGTGATACAAAGAAGAAAAAATGAACGCCTTCATGGAGATCCACAGGAGGAGGCTTGAGATGGACGCGGAGAAACAAGCCAAGATGCATGAGATGGAGACGGAGAAGCAAGTCAAGATGCTAGAGATCGATGCCGCCAACGCCAAGACCAAGGGGAAAGAAGTGGCTCTCGCGAGCATGATGACCGGGGTGGAGATCATGAAGGTGGATCTCAACACCGTGTTGCCAAGGAAGAGGCTGTGGTTCGAGAAGATGCAGGCCGACATGCTCAAATTCGACGATGAGTGACCAATGCGGCGAGCGCCATCTTTTTTTATATGCCGGCAAGTGTGCTGGCATGACCACAGCTGTGATGGTGTGGTCGAACTGCCGCCCCTTTTTTTTTGTGCTGGCATGTGTGCCAGCCGAACTGTGCGGTGTGTCTGAAGCTGGCATTTGTATGCCAGCGCTGGCATGGTGCCGGCATGAACTTTCGGGCAACGACATGGCCGCTGGCATGAGCTATGGCCACGGGCCTTTTTAAAAAAAATAGCGTGCGGACATGAAATGGGTCGGCAAGTTGGCCGCACAACCGACCCAAATCTCAAACGGGGCGGACACCGAGCGGACGGCCGACCCAAACGAACGAAAAGCGGACAAAAACGCCGTCCGTTTGGGTCGCCCCGTTGGAGTTGCTCTTTTTTTTTTTGAAACGAGTGGAGTTGCTCTTAGTGCTCTAAATCTTAGTGCTATAAAGGATATGTTGACCATTGATTGATTATGATACTGAAAGCAGAAAAATGATGTGAGCAGGACAGAAGATCGAGGCGTAACCCCGGGGGGAGCACCGAAATGGACTCGCAACGGGACAACTCCGACACTGACAAGAGTGACAACCAGATTCCAAACCGAGCAGGAGCAGAGCATCATCTTCCAAATGAGCATGCAAGCATTTACATTTCTCCAACAAACTAGCAACGATGGGAGCTTTGACTACGAAAGGGCTGATGAGAAAACTAGCATTTCGTGTTGTTTCTGGATGGTTGTAACATTTTTATGTATGATTTATTTGTAGAGGCTATTGGTTTCTACTCCCTCTGTAAACTAATATAAGAGCGTTTAGATAACTAAAATAGTGATCTAAATGCTTTTATATTAGTTTACGGAGGGAGTACGACTTAACAATTTATCTGTACCTACACCGGTTGTCTTGACGATGTGCTGCTGTAAGTTGTTAACAGTGCTGTGTACAGTACAGTTGTAGGATCATTAGTGGCACTCTTGTGTGTGAATTTAATGCAAAGTTGTTGTCCGTCCTTTTTTCAAATAGCCATCCCAAATTGCTGGCATTTCACGGAAGGCAAAGAGTGACCAAGCAAGAGCACATCGTCCATTGCTTTGCTCACTAGGAGAGGTCGAGAGGCCACCATGCCTGCCTGCCCAACGTACAACAGCGCGAGCCCCCGCCAAGGGAGAAAGAAAATGAGATCCCACCACACCACACCACACCAAACCTCACCTCACATCACCACAGATGTTGACTTTACAACACCACCCCGCAAAAGCCAGGGCAAAACGCCCTAAGCATCACCAGATCTTCGCAATCGTGCGAATGCAGTCGGTTGGAGATCACTCGACGGCGACGGCGGAGGCCGAGCCGGCAGGTCGGTTGCTTGTCCGGGTGTTCAGCAGCGGGGCCAGAGCCTTGACGACGATGCTCATGTTTGGCCGGAAATCTGCCTCGTATTGCACGCACAGGGCAGCCACTGCAGCCATCTGTTTGCCACAACATATGGTCAGTCTCACTCTCACTGCTAATTACTCCCTCTGTCCCATAATGTAAGACCTTTTTGACACTAGTGTAGTGTCAAAAAACATCTTACATTATGGGAAGACGGGAGTACAACATACTACCTCCGTTTTCTAGATGTAAGACGTTTTGACAATTTAATTGGGTGTACTACTTTGTCAACCACAAGAGAAAGGTTCCTTGTCATAACAATAATCAATGTGCATTACGGTGAATATGGAACAAAATAATGCGTTTCAGGTCTACTTCCAGCATAACAAAGCTTTGTTGTGGTTTCACAAGGACATGTGTTTTAAACAAGCTTCTCTGTGTACGATGTAATTGGAACAAAATTGTATTTAGCAACAGCTGCAAACTATAGTTAAACATCAAAGTTTGCATTGCTTGATATACATATAGTATCATCGTGTTCTTAATTTTTTTCTTTTGTTTTTACCTTGGCGACAGCCTTTGGAGGGTAATCCACACCAAGCTTTGGATCTACACATTGCCGCACCTTGTCTTCACTTAGCCTTGGTGTAGCCTGCACATACCAAACACTTGATTTTATTTCTCATCTTGTCAGGAACCAGTGTAGAATCTGAAAAGGCTCCATACCCATGTCACAAGGCTCTGCTGGCCACGGGGAAGTGTATGATCAACTGGTTTGCGACCAGTTAAAAGCTCCAACAACACCACTCCAAAGCTATATACATCGCTCTTTGCGCTTAGCTGCCCAGTCATTGCATACCTGAGAAGTAAACGACACGTATAAGAGGACATGTCAATTTGCCCATCTCAATCTATAAGCACTCAAACTATTTGACTGCATACTCAGGAGCATGATAACCAAAGGTGCCAAGAACACGTGTAGAATGAAGGCGTGCAGCCATGTCAGGGGCCTGATTAGACACATCGAAATCTCCTATTTTTGCAACATCGTTGTCAAAGAGCAGTATGTTGCTGGACTTGATATCACGGTGGACGACACGTGGCTCTGCCTTCTCGTGGAGGAATTCGAGCCCTCTCGCGGCGATTACAGCGATCCTCGCCCGCTGCATCCAGGATAGGACTGGTCCTAGTTGGGATCCCTTGACGCCCTTTTTACCTGTAATGACCACGAGCCGTAGATTCATCATCTTTGCTATAGTCTTGAATGGCTCTATATTACTGACAGAAATGAGGTCAGCTATAAATGGTATCTGATCCCATCGTGAGTATTGTTACTCAATAGGGGCTGAAATCTTCTTTAATAAATGCATCAAGCTAAAAGGCCCAAACAAACATGCCGTAATAATTTACGAAATTAGAAGTCTTAAATTGTTCCTCACCATGGAGAACATCATGCAAGGAGCCCCTTGTTGCATACTCATAAGCAAGAATACGGGTGCTCCCTAAAGCACAGTACCCGAGAAGTTGGATCACATTGTCATGCTTGAGTCTTGAAACAGCCGAGACCTGCAAAAGAAATGAAAGTCAAACGGCAGCCCGTAGGGGACACCTACATGAAGAGAGATTATCTTTGAAGGAAAGAGGCCTTGAACCTGCACAAGGAATTCTTGGTCAGGCTGTTTGCTGGAGTCAAGCCTCTTCACTGCAGATTTCTTGCCATCCTTCAGTACACCAAGGAAAACTCTTGCGTATGAACCCTCTCCTATAAGAGCATCACTGCTGAAGTTCTTGGTTATTTCCTTAATTTCGTCTAGGGGAATGGCTGGTACTTCAATTGGCTGGCTTCTACTGGTACGGATGGCATGGGTTGGTGCTGGCCCCCGGTTATAACCATAGTTACCCCCTGCATTCAAAATAAATAGGTAATAAATTAAAGTACTCAGGAAAGTATTGCTTTCAGTGGTGCCATTTGGTGCAGAAGATGCACATTTTAACAAACAAGGTGCACTTCCAAAATTTGTTGATTCACAGATGTTTAGATTTGCATCGAATAAAAAAAGGGGGCAGCTCAGTGCACGTTGTTGTTCCCACTTAGGTTCCCGGCCAGGGTCGGTCCATTGCCGCCATGGCCAACTAAGATGCAAAGCTCTCCCAAATCTATGAAGTTCGGCAATTCCGAGTCCCCCCAACTTCTTTGGGCGACACACAGTTTTCCAGTTAACCAAGGTGTGTCCACCCGAAGCCTTCTCTTGGTCGTCTTTCTGCCATATGAAACTTCCCGTGATCTTGTCAACTTTGCTCCAGAAGCACTTGGGAGTGTACAAAATTATGTAGCCAGTTGAGTATATCAAGCACCCTTGGTAAGCACTTGTTCTGCTATCGCTTGCAGGCAAATTTACGGGTAGCAGGTTTTACAAAATTTAAACAAATTTTACAGCTGAAATCCTAAACTTAATCTGGTTCAACCTGTCAGTTTGTGGATTGGCGTTGCTAAATGCGATGCATAATGTCAATATTTTCACAGTTGCATGGCCGAAAGTGGAATTATTATTTTTCTGGAGACAGCTAAATAAACTAGCTGGAAGCTGCTAATTGTATTTATTATGGGAAAGAATTGTTTGCACATTTAGAGTTACATCATCATCTGCCCATAGGACGATGAATAAGACACTATTCCTTTCCATTGCTCAATTAGCTCTACACTTACCTATCAAATCTACAATCGAAGAACCAAACTGGATTCATAGTGAGAATCACTACAGAGCAATCTTTGCGACCATGAGAAATATGTGATGAAGCAAAGATGGGAGTAAGTAACAACCTGGGGCAGAAATCGGAACATAAGGATCATCGCGCTTCTTTTTCTTGCCAACATCATCGGCTCCGCAGCAGGAAAAGCACCCCATCTCTTCCTAAAATTCAACAAAAAAAAAAGAAATTCAACAAAACGGATGTGCGAAATAGATTGCGTGAATCCGGCATTAGATCCTTCCAGCCAAGCAAAACATATTGGTATTGCTTCCAGAACGGAATTTATTTTCTTTACTCTTGTCCTAGGGGAAGACGAATAGAGAAATCGCCATCCATCAATGGTGTAAATATGAACGCTGGCAGCATTTGCGATGGGATGAATGATCATCATACTAAAAAAGATGAATGATGAAACCGGTAAACAAAAATTGGACCCGTTCTTGGGGATTAGGAGTATTTGTTTGCGCCGTTTCACAAAACCGACGGTTATATCATCTCATTATTTGTGTTGGCCGGCCACATCATGGGCTGATCGCGCAAGCAAAAATTGGCACATTCGAGAAAGAAAAAAACAAACAAATCCTGAATCGAAGGGCAGTGGTGCATGAGATGGGAGACGAAAAAGAATCCACCGGCACGAGCACGCGAGCAAAAGGAGAAGAGCGGAGGCGGATACCTTTCTTCCTCCTTTTTTCTTGATCTAATCGGAAGTCAGGAGCAATGCGAAGGGGGCGGAGAGGAGAGGAGACGGGACGAGGAACACGACGCGGTCTTCCTCGCCCTTCCCCTTCCCCAGTTGGTTGCTGCGTTGCCCCTCTCTCTCTCTCCTTGCTTGTTGGTTTTTGTTTGATTTGTCCGGCCGTTTCCTTTTTATTACTCGATCAATACCCTCTCTCCTCTGACGGAGCCCCTTTCCGCCACCACTTGGAAAACCCACCGCCCCCAGCTATTCTTGCCATCATCCATGTGCATGGTTATTTACATACCACACATATGTTTTTTTAGTAAAAAAATGCAAGTGCGGTCTTAATTCTTTTCTAAAAGTGTTGATTGGGCCTTAATTCTTTCAAAATGCATATCTGAGTCCCAAATCTTTTTAAGTTGTTCATCCGAGGTCCTAATCCCGTCTGCCCCCGGCTAACCAGCTTGCGTGGCGCTTTGACCAGGCCACGTAGACAGCAGAGGGCCCAGGCGGGATAACGACCGACCGTGAATATTTGCAGAAAAACCCTCTAACCCTAATTCCCTTTCATTCGCGGTCCGTTCCTCTTCCCCACCCCTCTCCTCTCCCTCTCTAGCGAAAAAAGGGGATCGACGGCGGCGACGCTGCTCCGGTACTGATGACATTTGTTTGTCGATCATAAAGATATGACATTTGACAATGTAACTGATGACATTCATGTTAGTGGTACATCTGATCTTCCTCCTGTACTAAGCCCTAAGTCTCCTCAATTTAATACTGGAATTAGGGGCAGTCCTAGGTTTAATGTTAAAGCTCAGAAAGGCAATCTCAACCAGTGTCATGCAGGCAACAACAATGTAGGCAGTAACAGTGTTCCACCAATGGCACAAAGTGTTAGCCATGAGCTCAGAAGAAGCAAGAGAAAGCTTGTGGTAGAAGAAGAAATTCCCAATGAAAAAGACAGTGACAGTGATGACAGTGAGTGGGATTCAAACTGGGTTGACTTTGACAATGAAGTAGGTAAATATGATGATGATCTTTATGAAGAATGGGTGGATGACAAATTTGAGCAGAAGAAAAAGAAGAAATCCAAATGGGAGCAGGACAGTGACTATGAATCTGATGAGTTGCAAGAGTTAGAAGATTCAAAGCTTGAAGAGAGTGATTCAGCAGAGGAAGTGGAAGTAGTTGATGCTCAAGGAAGGAAAAAAGGAAGAAGAAAATGAAGCTCAAAAAGTGGAGGCCAGAGAACATGAAAGAAGTGAAATTTCACATAGGCATGGTGTTCTTGACCGTGACGGAACTGAGGGCAACAATTCAAGAGTACATTGTGAAACAAAGAGAGCAAATACAGTACATAAAAAATAATAAACAGATAGTAAGGGCAGGCTGTGTTGGTGATTGTCCCTGGTTCTTATTTGCTGCACCTGATAGCAGGACAAAATCTTGAGTTGTGAAGAAGTATGCGGGACAACATACATGTGAAGAGAGTGGGCACTGAAGCAATTCACATCAAGATATCTGGCTACCAAGTATGTGGAGACATTCAGAACATATGAGAAGATGTCCTTGTAGAACTTTGCCAGGCTTGTTCAGTTGGACTACAATGTGCTTTCTACTAGAATCAATTTAGCAAAAATTGCACTGAAGCAAATAAATGGAGATGAACTAGAAAAGTACAATTTACTTTGGGACTTTGCAACTAAAGTTAGAAGGTCAAATCCTGGAAGAACAATGTTTGTGAATGCAAAAGATGGAGTTTTTGAGAATTGTTACATGTCATTGGATGCATGCAAGAGAGGTTTCTTACTTGCTTGCATGCCAATTATATGCATTGATGGGTGCCACATTAAGAACAAGTATGGTGGAGTGATGTTGACAGCTGTTGGAGTTGATCCCAATGATTGTATCTTTCCCATTGCAATTGCCATAGTTGAAGTGGAATATACTGATACATGGAAGTGAACAGACAAAAGGAAGAGTGCTCATGTAGGGCCTGACAGCTGTCTGGAATTCCATGTAGACATGGAGTGGCATGTCTAAGGTATGAGAGGATTAAGCGAGAAGATGTGGTAAACAAGTGCTACAACATTCAGGTTTTCAAAAGCTGCTTACAGTAAAATCATAATGCCATGTAGTGATCCTAGAGTGTGGCCAAAAACAAGTGGCCCTCCAATGGCACCACCCAAATATAAGAAGCAAGTTGGCAAGCCTGGGAAAAAAAAGGAGGAAGAACCCACATGTGACGCCCGGATATTTAAGCTACAGTAATTCTCCGCTAATGATGCCACATCACTTCGATTACTGTTGCTAATCTCACGTTAGTTCGAAACTGATTCTAATTCAAATCCAAAATCAAGCAAATAATAAAAGTTTTCAAATATTAAAATTAAAATGTTCGGAGTGAACCAAATATTGCATAGATAATTACGATGGAGAAACCACACCTTTATAAAATGTTTAAATAATATGAGATGAATAAAATAGCAGCAAAAACAATTATTTAAATACCTTTTGTAATTAATAAAATGTCAAACTAATTTATTGAGGACTGGACTTTTTGAGTATGGACTAAGTTGAAATACTAATTTACATACTAAGTATATATTTTACTAAAACTAAAATAATAGGATACAAAACTATAACAGAAAAAGTAAAATATATAAAAAGTAAAAACAAAACAAAAGAAAGGACCCCCCCCTTGGGACCAGCATGTCGGTGGCCATCGGCCAACCAGGCTGCCCACTGCCCACCCGCCCAGCCTATATGGCCTACCTCTCCATCCCCCGAACCTTAGACCCCCAACCCCGTTCCTCTCCTTCCTTGCTCCCCACCCGCCGCCACACACTCGCGCACACATCAGGCAGCGCCCAGCCCCGTGCGCCTCCTACCTCCCGCCCCGTCGCCCGCCTCTGACGACCAACGGCGCCCCTCCTGGCATCCTTCCTCTCTCTCCTGCACTGCGCCCTTCATCCCCAAGCTCTATGCGCTCCATCCATGGTCGCCCCGACTCCTGCCGCAACGTCGCCGTCTCGCTCCGGCGAGCCGGGAAACCACGCGCCCACCTCGCCGGAGCACGTCGCCGCCTCGACCACGACGCCGCTGTCCTCTCCGTCGTCGCCCTGTCGTCCCCGTACTCCTCCCCGAATGACCTCCACGCACCTCGACGCCCCCCTGCTCACCAATGCCGGTGAGGACCCGTTCGTCCTCCCCTTTCCCCTGCTCGTCGTCGCGGTCGCTATCGTTGCTCCCGTGAGCCCCTTGGTCACGCGCCATCCCTGCCCCGACCGCGAACTCGCCGCCCCCACTGCCGTGCCCGCGCTTTGCCATGGCCCCGTCCCGCGTGCGAAGCTCCGCTTTCGTCGGGCAGCGCCATTGCCAGCGCGCCGTCGCCCTCCCACAATGCTCCTCTCGTCGCTGCAGCCCCATGGCGCCCATCATGTTGCCAGCCTTTGGCTCCCGGCGGGTCTTGGCCGTGAACCCCGCATCCTGCGCCGCCTCGCTGGCCATGCCCCCTCACCGCGCCATAAATCGCCTCGGCCGGCGCCGGGTTCGCCCATTAGGCGCCTGGTGGCTGCGCTTGTCATCGCCCTTTTATTGCAACTGAAGGCTGGCGCCCGCTAAAACCCCAACAAGAATGACGGAGGCCCTGCCTCAAGAACGATTTTATAAAAAAAGGAATTTTAAAAAATAAAAATAAAATAATAATAATTAAAATAATTAATTAATTAAAGAATTAATTAACTTAATTAATTCGGTATTAGTTTAACCTAATCATTTTAGTTAACTAATTAATCCTAAGCCCTAATTAAGCCTAAACAGTGTATGACAGGTGGGTCCCACTGGACCCACACGTCAGTTTGACCAGTCAACAACCCTGTTGACTGCTGACCTCATGCTGACGTCATGATGACGTCAGCAAGCACTATTCTGGATAATGTTGCATTAAAATAATTAATAATAAATTAGAAAATGATTTAAAACTTTGAAATTACTATTAAATAAACCGTAGCTCGGATGAAAATACTTTGTACATGAAATTTGCTCAGGACGACGAGACGAATCCGAATACGCAGCCCGTTCGTCTGCCACGCGTCCCTAGCATAGTGAACCTGCAACATTTCACCTCCGGTTCATTTGTCCGGAATCGCGAAACACCGGGGACACATTCCCGGATGTTTTCCCCCTTTGCCGGTAACACCTCCTACTGCGTTAGGTCACCTCTAGCACCGCGTATTGCCATGTTACGCTTTGTGATGCTTTGATTGTTCTGTTATTTATTGTGTTCCCCCTCCGTTACTTCTTTTCGGTAGACCCCGATGGCTGCCGGTGAAACCCAGTTCGACTACGGTGTTGATGACCCGTCCTTCTTGCCAGAGCAACCAGGCAAGCCCCCCCCCTTGATCACCAGATATCGCCTATTCTTCTCTATACTGCTTGCATTAGAGTAGTGTAGCATGTTACTGTTTCCCGTTAATCCTATGCTGATGCATAGCCTGTCCTTGCTACTATTGTTGTTACCTTTACCTGCAATCCTACATGCTTAGTATAGGATGCTAGTATTCCATCTGTGACCCTACATTCTTGCCCGTCTGTTGTGCTATACTATCGGGCCGTGATCACTCGGGAGGTGATCACGGGTATATACTATATACTTTATACATGATACATGTGGTGACTAAAGTTGGGTCGGCTCGTGGAGCACCCGCGAGTGATTCACGGATTGGGGGCTGAAAGGACCTTTGTCCCGACGACCCTCTGGGTGGATCTTTGTGGCGGAGCGACAGGGCAGGTTGAGACTACCTAGGCGAGAGGTGGGCCTGGCCCTGGTCGGCGTTCATGGTTACTTTAAAATAACACGCTTAACGAGTTCTTGGTATTTGATCTGAGTTGGGTCGTTGACCCTATACGCACTATGTCGGGAACGTAGTAATTTCAAAAAATTTCCTACGCACACGCAAGACCATGGTGATGGCATAGCAACGAGAGGGAGAGTGTACGCCCACGTACCCTCGTGAGACCGAAAGCGAAGCGTTATAACAACGCGGTTGATGTAGTCGTGCGTCTTCACGATCCGACCGATCCAAGCACGAACGTCACGGCACCTCCGAGTTACGCACACGTTCAGCTCGATGGCGATCCCGGACTCGATCCAGCAAAGTGTCGGGATGAGTTCCACAAGACGACGGCGTGGTGGCGATGATGATGCTCCACCGACGCGGGGCTTCGCCTAAGCTCCGCGACGATATGACTTCTCCGGCGCAGGCTTCGCCTAAGCTCCGCGACGATATGACCGAAGTGGAATATGGTGGAGGGGGGCACCGCACACGGCTAAGGAACGATCCGTAGATTAACTTCTGTGTCATGGGGTGCCCCCCTGCCCCCGTATATAAAGGAGCAAAGGGGGGGTGCGGCCGGCCCTAGGGAGGCGCTGGAGGAGTCCTACTCCCCGGGAGTAGGACTCTCCCCTCTCCTAGTTGGAGTAGGATTGGGGAGGGAAGAGGGAAGGCGCGCCCCTCGCCTTGTCCTATTCGGACTAGAGGGGAGGGGGCGCGCCTGCCCCGGGCCCTTCCTCTTCTCCTTGTGGCCCATTAAGGCCCATATACCCCGGGGTTCCAGTAACCCCGGTGTTTGATAACTTCTGTTTTCATTCGAACCCTTCCAAGTCCAAACATAAGCTTCCAATATATCAATCTTTATGTCTCGACCATTTTGAGACTCCTCGTCATGTCCGTGATCATATCCGGGACTCGAACAACCTTGGTACATCAATACTTATAAACTCATAATGAGCATCATCGAAGCGTTAGCGTCACGGACCCTACGGGTTCGAGAACTATGTAGACATGACCTAGAACCATTCTCGGTCAATAACCAATAGCGGAACCTGGATGCTCATATTGGTTCCTACATATTCTCTGAAGATCTTTATCGGTCAAACCGCATAACGACATACGTTGTTCCCTTTGTCATCGGTATGTTACTTACCCGAGATTCGATCGTCGGTATCCAATACCTAGTTCAATCTCGTTACGGTAAGTCTCTTTACTCGTTCCGTAATACATCATCTCACAACTAACTCATTAGTTGTAATGCTTGCAAGGCTTAAGTGATGTGTATTACCGAGAAGGCCCAGAGATACCTCTCCGACAATCGGAGTGACAAAACCTAATATCGAAATCGCCAACCCAACAAGTACCTTTGGAGACACCTGTAGTACTCCTTTATAATCACCCGATTCGTTGTGACGTTTGGTAGTACCAAAGTGTTCCTCCGTAAACGGAGTTGCATAATCTCATAGTTACGAGGAACATGTATAGGTCATGAAGAAAGCATTAGCAATATACTAAGCGATCAAGTGCTAAGCTAACGGAATGGGTCAAGTCAATCAGATCATTCTCCTAATGATGTGATCCCGTTAATCAAATGACAACTCATGTCTATGGTTAGGAAACATAACCATCTTGATTAACGAGCTAGTCAAGTAGAGGCATACTAGTGACACTCTGTTTGTCTATGTATTCACACATGTATTATGTTTCCGGTTAATACAATTCTAGCATGAATAATAAACATTTATCATGAAATAAGGAAATAAATAATAACTTTATTATTGCCTCTAGGGCATATTTCCTTCATCTCCCACTTGCACTAGAGTCAATAATCTAGTTCACATCATCATGTGACTCAACACTAATATTCACATCGTATGTGATTAACACCCATAGTTCACATCGTCATGTGACCAACACCCAAAGGGTTTACTAGAGTCAATAATCTAGTTCACATCGCTATGTGATTAACACCCAAAGAGTACTAAGGTATGATCATGTTTTGCTCGTGAGAGAAGCTTAGTCAGCAGTCTCACATTGAGCCGTATGTATTTTGCAAATATTCTATGTCTACAATGCTCTTGCGGAGCTACTCTAGCTAATTGCTCCCACTTTCAATATGTATCCAGTTGAGACTTAGAGTCATCTGGATTAGTGTAAAAGCTTGCATCGATGTAACTCTTTCTGACGGGCTCTTTTATCACCTCCATAATCGAGAAATATTTCCTTAGTCCTCACTAAGGATGTTCTTGACCAACGTCCGATGATCTACTCCTAGATCACTATTGTACTCCTTCCCAAATTGAGCAAGGTATACAATAGGTGCGGTACATAGCATAGCATACTTTATAGAACCTATGGTGAGGCATAGGGAATGACTTTCATTCTCTTTTCTATTTTCTGCCGTGGTCGGGATTTGAGTCTTACTCAATTTCACACCTTTGCAACACAGGCAAGAACTCTTTCTTTGACTGTTCCATTTTGAACTATTTCAAACTCTTGACAAGGTAGGTACTTATTGAAAAACTTATCAAGCGTCTTGAGCTATCTCAATAGATCTTGATGCTTAATATGTAAGCAGCTTTACCGAGGTCCTTTCTTTGAAAAAACTCCTTTCAAATACTCCTTTATGCTTTGCAGAATAATTCTACATTATTTCCGATCAACAATATGTCATTCACATATACTTATCGAAATCTTGTAGTGCTCCCACTCACTTTCTTGTAAATACAGGCTTCACCGTAAGTCTGTATAAAACTATATGCTTTGATCAACTTATCAAAGAGTGTATTCCAACTCCGAGATGCTTGCACCGGTCCATAGATGGATCATTGGAGCTTGCACATTTTGTTAGCACCTTTAGGATTGACAAAACCTTCTGGTTGCATCATATACAACTCTTCTTTAATAAATCCATTAAAGAATGTAGTTTTGACATCCATTTGCCAGATTTCATAAAATGTGGCAATTGCTAACATGATTCGGACAGACTTAAGCATCGCTACTGATTGAGAAAATCTCATTGTAGTCAACACCTTGAACTTGTCGAAAACCTTTTTGCGACAAGTCGAGCTTTGTAGATAGTAACACTACTATCAGCATCTGTCTTCCTCTTGAAGATCCATTTATATAATATGGCTTGCTGATCATCGAGCAAGTCAATCAAAGTTCATACTTTGTTCTCATACATGGATCCTATCTCAGATTTCATGGCCTCAAGCCATTTCGCGGTATCTGGGCTCATCATCGCTTCCTCATAGTTCGTAGGTTCATCATGGTCTAGTAACATGACTTCCAGAACATGATTACCGTACCACTCTGGTGTGAATCTTATTCTGGAAGACCTACGAGGTTTGGTAGCAACTTGATCTGAAGTTTCATGATCATCATCATTAACTTCCTCACTAATTGGTGTAGGAATCACTGAAACTAATTTCTGTGATGAACTACTTTCCAATAAGGGAGAAGGTACAATTACCTCATCAAGTTCTACTTTCCTCCCACTCACTTCTTTCGAGAGAAACTTCTTCTCTATAAAGGATCCATCTTAGCAACGAAAAACTTGCCTTCGGATCTGTGATAGAAGGTGTACCCAATAGTTACCTTTGGGTATTCTATGAAGACGCACTTCTCCGATTTGGATTCGAGCTTATCAGGTGAAAACTTTTTCACATAAGCATCACAACTCCAAACTTTTAAGAAACGACATCTTAGGTTTACTGCTAAACCATAGTTCATACGGTGTCATCTCAACGGATTTAGATGGTGCCCTATTAAACGTGAATGCAGCTATCTCTAATGCATAACCCCAAAACGATAGTGGTAAATCGGTAAGATACATCATAGATCGCACCATATCCAATAAAGTGCGGTTACGATGTTCGGACACACCATTATGTTGTGGTGTTTCATGTGGCGTGAGCTGTGAAACTATTCCACTTTGTTTTAATTGAATACCAAACTCGTAACTCAAATATTCATCTCCACGATCAGATCGCAGAAATTTTATTTTCTTGTTACGATGATTTTCCACTTCACTCTGAAATTCTTTGAACTTTTCAACTATTTCAGACTTATGTTTCATCAAGAAGATATACCCATATCTACTCAAATCATCATGTGAAGGTTAGAAAATAACGATACTTGCCACGAGCATCAACACTCATTGGATCGCATACATCGGTATGTATTATTTCCAATGAGTCGAGAGTTTGTTCCATTGTTCCGAGAAGCGGAGTTTTAGTCATCTTGCCCAAAGCGGCACGGTTCGCAAGCATCAAATGATTCATAACCAAGTGATTTGAAAATCCATCTTTATGGAGTTTCTTCATGCGCTTTACACCGATATGACCCCAAGCGGCAAGTGCCACAAATAAATTGCACTATCATTATTAACTTTACATCTTTTGGTTTCAATATTATGAATATGTGTATCACACGATCGAGATCCAACAAACCATTTTCATTGGGTGTATGACCATAGAAGGTTTTATTCATGTAAGCAGAACAATAATTATTCTCTAATTTACATGAATAACCGTATTGCAATAAACATGATCAAATCATATCCATGCTCAAGCATAAGCGCCAAATAACATTTATTTAGGTTCAACACTAATCCCGATAGTATAGGAGTGTGCGATGATGATCATATCAATCTTGGAACTACTTCCAACACTCATCGTTACTTCCCCTTCAACTAGTTTCATTTATTACGTAACTCCTGTTTGAGTTACTAATCTTAGCAACCGAACAAGTATCAAATACTCGGGGCTACTATAAACACTAATCTCGATAGTATAGGGAGTGTGCGATGATGATCATATCAATCTTGGAACTACTTCCAACACTCATCGTCACTTCCCCTTCAACTAGTTTCATTCATTCTGCAACTCCGTTTGAGTTACTACTCTTAGCAACCGAACCAGTATCAAATACCGAGGGTTGCTACGAACACTAGTATAATACACATCAATAATCTGTATATCAAATATACCTTTGTTCACTTTGCCATCCTTCTTATCCGCCAAATACTTGGGGTAATTCCGCTTCCAGTGACCAGTTCCATTGCAGTAAAAACACTTAGTCTCAGGCTTAGGTCCAGACTTGGGCTTCTTCACTCGAGTAGCAACTTGCTTGCCGTTCTTTTTGAAGTTCCCCTTCTTCCCTTTGCCCTTTTCCTTGAGACTAGTGGTCTTGTCAACCATCAACACTTGATGTTTTTTCTTGATTTCTACCTTCGCCGATTTTAGCATCGCGAAGAGCTTGGGAATTGTTTTCATCATCCCTTGCATACTATAGTTCATCACAAAGTTCTAGTAACTTAGTGATGGTGACTAGAGAATTCTGTCAATCACTATCTTATCTGGAATATTAACTCCCACTTGATTCAAGCGATTAAAGTACCCAGACAATCTGAGCACATGCTCACTAGTTGAGCGATTCTCCTCCATCTTTTAGCTATAGAACTTGTTGGAGACTTCATATCTCTCAACTCGGGTATTTGCTTGAAATATTAACTTCAACTCTGGAACATCTCATATGGTCCATGACGTTCAAAACGTCTTTGAAGTCCCGTTCTAAGCGTTTAAGCGTGGTGCACTAAACTATCAAGTAGTTATCATATTGAGCTAGCCAAGCGTTCATAACGCCGCAGATCGCTCCTGCAATAGGTCTGTCACCTAGCGGTGCATCAAGGACATAATTCTTACGTGCAGCAATGAGGATAAACCTCGGATCACGGATCCAATCCGCATCATCGCTACTAACATTTTTCAATACAATTTTCTCTAGGAACACATATAAAAACATAGGGAAGCAACAACGCGAGCTATTGATCTACAACATAATTTGCAAAATACTACCGGGACTAAGTTCATGATAAATTTAAGTTTAATTAATCATATTAAAAACCTCCCACTTAGGCAGACATCTCTCTAGTCATCTAAGTGATTCGTGATCCAAATCAACTAAACCATGTCCGATCATCACGTGAGATGGAGTAGTTTCAATGGTGAACATCACTATGTTGATCATATCTACTATATGATTCACGCTCGACCTTCGGTCTCCGTGTTCCGAGGCCATATCTGTTATATGCTAGGCTCGTCAAGTTTAACTTGAGTATTCGCGTGTGCAACTGTTTTGCACCGTTGTAGATGGACGTAGAACTTATCACACCCGATCATCACGTGGTGTCCGGGTACTCGAACTTTGGCAGCGGTGCATACTTAGGAGAACACTTCTTGATAATTTTAGTGAGAGATCATCTTATAATGCTACCGTCAATCAAAGCAAGATAAGATGCATAAAGGATAAACATCACATGCAATCAATATAAGTGATATGATATGGTCATCATCATCTTGTGCTTTGTGATCTCCATCGCCAAGCACCGTCATGATCACCATCGCCACGGCGCGACACCTTGATCTCCATCGTAGCATCGTTGTCGTCTCGCCAACTATTGCTTCTACGACTATCGCTACTGCTTAGTGATAAAGTAAAGCAATTACATGGCTTTGCATTTCATACAATAAGCGACAACCATATGGCTCCTGCCGATTGCCGATAACCGGTTACAAAACATGATCATCTCATACAATAAATATAGCATCACGTCTTGACCATATCACATCACAACATGCCCTGCAAAAACAAGTTAGGCGTCCTCTACTTTGTTGTTGCAAGTTTTACGTGGCTGCTACGGGCTGAGCAAGAACCGTTCTTACCTACGCATCAAAACCACAGCGATAGTTTGTCAAGTTGGTGCTGTTTTAACCTTCGCAAGGACCGGGCGTAGCTACACTCGGTTCAACTAAAGTGAGAGAAAGCGACACCGCCGGTCACCTTTAAGCAACTAGTGCTCAAGCGGTGAAACCAGTCTCGCGTAAGCGTCTGCGTAATTCGGTCCGGGCGCTTCATCTCACAATACCGCCGAACCAAAGTATGACATCTTTGGTAAGCGGTATGACTTATATCGCCCACAACTCACTTGTGTTCTACTCGTGCACATGACATCAACGCATAAAACCAGGCTCGGATGCCTTTGCCGGGGGCGTAGTAATTTCAAAAATTTCCTCGCACACGCATGACCATGGTGATGGCATAGCAGCGAGAGGGAGAGAGTGTCGTCCACGTACCCTCGTGAGACCGAAAGCGGACGCGTTATAACAACGCGGTTGATGTAGTCGACGTCTTCACGATCCGACCGATCCAAGCACCGAGCGTCACGGCACCTCCGAGTTACGCACACGTTCAGCTCGATGGCGATCCCGGACTCCGATCCAGCAAAGTGTCGGGGATGAGTTCCGCAGCACGACGGCGTGGTGGCGATGATGATGCTCCACCGGCGCAGGGCTTCGCCTAAGCTCGCGACGATATGACTTCTCCGGCGCAGGCTTCGCCTAAGCTCATGACGATATGACCGAAGTGGAATATGGTGGAGGGGCACCGCACACGGCTAAGGAACGATCCGTAGATCAACTTCGTGTCATGGGGTGCCCCTGCCTCGTATATAAAGGAGCAAAGGGGGTGCGGCCGGCCCTAGGGAGGCGCGCTGGAGGAGTCCTACTCCCACGGGAGTAGGACTCTCCCCTCTCCTAGTTGGAGTAGGATTGGGGAGGGGAAGAGGGAAGAGGCGCCGCCCCTCTCCTGTCCTATTCGGACTAGAGGGGAGGGGCGCTGCCTGCCCTGGCCGGCCCTTCCTCTTCTCCTTGTGGCCCATTAAGGCCCATATACCCCCGGGGTTCCGTAACCCCGGTGTTCAATAACTTCTGTTTTCATTGGAACCCTTCGAAGTCCAAACATAGGCTTCCAATATATCAATCTTTATGTCTCGACCATTTGAGACTCCTCGTCATGTCCGTGATCATATCCGGGACTCGAACAACCTTGAGTACATCAATACTTATAAACTCATAATGAATGTCATCGAAGCGTTAAGCGTGCGGACCCTACGGGTTCGAGAACTATGTAGACATGACCTAGAACCATTCTTGGTCAATAACCAATAGCGGAACCTGGATGCTCATATTGGTTCCTACATATTCTCTGAAGATCTTTATCCGTCAAACCGCATAACGACATACGTTGTTCCTTTGTCATCGGTATGTTACTTACCCGAGATTCGATCGTCGGTATCAATACCTAGTTCAATCTCGTTACCGGTAAGTCTCTTTACTCGTTCGTAATACATCATCTCACAACTAACTCATTAATTGTAATGCTTGCAAGGCTTAAGTGATGTGTATTACCGAGAAGGCCAGAGATACCTCTCCGACAATCGGAGTGACAAAACCTAATCTCGAAATCGCCAACCCAACAAGTACCTTTGGAGACACCTGTAGTACTCCTTTATAATCACCCGATTCGTTGTGACGTTTGGTAGTACCAAAGTGTTCCTCCGTAAGCAGGAGTTGCATAATCTCATAGTTACAGGAACATGTATAGGTCATGAAGAAAGCATTAGCAATATACTAAACGATCAAGTGCTAAGCTAACGGAATGGGTCAGGTCAATCAGATCATTCTCCTAATGATGTGATCCCGTTAATCAAATGACAACTCATGTCTATGGTTAGGAAACATAACCATCTTCGATTAACGAGCTAGTCAAGTAGAGGCATACTAGTGACACTCTGTTTGTCTATGTATTCTATGTATTATGTTTCCGGTTAATACAATTCTAGCATGAATAATAAACATTTATCATGAAATAAGGAAATAAATAATAACTTTATTATTGCCTCTAGGGCATATTTCCTTCACACTAACCGCCACGTGGGACAAGATATGGGCAACCGGCGTCATGGTATCGTGAAGCTCTTTTGGCGTCGGATCGGCGTGCTAGCGCGGATTGGACTGGAGCGTCTACTAGGCTGGAGTGCGCTTTCGGCCGCCCTACATAGCGTGTGGTGTGCAATGGGCGATGGGCGGACCCTGCGCCATAGGATTTAGACCGCGTCTTGACCTCTGTTGAGCCTAGGTGGGGCTCTGACGTGTTGATCTCCGAGGCGGACATGACCCGGGAAAGTGTGCCCGGCGGAGGGATCGGCGTGTCGGGTAATGTGGTGCACCCTGCAGGGAAGTTTATCTATTGAATAGCCGTGATCTTGATAATGGGGCGACTTGAGTTGTACCTTGACCTTATGACATCTAGAACTGGATACTTAATAAAACACACCCTTCCAAGTGCGAGATATAACCCGGTGATCGCTCTCTAACAGGCAACAAGGGAGGATCGCGGGTAGGATTATGCTATGCGATGCTACTTGGAGGACTTGATCTACTCTCTTCTACATCTTTGCAAGGCAGAGGCTGCGGAAGCATAGTCTTGATAGGATTAGTTATCCCCTCTTATTACGGCATTCTGCAGATTCGGTCCATCGATATGGCCCTTACACATATACCCATGCATATGTAGTGTAGCTCCTTGCTTGCGAGTACTTTGGATGAGTACTCACGGGTCTTTTCTCCCTCTTTTCCCCTTTCCCTTCTACGGTTGCGCAACCAGATCTTTGGAACCAGGGCGAGGCGCCACCGTCGGCAGCGGCTCCTACAACACCGGAGGTGCCTACTACTACGTGCAGCCCGCGGCGGCGACCGGGGAGTAGTTTAGGAGGATCGAGGCGGGAGGCTGCGCCTCTTCGATCTGTATCCTAGTTTGTGCTAGCCTTCTTAAGGCAAACTTGTTTAACTTATGTCTGTACTCAGATATTGTTGCTTCCGCTGACTCGTCTATGATCGAGCACTTGTATTCGAGACCTCGAGGCCCCTGGCTTGAATTATGATGCTTGTATGACTTATTTTCATTTTTAGAGTTGTGTTGTGATATCTTCCCGTGAGTCCCTGATCTTGATCGTACACGTTTGCGTGTATGATTAGTGTATGATTGAATCGGGGGCGTCACTAGTTGGTATCAGAGCCGGCTGCCCGTAGGAATCCCCCTTTCCAACTCCTTGGCCGAAGTCGAGTCTAGACATTACACAACTTTTACTAACATGGCTGTGTGCCTTACAGGCCCACGTCTCCATTGGGTGGCAATAGGATCTTTTATCCCTCGTCTATACTCTGGGACTCTGATCTCTCTTCTATTCGGGTTAAATGATTTTACTAACGCCGACTCTAGGTTCTCGTAACTACTTCCACCCGGAGAGCCCCTTACTCCAGATGATTACTTGGTCCACCGAAGGATTTCGAAGATACTCTCCGATGTTCTCTCGAGACTTTGAGTCTGATGCTTTTGCAATTCCCTACCACCGAAATATCCCTATGGATAATTACATACACTTGCTGTTCTTACTTTTATTCCCAGTTGATATTGTTATAACAAGATACCCTGAAATCCCCTCTATTGTTCCAAGAATATTTTGTGCCTACTGCCTTGCAGTTCCTTGCCGCCTGAATACCCCTACGGATAATTTCTCACCCTTGTCGAGTATCCGTTCTTTACTAGTTGCTCATATGATTCACAAGATACATGGAAATACTATCCGATCTTTTGAGAATCCTCAGCAGCCTATGGCTCTTGAAATTCTTGTCTGCCTGCATTATGGTTAATTCCAAATGCCTAGCAATATTCATTGACGCCCTTTGCCTATATCATCTTGGGTCCCTTGATTCAATATGTTGCGAATGTTTGCAATCCCTAATCAGATCCTAGAATTCATCCTTTCGGCTCAAACGCCATTTTGAGCATGAGCTGGTTCTTGATCAATCAACTGCCGTCGATTGTACCCCTAAGTCTATTCAAATTATCCATCCTTTATCAGAGAGTTTGCTTCTGACCCGTTGATTGGGAAATCTTGATTCCCCTTTGCATTTGAGCTTGAATTAGTTAGTTGTTTCTATAATCAGATCTCCTTGCATTCTTTCTTCTTCTGGTTGAGTACCGATGCTCACATCAGATCCCTTATGGACCCCTAGATCATTTGTTCGATTTTGTCCGACGTTGTCCTTCATATTCATCAACCTTGTGAGCCTTTCATCGGATACATAATGCCTTTGGTAAATTGTATCCCCTGCTTTTGGCAACCATGCTCTGCTCTCGAGCTTGAGTAATTCGCTCCTGAAGTTTGTGGTATGTGTTCATAAGATGCCCCGATGGGTTAAACCTATGCCTTCCTTACTCTGTGTGAACCCGAAAGATTTCACGAGTCATACTTATCTGGTATTGCATCAGGTAAAACTTTGAACAACTAATGTCATTTTCGAAAAGCGAGAGGTGAACGGAATGTTATACATTGAAGAAGTGGGAGTTGACCTTGAACTTTGTGTTCATGCCCATGGACACGATGTAGATCCTATCATGGAAGCTTCTTGTAATAATAACTATTTTCTTGATAAATATCATCTAGTATCTGTGAATTGATCCTTTGCAACCGTGGTTCCGCCAATGATTGTTCTTCTTTGATCCATTTCTCGGACAAGTTAAAGCACTTGTCTTCTACAGATCAATATGCATGCCCAACCTCTATTATGATCTACCTTCGAGTATTACCCCTGGTATCTCGAGGATATCATGCCATTGCACTACATCTTATGAACTTTTGATGAAGTACTACCTTTCCCTGTCAATGTCACTTCATGGGTTCTGGGTTGTTGGTCAACCGAGAACACCGATAAGTGGATCGATTCCGCACTCTGATTCAATAACTCTAAGTAATTTTCATTGCTTATGAGTTTAATAATCCTTCAAGTTATTCATAGCTTGATCGGCTATATCATTATCGTGCAACTTTTAACTGTGCTACCTGGTCCTTCTTCTCGAAGCACAATTTTCGACGATGAGCTAAGCTTACGTTGATTTTCCTCGTCATATCATTTCGCCTTGAACAGCAAGCTTGATTTTGAGTTTGTGTCTTACTCGTGGTTCCATAACCTTTTGCTTCATCATTCCTTTGACTTGATGTCATCGCCGATCGATTACATCTTCATGAAATCCCTTGACAATTGTGTTATGATCATCATCAGCATTCTGAGCTTTTCCAGGATATCAATCGAATCCTTGATGAGAGATATCATCCTTTCCCCCTTGCTGATTGTGTTAACATCGACAACATTCTTGCATTTCCGCAACACAAAACTGGTTCACAATTTGTGTTGTACCTTGAGTTCCTTGCCATCCAACTTATGTTATGTTTTACCTCGGAGTATTACCATCTCTTTTTGTCAAGAATGTGGTGAGAATTTCACCACCTCTTAAGAATTCTTGATATAATAATACTTCTCGCCATATCCGTTCATGCCTTGGTCCCCGTGTTGTTTTTAACCGGAATACCGACAATTGAGCTATGATGTGTGAAGTCAAAAGTTCTAGTAACCCTATTACTTTGAAGTTAATGGTCGACAGTTCATTCTTAGACCATTGGTTATTGAAACACCATTTTGAAATCGTTCATGCTACCTAAGCCCATATCTCGGGTGTACCTTTCAACCAATGTTTATTTGTGTATGTTTTCCTCGAGCATACCTCATAATATCATTGATTTGACAAATGTTATCTCCTTGTTCACATAATTGTGGAAATCCATCTTTTGGAAATCTCGTTGAATCGTCACTGAGTTCATAAACCACCTCCTCATCCTCTCCTTGGTTTACTGATGAACTCTGGTTTCGGTACTTGCTTCCATAGTTCATTTCCCGAGAATCATATAATGTCATCTCGTCAATTGTGTTGCACCTCTTCTTATCAGGCATCCTGAGTCTGAGATATCCTAACACCAATAAGATATGAATCCAGGTCAGATATGATGGTTGGGACGCATTTTCCAAGAGTTATAACGTTGGTCTCCATATGACCCAGTAAGGTGATGTCATGCCTAGCACACCTGGCCGAAGGCCCTATTGTTATAGTTCTTCCTTTTAGCAATGTTATCCATTCTTCCATGAGGAAATTGTAAGACTTATTCTATAAGTTGTTTCCGAGGGATCCTTTGTATCCGTAGTCTGACCTTTGCTTGAAGACCATGTCAATGCTATCTCGAAGCATGTCTATGGTACTCTGATCTTAAATAAGAACATTTGAAGCCCAATGCTAAATGTTTCTTACTCAATTATCCAAACACCGTTGTATGGTTAATGTCATGAAATTTCTCTCCCCTTACCTAAAGGGTTTTCTACATTATATCCTGTCATGGATATCATGCTCTGGTTGTCCTTGGGAAGGATATACCCCTGAAATATGTGTTTAAACACATTTTCCTTTCCATTGTTCTGTTTAATCTGATAATCATATTTTCCTTTCCATTATTTGGTTTAACCTTTCTAGTGATCTATATGATCTAAGAAGTAATATTTCACTGCTTATGTAAACACCTCGGTTTTACAACTCTGTTAGTAAGGCCATGTTACTATTGCTGATGACATTCCGGTAACCACCGATGGACGAGAACTTTGCCTATTGGTCCGCCTCGTTTCAACGAGCAGGAAAATGGTTCTCTTCATCCCTCGCCCTTGGTACCAACGTTGTTGCCGACATAACCGACGGGCTATCCTCTGACATGTCTTTCCATCATAACCATGTAAGATGTCTCCGCTCTTTCTACTTTTAACCCACACGATGGGCCCATAACCCACAGTTCCACAGGATCCACACCTGACTCTCCTGTACACCCTATTGCCAAAGATATTCCTCGCGCTTGACTTCATACGTAAATGACAGGCCACCTACCTAGTGATCTATTCGGGTATCAGGCGCAGTACTTATTCCCATTGCTCTGAATCGCTTTCAAACTTCGTTTCAGGCGACGAACGATTGCCTATGCGCTTGAAAACTCCTAGTTTGCACCTTCTTACTTTGCTCTCGATAATTTTATAAGTTTCAATTCGATAGTTACTTTCCGCGACCTTCCCCGATGTTATCTACCAGATAGTCAACCCTGCAAGGGTCCGTTCTCCCGAAATACCCCTCTTATTTGTTTCGTAAGTACGATGGAGCTCCCGAAGAAAGGATGTCGACTTCATCATGATGGCCTGAAGCAGAGAAATGAAGACATCAACGTAATGGATCGACCTCTTCGAGAAGAGCATCCAAGACCGAGAAGACTCGTTTGAATTTCGTAACCAGAACTTCCCCCCTACACAACCACTTAAATCTTGGGACGAGATTTCTTGTAGTGGAGGAGAATTGTGACGCCCTGATATTTAAGCTACAGTAATTCTCTGCTAATGATGCCACGTCACTTCGATTACTGTTGCTAATCTCATGTTAGTTCGAAACCGATTCTAATTCAAATCCAAAATCAAGCAAACAATAAAAGTTTTCAAATATTAAAATTAAAATGTTTGGATTGAACCAAATATTGCATAGATAATTATGGTGGAGAAACCACACCTTTATAAATTTTTAAATAATATGAGATGAATAAAACAGCAGCAAAAACAATTATTTAAATACCTTTTGTAATTAATAAAATGTCAAACTAATTTATTGAGGACTGGACTTTTTGAGTATGGACTAAGTTGAAATACTAATTTATATACTAAGTATATATTTTACTAAAACTAAAATAATAGGATACAAAACTATAACAGAAAAAGTAAAATATATAAAAAGTAAAAACAAAACAAAAGAAAGGACCCCACTGCTGGGACCCATTCAGTGCCATCAGACCCAGCAGGCCCGGCCTGCCCAGCCCCCCGCCCAGCCTATATGGCCTACCTCTCCATCCCCTGAACCATAGACCCCGAACCCCGTTCCTCTCCTCCCTCGCTCCCCACGCGCCGCCACACACTCGCGCACGCGTCGGGCAGTGCCCAGCCCCGTGCGCCTCCTACCTCCCGCCCCGTCGCCCGCCTCTGACGACCAGTGGCGCCCCTCCTGGCCTCCTTCCTCTCTCTCCTGCACTGCGCCCTTCATCCCCAAGCTCTGCGCGCACCATCCATGGTCACCCCGATTCCTGCCGCAACGTCACCGTCTCCCCTCGCTCCAGCGAGCCGGGAAACCACGCGCCCACCTCGCCAGAGCACCTCGCCGCCTCGACCACGACGCCGCCGTCCTCTCCGTCGTCGCCCTGTCGTCCCCGTCCTCCTCCCCGAACAGCCTCCACGCACCTCGACGCCCCCTGCTCACCAACGCCGGTGAGGACCCATTCGTCCTCCCCTTTCCCCTGCTCGTCGTCGCGGTTGCCATCGTTGCTCCCCTGAGCCCCTTGGTAACACGCCCTTCCTGCCTCTACCGCGAACTCGCCGCCCCCACTGCCATGCCCGCGCTTTGCCATGGCCCCGTCCCGCGTGTGCGAGCTCCGCTCGTCGGGCCGTGCCAGCTGCCGCGCCGTGCGCCCCTCCCGTGTGCTCCTCTTGTTGCTGCAGCCCACGGCCGCCTTGTGCCGCCAGCGCCCTGCGCCCTGCGCTGGCTCCCGGGCGGGTCTGGCCGTGAACCCCGCATCCTGCGCCGCCCTGCCCAGCCATGCCCCCTCACGTGCCGTCGCCTCGGCGGCGCCAGTTCGCCCCATTGGGCGCCCGTGGCTACGCCCATTGGCCTGCACCGCTGCCCGCTAGCGCCGGCGCCCGCTAAGGCCCCCCTGGCCCAATGACAGGAGGGCCCCGCCTCCAGAACGGTTTTATAAAAAAGGAATTAAAAAATAAAAATAAATAAATAATAATTAAAATATTAATTAATTAATTAAAGAATTAATTAACTTAATTAATTATGTATTAGTTTAACCTAATCATTTTAGTTAACTAATTAAGCCTAAGCCCTAATTAAGCCTAAACAGTGTATGACAGGTGGGTCCCACTGGACCCACACATCAGTTTGACCAGTCAACACCCCTGTTGACTGCTGACCTCATGCTGACGTCAGCATGCACTATTCTGGATAATGTTGCGTTAAAATAATTAATAATAAATTAGAAAATGATTTAAAACTTTGAAATTAATAGTAAATAAACCGTAGCTCAAATGAAAATACTTTGTACATGAAATTTGCTCAGGACGACGAGACGAATCCGAATACACAGCCCGTTCGTTTGCCACGCGTCCCTAACATAGTGAACCTGCAACATTTTACCTCCAGTTCATTTGTCCGGAATCGCGAAACACCGGGGACACATTCCCGGATGTTTTCCCCCTTCGCCGGTAACACCTCCTACTGCGTTAGGTCACCTCTAGCACCGCGTATTGCCATGTTACGCTTTGTGATGCTTTGATTGCTCTGTTATTTATTGTGTTCCCCCTCGTTACTTCTTTCCGGTGAGCCCGATGGCTGCGGTGAACCCCTGATTCGACTACGGTGTTGACGACTGTCCTTCTAGCGAGCAACCAGGCAAGCCCGCCCCTTGATCACGGATATCGCCTATTCTTCTCTATCTTGATTGCATTAGAGTAGTGTAGCATATTCTTGTTTTCCGTTAATCCTATCACGATGCATAGCTTTGTCCTTGCTACTACTATTGTTACCTTTACGCAATCCTACATGCTTAGTATAGGATGCTCCTATTCCATCTATGGCCCTCTGCCGCCTGCGAGATGTTACCCAAAGGCTGTGTTGGCTCTTTCCCGGGCGTGGTAAGCATGGGGCCGTGCTCGTGCTCGAGATTACGCGGTGGCGTATCTCATCCGCGATTACGGCGCGCGGCGGCCTCGGCCTCCTCCACCGTTGGCGAAGAAGGCGCCTCGGCACGAGGTGGTTGACTCCCCTGCGCCACCTCGAGGCAGCCGAAGAGCATCGGCCCGCCGCGTCGCCTCCTCGGCTTGGCCCTCAAGGCAGCGATCCACGCCTTGACCTCGGTCTGATCAACCCCAGCCTCTCCTCGAACTCGCGCTCGAGGTTCAAGCGCGCCGTCGCCACTCGGCGTCCGACCTCCTCCAGGACGCGGGCTTCCCGTGCAGCGACCTCATCCTCCGCCCGCGTCACCAAGCGCTCCCTCGTCTCCAAGCGCTCGTACTCGCGCGCGCGTTCGGCGGCTTCAAGCATCAACGCCTCCTCACGCTTCTGGAGCTCCGCCGGGTCGCCGGAGGCCACCTTCATCGACGCGAGGGCTGCCTCGCGCAGCTCCACTGCTCCTCCGATGGTGACACGGGCGAGGAGTTCCCGTGCCCGCTCCTCCGCCGCCTCTCGCCGCTGTTAGCTTCTCGGGCCTCCTCGGCGGCCCGAGAACAGGCCTCCCGAGAGCTGCCGGTAACGCCTTGGCCTCTTCATCGTCAAGATCGCGCTGATGGCGCGCAAGGGCGACAACGCCCTCCAGCTCACGCCTCTCTGCGGCCAGGCGTACCCTCGGCCTCAAGGCGCGCGTCTTCATCAGCGAGATCTTCACCAAGAAGGCTCACCGCGTCAGCCGCCCTTCAAAGAAATCCTTGGCGAAGGGCGCGGCGCTCCCGGGCGCGCTCGTGCACGTCTTCCACACCATCAACCGCCCCAAGCGGGCGCCGGGAGCCACAAATCAGCACTCCCCCCGGGCGGGAGGCTGGGGCTGGCACCAGCTGACGGCGGACACGCCCGCGCCGAAGCCCGGCTGGAGCCAGCCCACCCCAGACGAAGCGCAGGAAGCGCCTCAGCCAATCGCCGTCCACAACCAGGAGAGAAGCCCACGGCAACCTAGCTATGCCATGAGAAGGCTCGCGAAGAAGGGCCTCGACGCGCCTCGGGGCGGTTCGCCCCCCTGATCGCCCTCACCACAAGGGCTCCACTGCTCGGAGCACTCAAAGGCGGGAGGGGGCGAAGCTGAGGGGGATGGCTCCTCACCCGTCTCCGTGAGCTCGGCGGGAAGGGCTGCGAGCAAGGATCGGTACAAGCAGCGAAGGATCGGGAGCTGGAGAAGGAGAAGGCTTACTCGTCAATGGCAAAGTACTTCCCTCTCACTTGTGAAGCGACAAGGTAATCATCGCCCAGGGCCTCCCTTCTCTTCGGAGGGCCTCGAAGTCCATGAGCGACCCTAGATTTGGCGCGAGGGTCGACTGCGGCGAGGAGAAGCATCAAAGCGACTTGCGTCGGGGCGTCCGCTGGCCAGCTGCTGGTTGCCTCACCAAGAGAAGCAGCAGGGGCCTCGGGGGCTTCATCCGCAGGCATTGCGGACGGCTGCCTGCCGCCCTCAGCCACGGCGGCATGAGCCTCAGGAGCTGCTCCCTCATGAGCGTCGCCCGGCGCTGTCACCCAGCGGGGTCCCTTGACCTCGGCAGCTCGTGCCTCCCGCCCGCCACTTGAGGAGGAGTCGCCTTGGCCCATTGGAAGGCGATCACTACCACTGGATTCTCGCGAGGCCCCGGAGGCCGGTGAGGCGCGGCCCCATTCGTCAAAGGCAGGCATCTGGTTCACAAAGTCGCCCCTGTTACGGCGGAGGTGCAGCAAGGCCCCTCCATGCGGATGCCACGGGGTTAGGGTCACCGGTCGGGACCAGAACCTTGTCCTCGGCACTTCAGCGTCAGGTCCTCTTTACGAAGCCTCATACGATCAACAAGCCGCTGAAGGCCCACATCCGGTGGGAGTGGCGTTGGAGAGGAGCGATACAACATAGCAGGAACTCCTTCACCACCTTGGGCGCCGTCCGCCAAGCTTTCTCGGGAACTCAAAGTGGTGCTAGACGAAGGCAAACCGGGGGCCCTCGAGTGTCACTTGGCTGACCTAAGTTGGGGACAGCGGCGAAGATGGCTCCGTCGGCAGGGCTGGGCACCCCAACGTCCACGTCAGCCACCGCTCGCGAAACCCAGCGAGGCGGGGAAGGCTGAAGTCAATTCCTGAAGCTTTGTCTCGGTAGCAGCGATGAAGCTCACGCACCCGAGCATTGAATGGGTCGGCGAGGCACGGGGAGAAGAAGTGGCGCGCAAAGGCAGCCGAAGGAATGATGCCCGTCATTGCCTCACAAGCGAATGCAAATACCGCGAGAAGGGTGATGGATTCGGGACCCGGATGCATCATATGGATCGGTAATGGGAAAGCACGACATTGAAGAAATATGAGAAGGAGGAACCAGTCCTGCCCAAAGGGCATCGGTAATCGGACCTCGGTGGGAATCTGTCAGCGGAGAAGCGAGGCGCAAGCCAGGCCTTCGTCCTCCGCACTCATTGAAGATGGTGGCGGGCGAGCGGACCTCGCCCGGCCCTCTTGGTTGACTATGGCGGCCAATCAGCGGCGAAGTCGCCGTCGTCGGCGGCGGCGGCGGCACAGGTTTCTTCCTTTTCCCTTCCTCGCCGGGGCCATGACGGCAGGAAGGAGATAGAAGGTTCGGGATCGAGTGGATGCAAGAGCTGGAGTTGAGAGAAGGAAGGACGGGGAGCACTCAAGCAGCGAAGGGGAGCGGATGTGTACAGAGCGTGTCCGCCTAGCAAAGCGCGAAATAAGGGGCGTGGGGAACAGTGCATACGTCCAATCAACCGCCACGCGGCGCCCAAAACCATGAGGCTGTTAGGGCCCGTGGCGCCGCACTTGCCCTTCGCCTCTGCTCGGCCAAGTTAAGACACGCCATTGGCCGGGGACTCTGTCGGCGTTCTGGAGCAGGGGTCCCAGACTTGCTGCTGCGGCTGCGGCGTGGCTCAAGGTGGCGATATAACCCATCTTCATCGACACAAGCTCAAGACCCTCGCGAGGCCAAGCCTCATGGCGGACGACGGAAGCTTCCTCACGCACGGCCTCGTCAGGTGGCTCGCGAGGCGGAGAGATCAAGCGGGGTACCTCACGAGGTGCCCATGGCATAAGCCATGACGACCGAGGGTGCGGTGAGGCGCCCGGCCTCTTGAGTCCTTGTTTCCCCTTTGGTGCAAAGGGGGCAAGCGCAGGCAAGGGTATCAAGCAAAGGCAACCATTTCGGTGCAACAAGACCAAGACCAGCTGAACGGCAGGAAGGAGGTCATCGCGAGGCTGTTCTCCCTTTGTATTGTTCATCATCAGCCCCTGAGGCAATCCACCACACCACAAACTGGAGTAGGGTATTACACCACAATGGTGGCCCGAACCAGTATAAACCTCGTGTTCCTTGTGTTGTTCTTTGTGTAGTTTAGATCCTTGCGGCGACAAGGCGTAGGTAGGTTGGAGGTGTGATCTCGCGTGCACCCGAGTTTGAACCTAGAGGTGCGCGAACCGAAATCCATTGAGGCGCCCTCGAGCTGCATTACCCCCAAGCTGCTCGGGCGAGACCGATGGCGCATGCTTTCTCCGCACCTATCTAGTTGGACTTGCTTATCTATGCAACATGCTTGACCTAATCGCTGCTTTCGATTGACACCTACCTTTGGAGCCGCTCGCTCGACGCAGTGCTAGCATGCAGGTCCGTCCACAACACTTGACAAACATGGGTGGCTGAGCTCGGCATGGCAGCCCAGGCGCCACCTCACCGGGCCCTCGGTGCCCCGATCCTCCCTTGGGCGACCAATGGTTGGTGGCAACCATAACAGCGTACCTTGTCTCCCCTTGATTGGTATCGGGGGCTGCTCCGGGACTACTGTTGGTGGCCTCACGAGCCTTCTCTCCTCCTCTCGTGCGATCCGCTTGCGTCAAAGGGGCACACGAGCATCGCGACTCATGGGCTATTTGGCTCTCCGGCCCTCACCCCCAGCCTTGACCCACGGCATCGCGACTGTCATACCAGTGGCGGTGAGCTCGCTCGAGGTCGGGACACGAGGGCGTAGAGCATTAAAAAAAGCGGGGAGAGGGAAAAAAGCTCGAGGTCCCAACCCAGCAACACCGCGATTGCCGTCACACAAACATGGCACCTCAGCAGCGCCGCTCCAAACTGCAAGATAAGTCATGCCATAAACTGAACTACCTCTGCTATTTGAAAGCGGCTCGCCTACTGCTGCTCTGTCACGGCAAAGCCGCTTGCCTTTCTTGCCCTGTGGAGGTTCCTTGAGCGCTAAAGGGGACCTCCTGAGCATCGCGACTCAGGGGCTCTTACTGGACCTTGGGCGCTCACCTCTGGCCTTGACCCACGGCATCGCGACTGTCATACCAGCTGACAGTGAAGCCTACACAGGGGACGGGACTGTCGTATGAGCACCAAGCCCTCGTGATGAAAGAAAGGGGGGCTGAGTTGGGGACGAGCGAGGCATCTCGCGCAATTCATCATAAGGACATAATATTCACAAAAACATGGCGGCGCCTTACATACCCCAGCGGTGCTACTTCAATTCTTTGCAGGAAATAAAGGTGCGAATCCTAAGGAGCGCCTACTCGCGAGGCCTCAGTGGGGCGCCATCATCAGCAGTGGGGCATGGGCACTGTGCCAACCCCATCCAGATCACCGGCGCAGGGAGCCCGGCGCGCCCGCCCGGCTCTGAGCGCGGCTCGAGCTCGGGGGCTCGTAGCTGTCATCGCTCGTCTCCGGAGTCGCCAGAAGCTCGGCAGAGGTGCTGGACCGTCCGTCCCCTTCGCTGCTACTCGAGGAGTTGCTGAGGGAGCGACCGGTGGGCCTAGTCCTCGCGACGACGATGCCACGACCGCCCTTCTCGGGGTAGCATTCCAGCCGGCGCCCTTCCGCGTCGAAGACCTTGAAGAACATCAAGGAAGCGCCATCGTACTCCAGGTGGATCATGAGAGCACCCCTAGTCCGGCAGACCCGGGCGATCTCGCCCCAGCCTCGGGTCATGAAGACCTTGCCCGGAGCGACGACCACAACCTCCGCTCCGGTCGCAGGGGTGCTGTAGCCAGCATCTGCAACCAAAGCTCCGGAGAGCCCCTCTGCGGGATCTCGAAGGCGAAGGAGGGAGGAAGGTGAATCCAAGACTGATGAGGCATGGCGGCGTGGAGCACAAGCTCTCGGGAGGAGCCCTCGGCATGGACTCCGGGAGGAACAACGCGCACCGCCGTGACCCGCCGACGCCGACGGCGGCGTCGTCCGTGGCGCTCGGCGTCAACTCCTTCAGGGCCCTCAATGCGGGCGTACAAGGGCAATGGGAACCCAGAAGGCGGCCGCTTGTACCATGGCCTCGACACCTCCTGCCGGGCGCCCTCATCTCGGTAGCAGAGGACTAGCCGTTTCTTTGGCAGAAGCGGGTCGGGACCCTCTCGGGGGGCCTTTTCTTTCTCTTCTGCGAAGAACCGGTGGATCGGAGCCATTGTCGAAATGTGGAGCAAGGGCAAAGATGGAGAAGAAGGAGAAGCAAGAAGAGATGGAATGGAAGGGCTCGCGCCGTTCCGTACATATAGCCGGGGGAGGCCAACCGTCGGCCTCCACGATCACAGGTAATCATGACCCGCTTTGCATGCGAGGACTTGTCAATTCGATGCGATTGCCGGCGTCACGAGGAAGCATGGGCGCCCATGTCGAGTCAACGCCCGCGGCGCCCAAGGCCGCGAGCTGTTGGGGCCAGCGGCGCGCACTTGCCCTTTGGCTTCTCTGCTAAGCCAAGTCGGTAGCGCCTTGGGCGGGGCTCTTGTCGGCGTTACAGGAGCAGGGTTACCAGACTTGCTTACTGCGGCTGCGGCGTGGCTCGGTGGCCAGTACAGCTCATCTTCATCGACACAAGCTCAAGACCCTCGCGCGGGGCCAAGCCTCATGTGGCGGACGGCAGCTTCCTTAAACGCGGCCTCGTCGGTGGCTCGCGAGGCGGAAGATCAAGCGGGGTACCTCACGAGGTGCCCATAGCGCAAGCCATGACGACCGAGGCGCCCGGTGAGCGCCCGGCCTGCTGTGAGTCCTTGTTTCCCCTTTGGTGCAAAGGGGCAAGCGAGCAAGGGTATCAAGCAAAAACCATTTGGTGCACAAGACCAAGACCGGTGAGCGGCGGGAAGGAGGTCATTGTGGAGCCAAGCCGGCGTCACCGTTAGAGTCTTTGGCAGGCGAGGACCGACTTTAGTCAGGATAAGTGTACTAGATGTTCCCTTTCAAAATGGCCTATTGTTGGCGCCCTTCCCGCTCAATATTTGGGAAGAGGCCCAGGGCCTCCCTCTATAAATAGGACTAGCCACCACCAAGGCAAGGGGGATGCAGGAGGATCAATCTGAGAGAACCCTAGCAGTGAGAGGCAGGCGATCGAACTCACCCAAGCAGTTCATCGCACCAGCTCAAGAACAGCCCCTCATGAGGCTGTTCTCCCTTTGTATTGTTCATCATCAACCCCTGAGGCAATCCACCACACCTGGCTGGGTAGGGTATTACACCACAATGGTGGCCCGAACCGATATAAACCTCGTGTTCCTTGTGTTGTTCTTTGTGTAGTTTAGATCCTTGCGAGGCGAGGAGACGAGGTAGGTTGGAGGTGTGATCTCCGCGTGCACCCCAGAGTTCGAACCTAGAGGGTCTGTCGGAACCCGAAATCCGACACAGACAACTTTATAGTTAATCTATTTATATTTTTCTCAAAAGCTTGAATTCCTCCTATGTGGCCATTTTAGTATAATCTGAAAGTTTTCCAGTCGTCGGCTTCAGCCCCCTCGTAGGAAGTATGGGGGTGTTCGGAAAAGCATTTAATCACTCTTTATCCAACGTCTTGGTCCGTAAAGGAGGTGATAATGCGGCGAACCAGGCAATCAGACTATAGGGCGTTAACACTTTCACTTAGCCATATGAGTTTTATGGTGGGGCTACGACATAGCCCCTGGTATGTATACGATGCATAGTGCTTTACATATGTTGATCTAAAATAGATCCCTCGTGTGACACGGAGAATCACTAAAGATTCGAATAAGTCGTCAAGTGGTTGACCAGCTCTCGCCGCATCATGACAGTCAGTTTTCGGCTTTCTCTACTGAGGTGCTCATCCGGTCCGGGCGAGGGCACAATCACAGTAGTTCTCCTTTACTACCCTAGCGATAGAAGCGAGCGTAGGGTAGCAAGCACGAGCACAGCAGCCCAACTATTGACCAAAGACAATGATTGAATGATGCATATAAGGCCAAACTTGCGGCGCTGAAATGCGCTATAGAGCTGTTCGAAATTTCTTGGCAGCTCGTTTGTTCCCTATCTTGGGCCCTGGCAAGTTATGCGGCGCGTCTTGTAAGGCAGCCATTACGGCGGACTCATTGTAGAAAGAGCATAAAAGATTATTTGGATAAAGTTTCTTGGGGCGAACAATATGCTAATGATAAATATTTATAAAGAGTAAAAACCACAACCCAGCTATTTGACATGCTCGGGGTTGGGAACAGAGGAAAAGGGCATGGTACATGCTCAAAAGAAAGAGTGTGGTCTACAAAAGCTTATTTTGGACCTCCTGTCACACGTCTGCGCTGCCCGTCCACGGGGAGGGGAATCCTTAATGGGAGTGGCCCCATAGGTGAGTGTGAGGAACCGAACTTCGAGAGAGTCCGATGTAGATGTTGTCCTGATGGTCACCTGTTTTTAGGAAATGATACAGAAAAATAAGAAAGACGGATAAGAACGTTACAGGGATTCTTGCAGGGTTGTTGTCGGTGTCAAAACCGGCGGATCTCGGGTAGGGGGTCCCGAACTGTGCGTCTAGGCGGATGGTAACAGGAGACAAGGGACACGATGTTTACCCAGGTTCGGGCCCTCTTGATGGAGGTAAAACCCTCGTCCTGCTTGATTGATATTGATATTGTGGATGTTTACAAGAGTGGATCTACCACGAGATCAAGGAGGCTAAACCCTAGAAGCTAGCCTATGGTATGATTGTAAGGGTTGTTGTCCTACGGACTAAAGACATCCGGTTTATATAGACACCGGAGAGGGCTAGGGTTACATAGAGTTGGTTACAATGGTAGGAGATCTACATATCAGTATCGCCAAGCTTGCCTTCCACGCCAAGGAAAGTCCCATCCGGACACGGGGTGAAGTCTTCAATCTTCTATCTTCATAGTCTTGGAGTCCGGTCGATGATGATAGTCCGGCAAATGATAGTCCGGCCGATGATGGTAGTCCGGCTATCCGGACACCCCCTAATCCGGGACTCCCTCAGTAGCCCCCGAACCAGGCTTCAATGACGATAAGTCCAGCATGCGTGTAGTCTTCGGCGTTGCAAGGCGGGTTCTCCTTTAAGTTCCATGTACACGCGAGCGATGTCCGGCTTCCTCATCAATGTTGCGCGTCTTGGCTTCCACGCCCAATAAGGGCCTTCTTCCGCATCGTGTGAATGTGAAAAGCCAGGTGTCTTTTATGTTTTACCCCTAGTTGTGCGAATAATCTGCCTATAAGGAGGCAAGAATCCAGATCCAAATCACCATCTTCCTCTATAAATACTCATCGGATAGCTTTGACCAAGAATCCATTCCATCATGGACCGTCAGCGGCTCCTCTTCTCGCTCAGCCCTTTGCGGAGATTGGAGGAGATGCTCTGTCTCGCTGTGAGTGGTGAAGCTCAAATGGGGATATCTCCTCCGGCCTTCATGGTTCGGTTCGAGCAGGGTTGCCACCTACAAAGGTGGGAAGCAGCGAGGTTACCCCAAATCCCAACAAAGGGGGCGGTATGCCGTCCCCTATCGATAAGGGGTCGGTTTCCTGTACATCCATTCCTCATGAGCTCACAGAGTTCTCGGACTCCAGCTCCATCACCTCACGCCCGCCTCAATCCTACATATTCGGGTTCGTAGCTCTTCTGAGCTATTCACAGGCATCGAGCCCCACTTGTATTTGTGGAAGAGGTTGTTTTGCCTTGTACCCGCTCTCACGAGGGTCCATATATCAAGTGGCGGCGCTTGAAATATGGCGCATTGCGGGACTGGATATCCATCCGGAACCCCTAAGAAGGCGCCGAAGTGGCCTTGAATGGTTTTATATAAAAGGCGGCTCCGCTGCGGACCCTGTTGGATCGGCCTCCGGAGTTCACAATGCTCCTCTGAAGAAATGCCTTAGTTGGCGCCCATGAGCCCCATTTGGAGGAAGATAAGGCGTCCATTATTTGATGGGCGAATAAGGTTACTAGCCCATGCGGGTTGACCATGATTGGGGTCATGGCAACATGCATTATCTTGAGGGGGTGCAGCCACTGTCTGAGGGCCACCCATGTGGGATTTCAGCGGGAGGGCGATGCCACCCTCATGGCGCAAAGGGCGGAATCGGCGAAGATCTGGTGACGATCTTATCCGGCCTGTATAAGGGGAGAAGGAGGATTTCCTTGAGACGAACCCGTTAAATGGGTTTTCAAGAACAATCCCGGCCTTGGGTAAGTGAACACTCAGCGTGTCCGACCCGTGCCTTTCGAAGCTTAAGTTTCTTATGTTGTGTTCTTCTTTCGGCGCGAGGAACTGCTTTGGACTGTGGAGGAATGCTGAGTCCGGCTCCACAGCCGAGATCGAGAGAGACCGGGATCCGGCCTCGAAGATCCGGACATAAAGGTGGAGCTAATCGGCGGGGTGTTCCACCAGCTTAGCATGGACAACGTTTTGAAATCGCCATCACGGCAGACTATCCGGACTATATCCGGCTTCCCGGTGATTGCGGCGAAGCCCGATACCGTCATTCCTTCCTTGCTTATTTCGACCACCGTCTATGATGGCGCTGTGCAGGGGCGCCCTAGGCGAAAGCGAGCCAGCGGTGGCTGACCAACAAGGCGATTCGGATCGGTGAAGGCTGAAGAGGCCTTGTTGCGGACTGGCTTGTCGCCGCAAAGGTGTAACTCACAATTCCTTATTTTAGAAGCGGCGTTCCTAGGAAGCGTTTGAGTGCTCATGACTTTTATAGGGAAAAAAGCGTCCGCGGACTGCGGGCATGGAAGTTGTCAATCCAGCCTCTACCGGCGGGCTCCCTTTTGGATCGGGAGGGAGGCGGCCTTGGCCAGCGCGAGCGTTCCTCAACGGAGGATGCGAAAAACTATCGCCACCAAGTCGAGGTGGAAGTGCCCTGAATCCTGGCGCCGCGGACAGTATTCGTGGCGTGCTTCTCCCGAGGCGTTGAATGCCTTTAACACGGGGGCGCGCACCTTCGTGCTGCTCAAGATAGTTTTACGAGCCGCGGAGCGGTATGTAAAGACATACGGGTAAAAGAATTTAATAGTTGTATATGCGGTAGCCCCGAGACTTAAAGTAGTTATATTAACTGATTTAAGGATCATATGAAATCTTGAGGATCTTACGAGAAGAATACCCACTGTCTCGGGAGTTGCAAGAGTGCAAGGCCCAACTTGAGGCCGCATTTTACGGCGAGGAGGAGAAGCATAAGGACCACTCACAGTAACGCATTATTTTAGAAGGATAAGTAGCGTTTGGCCTTTGCGCAAGTCTAAAAAGCGAAATTGCGAGTCTTTGCGGACGAGATCCGGACAGGCAAGAACCTGCGCCAACTAAAGGCGGTGAGAGGTGCTGCATAAGGTGCAGCATGAAAGGAACAAGCTCCGGATGCCCATGCCCAGCTTGGAGAAAGAGTGAAAAGCGTTCGGGCGGTGTCGAGCTCCGTTAAGGAGAATCAGCGGCTTAAATCGCGGCATATATAATAAGTGCTTGGCGAACTCCTTTGAAAAGAAGAGTTGGCGAGGAAGTCAATTGACGAGAATATATGCGTAGGTATGCTCACGAGTGCGCCTGCGGAGAGATGCCGTAACAGCGGGTGATCAACTTCAATTGTTGCAAGCTGATCGAGCGAGTTCGACGAGGCTATAATGGCGTCATCCGAGCGTTATGGCCAGCCTTCTCCATACCCGAGGGTCTTGGGGAGCTTGCGGAGAAGCTGCGGGGAGTCTGGCGGCGCTTCCATTTATGGAAGATTCGACCTGCCGCCAAAGGTGCCGAGGAGGCACAGGCCATGGTAAAGGCAGCGGTACAAGAAAGGCGGATCCCAATCACATGGCGAAGTCGGACTGTGGGCCCGATGGGAAGGAGATCCTCTGAGTTTAGTATCTGGCCAAGTGGAGTTGGCGCAAAATTTTCCCAACAGGAATGTAATTTAGACAACTTTGTTAGGCAGGATTGAGGAAGAATACAATCGGTCGATTTGACAATGTATTATAAAATGACATACAAAATGCCTTCTAGCGGATTGTAGATCGTTTGTCTTTGCCGACCTTTTAAGCCCGACCTCGGGACCCTAGAGTCGGAGTGTGTCGAATACTTCTCGGTTATAGAACAACAGGGTATGCATGGAGACCGAGCGTAGGGGTCATCGGTGCTTTATCGGACAAGTGCCCAACTAGTTATGTTATATTACATGGTTAGTAAGAAACATCTTCCAGGAGAATAGTTCCGTTAAGGGTTCCTTTCATTTGGGGTGGCATGCCCTAAAGTGCATGTCGGGATGCTGAAGCGAAGAAAACATCTGGGGGCAGATAAATAAGTGGATAAAAATCATCTTTTAAGTCACCGACCGAATATTCCCTTAAAACGCTAGCTTCGGCTTCACCCGGTCGAGGTACACATCCGCTGACCAGCGATAACAATCGAAGGTGCTCCTTTACCTCCTAGCCGAACAATCGGGAGCGTGGGGGTAAGCCAGGGCGAGCAACCCAACTTGGCCAAAACTTAAGTCATATCGATGCATATAATGGTGAATAAAAGGTACATGTGGAGGCTTGACACATGTCTGGGCATAAAGCCGTATAATTAAGCTACGGTAAAAAGCCCCGGTATAATGAGTGCGGGTAGCACATCAATTGTCTTGTGACGTTGCGGGTAAAAGCCCTTTAAGGCTTGGATGAATAGGGTTGAGAAGAAAAAGATAAACAAAAGGCAGCTGAAATAAATAAAAAAAAAATTTTGGGCGGGGGAAGGGATGAACTCTTAGTCGGCGCTGAGGCATAGAATCGTCGGGGGCGGGCTCGTTCCATGGGTTTGGCTCGAGTCGGTTATCCGATGCATTTAAGTGAGCGATGCGCTCCGCCGGTCAAGACTTGATCAATGATGAAGGGCCTTCCCATTTGGGCTTGAGCTTGTCCTTTTTCTTGTCCGGTGGCGTAGAACCAGTTCGCCAGCGTTGTAAGTCTTGGCCCGTACTTCTACTGCTTTTGTATCTTGAGCCTGCTGTTGATAGAATGCGGAGCGAGCCTTGGCGGCGTCGCTCTTCCTCAATGTGTCCAAGCTGTCCTGCCGATCCAACTCGGCTTCTCTTTCTTCGTACATGCGCTTTCGAGGTGAGTCATGAATGATGTCATGAGGCAAAACTGCTTCTGCGCCGTATACCATAAAAATGGTGTGAATCCGTGAGTGCGGTTAGGCGTTGTCCGCAGCCCCTAGATCTGGTCGAGCTCCTCTACCTAGTGCGTGTCGGATTTCGTGAGGACCGCACTAGTGCGGGTTTGATGCGCTCATTATTAGACCATTTGCTCGTTCCACTTGACCGTTGGTTTGAGGATGATAGGCGAGCGTAATCGAGCTTGATGCCCATATTTTTGCACCATGATTTAACCTCGCCGGTGGTGAAGTTCGTGCCGTTATCGGTGATGATCTTTGTGGGGACACCATAGCGGTGTACTACCCGGATATAAAGTCTATCACTGGTCGGACTCTGCCGTTTTAAGCGGCTTGGCCTCTATCCATTTGGTGAATTTATCCACCATGACCAATAGGTACCTTTGCTTGTGGGTTCCCCCTTTAAGTGGTCCAACCATGTCAAGCCCCAGGACATGACGGCCAGGTAATTGGTATAGTTTTGAGGCGGTGGGTGGCATATGGCTCGATTAGCAAGAGGCGACAACGGCGCATCTTTGGACTAAGTCTGGGCATCTGCTTTCGAGCCGTCGGCGATAAAATCCTGTCGGAATGCCTTTCCTACAAGGGCCGAGCTGCGGCGTGGTGTCCGCCCTAGTCCGGCATGAATTTCAGCCGGGAGGTTTAGCCCTTCCTCTTGGAATACACCTTTGAAGGACTCGGTTGTACTTTTCTTATAAAGTTCTCCCTCATAGACCTTGTAGGCTTTTGATGGCGGACAATGCAGCGGGCCTCATTTTGGTCTTGGAAGCTCCTGCCTAAGCAAGTAGGCGAGAATGGTTACATCCGCAGGGGCAATTACTGCCATTATGTCGTGGGCGGAAGGTGTTATGTCATCGGCTGGATCGCGCTTAGTGCGGCTTGTTCGGATTATTAGTTCGGACTCCTCTTCCCATAATGCGGATGGATTGAAGAGCCATTCGGGAAGATGTTAGGAGGGACAGCGTCGCGTTTTGCGCCAATGCGTGCGATCGTCGGCGCTTGGTTATTATCGGGTGGCGTGATGGAATTCAAGTCCTTGAACGGGCTGACATTTTGAGGACAGCGTTGCGATATGCTGCCATTTCGGATCTTTGGCGTCAAAGTCTCCGTTTATTTGGGATATTGCGAGGTTTGAGTCGCGCACCTCTAGGCGTTGAATGCCCATGGAATTGCCATCCGGAGACCGTGTAAAAGGGCCTCGTATTGACTGCGTTGTTAGAGTCCGTGTACATTATCTGAAATGCGTATTGGACTGTGTCTCGGTCGGGGCGTCAATATGGCCTTGACCCCGATCCGGCTAACATTTTAGAGCCGTCGAAGTGCATAATCAATTGGAGTATGCCTGTATTCTTTAGGGAGTTGACGGTCCATTCAGCGACAAATTCGTCCAAAACTTGAGACTTTATAGCTCGCGAGGTTTGTAAGATATATCAAATGGTAAGAGCTCAATGGCCCATTTGCAATCCTGCCCGTCGCGTCGCGGTTATTTATAATGTCGTTAAGTGGTACTTGAGGCCTTGTTATCGAACACTCTTGAAAGTAGTGTCGGACTTCGGGATGCCATGAACACCGCGTCGCTATCTTACGATAGTGCGGATAGCAGGACTTGCAAGGGGTTAACACGGTGGATCGTAGTATCTTGGTTTTGAAGAGAATTTATGCCCATACATTTCTCGTTAAACAGCAGTACAGCGCTTACAACTTGATGTGTAGCTGCGATGTATAACAACATTGGTTACGCCCGGGTTAGGCGCAGCCGAGACTGGTTGTTGCCAATATGGCCTTTATTTCTTGAGTCCGGCGGTGGCAGCATCCGTCCACTCGAAGTGTTGATGCGCTGAGGAGGCGATAGAGGGTAATGCCTTTTCTCCTAGAGCGGGAGATAAGCGGCTTAGAGCCGTTCGCATCCGGTCGATTTTGTATTTGCTTGAGGTCTTTTGGGATATCTAGCTGCGTGAGCTCGAATCTTGGCTGGGTTTGCTTCAATTCCTCTACGGATCTGATGAAGCCCCAGCTTTCGGTGATGCGCTTGAAAACACATTTTCGGATTCAGCTTGATGTCATATGCTTTCGAGGTTGTTGAATGTGAGACTCAAGTCGTCTACTAGAGTTTCGACGTGTTTAGTCTTGACGTCCACATATGCCTCTACTGTTTTGCCGATCTGGTAGCGGACATATACGAATCATGCGTTGATATGTTGCGCGGCGTTTTTGAGTCCGAAGGGCATCGTGTTGAAGCGAATGGTCCATATGGAGTAATGAATGTTGTTGCGGCTTGATCCGCTTACGCCATATTGATTTGATGATGGCGGAGTGTCGTCCGGGAAGCACAATGAATCGTGCCTGCGGTGTAGCGATGATTTGGTCGATCTTGAGGGAGGAAGGATCCTTTAGGCAGGCCTTATTTAGGTCCTTGAAATCGACACATAGGCGCCGGAATTGTCCTTCTTTGGTACCATCACCAAGTTTTCTAGCCAATCCGGGTGCTTGATGTCTCGATGAATCCGGCTTCCAATAGCTTGGCTAGCTCTTCTCCCATTGCTGTCTTTTGGGTTACGAAAATCGTCGAAGAAACTGTTTGGTGGCTTGAATCCTTTAGGATGTTTAGGGTGTGTTACGCTTGTCTGCGTGGGATTAGGGCATATCCGATGGGTGCCCGGCAAAAATGTCCCAATTTTCGAAGGAATTCTCATGATCTGGCGTCTCATCGAGGGTTCAATTGTGCCCGATGGAGCCGTCTTCATAAGGTCCGTTAGGTGGACACTGGAATTTGACTATTTCATCCGCTGGTTTAAAGAGGTGGACTTGGATCTTTTATCAAGTATCACATCGTCCACATTCACCGTGGGCGCATCACGGTGAGTTCCTCGACGCTAGGGCTTGGATAGTGCCTCGAGGGCTGGTGCGGCTGTCTTGTTTTCGGTAGCGCAGTGCTATGTCCGGATCACTCTGAGAGTGATAATTCCGTTGGGACCGGGCATTTTAAGCTTCATGTACCCATAATGGGGTATAGCTTGAAAAATTGTGAATGCCTCTCGTCCTAATAGAGCATGATATCCGCTGCTGAATGGGGCCACTTGAAGCGTGACCTCCTCGGACCTATAATTGTCCGTGAGCGAACACTCGTCGGTGTGATTTTTCTGTGCAGCATGCTTCCGGTGAGGATTATTCCTCTAAAGGTTGTGCTGCTTAGCTCAATCGGTTCGATCTATTTCCATTTTGGAGGTTTCCTCATAGATGAGGTTTAGTCGCTGCCGCCATCCATGAGTACCTTAGTAAAGCGGCGAATCTACTATTAAATTTGAGGACCAATGCGGTGGTGCCGGGCAGTTGAATTTAGGTTAAATCCTTGGCATTGAAGGTAATGGTCGTGTCGCTCCATGAATTTATTGTTGCTACTTGGTAGACTTGACAAGGTTGCGAGTTGTCGTTTCGCATGTTATTGGATCGAAAGTCTCGAAAGCTATTAACACCGTCTTTGGTGTTCTTTGGGCTGGGATGCGGGCTAGAAGCTCCTCGCCACTTTGGCCACCTACCGTAGTATCCAACATGGTGAAGGCTATGAGTTGGAGTGGCGCCCTACGTGCTATGAATTTTGCGAGGTCCGTTTAGCCAGCCCTCGATGCAGTTCCGTACCCTTTAGGGGGTTTTGGTTTTGGTATTCAGCCCGGTGCTTGATAATGATGCACCCTTTGGTTCGGACTAGGGATGTATTGAGACGGATTATCCCAAAATTTACTTCGGTTTTCAGGCGCTCTCCATCGGACGGTACTTTTATGCGATGGTCTCCAAATCATGGCCCAGCGTAATGTCATGGCGACTTATGGCGTTTAAGATTCCCTTGTCCGTGCAATTATTGCGAGAAAGGCGAGATTGCGTTTTCCTCTCGGCGATCCTTTATCTGTCCATAACGGGAGAATCGGCCCGATGGTGATGTCTTGTCTCGGCGGGCTCTTGCGAATTAAGTTAGATCGCATATATGCAGGCGGTGGGTGGAACTAAGTCGGAACCCTACCCATCTCAAGGCTCGAAGGCGAAGTTTCAATTTTGGAAGCTTGGATTTTGGGCGTTGTCCAATGAGTGCAGTCCGATGCGACTTTAAGTTCGATGTTTGATCGAAGCCGTCCCTCGCGGGAATCCGGCATGGGGGTTGGGGATCGGACATGACTAGTTTTCAATCTGGGAGAAGCGTCGCGCATTGTTCCTCTACCCTTTGAAGCGTGGTGGTGACACAGGGAGAGTTAATTTCTCTCGGATCGGGTTTAAGCCCAATCGATCGTAGTCTATAGCGACTCCGAGGCGGCGATGCGATCAAGAGCTCGTTCTGGACGAGCTCTATTGGATCAACCGCTCGGCGAATTCGAGCTGGCGTGAAGTGCTTTTGGCGACTTGAGAGGTCGTTGTCGAGCGATGGCGGACGGCGGTCATAAGAAAACCACCTAGCGGATAGTTTGGCGGCCAAGGCTCCTTTGGCGAAGATACCGTCCTTGAAGGCGGGAGGAGGCATCCTTCCTATCGGTGGCGCGCAGAGGAACTCTCAATAAAGCACCAATGTCGGTGTCAAAACCGGCGGATCTCGGGTAGGGGTCCCGAGCTGTGCGTCTAGGCGGATGGTAACGGAGACAAGGGACACGATGTTTACCGAGTTGGGCCCTCTTGATGGAGGTAAAACCCTCGTCTGCTTGATTGATATTGATATTGTGGATGTTTACAAGAGTGGATCTACCACGAGATCAAGGAGGCTAAACCCTAGAAGCTAGCCTATGGTATGATTGTAAGGGTTGTTGTCCTACGGAATAAAGCCATCCGGTTTATATAGACACCGGAGAGGGCTTGGGTTACATAGAGTCGGTTACAATGGTAGGAGATCTACATATCCGTATCGCCAAGCTTGCCTTCCACGCCAAGGAAAGTCCCATCCGGACACGAGGTGAAGTCTTCAATCTTCTATCTTCATAGTCTTGGAGTCCGGTCGATGATGATAGTCCGGCAAATGATAGTCCGGCCGATGATGGTAGTCTGGCTATCTGGACACCCCCTAATCCGGGACTCCCTCAGTTGTCCATATTATGCTTCTGCCGATGCCCATGGTATCTTGAGTGCATAGTGATGTACGCGTGGTGTGAACTTTGCGGATCTGATAGGTGGGTGGCGGAAGCCGAACTGCTATTTCCGTTACAGGGGTGGTGAACTTGAGGTAAAGTGTTTACGGCCCCTGGTGTTAATTTGGCGAGCGATCCGTCATCTCTATCACTGGTGGCCTCCTCCTTGTGATCGGCGTTGAGCTTGCACTGCCTACTTGAGGACCAACAGTTTTGTTGGTATGATTAAGCTAGCCTATCGGGGTGACCATGAATCGACAAGGTCGGTCAATATCACTGGCAAGGGTGGATGGTCCATCTGGTTTGCCTTTAGTGGCTTCTTCCGTTGGTTGGGCTCCGGTTGTGAAATCTGGCGTTGACCCTTTGTGTCACATGTATTCTGCTTGTTGTTGTGTTTGGTTAAATGCGTGGCTTACCGTTGCCGTCTCGAATTTGGAAGTGCAGGGTTCTTTGGCTATTGCCTTCTGGCGAGCAGTTGTCTTCTCCGCTAAAAGCGAGTCATTAAATGGTAAGGGATGTCATGGACATGGCTCCTTCTGGCGAGGTGGCGAGCTAGCCATTCATCCGGATGCCATGTTTGAAGGATCACGAGGGCTTACGTGTCGGACAGTTGACAATTTGGTTCTTTTGACTAAGAACCTAGTCGAGCTCCACTGGCCCGACTCGTCAGCCTGGACAATATGACTTAAGTGAAGCACCTGCCACCCCGTATCCGAACACGCTGGCCACGATTGCATCGTGCAGGCGACCCTCACCGTCCGTGGCGACAACATTACCGTCTTGACCATGACATCACCACGACAAGCTGCAGTCTGACCCTTGGTGGCGGGCCCCTCGGTCGAGAGAGAAGCCGAAGGCAGCTCGGCCTCCCCGGTCGGCTGAGATATGGCGGCTACCCATAGCCCGGCTTGTTCCCTCCTTGAAGGAAGCACCTCATTAAGGAGGCTAGGCGAGGTGAGACTACGGTGATCGCCCGCCAAGGCGGCGTCACTGTAGCCATCTCACCCGACAAAGCCCTTGTCATCGGGATTGAAGTGCGATAACCAGCCCCTACAAGGCTGAGGAGTCTGGACTAGGGGTGTCAGGATAGCGAACTATCATCTTTGGCGGACTCCTAGACTATGAAGATACAAGATTGAAGACTTCGTCCGTGTGCGGATGGGACTTTCCTTGGCGTGGAAGGCAAGCTTGGCGATCTGGATATGTAGATCTCCTACCATTGTAACCGACTACTGTGTAACCCTAACCCTATCCGGTGTCTATATAAGCCGGAGGGTTTTAGTCCGTGGAGACGAACAACAATAATACCATAGGCTAGCTTCTAGGGTTTAGCCTCTCGAGCTCGTGGTAGATCTACTCTTGTACTACCCATATCATCAATATTAATCAAGCGGGAGTAGGTTATTACCTCCATCGAGGCCCGAACACAGGTAAGAACATCGTGTCCCTTGTCTCTGTTACCATCCGCCTAGGCATACAGTTCGGGACCCCCTACCGAGATCCGCGGTTTGACACCGACATTGGTGCTTTCATTGAGAGTTCCTACGTGCCGTCACCTATAGGCCGATGGCTCCTTGATCATCAACAACAGCCTTGATCCGGTGAGACTTTTCTCCGGGACAGATCTTACGTATTCGGCGGCTTTGCTGCGAGCTAATTCACTTGGCCATCTGGAGCGGATCAGCTATGCCCCCAGCCATCAGGTCTGATTTGGGAGTTTGAACTACACGCCGACATCGCGGAGACTTGATCTTGACAGTTGAGCCTGACCAAAATCTTGCCGCCTTGTCTCGATAGGCATGATCTAGCTCTGCCGCCGAGCAGTGTCTGGAGGCTGCACCGGCGTCGCTCGACCCTTAGCTCGGGCCGACTCCCCGATCGAGGGCGAGTGGTTGGACACCGCCTCGGGGCTCACGATCTCAACAGCGGTTGAGCTGAACCCCATCCACATCGCTGCGAGACCGTGATTCCAAGGCACGGACTCCTCTCGGGACTCCAAACCCTCCAGCGCCCTTGTCGAATCCGATTGGGCGCGGTCATAAATTCACTTGCCGCGGACATCTTCGGCACTCGCCCTTTGGCGACATCTTGGTCACTAAAGTCTCTCTCTTTATCGGAGAGCCTGGCGGACTACGGTCGGGAAGGTTGAGATCTGAGACGACGAAGAAATTCAGCGCCCACCACCACCCACTTTGTAGCCTTGTCGGCGATTTAACGACATGCTCGACTTGACTCGAAAACATTGGCGGTATGGGCGGCGATCAGGAGGCGACCAAGACCAGCGCCTCTGAGGCCTTTGGAAGGCCACCTAGTCATATGACATATACATGGTGGACATCCCAAAAGATGGGAATGGCGATGGAGCGGCGGAGGATGACCCCTCAAGAAACAACCCAGCGTCGGCGTCGGTGGCGCCGTTCTAAATCCGCCACAGCAAAAGCGGTGATTCCGGCACGGAGATAATAACACCGGACGGTGCGAAGATAACCCCTCGGCAGGATTGACACGGGAGGAGGGAGAAGCAAATCCGCCTGACAATGGCGCGAAAGAGAGGTAGAGGGCGATAATTATGCGTTATAGCGCCCGAGACCGACGATCCGGAAGACTTCCATATTTTGTGACCTCCGTGTGTTTTATTTGTGCTTGCTCTATTTATTTTGCATTGCATCATGTCATCATGCCGACATGTCATTTAATTTCTAAAACCTCAACTAAATAAATTGCATGGGTCTTTGATCCATTTAAATCGAGAATTCACTTGTGATTTCTCTTTATAACATATTAAAGCCTCTCAATATTATTAGGAGCTATAATAAAATTATTCCATTTATTTGGAAATCACTTATAGCAGCCCTCGATCGGCTATATCTCCCGATGTCGAAGCACGACTTAGAGCATAACCGCATTGAAAGCAATGTCATAAGTGAGGTAATCTTCACACAACCCATGTAATACATAAGGAAAGAGATACATAGTTGGCTTACAATAGCCACTTCACACAATACATGAGTAAAGCATTACATCATACGAGATACAATCAAGGTCCGACTATGGAACCAAAATAAAAGAAGACTACCCCAAATGCTACGGATCCCGATCGTCCCAAGCTGGGCTCCCTCTTGATCAAGCTGAAACAAAACAACACAAAAACAAGATCTTCATGAGCTCCTCCTTGAGCTCGGATAAATCACACTGCAGTTTCATCGGCACTGCAAACTGGTTTTGGAAGTATCTGTGAGTCACGGGGGCTCGGCAATCTCACACCAGCGAGATCAAGACTATTTAAGCTTATGGGTAGGAGAAGGTAGTGAGGTGGAGCAGCGACAAGCGACTAGCATATCTGGTGGCTACATACATAAAATGAGGCGAGAAGAGAAGGCAAAAGCACGTCGAACAACTATGATCAAGAAGTGACCCTGAAACTACTTCGTCAAACATAACTCCAACACCGTGTTCACTTCCCGGACTCCGCGAGAAGAGACCATCACAGTTACACCTTGATTGATGTATTGTAATTAAGATCAACCGGGTTTTCTACAACGGACATTAACAAATTCCCATCTGCCTCATAACGCAGAGCACGGCTTTGAAAGATTATACCTGCGGGGTGTCCCAACAGCCCATTATAAGCTCTCACGGTCAGCGAAGGATATTCCTTCTACGGGAAGACCCGATCGATCTCGGAATCCGGACTACAAGACATTTCGTGACAATAAAACAAGACCAGCAAAAGCCGCCCGATGTGTCGACAAATCCCGATAGAATCGCACGTACCTCGTTCTCGGGCACACCGGATAAGTCAAGCTCTGAGTAAAACCAAGCCTCGAGTTTCCCGTGGTGGCCCATGAGTCTCTCGGTTCGGACCAACACTCGAAGGAGCACGGCCGGGGGCTAAAATAAAGATGACCCTCAGTCGCAAAACCCAAGGGAAGGGGTATATGTGGTAGGTAGTCAAATGGTAAAACCAAGGTTGGGCCTTCTTTGGAGAGTCTTATTCAAAAGCGAACTATCAAGGGGTCCCATAAATCACCCAACAGCGTTAGGGACACAAAATCCGGAACATAATACCGATATGGCGGAAACTAGAGGCGGCAAGAGTGGAACAAAACACCGGGCATAAGGCCGAGCCTTCCACCATTTACCAAGTATATAGATGCATTAATTAAATAAGATATATTGTGATATCCCAACAAGTAAACATGTTCCAACAAGGAACAACATCTCCATGTTCAACAAGGAACAAACTTCATCTTCACCTGCAACTAACAGCGCTATTTGAGGGGCTGAGCAAAGCGGTAACATAGCCAAACAACGGTTTGCTAGGAAAGGTGGGTTAGAGGCTTGACATGGCAACATAGGAGGCATGATATAGCAAGTGGTAGGCATCGTAGCATAGGCATAGCAAAAAGCGAGCATCTAGCAAGCAAAGATAGAAGTGATTTCGAGGTATGGTCATCTTGCACGAAATCCATAAGGAAGAAAAACGAGTCCATGAAGAAGACAAGCGGAAGTAGTCAAGCGAATCCTCACAACTCGGAACAAAACCGAAGCTAACGAGAGAAGCAACCGGAAACAAACAAACAACATAGTAAACAAACCATCATAAACATGGCATGATGCACAACCAAGTATGATGCATGCCCGGTTTAAATAGCATGGCATGGCAAAAGTGCACAAGCAATCCTACAAATTAAGTGGATCTCAATATGCAACGAGTTGCATATTGATGGCTACTCCACATCAATTATTTAGTTCTCTCTTGGTTATGTACCCAACAATATTAAATGTTGATTAACATGGCAAGAGGTGAAGCACAAGTAAACTAACTATACCATCTAAACAATTTAAATGGGGCCGGATATAACAACAACAAATCCGGTAAATCCCCATATGCATTTAGCAATTTAATGCAACAACAATTTTAAACATTTTAAATGTTGTTATCATGATGTGGATGACATATACAAGTTATATGCAATTTTATGAAAATGTTGACATGAGCATGTTATGAAGCATTTGGTCACCATGGCGGAACAAAAAAGGTGCAACGGCGGCGAATCCGAAAATGATGCCACGGCAACATTCCGGTCCCGGTAACTTGATTGAGATCTTTGGTGCAAAAGGAGGCGTGACGTGAGCGAGTCATGCAAGATGGTGGGGTGATCCGGTTCCGGGTTCCCACGGGGGAGGCGGCATGGCAAGCGAGGCGTGCACGAAACAAGCGAGACGCAGTGCAAACACGAGCATCTCATACAACACATGCATTCGGTCCACGGTTGATCGTCTCGGCGGTTATACCTTTGAAGCGTGCGTTTTAGGCGGATCGAGTTGAGCGGTGTAGAGGAAGTAGGCGTTCACGGGGCGTCGTGGAAGTAGTGGTACCGCGGCGGCGGCAGTAGTTGTACGGATCTTCGGTGATGGTAGTGGTACCGCGGTCGTAGAAGAACTTGGCGAATCTGCGTAGTCATACATGTTCAAGAAGAAACTTATGCGGCGTCGTGGAACTTGGCGCATCAAAAGGTACTTAGCGGATCCGTGTAGTCGAACTTGGCGATCAGAGGGTACTGGCGCATCACCGTGTAGTCGTGCGTTTGTCGGAGAGGATCTTGGCGAAATCACGAAGGCGTCCTTAGGCTTCCTGGTTGCGAGTCTTGGCAGCACGAGAGGCGATGAGGCCAGCGAGGGCAGCAAGGGAAGGAAGCGAGGGCTTCTTTGGGCTACGGCCATGGCGAGGGCCATGAGAACTTCTTTGAAGGAGGAGGCCTGAGCCGTGCGGGAGGTGGTGACGACATGGGGCTCAGCGAGGAAGGCAGGACCGGCAGGAAGGTCTGAGGCTCGGTGCAGCGAGGGATGTGTGTCGTCGTAAAGGGGAGGCTGACAGAGCAAAGCAGCAGCAGTGGCGGACTTAGTGCGAGGGGCAGCCTTGTGAAGTCAGCCTTGAGGCGGGCAGCGAGTTGGAGAAGAGGTGAGCCAGAGAGGGGCGGAGGCGGCCATGGCTAGGATCCATCGGCTGGAAGGCCACTTGTTCTGTGAAGAAGAGAGGGAGGCCAGTGTGAGGCCTGCGGAGGGCCTTGGCCTGAGGCGGCGAGGGCCGCGGAGTTAGCCGCCCGGTGGAGTTCTGAGAGGCAGGCCTTGGGCTGAGCGGCCTCATGGGTGAGGAGGAGGGCGTGTGAGGGAAGGAAGGGATTGCGAGGAGAGAGAGAGGGGGCCAGTGGCGGCGGGTGGGGATCGAGGCTGGCTGGTGAGGGAGGAGGCAGGGAGAGAGATCTGGGTGAGATCTAGATCGGCGGAGGTCTCCTATGGCTAGGGTTAGGAGGTTAGGTGGGCCTAGGAGGCTGGTTGGGTCGGCCAGTGGAGAAAGAAGTGGCGGAGGCTGGCTGAGCTCTGCGGGGCTGCTAGGTGGGCTCTCTCTCACTACTAAAAGAAAAGAAAAAAAACAGAGATTAAGAAAGAAAAGAAAGAGGGGTTAGGGGAAGAAAAAGCGCAAGGGGATAATTTTCCCGGACTCACAAAAATGAGTTTGATCCAAGAAAAATAGGAAGACCATGATTGAAAGATTTAAATTCAAACTCATTTGAATTTAAATTCAAATGATTTGAATGGAAGTGAGGGTTTGGGAAGGTCCAAAAATGTTCGGATTTTTGGTGGAGCTCCGGAATATGATAAAAGAAATTATGGGCAATGTTGGAGACCAAGAATTAAGATAACAAAGGCATTGGGATTTATTTGCAAGTGTGTTATGGTGATTTCCAAATAAATGGAATAATTTTATTATAGCTCCCTAATAATATTGAGAGGCTTTAATATGTTATAAAGAGAAATCACAAGTGAATTCCCTCGATTTAAATGGATCAAAGACCCATGCGATTTATTTAGTTGAGGTTTTAAAAATTAAATGACATCTTGGCATGATGACATGATGCAATGCAAAAATAAATAGAGCAAGCACAAATAAAAACACACGGAGGTCACAAAAATATGGAAGTCTTACGGATCGTGGGTCTCGGGGCATTACAACCTCCACCACTACAAGAGGATCTCGTCCGAGATCTAGGATGCACCGGAGAAAAGCGGAAGAGGAAGAGGTAAAACAAAGTTGCTTCTCGACAAGCAGTGAAACCACGAACCTTGAGAGGTTGAGCAAATCGAAAGAAAGAATACAATGGAGGTGAACGAGATTGCAAACACTCTGTTAGAAAAGAGGAACATGGGATACGACGAGAACCAAGAGGTTTAGTGATAAGATAGATATTGAAACCACTCCGGTTAAAACTAGATAGAGAAGGAAGAATTCAGGCAGCACTCCGGTTGAACATGGAAGGAATTAGAATCATGAACTTGACAAGATGAGAGGATACTTAATGAAAGAAAAGAGGATACTTGATGAAATCAACAAACACTGCCTCTGGAACTATTGAAAAAAATGGCACAAGGGGTAAGAAAGATTTCAGACAACACTCCGGTTGAGAAGGGGGGCAAAACTTGATAAGATGAGAGAGCTCGAATGAAAACATGACACTCCGGTTAAACAAAAGGGTGATAGAAAGAAAGAGAAGTTGAAAACACAAGGTGAAGCCTTGCAGTGATAAGAAGAAGCTTTGAAATGATATAACAAGAAAACTTGGAACTCGAGAAAGAAAGATGAACAAATGAAATCAAGAATTTTGGCGATCCTCGGAATAAGGAATTGAATTTACTCGATGAAACAAGAATAAGAATTACATTATGCTGATCCTTCACCAATTAAATTGATGTCAAGCAATGGATTTGGCATACTACTTATTCTCGTAGAAAGGGTTAAGAGATATTGCTCAACTTGGAAGGTCTTCAATGATCCGCCGGTAAGATTTGGAGAAGCGGGGCTGAAAGCTGAGAATGAGGAATTACGACATGATGGCCTATGGAGGAAAAAAAAAATGGGAACAACTCATGAAAAGCTCCGGATGGGTGAAAAGAATTCCACAATCGAAAACAATTATGAGAGGATGGCATCAAGCTAGAACCATGAATCTTGAAGAGAATGGAGCAAGATTTAAGAGAAACTCTTCTTGGTCTTCAAATGTTGAGAATGGCGATGAAACACCACCAAATTGTTGAGATACTCGGAAGGATTAAAGAGGAAAGGTTGAGCCAAAGATGAGAAAAAAAATTGAAAGCGACCTTGGAGAAGGCATGTGGTGATGAAAATTCATTCTTCGTCACACTTGAAAAGAATTTGAGAATAACTCCGGAAAATTAGAAGAGTCGGGTAAGATCACGGAAAAAGACACGTGGGTTAGGGCCCACTCGAAAGAAACATCGTTGAAGGATTGCTTGAAATAAAAGATTGCACGGTAGGATTAAATGTCTTGAATGAGATAACAACCTCAAAATAACTTGAGCGGATCTGGAATGAAAAGCGAGGCCTTCGAGATATCTTCAACACTCGAACAAATGAATAGCGAAGTGAATGATTAAGAGGTGCATCGGCAGAGAAAGCATTACGCAACAAGGAAAGGAATATGATCAACACTGAAAGCTTGAGTTAAATCCACGGAAAAGAATACGAGGATGAAGAATGATGAACTTGGAGCTGTTGAGCATCTTCATGAGGGATCACTGGATCAGAACATTGATTGAAAAGAGTGAAGAGACTTCACATAAATAAATGGATACTTGATTAAAATATATAAGTCCTTGAAGAAAAAGGGGTGGGAGGGTGGGAAAACAAAGGCAACTTGGGTCGGATGAAACGAACACCGTTGAGAAAAAAAGCTTAGAATTTATCTTGCGAATGTTGGAATGATCGGATCCACTTGAAGAGAAGCACGCCGGTTGAGAAAAGAATTAACATGACGACCTCGATGATCAAGAAGGATTAGTATTCACATAGCAATATGAGAACACCGTTTAGAATAAGGTATGGAATCAACACTTGGCATTGAAGCAACTTGAATACCACAAAACGGAACAAAAACAAAGGATTTGGCTTGTAGAATAAGCCGGAAACAAACATATGATAGATCCCATAACGTATCATGTGTGTGTTGGAAAGATATCCTCTGAGATACTTGAATTCCCACTTATAAACTCTCGAAACTTTACGGTTATGCAATCAGGTGTTGGGGATACGGGGAGACAAAATATATCGCCCAAACTAACAATACCTAGATCCATTGTATCCATCCTTCAACACATAAGCATAGCGCCCTCAATGCGGCTATATCTCCCGATGTCGAAGCACGACTTAGAGCATAACCACATTGAAAGCAATGTCGCATAAGTGAGGTAATCTTCACACAACCCATGTAATACATAAGGGAAAGAGGTACATAGTTGGCTTACGATCGCCACTTCACACGATACATAAATAAACATCCATCATCGAGAATACACTCAAGGTCCGACTACGGAACCAAAATAAAAGACTACCCCAAATGCTACGGATCCCGATCGTCCCAAGCTGAGCTCCACTCTGATCATCGGGAAAAGACACATAATGCGACCACGTTCCTCGTCGAACTCCACTTGAGCTCGGTTCGTCATACTGCCTTGGCATCGTCGGCACTGCAACTGTTTTGGTAGAATCTGTGAGTCACGGGGACTCAGCAATCTCACACCGCGAGATCAAGACTATTTAAGCTTATAGGAAGGACAGAGTTGTGGGGTGGAGCTGCGACAAGCGACTAGCATATATGGTGGCTACATTACATAAAAGAAGCGAGAAGAGAAGCAAAACACGGCCGTGAAGCTAGTAGCGATCAAGAAGTGATCTGAACTACTTACGTCAAATATAAATCCAACACCGTGTTCACTTCCCGGACTCCATGAGAAGAGACCATAACAGTTACACCTTGTTGATGTGTATTAATTAAGGTCAACCGGGTTATCTACAATCGGACATTAACAAATTCCCATCGCCTCATAACAGCAGGCACGGCTTTGAAAGATAATACCTGCGGGGTGTCCCAACAAGCCCATTATAAGCTCTCACGGTCAGCGAAGGATATTCCTTCTACAGGAAGACCCGATCGATCTCGGAATCCCGGACTACAAGACATTTCGACAACAATAAAACAAGACCAGCAAAAGCCGCCCGAATGTGCCGACCAATCCCGATCTGAGCTGCACATATCTCGTTCTCGGGGCACCGGATGAGCGATCTGTACAACTAAAACCAGACCTCAAGTTTCCTTGAGGTGGCACAAAGCACTCTAGTTTGGGCCAACACTCGGAGGAGCATTGGCCGGGGGTTAAATAAAGATGACCCTCGGGCTCATGAAAACCGGGGAAAAGGCTTAGGTGGCAAATGGTAAAACCAAAGTTGGGCCTTCTTTGGAGAGTCTTATTCAAAGCGAGCTGTCAAGGGGTCCCATAAATCACTTAACCGTGTAAGGCATAAAATCAAGGAACATAACACGGTATGGCGGAAACTAGAGGCGGCAAGAGTGGAACAAAACACCGGGCATAAGGCCGAGCCTTCCACCCTTTACCAAGTATATAGATGCATTAATTATAGCAGATATATTGTGATATCCCAACAAGTAAACATGTTCCAACAAGGAACAACATCTCCATGTTCAACAAGGAACAAACTTCATCTTCACACGCAACTAGCGCTATAAGAAGGGTTGAGCAAAGCGGTAACATAGCCAATCAACGGTTTGCTAGGAAATGATGGTTAGAGGCTGGACATGGCAATATGGGAGACATGATAAGCAAGTGATAGGCATCATTGCATAGGCATAGCAAAAAGCGAGCATCTAGCAAGCAAAGATAGAAGTGATTTGAGGTATGGTCATCTTGCGCAAGGTTCTCGAGTTGTTGAAAGCTTGATCCTCGAGCGTTCTCAACAGGTTCCTCGTTCACGTACTCGTCTCGGCTCTACCCAAAGCAAGAACACAAACAATGGAACCACAATAAATCACGGTGCAATGCACAAGCAACATGATGCAAAACATGGCATGATATGCGAGATGTGATATGCAATGCGTATCGTGCTCCGGAAGGAAAATGATGAAACAGGCATCAACTTGGCAAACCAAGTATGCCGCTGGAAAATGAGATGATTTCGGTTCAAATCGATATAAAGATCACGGAATCGGATCAAGGTTTGCAAATGGCGAGCAAAACAAGAATGGCACAAATCGCCATTATGACATGATACCACTTAGCAAGCAACAAGAAATTAAGCTCTGCACCCAAAGCGTACCAACAAAGCATATGGCAGTGATCTACTCAAGATGCTTGACAAAAGATGAACAACTGAGATACGGCTAAATCACAACATAACAGGTCCAAACAAGCATGGCAAAAGTGCAAAATATATCGACTTCACGAGACTTAGTGAAAATCTTGAACATGGCGAGAATCAGCATCGAGGAAGCAATGTTGAGCAAGCAAACAACATGATCAGGAACTTATAATAGCAAAACAAGGCATGGCATGAATCTACTCAAAGCATAGAACAAAAGTCCCTTCTTGACCAAGAGCCAAAGGGATCGAGAAAATGCAATAGCACCCATGTCAATATAGCAAGTTTAGTTATGATTCAACAAGCAGGGTATGACATTGACAGAATTATGTAGGCATCTTGAGCTCGATGCACTCACTACAGAGCATTTCATGATAAACTAAGCATACATCCATCAATAAGACATGGCATAGAAGCTATACATGGCAAGAACAACATCATAGCATACGAATCAACTACAACAACCTTGGCAAAATTGAATAACATGTAAACAATGCTGCGGAAACATTTTATAGCAAAAGTAGAGCTCGATTGACTCAAGCTATGGCACTCCATAATTGCAAACAAGGACATGTATGGATAGAGCATAACCATATGTTCAAAACATCCTTAATGAAGTATCTCAAAATGTGCATGGAACTCTCTGTAGCATCAAGTTAACATGGCATAAAATATCGACAAAAGCAGTGCGAAATCAGCAACATCATGAAGCCTAGTTTGCATGCTTGTGCTAGTCACCACAGAGATCACAAAATACATGACATACACCCACGATGGCATGGCATATTACAAAACACATGTGGGACTCCAGTTCATAGGGTGCACACATCAATCATGACAAAAATGACAAAAGTGCATGTTACGATAATAATATGAAACTAACATCACATAGCCCTCTTCTAACAGCATTTCGGGCATCAAGATGAGCTCAAATGAAAATGATGCAATGATATGGAATGATCTACTCTTGATCTGAACAATTTGACATATTACATACGAAAGCAGACTCTGGTACAAAGTTATGAGCGTTGAAGATGCAACAAAATATCTGCGAAAATGACTTAGATGAAATCCGGGAGGAAAAAGTCAACCCGAGAGGATCCGATCGGATCTGGCCTTGCCGAGGATCGCTGGCGGAGGGTTTGTCCGAGCTCGAGGCGCGGCGGAGTTGGAGGAGATGGCAGGCGCGCTACTCGGCAGACGGACTTCAGGGCGGAGGAGGTTGAGCGGAGGAGGTCCGCGGAGGCGGAAGTATGGCAGCGTCAGGCTTGTGATGGCCTTGCAGCAGGCAGCAGACGGGCGGGCAGGCCTTGAAGGCCGGCCTATACGGAGGAGGTTTTTATAGGTAGAAAGAGCTAGGAAGCTCAAATGAGGTCGCGGTTTCGCCCACACGATCGTGATCGAGCAGCGATGGACATGGAAGTGACTTAGATGGGTTATTGGGCTGTTTTGGAGGGTGTTTGGCTGCAACAAAAGGCCTTTGCGAGAGTCACGGTTAACCGTTAGAGTACCAAGCGAGCTCAAATGACCGAAACTTGACAGGTGGTCTACGGTGCTATACCAGGGCCACTTGGCAAGGCTCGGTCCATTCGAGAAAGTTTAATCTGGCGCTCACGGAAAAATGTAAAGGGGCGGCAGGGGACATAGGAGTGCCGGATTGCAAAAGCGGACAACGGGGAAAATGCACGGAATCATGAGGCGAACACGTATGCAAATGCGATGCACATGATGACATGGTATGAAATGCATGACATGAAAAAAATGCAAAAAGAAGGAAAACCCAACCACGGAGGGAATATCATATCACAATGCCGAAAATGGCAAGAGTTGGAGTTACACATATGGAAAGTTACATCCGGGGTGTTACAATAACCAAGAAACCTTCGGAAATCGTTTCCCTCGACCTTCGAAAAGCATCCGTTATACGAGTTATGGCAATACTCTCGAGCTCGCCCCAGTACTGGGTTATCGAGGTTATCTCACCAACAACTGCATAGAAGAGATTTTCGATGTCGGCAAAGCTCGGTATTCGAGCTGCAGCGATAAAATTGTGGCGACAACACCTCGGAGCTCAACTCCCGGGACACGCCACAACCCTAAATGTCGGGAGGCACCAAGAACAATGTTCTCGTCACAAAACCATCGGACGATTCCAAGATACCAGCGTGATCCTAAATTGTTTTAGTGAAATTTGAGGAGAGAAGAGTCAAAACTTCTCGTCGGAGACCTCACGGAAGCTGACAGGGGGTGAGGGTAAAAAATCCTACTCTCCGATATATATAATCCTAAGACTCAAAACATTTTGTTCTAGACTCAACAACTTGACAAACAATCAGCGGGGGCTCCTAAGTCGGGATGGCTCACGATTACCAACATAGCGCCCTCGATGCGGCTATATCTCCCGTGTCGAAGCACGACTTAGAACATAACCGCATTGAAAGCAATGTCATAAGTGAGGTAATCTTCACACAACCATGTAATACATAAGGGAAAGAGATACATAGTTGGCTTACGATGCCACTTCACACAATACATGAGTAAAGCATTACATCATACAGATACAATCAAGGTCCGACTACGGAACCAAAATAAAAGAAGACTACCCCAAATGCTACACGGATCCCGATCGTCCCAAGCTGAGCTCCACTCTTGATCAACTAAAACAAAATAACACAAAGAAACAAGATCTTCATCGAGCTCCTCCTTGAGCTCGGATAAATCACCTGCAGTTTCATCGGCACTGCAAAATGGTTTTGGAAGTATCACGTGAGTCACGGGGCTCAGCAATCTCACACCAGCGAGATCAAGACTATTTAAGCTTATGGGTAGGAGAAGGTAGTGAGGTGGAGCTGCAGACAGCGACTAGCATATCTGGTGGCTACATACATAAATGAGGCGAGAAAGAAGGCAAAAGCACGTCGAACAACTATGATCAAGAAGTGACCACGAAACTACTTACGTCAAACATAACTCCAACACCGTGTTCACTTCCGGACTCCGCCGAGAAGAGACTATCATGGTTACACAGCGTATGATGTATTTTAATTAAGATCAACCGGGTTTTTACAACGGACATTAACAAATTCCCATCTGCCTCATAACGCAGGCACGGCTTTGAAAGATTATACCTGCGGGGGTGTCCCAACAGCCCATTATAAGCTCTCACGGTCAACGAAGGATATTCCTTCTACCGGGAAGACCCGATCGATCTCGGAATCCGGACTACAAGACATTTCGACAGACAATAAAACAAGACCAGCAAAGCCGCCCGATGTGCCGACAAATCCCGATAGGAGTCGCGCGTACCTCGTTCTCGGGGCACACGGATAAGTCAAGCTACGAGTAAAACCAAGCCTCGAGTTTCCCGTGGTGGCCCGTGAGGCTGCTCGGTTCGGACCAACACTCGGACAGCGGCGGGGGCTAAAATAAAGATGACCCTTGAGTCTGCAGAACCCAAGGGAAGGGTATATGTGGTAGGTAGTCAAATGGTAAAACCAAGGTTGGGCCTTCTTTGGAGAGTCTTATTCAAAGCGAACTGTCAAGGGGTTCCATAAATCACCCAACCGCGTTAGGGGCGCAAAATCCGGGAACATAATACCGATATGGCGGAAACTAGAGGCGGCAAAGTGGAACAAAACACCGAGGCATAAGGCCGAGCCTTCCACCCTTTACCAAGTATATAGATGCATTAATTAAATAAGATATATTGTGATATCCCAACAAGTAAACATGTTCCAACAAGGAACAACATCTCCATGTTCAACAAGGAACAAACTTCATCTTCACCTGCAACTAACAACGCTATAAGAGGGGCTGAGCAAAGCGGTAACATAGCCAAACAACAGTTTGCTAGGAAAGGTGGGTTAGAGGCTTGACATAGCAACATAGGAGGCATGATATAGCAAGTGGTAGGCATCGTAGCATAGGCATAGCAAAAGCGAGCATCTAGCAAGCAAACATAGAAGTGATTTGAGGTATGGTCATCTTGCACGAAATCCCATAAGGAAGAAAAACGAGTCCATGAAGAAGACAAGCGGAAGTAGTCGAACGAATCCTCACAACTCCGGAACGAAACCGAAGCTAACGAGAGAAGCAACCCGGAAACAAACAAACAACATGGTAAACAAACCATCATAAACATGGCATGATGCACAACCAAGTATGATGCATGCCCGGTTTAAATAGCATGGCATGGCAAAAGTGCACAAGCAATCCTACAAATTAAGTTGAGCTCAATATGCAACGAGTTGCATATTGACGAAACACCACATCAATTATTTAGTTCTCTCTTGGTTATGTACCCAACAATATTAAATGTTGATTAACATGGCAAGAGGTGAAGCAGAAGTAAACTAACTATACCATCTAAACAATTTAAATGGGGCCGGATATAACAACAACAAATCCGGTAAATCCCCATATGCATTTAGCAATTTAATGCAACAACAATTTTAAACATTTTAAATGTTGTTATCATGATGCGGATGACATATACAAGTTATATGCAATTTTATGAAAATGTTGACATGAGCATGTTATGAAGCATTTGGTCACCATGGCGGAACAAAAAAGGTGCAACGGCGGCGAATCCGAAAATGATGCCACGACAACATTCCGGTCCCGGTAACTTGATTGAGATGTCGGTGCAAAAGGAGGCGTGACGTGAGCGAGTCATGCAAGATGGTGGGGTGATTCCGGATTCTGGGTTCCCACGGGACAGCGGCATGGCAAACGAGGAACATGCACGAAACAAACGGGCACGGTGCAAACACGAGCATCTCATACAACACATGCATTCGGTCCACGGTTGATCGTCTCGGCGGTTATACCTTTGAAGTGTGCATTTTCGGGGCGGATCGAGTTCGAAGCGGTGTAGAGGAAGTAGGCGTTCACAGGACGTCGTGGAAGTAGTGGTACGGCGGCGGACGGTAGTTGTACGGATCTTCGGTGATGGTAGTGGTACCGCGGTCGTAGAGGAACTTGGCGAATCTGCGTAGTCATACCGTTCAAGAAGAAACTTATCGGCGTCGTGGAACTTGGCGCATCAAAAGTGCCAGCGGATCCGTGTAGTCGAACAGCGATCCGAGGGGTACTAGGCGCATCAGCGTGAGGTGAGGGCGGCGGAAGTGAAGTACTCTCCACTTCCGGCGAATTCGAGGACCCGCTCGACGAAGCGGCGAACTTCGCCCTTAGGCGGAGCTGCATGATTATTCGGCATTAGAGAACACTATGCAATGAAAAAAACCATGGGTATCCGGACACTTACGATCTCGCCGAGGCTTGGCCTTGTTAGCCCTCCTCCTCGTCGTTGTCGGCGTTGGTGGAGAAGTCCGGATGAAGGTCCTTCCTTCTTGGACCCTCCGGCCTCCCAGTTAGGCGACCTTCCTTTCTTCTCTCCCCATTCGGGGAGAGGCTTCTTTCCTCCTCCTCTTCCTTAGAGGAGGATTCCATCTCGAGTTGTCGGGCGGTGAGTCCGAGCGACACTGGCGCCGGAGCTCTTCGAGTTCCGTGGCCTCCTCTTGGCCTTCTTCTCCGACACCACGTGAGGTGCGGAGCCAGCAGCCACATCAATCAGGCGTCCGCTCGGTCTTCGGCAAGGGGCAGACAGTTAATCTGTCCGGGCGTCTTCACCGATCTGTCAAAGGTTAGGGAGTTTTAGATCCGCATAGAGTCAAACTATGAAAAAGAGTCCCATAAAGGGTAAAATAACTTACCTCGCTGGCAGCGCTCTGAGCTGAATCCGCGATCTTGATGGCGGATGCGAGAACCGGCGCCCTTGAGCAGCACCTTCCGGGCATCTTCGTGCGTGGTGTCGAAGAGCGGCTCAAATCGGTCTTGTGCGGATCAAACTCCACAATTGAAGGCCGTTCTTGGCATGGGAGAATCTGGCGGATGAGCATCACGGACTATGTTGACAAGCTTGAGCTTCTTGTCCACCAGGTTTCGGATGCAGGTTTGGAGTCCGGATAGCTCGTCCGAATCCCCCCACGTCAGGCCCGTCTCTTTCCATGATGTGAGCCGTGTGGGGGAGCCAGATCTGAATTCCGGGGCCGCCGCCCATTTGGAGTCAGCGGCTCGGTGATGTAGAACCACCCGATTGCCACCTTTATTGTCTCCACGAAGGAGCCCTCGAGCCATAGAACATTGGGCATCTGCCGCCATGGCGCCTCCGCACTCCGCTTTGTCGGCCGCCCACTATCTTGACAGCGCTAAAGTCTTCAACCATAAACCGAAGTGGGGTTGGATGCGGAGGAAAGCCTCGCACCACGATGATAAGCGTCGAGATATTGAGGATGAAGTTTGGGGCCAAATCATGGAAATCCAGGCCGTAGTAGAACATGAGCCCCGGACAAATGGGTGAAGTGGAAAACCTAGTCCATGGAGGAAGTGGGTGAGAACACCACCCTCTCATGGAGCACAGGAGTGGGGACGAGCTGCCCCTTGTTGTGGAGCCGACACAGCGATATCGCCGGACAAGTATCCGGCCTCCATGGCTTTGTGATGTGCCCCTCTGTGGCGGAGGAGGCCATCCACGCCTCCCGCTCCGGACATAGTTGGAGAAGGTTGAGGTGGGGTGTGCGGACTTAGGCTGGAGCTCGAGTCTTGTGAAATGGATGAGCAAAGGAGGAAGAAGGCGTGGCGAAAAGGCGGATCCTTATCCCTTATATGGACGAGACGAAGCTATCGTCCCCTTGACTGGTAAAACTCGCTTATCTCCCAAGCGCCGTAATCAATGGCGCGGATGGGTTACTACGTCCGTATTGATGGGAATCCCGGAATAAGGGGCACGATCTCGCTTTGATAAGGCGTGCCAAGGAAACCGCCTCGCTAAATCGCTAAGGTGGAGCAGTAAAAGCGATTCATATAAAGGCTGGCCATGGTGTGATGTCACGCCCGCATGGAATCGTCGGCGAGATCTGTGCAAAAATTATTCTCTCTACGGTGGTATGTGGAACTTGTTTTCTTGAGCGGACACTATCCTTGTGTTCAAAACCTTCTATGAAGTATTCGGAGGAGGAACCCGCCTTGCAATGCGAAGACAATATGCACACGGACTCATCGTCATTGAAGCCTGGTTCGGGGGGCTCTTGAGGAGTCCTAGACTAGGGGTGTCTGGATAGCGAACTATCATCTTTGGCGGACTCCTAGACTATGAAGATACAAGATTGAAGACTTCGTCCCGTGTCCGGATGGGACTTTCCTTGGTGTGGAAGGCAAGCTTGGCGTACGGATATGTAGATCTCCTACCATTGTAACCGACTACTGTGTAACCTAACCCTATCCGGTGTCTATATAAACCGGAGGGTTTTAGTCCGTGGGGCGAACAACAATCATACCATAGTCTAGCTTCTAGGGTTTAGCCTCTCACGATCTCGTGGTAGATCTACTCTTGTACTACCCATATCATCAATATTAATCAAGCGGGGGTAGGGTATTACCTCCATCGAGAGGGCCGAACACAGGTAAAACATCAGGTCCCTTGTCTCCTGTTACCATCCGCCTAGGCGCTGATTCGGGACCTCCTACCCGAGATCCGCCGGTTTGACACCGACAAGGCCCTTAGCGGTAGGGCCAGCTTGTCACCAAGGGCGGCAGCGGCCGGAACCCACCGGTCAGCGGGCCCCATTGGCGGCGGAGAAAGCGGCGTGAACAGCAGCGGCTAGGGCTGCGCCTAGCCGGATTACCATTGTACCCCTAGGGGTGAGCCTATCTAAACCCCAGGGCACCCATGCAAAGGTTGATCTCTTAGAGTTTTAGACACCACATAGAGGGAAGGGAGAGCTAGTCGTGCCTTCTCCTTCCTCACCGAACAGCTCAAGGGCCTCTTGTAGCCACTTGTTCATCTAGTGATCATGCGGAGACCCCAGAGCAGCGATGGGGTGTTATCTCCACGGAGAGCCCGAAGCTGGGTAAGATTCGCCCGACGTGCATGTCTTCGCCTCATCCCGTTTCGAGGCACCGCGGCGTCTTATTGGCTCCCACAATGATAAGCCAACCGTTGGCATATGTCGCACCTACCACCCGACATTTGGCGCCCACCGTGGGGCCAGGTGCACCGTCGTCCGGAGACCTATTCTTGACGGGAACCCTCTTCCTTCCCAGCGAGCGTAGCCAGCCCGGCACTCCCGATGGCGTTTGCCCCGACGCGCTGCAAGGTGTCGCTGACGCTTGCGCGGCGAGCTGCCTCGCCAATCTTCTTGGCGAGGCTTGCATCTCCGACGAGCCCGCCTCCGACGTGGGCACAGGCTGCCCCGAGAGCCACCTCGTCAGCCTCCTTGACCAACTCCACGTCTCCGGCGAGCTTGCTGTGGATTTGGAGTCGGTCGGCTCCACCGACCTGATGCTTGTCGACTCCGACACGGCATCACTCGACGCTTTCCCCACCAACGTTGTGATCTTCAACGACCCGCTCCCCAAGCCGACAGGCTGTGGCGGTGCCATCATCGAGTGCTGGTCATCGATCCTGGCGGCCCCTCTGGCGAAGCGCCCACAGCGCCCTGGCGGCGCTGCGACTGTCCCCCTCTCCCGGCCGGCCTTGGCGCCGAAACGCGGAGGTGCGCCGCCTCACCCTCCACGCAGAGGGCGGAGGATAGCCTCCATGAGGCGCCTCCTTTGAGGCTCACCGGCCTTGAAGTCGACCGCGCCGCCTTTGGCACGTCACCCCCTGACGGGCCAAGCCGAATCGGCGTCGTCAAGAAACGCGGCACAGTCATCACCGACATGCTGGGAGTGGACCGCCCCGTCTACGCCACGCCCCTCGAGAACCTACGCGCCGCCCAGGCGGCCGTAGAAGAGTTGAACGGACTAGGGCCCGACGAGCTTCCCTATATGGCTAGGCGCATCCAGGAACTGATTGGCACGGCCGCAGAGCGGCATTAAGACAGCGCCCGCGCCGAAAGCCCTCCCCCACGCCGAGAGCACGGCGCGACGTCCCGAACACCGACCGCGGGCAACACCCGCACACGATGAGAAAAGGAGCCGGCTACCGGCCGCAGCCGAACCCAGATGTCCATAGAGCGTGGCGCAGAAGGCCATTCTCGAGCCGTGGGCGGCGAGGCAACCCACCTCCTCCGCCGCCTCACGGGAAAGATATCCCACCCGCCGCACATCACGCATCCGACTCTCGGGGCCGACTAGGCGCGAAGCGAAGAGTCGGCAGCAACGCCGCCACCGGATCGACCGCCTAGCGCGATCCTTGGCATTGGAAGAAGAAGACGATGTCGGTCCGCCTTGCTTCGGCCCCCGCATCCGCGACGAGCCCTTCCCTAAAGGGTTCTCGCTCCCAAGAGCCCGGCCTGTCCTGTTCACCAATCGGCAAGATCAAAATAGATGTTCTCTTTGGAGACAAGGATCATTTCTGCCGAGAAGCAATCTGGTTTGAAGTGGTGGACCTTGAGAGCCCCTATCATGCGCTGCTTGGCCGACCTGCTCTGGCCAAGTTCATGGCTGTACCCCACTACGCCTACCTCAAGATGAAGATGCCAAGCACCAAGGGCATCATCACCATAGCCGGCGATTACTAGAAATCCTCCAAGTGCGCTGCAGCCAGCAGCCAGCTGGCCGAGTCCCTTGTAATCGTTGAAGAGAAGAGGATATTGGACCGAGTCGTGGCCATGGCAGGCAAGCAGCCGGCCCTGTCCCCTGACCCCAAAGAATGTGATGCCCAAGGTTCTTTGCAGCCGGCCAAGGAAACAAAGAAGATACCTCTGGACCTAGAGCACCCAGAAAGGTTTGCCGTCATTGGAGCAAACCTGGACATCAAATAGGAAGGCGAGCTCGTCGATTTCCTCCATGAGAATCGGGACATCTTTGCATGGTCCCCCAAGGACATGCCGGGTGTTCCGGAGGAATTCGCCGAGCACAAGCTACATGTCCGAGTGGAGGCAAAACCAGTCAAGCAGCCCCTCTGCCGGCTGTCGAAGGAGAAGAGAAGGATTGTAGGAGAAGAGATAGCCCAGCTCCTGGCGGCCGGCTTCATAATGGAGGTGTTCTTTCCGGAGTGGCTTGCCAACCCGGTGCTCGTGCTGAAGAAGAATAACAAGTGGCGCATGTATAGACTACACAAGCCTCAACAAAGCCTGCCGAAAGATCCTGCGCCCTACCAAGGATTGATCAAGTGATAGACTCCACGGCGGATCGAGCTGCTGAGTTTCTTGGATGCCTACTCGGTCTACCACGGATAAAGTTGGACCCAGCTCACCACACGAAGACTGCCTTCATCCGCCATTCAGACTTTACATTACGACTATGACATTCGGCTTGAGAAATGCGGTGCCACTTTTCGGTGTTGCATGCGAAATGCCTCCTCAAGCAACTCGGCGAAGTGCCCACGTCTATGTAAGCGATATCATGGTGAAGACGGAGAAGCGGAACCTTGCTAGAAGACCTCAAGGAAACATTTGAGAACTGCGTCGGTTTGAGATCAAGCTCAACCCCAAGAAATGCGTGTTGAATTACCGGGCCGGCGGCTTCTAGGCTTCCGGTCTCGAGCAGCGGCATTGAATACAACCAGTAAAGATCAAGGCCATTGAGAGAATGGAATTCCCACCAAGCTGCGAGGCGTCCGAAGTTTACGGGTGCAGCCTCCTGAACCGCTTCATCGGCCGGCTTGGAGAAAAGGCTCTCCCCTCTACAATGTGGCCGAGTACGGCGCTCATACACGGGCTCGGCTAGCCAAAGAGCTCGGCATCCGCCGGATCTGTGCTATGGCGACTAGGATTTGGTGGTCAGCAGTCATCACGGTGATTGGGGCGCCAAGGGCGCAAATATGGCAAGCTACCGCTTCCTTGTTCAACAAATCAGTGGGTACATTGAAGGATGCGAGTTCTCCACGTGCCACGGGCCGACAACGAACAGCGAGATGCTGCAGCACGAATAGGCTCCGCTCGACAAGTTATACCAACGGCGTCTCTCTCGCGCCTCCTCAAGCCGTCTATCAAGCCATCTCGAATCCGACTCCATCTTCATGCCGCTTAACTTGACGCTGGCGGATCCGGCTTGGGGAACCAAGAAGGCGGCCCGGGGACTTAGATAGGCGGCTTGGGGACTGCCATAGTCGCACCCGGCCCGGGGACTTCAGGACCCGACCCGGGGACTAAGGTAGTCGGCCCGGGGACTGCATCAACACCACAGGCGTTGGCCAACTCCAGCTCTTCACCACCCAGCCCACCCGCCCTGGTTGCAGTAGCCATGTTGGCTATAGAAGAAGTCACAGCTCCATCATGGTCTCAGCCCATCCTCAACTTCACGGTAGATGAGAAGCGCGGTGGCGAGATCGCGGCAAGACAAGTCAACGCCGAGCGGAGCATATACAATTGCTAACAGAGGCTCGTCGGACATAGTGTCCTTGGAGTCTTCCAGCACTGCGTCGAGCCAGAGAAGGGCATAGCAATCCTCAAGGACATTCACCAAGGCGAATGCGGCCACCACGCGGCCTCAAGATCACTTGTCGCCAAAGCTTTCCGCCATGGATTCTTTTGGCCGACTGCTTTGGACGACGGCAAGGAGTTGGTCAAACATTGCAAAGGGTTCCAAGTCTTCAGCTCCAAGCAACACCTGCCGGCTTCGGCACTCAAGACCATTCCCTCACGGCCTTTTGCCGTCAGGGAATTTGGACATAGTGAGCCCGTTATCACGCCCAATATCGACCCTATCCAAAAGGAACTGAAGGTCCCACCAAGGATAGACCCATATTGAAAGCGCTTTACAAGGTGGATATCATTACATCAACATTACATAATACATAGGGATACATACATAAGGCACAAATGCCACAAGAATACATCAACATCATATACAAGATCAACATCCGACTACGGATGAAACATAAACGAAGCTCAAATGACATCCACCACTGCTAGCCGGGCTGCCGACACGGAACCTATCCCACGATCGAAGAAGCGGAAGAAGAAACTCCAACACAAACAAACATCGCTCTCGCGTCATGATCATCACATAACCTGTACACTGGCCCGGTGGTGTAGTGTCTGTGAGCCACGAGGACTCAGCAATCCCATTACCATGGGTATCAAGACTAGCAAAGCTTAAAGGGAAAGGAAGGGGTAAAGTGGTGAGGTTGCAGCGTGACTAAGCATATATGGTGGCTAACATACGCAAATGAGGCGAGAAGAGAAACAAAGGCAGTCGTCAACTAGTAATGATCAAGAAGTGATCCTGAACTCCTACTTACGTCAATCATAACCACGAAACCGTGTTCTCCTCTCAATCAACCCGAAAAAGAGACACTCACGGTTCACGCACAAGGTTGGTGTATTTTAATTGAGATCAACTTCAGATTTTCTACAACGGACATTAACAAATTCCCATCGCCACATAACATGGGCACGGCTTTCAAAAGTTCATACCTGCAGGGGTGTCCCAACAAGCCCATGATAAGCTCTCGCGATCAACGAAGGATATTCCTTCTCCCGGGAAGACCGATCAGTCTCGGAATCCGGCTACAAGACATTCGACGACAATAAAACAAGTCCAGCAAGACCACCCGGCGTGCCGACACCACGATAGTAGCCAGGCGTATCTCGTCTCGAGCCACGACCGGATGAACACTACGTCTGACACCGCGATACCCCAAGTTGCCTCGGGCGGCACCGCAAGTGGCTCTAGTTTGGACCAACACTTAGACAAGCATTGGCCGGGGGGTAAATAAAGATGACCCTCGGGATCGCGACTCCCAAGGGAAAAAAGGCTAGGTGAGGCAAATGTAAAACCAATGTTGGGCCTTCTTTGGAAAAGTCTTATTCAAAGCGAACTGTCAGCGGGTCCCATAAATCACCCGACAGCGTTAGGGACGCAAAATCCGGGAACATAATAACGATATGGCGGAAACTAGGGTGGCAAGAGTGGAACAAAACACCGGGCATAAGGCGAGCCTTCCACCCTTTACCAAATATATAGATGCATTAATTAAATAAGATATATTGTGATATCCCAACAAGTAAACATGTTCGAGAAAGGAATAACATCTCCATGTTCAACAAGGAACAAACTTCATCTTCACCGCAACTAACAACGCTATAAGAGGGCTGAGCAAAGCGGTAACATAGTCAAACAATGGTTTGCTAGGAAGGGTGCAAAAGGTTAGAGGCTGACATGGCAATTTGGGATGGCTTGATAAGCAGGTAATAGGTAGCGCAACATAGCGATAGAAGCGAAGCAACTAGCATAGCAATGATAGTAGTGAGATCGAGGTAGCGGTCATCTTGCCTGAAATCCCGCAAGGAACAAGAACGAGTCCATGAAGAAGGCGAGCGGACGAAGCGAACCAAGCGTGAGCGAGCGAATCCTCACGATGCATAGCAAGCAGGAACTAACAAGAAGAAGCACACGACATAGTAAACACATCACACATGAACAAGACATGATGCACAACCAAGCATGATGCATTACAAGGCTACATGAAGCTACTCATGGCAAGAGATGATGCAAACAAGAGCAACACATCAAAGCAAGTTTAAATGAGGCGGAGACAACATATAACAATTCCGGTAAGCCCTCATATGTAAATTTCGAAATTGGTCCAGATCTGAATAACTATATGTTCAAGTTGTTAAATAGCAAGTTAAGCTGCACTACGATGATCTACACGAAATTCTAGTCAAGTTACATATAAAGTTCATTAGATTGAGACTCTGGCCTAGAAGATATGAGCAAAACAAGATAAGCATGGCATTGATGCAAAATGCATCCAAACATTAAGCAAACACCTCAAAACAAGGATGCAACATGAGAATATGAAACTACATGCAAAATCAAGCAAGTTTCATATAGAGCACACTCAAAAGCAGACAGCGGTTCAACACATACACATGAAACAAGTTATAGCAACAATCTGTCCAAAACAGCAACTAGGCATATTGCAAGCACCAAAACAACATGATACAGGACCTTAACATGAGAACAAAAGGCATGGGCGTGATGTACAGGTAAAGTATGACAAAACATGAACACTGAGCTATCTCCAGAAATCACTAGAACATGCTCAAAAACACATGGCAAGATTGCAAATAATAACAGTTTCAGGCTTTAGCAGAAATAACATCAGGTTGCAATGTTTAGAGCTATGAAACAACATGTTACAGGAACTTAACATGGCAAGCAAAGGCATGGCATGAATCTACTAAATGCATAAAACAAATGTCCCTTACTGACCATGAGCCAAAAAGGATCAGAAAATATGATGGCACCCAGGTAAACATGGCAAGTTATATTACAGATTTAAACATGGCAGGAACAACAATAAGTAGGCATGTTGGTGAGCTTGAACCACTCACCACAGAGAAATACATGGCATGGCAAGGCACCCAATAGCAAGAAGACATGGCATAGAAGCTATACATGGCAAGAACAACATCATAGCATGCAAGGATCAACTACGACAACCTTGGCAAAATTGAATAACATGTAAACAATCTGCCAGGAACATTTTATAGAAAAAGTAGAGCTCGATTGACTCAAGCTATGGCACTCCATAATTGCAAACAAGGGCATGGATGGATAGAGCAAGACATGTAGAACAAAACATCCTTACTGAAGTATCTCAAAATAAGCATGGAACTCTCTGTAGCATCAAGTGAACATGGCATCAAAATAACAGCAGAACAGGGCTGAAATCAGCAACATCAAGACACCTAGTTTGCATGCTTGTGCTCGTCACCAAATAGATAACAAAAATGCATGGCATACACCCCTGGAAAGATGACATGGCATATTACAAAACACATGTAGGACTCAAGTTCATAGGATGCACACATCAATCATGGAAAAAATGACAAAAGTGCATGTTCTATTAAGAAACAGAAACTAACATCACATAGCACTCTTCTAACAGCATTTATGGCATCAAGATGAGCTCAAATGAAAATGATGCAATGAGCCGAAATGATCTACTCCTCGAGACGAACAATTTGACATATTACACGCACAAAACGGACCTACGGATGCAGAGTTATGGCATGATGAAAATGCATGAAAGTAACAAAAACTCGGGGACTTAGAGATATTTGGAGGGCGGAGAGAAAGTCAACCGGCGGGATCCGGGCGCGCGAACCGAGGCCGGATCGGGCTCCTCCGATCCGCTCTTGGCAGACGGACGCTGGCTCCGCGCAAGTGGCCTTGAGGCGCTTGTGTGGCAGGAAGGCGGCGGAGGGAGCAGCCGTGAGCCTGAGGCCGTGGCCGGGCTCCCAGCGAGAGCCGTGGCGGGGCTCTGCGGCAACAGCTGAGGCTCTTGTGGCGCGCCCTGGCGAAGCGGTGGCCGCACCTGGCGGCGGCGAGAGGCAGCGCAGCTCCGGCGGGCGTGGAGAGGGGCGGCCGGAGGAGGCAGGCGGCGGGAGGCGGGCCCGGTGTGGCCAGGTGAGGCCAGGGCGGGCCTGTGAGCTCATGTGAGACCCTTGATGGGCTCCATGAGGCGCGAGGGCGGGCGGCGCTGGCCACGTGACCACGGCGCCATTAGCTCTGGCGTGGCGATTTCGTCCGACGGCGGCGGACATGTCCAGCGTCTGAGGAGGTGGGATCTAGGGTTAGGGACAATTCATCCGCGAATTTGGAGGAGATGTATTTATAGGTAGAGGAGCTAGGAGAGTCCAAATGAGGTGCGGTTTTCACGCTTGATCGTGATCGAACGACCGAGAGCATGGAGGGAGTTTGCTGGGTTTTGGACCACTTTGAAGGGGTGTTGGGCTGCACACAAAGAGGCCTTTGCGGTTACCGGTTAACCGTTGGAGTATCAAACGACCTCCAAATGGCACGAAACTTGACAGGCGGTCTACGGTGCTATACCAAGGCCGCTTGACAAACCTCGGGCCATTCGAGACCGTTAACACCCGCTCACGAAAAGAGGTAAAAAGGCGCCGGAGACATGGGAGTGCGGATTGCAAAAGCGGACAGCGGGAAAATGGTCGGATGCATGAGGCGAACACGTATGCAAATCGATGCACATGGCGACATGATATGAAATGCAGATGATGACATGGCAAAGTGCAACACACAAGCACATGACATAGCTCGACGGCGAATAAGCAGCGGACACTGGCGCATCGAATCCAGGCGTTACAACACTCCTCCACTAACAAGAGATCTCGTCCGAGATCTTAGGACCGAACGGAAGGAAAATGGATGAGGTGAAACAAGAACTCGGAGAAGAAACAAAGAATCGAGAGCACTTTCGATAAGAAGAGGAGCAGCGAGAATGGCGAGAATTGAAAGCTCACGGAATCGGATAGACTATGAAAGCACTCGTTCTAAGCGAATTGGTTAGAATGAGAAAAGAAATGGATAAGACTGAAAGGATTTAGGCAGCACTCCTGCTGAAAATGGAAAGATTAGAACATGAACTTGAGGGGATGGAATGACACTTGATGAGATAAACAACGTAATGCCTCCGGAAGAATTGAAAGAATTTGAATGAAAGTAACTTAGAAGGAAGGATTGAGTGGATTTGAATATCTGAGAAGAACAAAGAAAAGCAAAACTCCAATTCTAAAGAATACGGAGAATTAATTACATTTAGAGATGCAAGAAGAAAAGATATTTGAATTCCACCAAACTATTGATGAAACTCTTGAAGAAAGAATTAAATCATGAAGAACCACCATGAAGAACTCCGGTAACAAAGGATGACGAGATAAAAATGAAGGAAGAAAGAATAATATGAGCCTGCGATGAATTAGATGGAGGATTCCGACGAAATGGCCGAGGAAATTTGAACTCCGGAAAAGAAAAGATGAAAAACACTTGTGAATAGAATTTATTCAAGAAGAACAAACTCCGAAGGAAGAGATTAGTCACTTTGAGGAAATAAGAATAAGATTTATTGTATGCTTATCCTCCATCAAATTAACTTGATGACAAACAATGGATTTAAGCCTACTACTTATTCTTCTTGAAAAGGATTGAGAAGTGACATGTCGCAGACTTGAGAAGGTCTTCATGAACCACGGTAGGATTGAAAAGAACGAATGGATTAATATGATAAACAAGGAAAATAATCTTGAGCGGACCACCGTAAGAATTGAAATAGTGATGAAAGGAATGAATCACGGGAAGAATTAAGCGAACACAAATGCTAGAGGGATTTAGATGCAAAAGAACAAAGAGATAACGAGCTGATAAAGAATACTTGAGCGAAGCACGGGATAATCGGATAACGGTAGCTGAAATGTGAGGACAAAGAATTCTTACGGAGCAGCGACCTCCGAAAAAAAACAAGTCTTGACAAACTCCGGATGGTTGAGAAAAGAATATCGACACAAGGAATAATTCGAGAGGATGACATGAAGCTAGAATCACGAAACTCCGGGAGAACGGGCAAGATTTAGAGGAAAAATTCTCTTCAATCTTCAAATGATGAGGAGAAACACCACCAAAATTACTGAGATACTCCGGAAAAATGAAAAGCGAAGAGGTTGAGGCAACAACCAAAATAATTGAAAGCGATCTTGGAAAAGATCCGACTGATGAAAATCATACTTACGTCGAACTTCAAAAGGATTTGAGAATAGCTCCGAAAATTAGAAGAGTCAGGTAAGATCACAGGAAAAGACACATGGGTTAGGGCCCACTAAAAAGAAAACACCTTTGGAAATGGGATGATGACCGGATAGATGATACGGAACAATTGAAATATTTGAATGAGGTGACAACCTCGAATTAATTAAAAGCAAACACGAATCTTACGAGATGTCTTGAACTCGGAATGATAAATTGGCGAGAGGCGAGCGAGCAGGGAAAAACACTTGATCCAAGGAAAGAATGTGATCAACACGAAAAACTTGAATTGAGTGCACGGAAAAGAAAGGGATGAAGAATCTCAAACAAAGAGAATTCACGGTTGAAATGATTGAGGAAGGCGAAGAGGCTCCGTCACGAATGGAATTGATGGTCGGAAGAAACTCGAACTCCGGGAAGAAAAGGGTGGGAGGCGGAAAACAAAGGCAACTTGGAAAGGAAACCGTGAATATCTTGAAGAAAAACACCGATTGAAATCATTGAGGAAAGAAAGAAAGACTTCACACAAGTAGGATGGATACTCAATTACGGACTCCGGTTCGAGAAGAAGAAGGGAGGCGGTGGGAAAAACAAGGACAACCGGACAAGGAAAAACAACGGCGTCGGAGGAAGAAGCGAGATTGAACTCAAAGATGAAGAGGCTCGAGTCAACTAGGCGAGAAATGAACGGATGAAAAGAGCTGAGGGCCAACGATCGTAAAACCAACTGCGTGATCCTAAAGAAAAAAATTTGAAGGGGAAGAGGAGTAATTCAAAACACCTACGTCAAGATTCCTCACCAGAGCGACGAAGGGGCAGAGGAGTAAAAAGAAATCCTACTCTCCGATATAACTAGACTCAGAAAACAGTTTATTCTAGACTCAACATCAGCCAAACTACACGATCAATCAAGGGGGCTCCTAGGGTCGGTCGAGGCTCTGATACCAACTTGTCACGCCCAATATGCGACCCTCTCCAAAGGGAACTCGAAGGTCCCACCAAGGATAGACCCGCATATTGAAACGCTTTTGCAAGGTGGATATCATTACATCAACATTACATAATACATAGGGATACATACATAAGGCACAAATGCCACAAGAATACATCAACATCATATACAAGATCAACATCCGACTACGGATGAAACATAAGCGAAGCTCAAACGACATCCACCTGCTAGCCAGGCTGCCGACACAGGAACCTATCCCCGATCGAAGAAGCGGAAGAAGAAACTCCAACACAAACAAACATCGCTCTCGCGTCATGATCATCACATAACCTGTACTGCTGGCTGGTGGTGTAGTAATCTATGAGCCACGAGGACTCAACAATCCCATTACCATGGGTATCAAGACTAGCAAAGCTTAAAGGGAAAGGAAGGGGTAAAGTGGTGAGGTTACAACAGCGACTAAGCATATATGGTGGCTAACATATGCAAATGAGGCGAGAAGAGAAACAAAGGCGAGTCGTCAACTAGTAATGATCAAGAAGTGATCACGAACTCCTACTTACGTCAATCATAACCACGAAACCGTGTTCTCCTCTCGATCAACCCGAAAAGAGACACTCACGGTTACACACACGGTTGGTGTATTTTAATTGAGATCAACCGGGTTTTCTACAACCGGACATTAACAAATTCCCATCGCCACATAACATGGCACGGCTTTGAAAGTTCATACCTGCAGGGTGTCCCAACAGCCCATGATAAGCTCTCGCGATCAACGAAGGATATTCCTTCTCCCGGGAAGACCCGATCGGTCTCGGAATCCGGCTACAAGACATTCGACAGACAATAAAACAAGTCCAGCAAGACCACCGGCGTGCCGACACCACGATAGTAGCAGGCGTATCTCGTCTCGAGCCACGACCGGATGAACACTACGTCTGACAACCAAGCGATACCCCAAGTTGCCTCGGGCGGCACCATAAGTGGCTCTAGTTTGGACCAACACTTAGACAAGCATTGGCCGGGGGGTTGGTAAATAAAGATGACCCTCGGGATCGCGACTCCCAAGGGAAAAAAGGCTAGAGTGAGGCAAATGTAAAACCAATGTTGGGCCTTCTTTGGAAAAGTCTTATTCAAAGCGAACTGTCAATGGGGTCCCATAAATCACCCGACCGCGTTAGGGACGCAAAATCCGGGAACATAATACCGATATGACGGAAACTAGGGCGGCAAGAGTGGAACAAAACACAAGGCATAAGGCCGAGCCTTCCACCCTTTACCAAATAGATAGATGCATTAATTAAATAAGATATATTGTGATATCCCAACAAGTAAACATGTTCCAGAAAGGAACAACATCTCCATGTTCCAACAAGGAACAAACTTCATCTTCACCTGCAACTAACAATGCTATAAGAGGGGCTGAGCAAAGCGGTAACATAGCCAAACAATGGTTTGCTAGGAAGGGTGCAAAAGGTTAGAGGCTGACATGGCAATTTGGGATGGCTTGATAAACAGGTAATAGGTAGCGCAGCATAGCGGTAGAACGAAGCAACTAGCATAGCAATGATAGTAGTGAGATCCAGGGTAGCGGTCATCTTGCCTGAAATCCATAAGGAAGAAGAACGAGTCCATGAAGAAGGCGAGCGGACGAAGCGAACCAAGCGTGAGCGAGCGAATCCTCACGATCATACGAAGCGGAACTAACAAGAAGAAGCACACGACATAGTAAACACATCACACATGAACAAGACATGATGCACAACCAAGCATGATGCATGACAAGGCTACATGAAGCTACTCATGGCAAGAGATGATGCAAACAAGAGCAACACATCAAAGCAAGTTTAAATGAGGCCGGAGACAACATATAACAATTCCGGTAAGCCCTCATATGTAAATTTCGAAATTGGTCCAGATCTGAATAACTTTATGTTCAAGTTGTTAAACAGCAAGTTAAGCTGCACTACGATGATCTACACGAAATTCTAGTCAAGTTACATATAAAGTTCATTAGATTCGGAGCTACGGCCTAGAAGATATGAACAAAACAAGATAAGCATGGCATTGATGTAAACTGCATCCAAACATCAAGCAAACACCTCAAAACAAGGATGCAACATGATAATATGAAACTACATGCAAAATCAAGCAAGTTTCATATAGAGCACACTCAAAACGGAGCAACGGTTCAACACATACACATGAAACAAGTTATAGCAACAATCTGTCCAAAACAGCAACTAGGCATATTGCAAGCACCAAAACAACATCCTACAGGACCTTAACATGAGAACAAAAGGCATGGGCGTGATGTAAAGGTAAAGCATGACAAAACATGAACACTGAGCTATCTCCAGAAATCACTAGAACATGCTTAAAAACACATGGCAAGATTGCAAATAATAACAGTTTCAGGCTTTAGCAGAAATAACATCAGGTTGCAATGTTTAGAGCTATGAAACAACATGTTACAGGAACTTAACATGGCAAGCAAAGGCATGGCATGAATCTACTAAATGCATAGAACAAATGTCCCTTACTGACCATCAGCCAAAAAGGATCAGAAAATATGATGGCACCCAGGTAAACATGGCAAGTTATATTACAGATTTAAACATGGCAGGAACAACAATAAGTAGGCATGTTGGTGAGCTTGAACCACTCACCACAGAGCAATACATGGAATGGCAAGGCACCCAATAGCAAGAAGACATGGCATAGAAGCTATATATGGCAAGAACAACATCATAGCATGCAAGGATCAACTACAACAACCTTGGAAAAATTGAATAACATGTAAACAATCTGCCAGGAACATTTTATAGCAAAAGTAGAGCTCGATTGGCTCAAGCTATGGCACTCCATAATTGCAAACAAGGGCATTGATGGATAGAGCAAGACATGTAGAACAAAACATCCTTACTGAAGTATCTCAAAATAAGCATGGAACTCTCTGTAGCATCAAGTGAACATGGCAACAAAATAACAGCAGAACAGGGCTGAAATCAGCAACATCAAGACACCTAGTTTGCATGCTTGTGCTAGTCACCACATAGATCACAAAAATGCATGGCATACACCCCTGGAAAGATGGCATGGCATATTACAAAACACATGTAGGACTCAAGTTCATAGGATGCACACATCAATCATGGCAAAAAGACAAAGTGCATGTTACATTAAGAAAGCGAAACTAACATCACATAGCACTCTTCTAACAGCATTTAGGGCATCAAGATGAGCTCAAATGTAAATGATGCAATAAGATGAAATGATCTACTCTTCGGGGCGAACAATTTGACATATTACACGCACAAAACGGACCTACGGATGCAGAGTTATGGCATGATGAAAATGCATGAAAGTAACAAAAACTCGGGGACTTAGAGATATTTTGAGGGCGGAGAGAAAGTCAACCGGCGGGATCCGGGCGCGCGAACCGAGGCCGGATCGGGCTCCTCCCGATCCGCTCTTGGCTGACAGACCTTGGGCTCCGGCGAAGTGAGGCGCGCAAGGCGGGCGGGCCGGAGGGAGGCGGGGCGGGCGGCGCGGCCGTGAGCACTGGGTCCGGCCAGAGCTCATGGCAGAGGTCTTGGCCGGGCGAGGCTCGGTAACCGCTGAGCTCTGTGGGGCGCGCTTGGGAGGCGGCAGCAGCCAGCGCAGCTCGCTTGATGGCGGAGGGGCGGCGGGAGGCGGCGCCGGGTGACGGGCCAGCGGCGGGCGCGTGAGCTGTGTGGCTCGCGATGGATGGGCAGAAGCTGGGGCGGAGGGCGGCGGCGCAGGCCACGTGGCACGACGCCATTGGCTGCGGGCGGCGGCGATTCGTCCGGACGGCGGCGGACATGTCCCAGGCAGAGGAGGTGGGATCTAGGGTTAGGGACGAATTCATCCGCGAATTTCGGAGGGGGAGATGTATTTATAGGTAGAGGGAGCTAGGAGAGTCCAAATGAGGTGCGGTTTTCGGCCACGCGATCGTGATCGAACGACCGAGAGCATGGAGGGGAGTTTGCTGGGTTTTGGGCCACTTTGCAGGGGGTGTTGGGCTGCACACAAAAGAGGCCTTTGCGGTTACCCGGTTAACCGTTGGAGTATCAAATGATGTCCAAATGGCACGAAACTTGACAGGCGGTCTACCGGTGCTATACCAAGGCCGCTTGACAAACCTCGGGCCATTCCGAGACTGTTTAACATCCGCTCATGAAAAGAGGTAAAAGGGGGCGCCGGGAGACATGGGAGTGCCGGATTGCAAAACGGACAACGGGGAAAATGCTCGGATGCATGAGACGAACACGTATGCAAATGCGATGCACATGACGACATGATATGAAATGCAGATGATGACATGGCAAAGTGCAACACGCAAGCACATGACATGGCAACAACGGCGAATAACTGACGGACACCTGGCGCATCGAATCCGGGGCGTTACACCCGTTCAAGACGGCGCTCGGTGGCATGACACATCTGCTCGTCGCCGTGGATAAATTTACCAAGTGGTTCGAAGCAAAGCCGATTAGGAAGCTGAATGGGCCGACTGCCATGACATTCATCGCAGACATTACAACTCGGTACGGCGTGCCACACAGCATCATCACCGACAACGGCACGAATTTTACCAAGGGAGCATTGGCACGTTTCTGCGCGACGCAGGGCATCCGACTGGACCTAGAGTCCATTGCCCACCCGCCGTCAAACGGCCAAGTTGAGCGAGCCAAAGGCCTGATCCTTTCCGGCATCAAGCCCCGGCTGGTCGTGCCACTGGAGCGTTCGGCCGGCTGTTGGCTCGACGAGCTGCCGGCCGTCCTCCGAGTCTGCGCACTACCCGAACAAGTCAACGGCTTCACCCTTTCTTCCTTGTATATGGTGCGAGGCCGTCATCCCAAGCCCGACATCGAGTTCGACTCACCTCGGGTGACCATGTACCGCAGGCAGAGGCCAAAGAAGCACGAGAAGGCGGTGTCGACCTGCTGGAAGAAAGCCATTGTTAGCCCTCACCGATCCGCCATCTACCAACAGGGTTTGCGCCGCTACCACATCCGGAAGGTCAAGCCAAGATCCTTTCAAGAGGGCGACCTTGTGCTCCGGCTGATCCAGCGAACAGCCGGCCAGCACAAGATCTCGGCCCCTTGGGAAGGCCCCTTCGTCATCAGCAGAGCATTGGGGAACGACTCCTACTACCTAATCGACGCACAGAAGCCGAAAGCACGAAAGAGAGATGATTCCGGCAAGAAGTCGGAATGACCATGGAACGCCAACCTCCTCCGAAGATTTTACAGTTAAAATTCAGTATGTATCACGCTGCCTTTTGTACTAAGTATGAGACAATGGGCCCCCCGAGGAGCGCTCGGGACTGCCACCTTTTATCTATGAATGACGAAGTATCATGTTTATGATTTTGTCATTACACTCTTCCTCCTCGTCCGGCACCGGGTTCAACTAGTCGGCCGGGATTGGCATATGAGTTATATTCAAGTTCCACTGCGGTCGGACAAGTAGTGTGCGGCACCTAGCCCTCTCTTGTCAAAAGTCGCAGCTCGAAGAACCATTGTCCGGTGGCAAGAGTCAAAAGCGGGAAAGGATGCCCCACGAAAAGCGGCTAAGGACTAACGAACTCGTATAACAAAAGCCGGCTTCCTCCATTGCCGACCGAATACCAGAGTAACCGGCCGGCCGGCTTCCCATTCCACCTTGCGGCAATCCAAGAAAGCTCAAGTACTTGCCTTCCCACAAATAACCAAGTTCCTCCCCAGCCACAGACTTCAGAGCAGCTGTTCGGCTGGGATGGCGGCGACCAAGGGAAGGCGGCAAAGGAAACAGTCTAAGGAAAAAAAGCAAATTCGAATGGAAGCCAAACACATGCATAATTATATTTACACAAAGGCCTTCGAAAGGCCGGCATTCAACATAGTTTGAATACACCCCCAGTGGGTGGATCTGCGCAAATTTAATAAAAAGTTGTTCAAAGAGTAACATCAGGAAAGTAAGAGCGGCAGATCAGGCCAAGGGAGCGATAGGCGAGTCGGGCAGGTCGGCAGAGACATCAGTGCTGGACAGAGGAGTGGCCGGCCGGCGGGTCTCGGCCTGATCATCACCCCTGGCAGATGGCGCACTCGCCCGCACCTCGTTGCTGGAGGCATGATCAAGCTGAAGCTGGCTGGTCGCTTCGCCGTCGGGCACGACGTCTTCGTCGCCCTCCCCTTCTTCGTCTTTGCCTTCGTCGCTGGAAGTGATCTCCTCCGCCGAGTCCTCACCTTCCGCCGGGTTCAGCCCGAACCACTCCTCCGGCTGGGCGATGCCGTTGTCATTCACTTCAGGAGCAAAAATGCTGGAGTCGGTATATTCAGCGATAGCCGAGGCGCGCTGGATGATAGCCGGCCGCACCGCCACCAGCTCCTCGTCGGCCTCCTGCCTCCAGGTGCTCAGCTGGCGCAAGCTCAGCCTAGGATACCAGGCTCGAACGAACTCCAGCGCCCGCCTGGTGCCGGACCGAGCAACGGAAGCCTTCCGGGCCTCGAAGCGGCCAACCGCAACCTCCAACCAGTCGGCAGTCCGACTGGGGGTATGGGGAATCGCCTCGCCAGGCCAGAGGGCGGTCAACCCTTGCGCCCCGGCACGCTGAAGCCGGCGGAGCATGCGGTGAGCCGGCTGCAGCCGGGCCTGGATCGCCAAAAGTTGCTCCTCAAGCGTCCGGCTGGCATCTGGCGCGATCTCAATACCTGCTTGCCGGCGTGCCTCACGGTGGGCCTCGATGGCTTGGCTGGCGGCGACGGAGTAACCAGGGAAGTAATCTGCGTGAAGAACAAAGAAACAGCACAAAACTCAGAAGAATAAACAAGAGGGCAAGGGGCAAGCAAAGGGATGAAAAGGAAGGCGGCTTACCGTCGATCAGATTCTCAACCCGTCCATAGCCCTCGCTCAGCGCTTGCCTCACTTCAGCCCAGCCCGCCGCCTCGGTCTCGAACTCGGCTTTAAGGGCGGCCTTGCTGTCCCGCGCCTTCTTCAGGGCCGCCTTATGGCTCTCCTCCTGGTCGGCCAGTCTCTTGGCCAGGCGGTCGCGTTCCTGGGCCAAGGCGCTGCTCTCAGCCTCCTTGGCGCGAAGGGCGGTCTAGGCCCCGCCTAGCTGCTCCCTCCAGTCGGCATTAGCCTCTGCAAGTGTGGAGAAAAAAAGGAAAAGGCAATAAGGAAGAAGTCGTCAAAGAAGATCCGATCCGACTGCTCAGCAGTCAGCCCGAATCTCGGGGACTACACCCAGTGGGTTCGCTGGCGCGCCCCCACATGAGATAAAAGAAACAAAGCACTCACTCCGGCTATTAGTCAGATCCGCGGCCTTTTGGCTCAGCTCCTGGGCCTGGGAGTTGAAGGCAGCCGTGCGAAGATTATGATATTCCTGAAAATCAGACAGAGTGCGAATAAGAATAATATTGCCGCCAAGGCCTGCTAAAAGTTCCAAGCTGCCTGCTCAGCAGCCGACTCGAAACTCGGGGACTACACCCGATGGAGTGCTGCGCCTCACGGAAGAAATCAAGAAATAATTCGACCAAGGCGGAAGACTCACCGGATGACGCTCGCGTAGCAAGAAACTCCTGGGTGTACCGTTCTGTGGCGGGCTGGAGTGCAAGCGGCGTCGGACCTCCTGCGCCGCCATGTTCATCTCGGTCGTTCCACCGCTGGGTGTACACTCGGACGTGCTGGAGCTGGCCGCCTCCAGGTCCTGAGCCATCGAGCTGGCGCCTGCAGCCATCTGTGGCTCCGGCGCCGAGGACGCCTCTCCCGTGCGCCGGCTGTCACATCCCTAGTTCTGGTATGCCCTAGGCTAGCGTTCATGTGTGCATCATGTTTACATTTCTCAGAAACTTGAAATGGGGGATGTCCAATCCCTAGCACCAAATGGAACTCCACTAGGTTCAAGTTAAAAATATTTTCAATAAACCCAAAAATGCCTTCATCAATGTTTGATAACTTTGGCAAGGGTTTTGATCCAAACCAAAAATATTGAACATTTTTAGGGAATTATTTGGGACTTTGAATTAAATCACTAATGTATTTGAGTTGGGGCAAATAAATCCTATAAATATTTTTATTGCTCCAATAATTCTGAGACTTCTGTCGAGCTCTTGGATAAACCAATTTGCATCCAAATTTGTGTCGAGAAGCTGCAAAAAAATAATTTGGTTAGCAAACCAAATTCAAAACAAAAGTGTAGAATAGAAAACAGAAGAAAATTAGAAAAGTAAGGAAACCTCACCTGATTTACCGCAGGCCACCTGGCCGGCCCAGTCGGCCATCCCAGCCACCTGGCCCAGCCCCCCTCCTCCTGTCTTCTTCCTCTTGCAAGAGGGACGGGCGCGCGTGGCCGACGCACGCAGGCGCGCCCCTGCCACCTCCTGCTTCGCCGTGTCAACGGCTCCTTCTCCCCCAACCCCGCGCCAGGAGACGTGGATGAGGCCGTGCCGACCTCCCCTTCTTCCCTGGCCACTTTCCCCTCTGCCTCTTCGTTCTTCGCCCGAACAGAGAGCCGCCGCCGCCGTTCGCTGCCACCATGCCCACCATGCTCCTCTCGCCTCCACGTGTAGTCCACGAGCTCCGCCGTCATCCGCTATGCCGTCCTCGCCGATCCACGCGACTGGAAGGCCCTCGGAGTGCCGCCATGGATGTCATCTTCATCCTCGGGTCCCGACGATCGCCGCCGTGATTCCGCCGCCGTCCGAGCTTCCCCGAGCACACTGGCCATCCCTACGGCAACGCAGTGAGCCCCCGGGCATTTCCCCCCCTCTCCCCGCGATCAACCCCTCCCTCTAGCCGCCTCCTCCACCGGAGCTGAGACGCTCCGCCGCACGAGCTCGTCGCCGGCGTGGCCCCAGTGACCAGCGGCCCCGTGTGTGCGTTCGTTGTGCTTGTCACATCGTGTAGAGGCTCTTGAGCGCATTAGTTTGTGCGTTTGCACGCTACAGTCGCGTTTCCGTGCACCCCCGAGCTTCGGCCGCCGCCGCACTGCTCGTCGGCGTCATCTCCGGCCACCCCCGCACACACTACTTGCTCCATTAGATGCGCGCGAGGACCAGCTAGCCATAGAGACCAACCTCGGCTAAAACCGCTGCCTGTAGCTCAACTCCGGCGAGCCTCCGCCGTTGGTTTGGTCGTCGCCGGCCAAACTCCGGTGAAGTCGACGTGGCACCGTCATTAGACGCTAATGACTCCGCTAGTTAGCCCCTCTCTCACTGACTTAAGGGCCCCACTGCCTAATTAACCTAGTTTAGCTCATGTTTAGTTTAAACTAACCCCCACGGGCCCCACAGGTCAGTTGGACCTGGCCACGTCACGCGTTGACTGACCCCACATGTCAGAGTTGACTTGCTGACGTGTTAGTTGACCCAGCCCACCTGTCAGCGACACTAACTAGCACCGTGTCACTGATGAGTGGACCCCACTGGTCAGTTTGACCTGGACCGCCCCTCCTGACTTGATGACATCACAGTGACATCATGCTAATGCATAAAGCATTTACTGGATTTATTCTTATATAGGAAATTCTAGAAAATGCTACAAACTTCTAAAAATCATAGAAATTCAACCGTAACTCCAAATGAAATAATTTATATATGAAAAATGATCAGAAAAATACAATATATCCGTCTGTACCATTTTCATGCATGATAGAACAACTTATGACCACTGTTAGGACAATTCAATTAAATGGCATTTAAGAAAACACATATGGAGTTTGAATTTCAATCTTTGATTCAAACCAACTTCATTTAATCTGGTTGCTAGTTGCATTAGCTCAAACCACAACATATTGCCATGTCACACTCATGCATCATGTTGTTGCATTGCATTGATTATGTTTCTTTCTCAGTTGTCAGTGTTTGTCCCCTCTCAGTAGACGAGGTTTCGACGATGAGATCGATGACACTGATGAAGAGCTATACTATCTTCAGAAGTGCTAGGCAAGCAAAACCCCCTTGTTCATTCCGATACAATCCCACTCTCCCACTCCTGTTCTCTTTTACTGCATTAAGACAACAACGATTCATCTATTACTTGCTGCGGTAGTTTAACCCCTTTATCCTCTGCATGACCTGTCATTGCCACAGTAAATAGATGAAACCCGCTAGCATGAGTAGGAATTGTTTGAGCCCTGATGTGCCTACTCATTCATGCTTGTTTGTCATGCCTGCTACTGCTTAGAGTTGAGTCAGGTCTGATTCATCAGGGATGAATTGGAGGTGTGTGAACATGTCCTACTGTGTGAGAGCTAAGTGTGTGAACACGATTTGGTAAAGGTAGCAGTGAGAGGCCATGTAGGAGTACATGGTGGGTTGTCTCATTGCAGCGGTCCTCAGGAACTGAGTTCTGTGTTTGTGATCCATGAACAGTTACTACCACACATTGGGTTCCGATAACCCGACCCCTCTCGACTTATTAATCAATTCGATCTCTGTCCAGGAGTTGCAACTAGATTCTGGTGTTTGTATGTTGTGTTAGTAGTCTACCAAGTGGCACCCGGTAATGGTGGGCTTGGGACAGACTAGGCACCGTGGCCGGGTATGCCAAGCGTCGCCCATTTGGTGGGCTTGGAACCCTGTACACATCATTTGGGGCCGTGAGCGACACCCCGGCCGGATCTCCTTGCGGATGGAACCCGAATAGGCGATAAACCTGGACGAGAGACTTGTGTGTATAGTCAGGTCATGGCCGACTCCCTCGCCAGGCTTCCGCTTGAAGGTTGCCGAGATACACGATGTGTACATGGTGGTAAGTGGTGAGAGCATGTGTGAAGAAGTACACCCCTGCAGGGTTAATATGATCTATTCGAATAGCCGTATCCGCAGTAAAGGACTTCTGGGTTGCCTGTACAGTTCACAGACAAGTGAAAGTGGATACTCTAAACTGTGCAAGATAAGCGTGAGTGCTATGGATGTCGTTCTCGTAGGGAGACGGGAGCGGATCCATAGTGGTGTATTGATATGGTGAATATGTGGACTCGTGTGCGCCACCTCAAAAGAGTTACTTGCAGTCGTAGTGTAGGATAGCCACCGAGTCAAAGCTGGCTTGCTGCAGTCATACTCCACCACCCCCTTTGTTGATACTGATGCATATGTAGATAATTCTGATGTAATTCTTGCTGGGTACATTTGTACTCACGTTTGCTTAATTTATGTTTTTGCAGAGAGACTTCCGTCTCGCTAGTAGTTCCGCATGGACTCCGACGTTTAGCTTGTCACCTTAGCTACGATCTTGTGCCCTCGGCAGGATCTGATAGTTAGTCGGGCTTATCACCCTTTTTCATTTGTAGATGTCTGTACTCATACATGTTAAGCGTCCGCATGTGTTTGACTTGTATGCTCTGAATGCTGCGTCGAGAGACCCATGTTTGTAATATCTCGCTCCTCGGAGCCTAATGAATAAATACTTAAGTCGTAGAGTTATGTTGTGATGCCATGTTGTATTTACACATATCGAGCATATTGTGTGTATGATTGAAATGCTTGCTATGTGTGGGATCTGACAATCTAGTTGTTTATCCTTGGTAGTCTCTCTTATGGGGAAATGTAGTCTTGTGCTTCCATGAGCCATAGTAGTCCGCTTCTGACCGGTTCACGGAGTCTGCTAGCCCAAAGACTCTGCTCTGGAACACTTGGTGGCGGCATGTGTTTCATTTCGTTCCTGTGTACTGTCCCTTGAGGAAATGTCACGCGGTGACATCCGGAGTCCTGCCTAGCCTGCTACAGCCTGGGTTCCCGTAGTCCTGTTAGCCCAGTGCTACAGCCCGGATTCACACGCTGCTGACCGACATGTTGAAGTTGATTCATGTATGCCTGTCCCCATGGGTTAGTGCCGCTTTGGGTTCACGACTAGCCATGTCGGCCCGGGTTCTCTGTCATATGGATGCTAGCGACACTATCATATACATGAGCCAAAAGGCGCAAACGGTCCCGGGCCATGGTAAGGCGACACCCGTGGGAATACCGTGCGTGAGGCCGCAAAGTGATATGAGGTGTTACCGGCTAGATCGATGTGACTTGGAATTGGGGTCCTGACAGCTTTGGTATCAGAGCCTGACTGCCTATAGGATTACCAAGCCAAACCGGTCGAAGTTGTGTCTAGAAATGCTTTAGTTATGTAAGGGAATTGATTGTGGAAGGGAACGTAAGGCTCTTTTTACTCCTTATACCTCATGGCCTTCTAATCTGAGTCATCCTCTTCTCCTCTACGGAGATTAAGAACTTGGCTTCTCATCTTTCTATCAGGATCACGTGTTACTAATCTATGACTTGCAAGATTGTTGGATTTAAGCCCCAGTTCAGTTTCTATTACTTCCGTATGTTCATAGCCGGCCTCGGAACCTTGATATGATGTTGTTGAGTGGTTATGCCACCATTTTGCATCATGTCTCAAATCTTTGAGCATTTACACCCGTTATCTGTCAAGTCATCAGGTTTCTAAACTATCGATGCATTTGCAAATTCTTCCTTCTGTTCACGGTGTCCTTTTGGTGAGAATAAGCACACTAATAAATGCATTGAGGTACTCCTTGCCTTGACATATATCTGGAACTAGTATTATGACCCTAGGCATCTTAGAGGATCACCTGTTAATATGGCCATGTTTTTGTGTTCCTAGTGTGATGATTCTGGCCGTCATTCTCGAAAGCATCCCGTGATGCCATTTAGTAGTAGGTATTCTACTCCAGGGTTCTTGAACCTGAGATTCACCCTACCTACTTCATGTTGATAGTGTTTGCTAGTTCCTTTAGGATATTAGTAACCTTTGCGATAGTCCTCGAGGTTCGTGGTATATCATTCTTCCAAATACCATGAACCATTCTTGGCAGAAGTTCTTTTGAACCAAAAGGTCACAACAAGAGTGCTCTTGATGAGTTCTCCATTCTACATTGTGAATCTGCCAGTTCTACCTTTCTGCATGGGTTATCTGAAAGAAATGTTGAGCTTTGCTTGACATACTAATCTATGCATCCACAACTCAGAAAAGATATATGTCCCTTTGAGTTGTCTCTCTTTAGTTGTATTCTGACCTTTGTCTATCAATTGATAGCCAGGACTAGTTGTGCATTCGTGTTATCGATGCCTATTATTCTTGTGGTCCATCAAGCCATTCTATTCCGGAATGACTAGGACAAACAAACTCCAGAACCTCATCCATATCCAGGATTGGGTCAAAGTAGTTGTATTCCGCAAAACAACTGCCAATCCAGCTTTTGTTCTATTCTACCTTGGAGTGTTACCATCTTTATATTAAGATTATCATGGGAATTGCACACCATTCTATGAACTCTTGATACAGTGATACCTCTCGCCATCATTATTCATTCCTCGGTTCCCGTGTTGTTACAACCGGAATGCCGACAAGTGAATCATGATGTGTGAAATCAATACTGCTAGCAACCCCGTTGGTTGGTAGTTAATGGACAATAATCTCATTCTTAGCGTGTTGGTATTGAATTATCATTCTAAGATAGATTGTGCTACCTAGTCCTTATTTCTGGTGCACTCTTCGATCAATGAGTTAGGATTAATCAATCCCTTGCTTATTTGATCATATCGTCTTGCCCTGAAAAGCAAGATTGTTCTCAAGCTTAATAACATATCGGTGGTTCGTGATTTTCCGAATATCTTCTCTGAAGTATTACCGGGTTGTTTCCTGACTGTTATGTTGAGCTCGTGATCATGTTGGTTTTCTTCTAAACCACCCATTCTCCAAGAATCCGTGTCGAATACCCTGAGCTAGTTGGTTAGGCTGAACAACAACTTGGAGAGTTGGAAGATAAAAGCTTGCCTAACTTAGTTCGTTCCAAAGGGATATTCTTGTGTAGTGTGTGTTGAAGAAAGATGATATCTTCATCGATTGGTCCCTGTGATCAGTTGTTGGACCTATTTTCTTATCAATCATTTGATTTGAGTGTGGGCTATCGTCAATCAAATCAGTACCAACGATGTTCGTAATGTTGTCTTACTCGTGGTTGATCCCTCGAGCATACACCATTACATCTTTTGGTCTGACCAATACTAACACATTGTTCACATAATGGTGGAAGTCCAGTGATATGGAAATTCCGATGAGTTGTTGTTGAGCCCAACAGCAGCATCTTGTATCCTCCATGATTCATGTTGAACATTGAGCTAGTGTTGGAAACTTTGTAAACATTGCCGTCGTGTCCCGCTCATGAAGCATATGTTGGATGAAAGAAGTGACTTTCTCTGATTCACGTGCATTTGATGCAAGTTGCCGCCGTGAGTTCGAGAAAGGTTTGTTTTGTTTCCCCTGGAATCATTCCAAGTTAGTCATGCCCATGTGCGAAGTACTCTATGGTTTGATAGGTTGGCCGCCTCCAGTCCATATGTGTTCCCTAGCACACCAAGCCACTGATTGACTTGTTCAAGGAGAAGAAGTTCCTTCTTAAGAGTATACCTTATGCAAAGACTTCGATATCCTCGATGATGATTCCCCACCGGAAATTGGTAGTGTTTTATTGTAAGACTACCATGTGATCATGGTTGTCTAAGACAACATGTTCACATGTGTGTAGCAGAACCAGCTCATGTTTTGGAGCTTGCTATCGTAGTTCATTTCCAGAGAATCTCGCAACGTCATCTCATCGGTTTGTGTTGCAAACTTTCATTTTTATTTCTAGACTTGATGAGTCTGGAATATCATGTTACCAACCAGATCTGAATCTCAGGCAGATATGATGGTTGGAACCTTTCCAAGATCTATGATGTAGGTCCCGACAAGGTTGATGTTCTGGCCGACACACCTAGCCGGAAGATCTATCATTGTAGCATCTTGATTGAGCAAATCGACCATCGTCTCCGTGAGGATTTCGAGTGACTTATTTAGAAGTTGTTCCTTATGGATCCTTTGTTCTCCCGAAGCCAGACCTTTACTTGATGTTCCAGATACCGACTGGTATTGGGTTAAACTGGTACATCAAGGAGAACATTAGAAGCGGAGTGCTAAATGTCTCTCGGTCGATCATCCAGATTTGCTTCTTTGGCATTGCTAAGGAAAATTCTAAGAAAGTGATGTCTTCTTTTGCATCTGTATCGTCCATCACTATTCATCATGGTAGTATGATGTGTTGCCAGGATCTTTGGCATGGATGTTGGTAAAACCTTGATGAATATGGAAATGCTCAAGTTCTTGAGAGCACACTCAGTCACTAGGTTATATCCTCGGTACCAATTGGAATGTGCCTCCCGTTTGCCGAGTTGTTCTATAACCATAGTTTCCTTTCCGAACTAAGTATGCCATTTCCCCGAACCACTTTCAAACGATCGTTGTGAATTGCCTTAGCCTGGTATGGAGAGTTTCAATGATCCTTTCCGATAGAGTTTCTTTCTAACGTCATCGAGTTGGATGAAGATCCAGAAAGCAAAGACGTCAAGATCAATATGAAGCAATGAATCAACATCTTGAGAAGGACAGTTGGATCGTGAAGATCGTGTTAGCTTGTGACCCCTCTGACTTCTTACCTCACGACTTGAATCTCGGGACGAGATTCTTGTTTAGTAGGGGTGAGTTGTCACATCCCTAGTTCTGGTATGCTCTAGGCTAGCCTTCATGTGTGCATCATGTTTACATTTCTCAGAAACTTGAAATGGGGGATGTCCAAACCCTAGCACCAAATGGAACTCCACTAGGTTCAAGTTAAAAATATTTTCAATAAACCCAAAAATGCCTTCATCAATGTTTGATAACTTTGGCAAGGGTTTTGATCCAAACCAAAAATATTGAACATTTTTAGGGAATTATTTGGGACTTTGAATTAAACCACTAATGTATTTGAGTTGGGGCAACTAAATCCTATAAATATTTTTATTGCTCCAATAATTCTGAGACTTTTGTGGAGCTCTTGGATAAACCAATTTGCATCCAAATTTGTGTCCAGAAGCTGCAAAAATAATTTGGTTAGCAAACCAAATTCAAAACAAAAGAGCAGAATAGAAAACAGAAGAAAATTAGAGAAGTAAGGAAACCTCACCTGATTTACCGCAGCCCATATGGCGCCCCGATCGGCCATCAAGCCACCTGCCCAGCCCACCTCCTCTGTCGTCTTCTTGCGGAGGGGCGGGGCGTGGCGTGGCCCGCGCCTTGCGCCGCCCTACCACCTCTGCCGCCCGTGTCGACGGCTCCTTCTCCCCCAACCCCGCGCCAGGAGACGTGGACGAGGCCGTGCCGACCTCCCCTTCTTCCCTGGCCATTTCCCCCTCTCCCTCTTCGTTCTTCGCCCGAACAGAGAGCCGCCACCGTCGTTCGCTGCCACCACGCCCACCATGCTCCTCTCGCCTCCCCGTGTAGTCCACGAGCTCCGCCGTCATCCGCTACGCCGTCCCCGCCGATCCACGCGACTGGAAGGCCCTCGGAGTGCCGCCATCGATGTCATCTTCATCCTCGGGTCCCGACGATCGCCGCCATGATTCCGCCGCCGTCCGAGCTTCCCCGAGCGCGCTGGTCATCCCTACGGCACCGTAGTGAGCCCTCGAGCATTTTCCCCCTCTCCCCGCGATCAACCCCTCCCTCTAGCCGCCTCCTCCACCGGGCCAGGGCAGCTCCGCCGCCTGAGCTTCGCCCGGCGTGGCCCCGGTGACCAGCGGCCCCGTGTGTGCGTTCGTTGTGCTTGTCACATTGCGTAGAGGCTCTTGAGCGCATTAGTTCGTGCGTCTGCACGCTGCAATCCCGTTTCCGTGCACCCTCGAGCTCCGGCCGCCGCCGCACTGCTCGCCGGCGTCATCTCCGGCCACCCCCACACACACTGCTTTCTCCATTAGATGCACGCGAGCACCAGCTAGCCATAGAGACCAACCGCGGCTCAAACCGCTGCCTGTAGCTCAACTCCGGCGAGCCTCCGCCATTGGTTTGGTCGTCGCCTGCCGAACTCCGGTGAAGTCGACGTGGCCCCTCTCTCACTGACTTAAGGGCCCCACTGCCTAATTAACCTAGTTTAGCTCATGTTTAGTTTAAACTAACCCCCACGGGCCCCACAGGTCAGTCTGACCTGGCCACGTCACACGTTGACTGACCCCACATGTCAGAGTTGACTTGCTAACGTGTCAGTTGACCCGGCCCACCAGTCAGCGAAACTAACCAGCACCGTGTCACTGACCAGTGGACCCCACTGGTCAGTTTGACCTGGACCGCCCCTCTTGACTTGATGACATCACAGTGACGTCATGCTGACGCATAAAGCATTTACTGGATTTATTCTTATATAGGAAGTTCTAGAAAATGCTACAAACTTCTAAAAATCATAGAAATTCAACCGTAACTCCAAATGAAATAATTTATATATGAAAAATGATCAGAAAAATACAATCTATCCATCTGTTCCATTTTCATGCATGATAGAACAACTTATGACAACCGTTAGGACAATTCAATTAAATGGCATTTAAGAAAACACATATGGAGTTTGAATTTGAATCTTTGATTCAAACCAACTTCATTTAATCTGGTTGCTAGTTGCATTAGATCAAACCACAGCATCTTGCCATGTCACACTCATGCATCATATTGTTGCATTGCATTGATTGTGTTTCTTTCTCAGTTGTCGGTGTTTGTCCCCTCTCAGTAGACGAGGTTTCGACGATGAGATCGATGACACTGATGAAGTGCTATACTATCTTCAGAAGTGCCAGGCAAGCAAAACCCCCTTGTTCATTCTGATACAATCCCACTCTCCCACTCCTGCTCTCTTTTACTGCATTAGGACAACAACGATTCATCTGTTACTTGCTGCGGTAGTTGAACCCCTTTATCCTCTGCATGACCTGTCATTGCCAAAGTAAATAGATGAAACCCACTAGCATGAGTAGGAGTTGTTTGAGCCCTGATGTGCCTACTCATTCATGCTTGTTTGTCATGCACTGCTTTGCTTAGAGTTGAGTCAGTCCGATTCATCGAGGATGAATTGGAGGTGTGTGAACATGTCGTACTGTGTGAGAGCTAAGTGTGTGAACATGATTTGGTAAAGGTAGCGGTGAGAGGCCATGTAGGAGTACATGGTGGGTTGTCTCATTGCAGCCGTCCTCAAGAACTGAGTTACGTGTTTGTGATCCATGAGCAGTTACTACCACACATTCGTTTCGGTAACTCGACCCTCTCGACTTATTAATGAACTCGATCTCTGTCCAAGAGTTGCAACTAGTTTACGGTGTTTGTAGGTTGTGTTAGTAGTCTACCAAGTGGCACCCGTGCAGGTGGGCTTGGGACAGACTAAACACCGTGGCGGGTATGCCAAGCGTCGCCCGTTTGGTGGGCTTGGAACCTCAGACATCGTTTGGGGCCGTGGCGACACCCGGCGGATCTCCTTGCGGATGGAACCCGAATAGGCGATAAAGCTGGACGAGAGACTTGTGTGGTTAGTCGGTCGTGGCCAACTCCTCGACGGGCTTCCGCTTGAAGGTTGCCAAGATACACGACGTGTACATGGTGGTAAGTGGCGAGGCGTGTGTGAAGAAGTACACCCTGCGGGGTTAATATGATCTATTGAATAGCCGTGTCCATGTAAAGGACTTCGGGTTGGGTTGCACATGCGGTTCGTAGACAAGTGCAAGTGGATACTCTAAAATGCGCAAGATAAGCGTGAGTGCTATGGATGGCGTTCTCATAGGGAGACGGGAGCGGATCCATAGTGGTGTATTGATATGGTGAATATGTGGACTCGTGTGCGCCACCTCAAAAGAGTTACTTGCAGTCGTAGTGTAGGATAGCCACCGAGTCAAAGCTGGCTTGTTGTAGTCATACTCCACCACCCCCTTTGTTGATACTAATGCATATGTTGATAATTCTGATGTAAGTTTTGCTGGGTACATTTGTACTCACGTTTGCTTAATTTATGTTTTTGCAGAGAGACTTTTGTCTCGCTAGTAGTTCCGCGTGGACTCTGACTTTTAGCTTGTTACCTCAGCTACGATCTTGTGCCCTCGGCAGGATCTGATAGTTAGTCAGGCTTATCAACCTTTTTCATTTGTAGATGTCTGTATTCAGACTTGTTAAGCTTCCGCATGTGTTTGACTTGTATGCTCTGAATGCTGGGTCGAGAGACCCATGTTTGTAATATCTCGCTCCTCGGAGCCTAATGAATAAATACTTGAGTCGTAGAGTTATGTTGTGATGCCATGTTGTATTTACACATATCGAGCATATTGTGTGTATGATTGAAATGCTTGCTATGTGTGGGATCCGACAATCTAGTTGTTTATCCTTGGTAGCCTCTCTTATGGGAAAATGTAGTCTTGTGCTTCCATGAGCCATAGTTGTCCGCTTCTGACCGGTTCACGGAGTCACGCTAGCCCAAAGACTCTTGCTCGGAACACTTAGCTGGCGGCATGTGTTTCACTTTGTTCTGTGTACGTCCCTTCGGGAAATGTCCGCGGTGACATCCGGAGTCTGCCTAACTCTGCTGCAGCCCGGGTTCCCGAGTCTGTTAGCCAGTGCTATAGCCCGGATTCACACGCTCTTGACCGACATGCTCGAAGTTGATTCATGTATGCACGACCCGTGGGTTAGTGCGCTTTGGGTTCACGACTAGCCATGTCGGCCGGGTTCTCTGTCATATGGATGCTAGCGACACTATCATATCGTGAGCCAAAAGGCATAAGCGGTCCCGGCCATGGTAGGCGACACCGTGGGAATACCGTGCGTGAGGCCGCAAAGTGATATGAGGTGTTACCGGCTAGATTGATGTGACTTGTAATTGGGGTCCTGACACCGGCGAGGCGGCGACTGCACCACAAGATCCGCCCCCGCCGCCGACTCGCCCCCAGCCGGCTGCTCAGGCGCCGCAGCAGGTCGGCCGCCTTGGCCCGTTCCAGTCGGCGCCGACTGTGGCGCCTCCCCCAGAATGGTCACGTCATCCTCCCTCCTTTCCATCACCGGCTGGTCGCGGTCGGCTTCCTCCGACGGGGGCACGGGGATGTTGGGAGCCATGGCGTGAAGGGGAATAACGAGCCGCGTAGGTTGATTGCGCAGAGCCTCCGCCTCCCTCTCTGCGGCCGCGGCCTCTGCCCGGGCCTTGGCCGTTGCGTCGGCTTGCGCCTCGGCCGACTTCTCCGTCGCCTCCTTGGCGACCCTCCGCTACTCCGCTTCCCGCTCCTCCCGCACTTCCCGCTCCTCCCGCGCCTCTCGCGCGTTCCGCTCCGTTGCCTCCATGAGGTCGGCGCGGGGATCCACGCGGCAGGAGCTCGAAGACCCTCCTGTCGGTCCGACTATGGAGGCGGCGTCAACCCGCTCGAGGAAGCGGTATACTGTTGACAAATTAAGAAGACGGCTTAGGTGAGCCTCAACCAAAGAAGACAATAAAAAGTACGAGACATCCAAACGCCGAGACCGCCTGTGGTTGGTTCACCACCTTGCGAATGTGGGCCGCTTTCACAGCTGCCTCGTCTCGCTTGGTCGCCGCCGCGGAGCCCTTGGGTTTTTTAGGCCGGCTGCCGAAGAGAGCCGGCCCGACCCGATGTTTTTGCGTGCCGCCCCGATGTTTTTGCGTGCCTTGGCGATCGGCCGCCGGCTGGCGGCGTGGGATGGCCTCGGCTTCGTCATCGTCTGGCCAGTCCCCGAAGCCGGCCATGAGCTCGGGGCCGCCTGCCTCTCCGTCGGCTCCGCCTATGGCATCGTCCATGGCGGCCGCCCCCAGATCTGGGTCGTCGGGGTCGTCCTCCGTGCGGTCGGCCATAAACTGGCGCTCCGGCCCATGCGGCCCCAGCCGCTGGTCGAAGAAGGGGGTTCTGCTCAAAGACAAGCCGACTAGTCAAAAGTCGGCTGTCACGAACCCGGCAACAAAAGAAGAAGAAAAGAAGAAAAACTCACCACAGGCGGGGGATCAGCACGAGAATACGGCGCCTTGCCATACTGCCACTCCTCGGTGAGCCTGCAGCTAGAGATGTAATTCACCATGTAAGACACCTCGCCACGAGGCATCTCTCTGGTCCTCAGCCGGCATGGGTCGAAGCGGCCGCTCATTTGGCAGATCATGTGCGGCCGGCCTTGGAGCGGTAGCACCCGGTGCTCCACGAAGGCGGCGACCAGGTCGGCCCCCACCAAGCCCTCCGATTGGATCATCACCCGGAGCCGGGTGATGGCGGCGTTCCCGGCCAGGGAGAGCGACTGGGCTCGGAAGGACCAACACGGCTGCCTCCCAGCCGGCGGGCCGGCTATGTAAGCTGGCAAGTTGACGAAGTCGCCTTGTGAGGCGACGTTCTTCATGTAGAAGTATGATTGCTGCCAGAGCTTCACCGATTGGATCAGCGGGATAGGCGGAAAGGGGTTGTTGTCGGCTGTCCTCCGCATGGCGATGAAGGCGCCATAGGGGGCGGGCACACCCGTGAAGACGGTGCCAAGCTTGCACTGGAAGAACTCCCCGAAGAGCTCAAGGGTGGGGAGAACGCCAAGAAAACCCTCGCACAGGGTGACGAAGGCCGACAGCACCATCACCGTGTTGGGGGTGAGATGATCACGGTGGAGATGGTAGAACTTCGAGGAAGGGCGGAAGAACCGCTCGCCCGGCAGGCGAGGCCGCTTGCAAAGGCGGTCTGGCGAAGATGACCCGCTCGCCCTCCTCCGGCGTCGTGAAACCTCCGCCTCGGCTGGCGGCGGTCTTCACGAGGTCCTCGCCCGGCAACCGCCGCGTTTTGCGAAGCCAACCGATATGGTCCTCGTGGACGTTGGAGCCATCCCACGAGCTAGACAGTGCCATTGGAACAAGAGGAAGCGAGAGAGGCGCCGTGGCAGAGAGCACAGCCACGCTGCGGTGGGGCCGCGGTAGGCCAAGAGGGTCGACGCTGGAACGGCGTGGTGGTGAGGGCGCTGCGGTGGCAGAAGAAAGGAGAAGGAGGCAGAAGGAAAGGTGGAGCGAGGGCGAGCGTGCGAGCGTTTGCCGCTTCCCCTCCTCCCCCTACTTATAGGCTCGTGCGGCGGAGCCGAGGAGGCGGCGTGAAGGCGTGGGATTAATCGTGCCCTCCCCCACGTCCGCGATTAATGCGCCCTAAAGGCATCTTTGAAACCGCCCGCGGGAAAGCGGCGGTCGTTCGAACGCGGAGGATCCGCACATGGGCGAGGCCTAGGTATGGTGGGCCCAGCCTGCTGCAGCGATCCCGTCGTCTTGGCGTGGGCTGGCGAGCCTTTCTGCCACGTGGGCGCGCAGGTGGCAGCGCGGTCAGCCTTGATTGGCTCGCGTTCTCACCTTCTGGCTATGAAACTCCCCGAAGACGGCACACCCGCTCAAGGCCGGCTCCTAGCTGCCGGCTCCTCAGGATAGGAAGCTGATCGAGCTTCTCGTCCTCCTTTCAGCCTCGAAGCTCAGTCAGCTTCGGGGACTACTGTCGGAGTAAATGACCACGGGTAGCCTAGCTGGCTCCCCCTGAGACTTCTGAAAAAGTTACAAGCCAATCAAGCCATCCAACATCCAAGACGCAGTGCCGCCTTCCCCCTGCCGGCCGACCCTCAGGCCGGCTGTCAGGAGGCGGCCCGGCCCCAAAACCTACAAGGAGAAGGCCACGGGAGGGCCAGCTCCAAAGGAGCCGGTTACCAGAGGGTCGACTCCGCGGAGCCGACCACGAGAAGGCCGACTCCAAGAAGCCGCCCCCCCGGCAAGCGGCCAAGGTCGCACCCTCAGAATCTGCACCCACATAATGGTGATGAGACGGGGCGTGGCTACAGTGAAGCCTGCCACCCCCGTATCCCGGAGCACGCCTTGCCACAGTCGCGCCGTCTGAGGTAGCCATCACCCGTCCGCGGCGTTGCATTATTACCGTCTTGACCATAGCGTCACCACGACAAGCTGTCGAGACGACCCATGGCGGTGGGCCCCTCCGTTCAGAGAGAAGCCCGAAGGTGGCTCGGCCTCCCCAGTCGGCCTGAGATATGGCCGGCTACCCATAGCCGGCTTGTTCCCTCCCTTGAAGGAAGCGCCTCATTAAGGAGGCAAGACGAGGTGAGACTACGGTGATCGCCGCCAAGGCGGCGGAGCCTTGTAACCATCTTGACCCGACAAAGCCCTCGTCATCAGGATTGAGGCAACAGTAACCAGCCCCCAACAAGGCCCTTAGCGGTGGGGCCAGCTTGTCACCCAAGGGGCCGACAGCCGGCGGGACCCACCAGTCAGCGGGCCCCATTGGCCGGCGTAAAAGCCAGCGAGCGTAGACACTGACGGCTAGGGCCCGCGCCCAGCCGGATTACCATTGTACCCCTGTGGGTAGGCCTATATAAACCCCCCAGGGCACCCATGCAAAGGGTTGATCTCTTAGAGTTTTAGACACCACATAGAGGGAAGGGGAGAGCTAGCCGTGCCCTTCTCCTTCCTCACACCGAACAGCTCAAGGAGCCTCTTGTAGCCACTTGTTCATCTAGTGATCATCACGAGACCCATGAGAACAGCGATAGGGGTGTTATCTCCACGGAGAGCCCCGAAGCTGGGTAAGATTCGCCGGCGTGCATGTCTTCGCCTCATCCCGTTTCCAGGCACCGGCGATGTCTTATTGGCTCCCACAATGATAAGCCACCCGTTGGCATATGTCGCACCTAGCACCCAATAGTGTGCGGCTCCTCAATGTTGGGCCACACTGTGAAGCACCTCCGGCGGACTCTGCTTACAGAGTTCGGACCGGGTGTGGTTGGCTCTGTAGTGTCCGAATGGGTGACCATCGTAGTCGGTCGGGGTATATCTCCGTGATCTGTACATCGATCTTGTGCGCCCTGCTCTATCCTCCGGGTCTTGGTTGATGTCGCGAGTGTTCCCTCGAGCTGTTTTCCTCTTGATTTGACGGCCAGATGGGTTGGTATGTTGCTCTATTTGGGATGCTGCTTTGTCTGTACCGAACTGTGGCCGGCCCGCCACATTGTTCGATGGTGGTGTGGGCTCCAGCGCCCTGCCATCGTATTGAGGGAGCCACCTACCCTTTGGGTGGCTTTTGTCTGGGCTACTAAGGCCGTATTCTTCGGCGGCCAATGAGGGGGTCCTGGACTAAGGGGTCCTCAGGCGTCCGACATGTTATCCAAGGGATGGACTGATGGGCTGTGAAGATACGAAGGCCGAAAATAATACCCGTGTCCGGATTGGACTCTACTTAGCGTGGAAGGCAAGCTAGGCGACCTATTATGAAGATTTCCTCCTGTGTAACCGACCTCATGTAACCCTAGATCTCTCCAGTGTCTATATAAATCGGAGAGCATAGTCCGGATAGGACAGAATCATTTCCATATTAACATAGGCTAGACTTCTAGGGTTTAGCCATTACGATCTCGTGGTAGATCAACTCTTGTAACACTCATATTCATCAAGATCAATCAAGCAGGAAGTAGGGTATTACCTCCATAGAGAGGGCCCGAACCTGGGTAAACATTGTGTTCCCCATCTCCTATTACCATCGATCCTAGATGCACAGTTCGGGACCCCCTACCCGAGATCCGCCGGTTTTGACACCGACATTGGTGCTTTCATTGAGAGTTCCACTATGCCGTCGACGAAAGGTTTGATGACCCCTTCAATTGTCAATAATGGCGCTGTCAGGAGGAGAACTTCCTCCCGGACAGGTTTTGTGTTCGGCGGCTTCTGCTGCGGGCCAACTTCGCAGCCATCTGGAATAGATGGATAGTTATGCCCCTGGCCACCAGGTCAGGTTCGGAAGCTTGAACTACGTCGCGGATATCCGTGGAGACTTGATATTCGAGGGATTTGATGAACATGACTTAAATATGTCATCGGAGCACACCCAAGAGATGGATCCTGTTGGAGCCACACACAGACTCGACATCCTACAATATTCGCGCCAATGGAACTCCGGACTCGTTTTCGGCTGCACGTTCCAAATCAGACGCGCCCGCGGACACCAAGCTGGATCGGTTGTCGATTTTCGAATTCGGCGCGGCAGACTTCTTCCAGCACTCACCTTTTGGTGATATACTAAATTCCTTAAAGAACTTATCCTTGGAGGAGGACTCACAGCCGAACTATGTTCGGGTCGAGCTAGAGACGGATGACGAGGAATTTTGCTTCCCACCCGCCACCCACTTCATAGCCACTATCGACGACTTAACTGACGTGCTTGACTATGGCTCCGAAGACATTGACGGTATGGACGAAGATGCCGATATGGAGCAAGGCCAAGACCCGCCATTCACTAGACGTTGGACAGCCACCTCCTCGTACGACGTGTACATGGTTGATACACCCAAAGGATCTGGCGACGACAAAGAAGAGCCGGATAAGAACAAACCCTCTAAGAGGGAGTCCAAGCGTCGGCGCCCCAAACACCGTTCTAAGCCTCGTCTCTCAAAGGATGGAAACACTGGTACTGGAGAAAATAGCAATCCGGGGGACGCCAAAAACAATGAAGACCCCGTCGGTGCGGCATCCGAACAGGAGGAACATGACAACAGGGAAGACAACCGTGATGAATATGCCACAGAAGATAACTCGGAAGACGATAGTTACCATCCACCCTCCAAGGACGAGACAAGCCTCGACAACCAAGACTTCATCGTGCCAGAGGACCCTGTGGAGTAGGAATGCTTTAAGCTTTAGCTCATAGCCACTTCAAGGAGCCTGAAAAAGAAACAACAGCAGCTTCAAGCCAAACAAGATCTGCTCGTAGACAGATGGACTGATGTCCTGACTGCCAAAGAATACGACCAAAAGCGCCCAACTAAGAGCTACCCGAAACGCCGACTTCTACCTCAATTCGACGAGGAAGCACAAGAGCAGACATCTCCCTCGTGTAATGCGGAACGACCACCACGTGGTCGAGACAGGGCGGCTGACCGGCCATCCCGCGGTCGGGACAAAGCGGCAACTCAGGCCGAACAGCAGCCTGCCCCACCGCCTCGTAAAAATAGAGACGGAAGAGTTCGGGGTCACACATATGACCTCCGACAAATCCTGGACAATAGACCAGGACACACAAGATCGATCTAGCATCATGAGGGCGTACCTCGAGGCATGAGGAAGGCTACCTATTCGGACGTGATAAATCTAACCGCGCCCGGACCGAACACCGCAGACGGACTCCATCAGAGCTATGCCACGGCGCGGCCTGATATAGAGGCGCCGCACACCCTCTCTGCTTCATAGATGAAGTACTGGACCATGAGTTTCCCGAGGGGTTCAAGCCCGTCAACATCAAATCATACGACGGCACAATCGATCCCGCAGTATGGATTGAGGATTTCATTCTCCACATACATATGGCTCGAGGAGACGACCTCCACGCCATTAAATACCTCCCACTAAAGCTCAAAGGGCCAGCTCGCCCAGCGGCTTAACAGCTGCCTGAAAATTCTATTGGCATTTGGGAGGGCTGGGAGGAAGCTTTCTGGACAACTTCAAGGAACCTATGTCCGGCCACGGGCGCCGATGACTTAAGCCACATAGTTCAACATCACGGAGAATCAGCGAGAAAATTCTGGACTAGGTTCCTAACCAAAAGAACGAGATCATTGTTGTCCGGACGGCGAGGCCTTAGCAACCTTCAAACCACGACATCGGTGACGGTGCTAGCATGCCACCTCGGCCAGAAAAGCGAAGTCCATGGCAGCCCTCACGGCACTCATGACCCGCTTTTGCGGGGAGAGGACAGTTAGCTAGCCCGTAGTAACAACACAGCCAGCAAGACAGGCCCCTCACGAGGCCAAGAATAGCCTTTGGTAGCTCCGGTGCAATAGGCACAAGCTTGAAGCAATGATAACAACACCGATTACACCACAGTCAACACCAGATTCAGTGGCTCCAAGTCCGGCCAACGGAAGAAGCCCTACAAAAGAAACAATGAAGGACCTTCCAGCTTGGACCGCATACTCGACCATCCGTGCCAAATACACGACACCCCGGATAAGCAAGCCAATCATACCAATAGGGATTGTTGGGTTTTCAAGCAGGCTGGCAAGTTAATGCGAAAACAAAGAAAAGGGATCACAAAGTGAGGAAGGGACGAAGAGCCCCGACAGCCGAACAACTTTGGAGGTCGGAAGAAATTTCCCCTCAAGTCAAAGCGGTGAACATGATATCGCTACACATCCCCAAAGGGGCATGGCGGAAACACTCGAGGGCGTCTCACAGCAGTAGAGCGATCGCCCCAAAGTTCAATCCGTGGTTGTCATTCCGATCACCTTGATCGGCGAGACCACCAACTAGCATCCGCCCACGGCGGTTCAGCCCGCACTAGTCACTGGAATCAATTATTGATGGGTTTCACCTAACACGAGTCACGATGGGCGGTGGTAGCAACCTCAACCTGCTCTATCAAGACATGGTGTGGAAGATGGGCATTGACCCTCACGAATCAAACCAACAAAGACTACCTTCAAAGGAGTCATACCGGCGTCGAGGCCAGTATGCGGGCTCAATCCGCAGCTGGAAGTGGTCTTCGGTTCTCCGGACAATTTCGAGCGAGGAGTTAATCTTGACATTGTCCCATTCATGGCGGCTACCACCTTTGCTTTCGGACGAATAGCGTTTGCTGGATTCAACACGATTGCCACACTACGCTTATCTCAAGCTCAAGATGCCCGGCCCTGCAGCGTCATAGCGATCAATGGAAACACGGGCGCTCCCTCAAGCGAGAGGGCACACCGCCGCCCTAGCAGCGGAGATGCAGGCGGCCTTCTCAAGCAGCACCATAGTGCGGCTGCCGAACCCTGGACACCATCAAGAAGTTCGAACTACCTTTGTAGCAGGACAGCAAGGCTCGTCAAGAGCTCGACTAGCAATTTGTCCTCCGTCCGGTCTGATGAAGTAGTGGCATTCGTACCACACGTACATAATTACACACTCGAAATTCCATGGACATCGATGGAGAGCGAGCTAACCGGGATCTGATTCGGCTAGACCGACCCGGACACACTTTTTCCTTTACATTTGAGGTTCCTTTTCCTTGAGCACGATCACAGCCCCTTTGAAGGATCGGCATACAAAGGGGCATGCAGCATAGGTGTGCGAGGTAACCTCCATCGTTCTTCTTGGCGGTATTTTACTTATTTCCCGGGACCCGTACGCTGCTCCCTCTTGATCCCGGCATGTTAAATAGTCTGGGTGCTTATCGCACTATTTGTATAAGATACGCCTTGACGTATCCATTCAGCTATAATAAAAATGATGTGCGGCCTGGTTTTTGTGGCTTTTGCCCCTTACTCCATTTCATTTCGGTCTGCTTATTAGCTACATCGGTACTCTTTTGTACGTTTCATATTCGCCAGGGGCTTCTTATCACCCTACAATACGGCAGCAAAGTCCGAACACTTCTTATATATAAGTTCGGCACCCCGAATTTAGCATTATATGCATTGGCTCCGAATCATGTCTTTGGTCAATAGTTGGGTTGCCGGCTCCTGTGCTTGCTATCCTACGTTCCGCTCTATCGGCTAGGATAGTAAAGGAAGAACTACTGCGATTGTGCCCTGACCTTGACCGGATGAGCACCTCATTAGAGAAAGCCGAAAACTGACTGTCATGATACGGTGAGAGCTGGTCAGCTGCACGAGGGTTACAAAATCGTTGGAGATTTTTTCCGCGTCACGCAAAGGATCGACACTTCCCGATCAGATGCTGACAACACCCTGGCTTAGACCAGGGGCTCCACACTTGCTTAATTATAAAACTCCTATGGCTAAGTGAGGGTGTTTAAGCCGTATAGTCTGATTGCCTTGTTCGTTGCGCTAAACAAATCCTTCAAGGACCATATAATTGGATGAAGATTGTTTAGATCCATCCGAACACCTCTGTACTAATTACGTGAGGCGAGAAGCGACGGTAGCCAACCCTCAGATTGCATATAACACGGCGCCTGAGGAGGAAACAATTTAAAGCATAACGAAATTACATTACAAAACAAAGCTTTGTCTTTATAACACAAGGCAAAGGACAACACAAATGTATTCATTCGAAAATAACGTCATGTGAACATTGAGCTACCACAAGTCGAGACCCTTCTATGACATCCGCAAAATATTTCTCAGGTGTGCGGTGCTCCTTGCCCTCCGGCAGCCCGCTGGCCACTTCAACAACGTTCATCTTCGCCCACCACATCTTGCTGGGAGTGAAGGCCATACGGGCGCCTTCAATACATGCGAGGCGGCAACGGCGTCCAGCCATGGGCGAGGCTTCCACCAGCCGCCTCACGAGTCCGAAGTAGCTGCCGGGTATAGCTTCAGCTGGCCATAGCCGGATTGTCAAATCCTTCATGGCTAGTTCGGCCACCCTGTGCAGCTCCACCAACTGCTTCAGCTGATCGATGAAGGACACGGGATGCTCTGGCGTCGCATACTGCGACCAGAATAGCCTCAGCGTAGAACCTCGTCCTTCGGCTCGGTAGAATGCTGCTGCATCTGATACGCTGCGTGGTAGATCTGCAAAAGCTCCTGGGGAACTCCGAACCCGGGTTAGTAAAAGGTAAAGCCTCTCCGCATACTTGCTTTGCATCTTAAAAGCCTTACCCGTCGTGATCTTCCTGGCCTCTCGGATCTCTTGGATAACAGCCTGGGCCTCATTCCGCACGGTTTCCGCGCCCTGCCGAGCCTTGGTGAGTTCAGCCTCCTGAGCCGACGCATCATTCCCCAAGGTCTCACATTTTTTCACTACATCTTGGAGCTCCTGCTGGATTTCCTTGACACGGGCCTTGAGCTTCTTACGGGCGGCTTGCTGCTAGACAGCCTTCTCCTCGGCCTCGCACAGGGCCTTCCCTAGGGCCTCGACCTCGGTCGTGGCCCCTGCATACATTTCAACATTACAGTCAATACACAACGTCTCCGCTTTCCGAACGCACAGCAAGACATTACTTACCTTGCTTCTCCTGCAGCCGCACTCTAACCTCGTCGAGCTCGTTCTCGGTCCGCTCCAGCCTCTGCTTCAGTTCTGAGACTTCGGCAGCATGTGAGGTCGCGGCCAACAGCGACGCCTATTCATGCACACATATCACGCTAGTCTCATACACTAGAGGATTGATCCTCCGTCCGGTTCCTCTTAACGAGCACCAGACAATGCCTCAGGGGCTACTGACTATAGGGTTTTTTCTCTATCACTTACCTCGAAACCTGTCAACAGGTTGCTGCAGGCTTCGTTCAGTCCACTCTTGGCAGACTGAACCTTCTCGATCACCGCGCTCATAAGAACACGGTGCTCGTCCATAACGGAGGCGCCTCGTAACGCCTCCATTAGGTTATCCGGCGCCCCTGGATGGACAGGGACCACCGGCGGAAGTGGCGTACCCCCCCTCCTTCGAAGAGGGCTGCCCGCCCGACTCCGGAGCCATATGGGTCTCCGGAATCGTATTCGGCTGAGGGCCAAGCTGGAGTGCGGCCCTCTTCACCGATCCTCATGGGATCGTTTCCTCCATGTGTCCGCGATGGAAGCTTAGCCTCGTGGCGCCTCCGGAAGCGTCACTGGGCTCCCCACGGTTGGATCGGCCCTCGGGATAACACTTGATGTCGTCCACGGCCCGAAATAGCGGCGGTGGCGGTGGCTCGCCATCTCCAGCGGATCAACGAACTTCGGGCGAGGATGGCTGGATTGAGTCATGAGCGAGACTGCAATGAGTACGATTAACTACATCAAGATAATGGAGAGAAAGGGCTAGATGCGCGCATAAATAAGCCATATCACTTACGATGCGGCCTGGGGCTTAGTGCGGGGGCGTCGTTTCGGACTACGGTCGACGTCCCACACGGTGTTGACCGCCGGAACGCCCTTCCCCTTTTTGGGCGTCTACGCCTCCACATGTGTAGTTGCCCTGACCACCAGATCCGGACATGGTTGCTTGAGCGGAAAGGAGATGAAAACTTGGGTGCTGGAGCTCGAGGTCGGGAAGGCGGAGGTGGAGAGAAAGCGTGAGAAGAGGAAGAGGGGATCCATATCCTCTTATAAAGGCAGCAAACATTAAACGCCTTCTCGCTCGCCTTAAGATTCGCCTATTCCCAAAGGCTGTGCAAACGGCATGGTTGGGTTACCCATGCCGCGGCGGTGTCTGGACTAGGGGTACTCACCACGTCGTCTCCCGATCAGTTGGATTGGGCGAGGACCCCCATGGCTGTATACTCATGGGCGATCCGGACGGTTGCGCATACAAGGAAGATTCCACAAGACTTGGCGATCAAGACAAGGACTCCTCCCCACCGGCGTATTCGGATAGGACTCTTGTTATCCTAGGCCTCTGGTGCATTATATAAACCAAGGCCAGGCTAGTCGATAGATACACAATATACAACAATCATACCATAGGCTAGCTTCTAGAGTTTAGCCTCTCTGATCTCGTGGTAGATCTACTCTTGTACTACCCATATCATCAATATTAATCAAGCGGGGTAGAATTATTACCTCCATCGAGAGGGCGAACCTGGGTAAAACATCGTGTCCCTTGTCTCTTGTTACCATCCGCCTAGGCGCTGAGTTGGGACCCCTACCGAGATCCGCGGTTTGACACCGACATTGGTGCTTTCATTGAGAGTTCCGCTATGTGTTCGGCAAAAGGTCGATGGCTCGCCCTGAGATCAAGCTGCGACTTGGCATCTTCGTCACCAGCTCATTGGTCACCTTGGTTCGACCAAGGACTGCGCCCTACCTCCGATCGTCATGTTCGGATGGAGGCCTTCATCAACATTAGCTCCGATCTCTATCAAAATCATGGAGGAATCATCCAGGGAGCCCGGGGGCTCAATGTCAACATTTCCCTCGGGCGACCGCGCTGTTTTTCTGGACAGCGAACTTGTATCTGCCGTCACCGCCTCCTCGAGCATCGAGTTTGACGATCGCTTCGGTGGAATTGTGCGGAATTGATTCTACAACAACCCTGGAAAATTTCGTCGAGTTCCGATGGAGGAATCTCTGGCAATCTCCGATATACCGGAGCCGCATTGAATCTGGACGAGAATCCGGACGAGTTAAGGGCGTGGTGTCCAGCTTCTAGCTTGAACTTCCTTTGAAAGATCTAACCGTTGATCGGCTGCGGAATTCCTATATCTACCACCCCTCAAAATTTCAGCTCGATCCGACCGTCCAAACTCCGGGAACCTTCCGATTAGTGCATCACTTTTCGGATCTGTTTTGTGCGTGAAAGCGAATCCGACCGAGTTCGTCTTTTTTATGAGCAGGATTTGGACATCCTTTTTGAAGGAAGTTTTGTATGGGTTATTGTGTTTTGTTTCGAACACATCCCACTAACTTTAAGATCTTTTGAACATGATCTTGACATCATCTTTGGTGTCAAACCAGTCCGGCAATATTGCTCCACGGCTGCCCACTTGCGCTGAACCGTCGTCACTTTGTTGAGCGAGCTCAACTTCTTGGATCATCATCTCGGCAAGCCGAACAAAGTCGGCATCGCGAAGGATAAATTATCACCAACGCCGCCACCTCACGGATTACAGGCGGGCATACGGCATCGCCGCCGCGGTCGCTTCATCAAGCGGCATCGACCCCGTCACGACCTGCATCGGCGAGGCCGCACTATTGCTTCTTCAAGCTGGTGTCCATCCGCCGTCCTACCCGACATCTCGGCTGGACCGGGGCTTCGCCATCTCTTCATCAACCTATTCCGGACACCGGCGTCACTAGCCGACCAGGCAATGGGTGCGCGGATCGAGTCCCAATTTTGGGAATCACCTTCCTTGGATTGCTACAACAAATAAACCGGTGCTATTAATCCTAATATTTCTTTTTGCTTGTTTGGGTTAATTTTCCCAAGGAATTATTACTCTGGTTTGTCCATCATATGTACATAGGTCTATCAAATGGTGGCGCATTATCGGCGTCGCATGATGGTTCGGTCGGTTTTCGTACATAGTCCGGCAAGCGCCGCATCCGAACTCGGACCGACACAGTGAATCCGAGCTTTGCCCGCCTTTATTGCATTCGCCGACGACCTGCATCGACATCGACTTGGCGCCAGGCCATATTTCTTTTATTACTCACTTTGCATAAATTATTTATTATGCAACATTTTTTAATTCCTATTATTACTATTATCCCGATCTGCACTATGTTTTGTGCACGGAAAATGATCAGCCGGACTATATCCTTTGGCGTCACCTCGGTGGGCCGGGGGCTTCGTCAACACTTCATTACCCCATGCGGGGACTTTGGCATCACTCATCGTCCTGCATTGACTGTTCTATGTCACCACTTGAATGTCGAGCTCTCCGCTCCGCCACCTCGGGACGGCTTGGGGATGGAACCTTGTCCGCATCAAGCTCGGACCGCATCGTCAATACCGAACACATTAACCAGCTAAGTTGCCTTCATGCTCAAAGTTTTAAATTTCTAACTTGTGTTCGGTTCGACCAAGCATTATACTTTTGGAAAAAAGTTGCTTGTAAAATTTTCCTTATCGAAACTTTGTTACTTTTACTTGACAGCTACCAGCGCTCATTATACTGGGTGCTTCTTTAACATAAGCTTATTAATTGAGACTTTATGCCCAACACATATCATCACACTACGCATGTACCTTTTATTCACCATTATATGCATCGATATGACTTAAGTTTTGGCCAAGCTGGGTTGCTGGCTCTGTGCTTACCCCTACGTTCCGATTGTTCGGCTAGGTGGTAAAGGAAGCACCTCTGCGATTATTCTTGCCGGGTCAGCGGATGTGTACCTCAGGTGGGTGAATCCGAAAGCTAAGCGTTCTTAAGGGAATACTCGGTCGGTGAAGTAAAGATGATTTCTTACCTATTTATTTACCTGCCCCGGATGTTTTTACGCTCTTTTACCAATCCAGACATGCACTTTAGGGCATGCCTCCCAGAAAGAACCCCTAACGGAACTATTCTCCTGGAAGATGTTTCTTACTAACCATGTAATATAACATAACTAGTTGGGCACTTATGCGATAAAGCACTAATGACCCCCGCCTGATCTCCACGCATGCCCGGTTTTTATAACGCGAGGTATTCGGACACCTCCGTACTATTGGGTCCGAGGTTGAAGCGAAAAGGTCCGCTTCGACAAGCGATCTACAATCCGGCTAGAAGGCATTCTACATGTCACCTTACATTTTATAGTCAACTTTTACCCAAGTCACTTGGGGGCTCTTATGTTTATTTGACCGTTTCATACTAAGTGTTTTCTTCTTAGTCGTTGCAAAGTTAAAGCGCAGCGAAGCACTTTTTCTAAAGTCAATTTTCGGATTGTACTTGAACACTTGATCTTGTTGGACGTCATGTTTTTCTTGGCGTTTTTGGTTTCAAGCTTTTGGCACTTTTAACTATTTGTGTGTTTTCAGGACAAGTCTCGCGATTACTGCGCGGACACCTTTAGAATTCGGCAAAAACATTCTCGGATATTGCTATATATGCATCAGTTTGAATTGTGTCTTGGTCAATAGTTGGGTTGCGGCTCGCGCTTGCCTCCTACGTTCCGCTTTGTTGGCTAGGTGTGCAAAGGAGAACCACTGCGATTGTGCTTCTAGCTCGCATGGTCAAGCACCTCGGTGGAAAGCGGCCGCTGTCACAATATCTGATGGCGGTGGCGATCCGATGACTATATTAAATAGCGGGCCATTCATAAAATTGGCGAAGTGTTTCGGCTTGACCTCGATTGTGCGAACACTACGGGGCTAATGGCGGCCTCCCAAACTAAATCCTCAATATTTTGCTCTTACATTGTAGCTGAGGTTTCATGATCATGTAGCATGACAACCCAAAAGAAAGGAACCGATAAGCGGGACTATTTTCTTTGGAAGACATTTCTTACATTAGCGATAATATAACATATCTCTCTGCGTACATTTGTTTATAAAACCGTATGGCCAGATTGCCTTGTTTGTTGTAAATCTTTGCCCTCATAAAGGCTTTATAAATTAGGACAAACACTCCTCGGCTATTGGCGAGGAGGAGAAGCGATGGTCGGTCAACAAAGTTTTGTACAATCTGATTGAGCATTAATGGCGTAAAGTACTTGGATACATAGAGTCATTACACATAATTTGTGATTTTACTATGGATATCGATCCTTAATTGGCCTCCGTGCCGCATTAAGGCTCGGGGCTCTTGGGCTTGGGCTTATTATTTACAAATATTAAAGGGCACATCGATCCCCGATGCGGTATTGCCACCCGACCGGTGTCTCGAGGGCTCTTGCATTGCCTATCAATGCGAGAAAATTTTAAGTGTATCTGATCTCAAGGAGATTTTGATCCTCGGGTTGGTGGCCGCACCCAACTTTGAGTCTTGAGGCCCGAACACGCCGCTTTTGTGTTCGAAGTATTACGCGAGCTAGGACTTGATCCTCGGACCGATTTTGCAAATCAACTTTGAGTCTCGGCAACCGGGGATCAGCGGTCTTATGTCATCCTTCATGGGCATCTCGGGTTTTAGACCGATACACACCTTGAGACTCTTGGCCATGTATCTCGGCGAAGAATAAATTGCATCAATCAAAATATTGACAAAAATCGGCCCACATTTGGGGTGGTGCACCACCTCGGAGCGATCGGCATAAAGCTCGGGCGCTAGTGGCTGGATCCATAAAGGGCATTTCGGCATTAAGCTCGGCTAAACTCCTTCAAACTCCTTTGAACCAAGGTGATTCGACACCTCGGATCTGATCGGCGTTGGAGCTCGGATACATAGTCGGCGTTGGAGCGCGGATCTGATCCGGCGTTGGAGCTCGGATACATAGTCGGCGTTGGGCTCGGATACATTCGGCGTTAGAGCTGGGAAGCAGTCCGGCATTGGTGCTCGGTAGCAAAGATACCTCGAATGCAGTCCGGCGTTGGAGCTCGGATGCAACGAGGATCTGTCGCCGGAACAACTTCAAACCGAGGTGTGGCATAAAAATAACAAGGCATTGATCAAGGCGGAAACTTAAAGGGCTCCTCGGATACCGGCGTATAAACTCGTAGAATGCATTTGGCGATCCACGAAGATCGAAGATGAGAAGATTTGTTGAACCAGTTTTCAAGACCGGCAATGAGGATGAAGAACAGTTCGGAAGAATCGAGGCGTCCCTAACGAAGACCGGTCGAGGGGCTCTTGGCGGTGTCTGGACTAGGGGTACTCACCACGTCGTCTCCCGATCGGTTGGATTGGGCGAGGACCCCATGGCCGTATACTCATGGGCGAGTCCGGACGGTTGCGCATACAAGGAAGATTCCACAAGACTTGGTGATCAAGACAAGGACTCCTCCCCACGGCGTGTTCGGCTGGGACTCTTGTTATCCTAGGCCTCGGTGCATTATATAAACAAAGGCGGGCTAGGCGATAGATACACAATATACAACAATCATACCATAGGCTAGCTTCTAGGGTTTAGCCTCTCACGATCTCGTGGTAGATCTACTCTTGTACTACCCATATCATCAATATTAATCAAGCAGGGTAGGGTATTACCTCCATCGAGAGGGCCGAACACAGGTAAAAACATCGTGTACCTTGTCTCCTGTTACCATCCGCCTAGATGCACAGTTCGGGACCTCCTACCCGAGATCCGCCGGTTTTGACACCGACACCCGCATTGATGAGAATCCCACAATAAGGGGACACGATCTCTGCTTCGACAAGACGTGCCAATAGCAACCGCGTCTTGAAATGTGGGACAAACAGTTCGAAATTGTGACCGAACGAACATAGTGCAGAAAGATGTTAGCAGATGGGACTCGTGTAAAGAATATGTATTCTCTCTACGGTTGTGCATGGTGTGTAATAGGTCCGAATACAATCGTCGCGTCCGAATACTATCTTGGACTTCGGGAGAAGGGGAACCCGCCTTGCAATGCCGAAGACAATCTGCGCGCCGGATTCCTCGTCATTGAAGCCAGGTTCGAGGAGACTCTTGAGGAGTCTGGACTAAAAGTGCGAGGAGTCTGGATTAAGGGGTGTCCGGATGGCTGGACTATAACCTTTGGCGGACTCTGGACTATGAAGATACAAGATTGAAGACTTAGTCCGTGTCCGGATGGGACTTTCCTTGGCGTGGAAGGCAAGCTTGGCGTCTGATATGTAGATCTCCTCCCATTGTAACCGACTATGTGTAACCTAGCCCTCTCGGTGTCTATATAAACGGAGGTTTTGAATCCATAGGGCGAACAACAATCATCCATAGGCTAGCTTCTAGGGTTTAGCCGCTCGATCTCGTGGTAGATCTACTCTTGTACTACCCATATCATCAATATTAATCAAGCGGGAGTAGGGTTTTACCTCCATCGAGAGGCCGAACCTGGGTAAAAACATCGTGTCCTTTGTCTCCTGTTACCATCCGCCTAGACGCACAGTTGGGACCCCCTACCGAGATCCGCGGTTTGACACTGACATTGGTGCTTTCATTGAGAGTTCCTCGTATGCCGTCATCTTTAGGCCCGATGGCTCCTCCGATCATCAACAACGATGCGGTCGGTGAGACTTTTCTCCCCGGACATATCTTCGTATTGGCGGCTTTACACTCGGGCCAATTAAGCTGGCCATCTGGAGCAGATCGAAAGCTTCGCCCCTGGCCATCAGGTCAGATTTGGAAGTTTGAACTACGGTGGCGTCCGCGGAGACTTGATCTTGACGGGTTCGAGCCATAGCAGGAAGCGCGCCGCCTTTATCACGATGGGCATGATCTAGCTCTGCCGCGAGCAGTGCCCTAGAGCCGCACCGATGTCTGCTCGACCCTTAGCTCGGGCCATTGCATGTCGAGGGCGGGTGGCTAGACACCGCCTCGGGGCTGCAATCTCTCTGGCGTCGATCCGAACACTAGCCTTGTCGCTGCGAAGCTTCGTGAATCAAGGTGCGGACTCCTCTCCGGTCCGAACCTTCCAGCGCCCTGCCGATCGAATCCGATTGGGCCCCAATCATGGAGTTAGCCGCCACGGACATCTTTACGCAATCGCCCTTGGCGACATTCGAATTCACTAAAGTCTCTCTCTTTATCGGAGAGCCTGGCGGACTATGGTCGACAAGGTTGGGATCAGACGATGAAGAAATTTAAATCCACCACCACCCACTTCGTAGCCACTGTCGATGATTTAACCGACATGCTCGACTTTGACTCTGAAGACATCGACGGTATGGACGCCGATGCAGGAGACAACCAAGAACCAGCGCCCATAGGACATTGGAAGGCCACCTCATCGTACGACATATACATGGTGGACACCCCAAAAGAAGGAATGGTGATGGAACAATGGAGATGACCCCTCAAGAAGCAGCCTAAGCGCCCGGTGTCGTGGCGCCGCTCTAAATCCTGCCAAAGCAAAAGCGGCGATTCCGGCACGGAGATAATAACACCGGATAGTGCGAAGACAACCCCCCTCGGCGAGGATTCGGCCACGGGAGGATGGAAAGCCAGCCCTCATGAGAAGCGACAGAGATAGAGAGGTGAGGGCGATAATTACATGCCTCCCTCCAAAGGCGAGGCAAGCCTCGGCGACAATGAATTTAATCGTGCTGAGGATCCCATCGAACAAGAAGCGTTTCAAGCGCGGGCTTATAGCCCGGTGAGCAGCCTCAAGAAAAACAGCAACAACTTAGAGCTGACCAAGACTTGCTAGCCGACGGATGGACTGAAGTCTTTGCGGCGAAAAGTGCGAACTCGAGCGCCCTCAAGAGCTACCCAAAGCGCAAGCTGCTACCCCGATTAGAGGAGGAAGCACCTAAACCTACATCACCAACGTATGATGCGGACGACCGACCACCTCGTGGCCGCGACAGAGAGGCCTCTTGGCCCTCCACTCAAGCCGCACCCCGCCGTCGAACAAAAAGTACCAAGGCACGGGGAAACGCGCCAGACCCGTGAGATATATTGGAGGACAAGGCAAGGCAAACAAGATCGTTCTACGGATCGCGCGGGCACCCCACGACACGTGACGATACCTGTCATGCCGGATATGGCAAATCCGGCCGGGCCAAACACTGTAGACAAAGCTCATTTGAGCTACGTCGTGATATAGCCCAATACAGAGGCGCCACACACCCACTATGCTTCACGGATGAAGTAATGGATCATCAAATCCCGAGGTTTCAAACCCGTAAACATCGAATCATACGATGGCTAACAGATCCTGCGGTATGGATCGAGGATTATCTCCTTCATATCCACATGGCCCGGTGATGATCTACGCCATCAAATATCTCCCTCAAGCTTAAAGGACCAGCTCGGCATTGGCTTAACAGCTTGCCGAGAGTCAATTGGTTCTTTGGGAGGACACAGAGCGACATTCCTCGACAATTTCAGGGCACCTATGTGCGACCACCGAACGCCGATGACCTAAGCCACATAATTCAGCAGCGGAGGAATCGGCGGACAATTACAGACACGGTTCCTAACCAAGAAAAATCAAATAGTCATTGTCCGGACGCGAGGCCCTTGCAGCCTTCAAACATAACATCCGTGACGAGTGGCTTACCGGCACCTAGGAAAGGAAAAGCGAAATCCATGGCAGCCCTCACAACACTCATGACCCGCTTTTGCGGGAGAAGACTGCTGGCTAGCTCGTAGTAATAACATGACCAAGAGCCACGGTAATTCGGATACCAAGGACAACAATGGCAGGTCGGCGTCGCAACAAGCACAAGCACCGCGTGCTTGGCGACAATGTTGAGGATATGGCATTAATGCGGATTGAGCTCTAAACCCGGTCAGTGGAAAAAGCCATTTAAAAGAAATACTCCGGGCCCGTCCGGTTTGGACCGAATACTCGATCGCTCGTGCGGATACATGGCTTTTGAAAAACTCAATAATCACACCAACAGGATTGTTGGGTGTTCAAGCGAACACGCAAGTTAAGTGCGAAAGCAGAGACAAGGGCTGCATAGCGATGGCGAGGAGGGCCCGACGCCCGAACAATAGGGGCGAAAGGCTTCCCCCACAAGTGCGGACGGTGAACATGATATCATAACCCACATACCCAAAAGGGGCGAGCGTGCACTCGAGGGCGTATATGCATTGGAGCGATCGCCCCAAAGTTCAACCCGTGGTCCTCCTGCCCGATCACTTTTGATCGAAGGACCACCCACTAGCATCCGCCATGGCGGATTCGCTGCATGGATTCTAGACCCAATCATTGACGGATTTCACCTCACTAGAGTCCTTATGGACGGCAGCAGCAGCCTGAACCTGCTTTGTCAGGATACAATGAGAAAAATGGGCATAGATCCCCAAGTTAAACCCACAAAGGCGACCTTTAAAGGCGTCATACCAGGTGTGGAGGCCAAGCTATGCAGGCTCGATTACACTTGAGGTGGTCTTGGATCCCAGATAATTTCGAAGCGAGGAGTTAATCTTGACATAGTCCCGTTTAGCGATGGCTATCACGCACTTCTCGAGACGAACCGCATTTGCAAAGTTCAATGCGGTGCCGCACTATCCATACCTCAAGCTCAAGATGCGGGCCCTCGAGTCATTATGATCAATGGAAACACCGAGCGCTCTCTCGAGCGGAGGAGCATCTGGCGACCCTCATGGCGGAAGTACAAAGCAGCCTCTCAAGGCAATTCTCGATCCGGCTATTAAGCGTCCGGACACCGTCAAAAGCGCGCCGGAGTAACCTACAACAAGACCGCTGCGCGTTCCGAGCAAGCGTAGCGATGTAGCTAACCCAGCCCTCGCGAAGTGCGAAACCGATTACTGGCGTACATAACTTCGCTCTGAAAATACCATGGGCATAAGGAGGGCACCACCACGGCGCCCAAAATGCGGCTCAACGCACTAAGGGCTCGATTTTGTCATTCTTTTTTCTTACTTTCGGGACTCCACTCTCGGAAGGCACTGTCCGTGATGACTGTCGCCGAACACACGATGCAACAGCCAGGGAGGCAGCAAGCTCGTCGAATGTCGGTGGTCTCTATAACGAGCTAAATACTGTCTTACATAAAGTCTAGCTGACTTGCCCCTGGAGAGGACATGTCAAATAATCCCATCTCTTGCTTATCGCACTATTTGTATCGTTCTGCTTTCACAAAAACCTTTTAATAAACAATACATAGCTCTTGTCTATTATTGCATTCATTTTTATGTAAATATGTTCAGTTATGACATTATGCAACCGTACACTTTGGTGCGGCCAATACACCGAGGGCTTAAGTACCCAGAATATGGTGTGAAGTCCGAACACTCTCACGAGTCGGCACCCGAACTTATAGCATTATATGCATCGGTTCGAATCATGTCTTGGGTCAATAGTTGGGTTTGCGGCTCCCATGTTTTGGTACCTTACGTTCCATTATATCGGCTAAGGTAGCGCTAGGAGAACTCTGCGATTGTGCCTCGGTTGAGCTGGGTTAAGCACCTCGGTGAAAGCTAAAACTGGCCGTCATGATAGAGGCGAGAGCTGGTACATTGTTAGAGAGGTTTGAGTCCCTAAAGACTTATGCGCTTAGGCGAGGAGCTAGCTTTGTCCGGCCTAGGCGTGGATGGCGCCCGAACTCGGTCTTCAAATACTAGGGGCTTCATGAAATTTTAAATTATAAATTCTATGGCTAAGTGAGAGTGATAAAGCATTATAGTCCGATTGCCTTGTTAGTTGTCTTTGGCGCCTCCCTCGAAGGACCCAGAATGGGAACAAGAGCGCTTAGGTTTATCCGAACACCCCAGCTTTCGTGGCATGGGGGCGAAGTGACGTCTCGCCATCTCTCAGATTTAATAAATGGCCGCACAGAAGGTAATATTTTAAATTCAAAAAGCGTTGCTTAGCGCATATGAACAAGTTTTCAGCGCACAGGATAACACGAGCAAGTTTACTCATGAATTACATCCTTGGAACATTCATCCGCCACAAGGCGGGCACCCTTCAGGATGCCCTCATAATACATCTCGGGCTTGCGATGCTCCTTGCCCTCCGGTGGCCCATCTGTCACCAGCTTCTCAGCATCCATCTTCCCCCAGTGTACTTTAACACGGGCAAGGGCCCTCTGGCGCCTTGATGCATCTGGGCGCTTGATGACTTCAAGCCATGGGCAGGCATCCGCTAGCCGCCTCACCAGCCCAAAGTAGCTCCAGGCATGACCTCCCGAGGCCATAGCGGACTATAAGGCCCTTCATGGCCTGTTCGGCTACCTTATGGAGCTCGACCAGCTGCTTGACTGGTCGCTCAAGGCTGCCAGGTGTCCGGCCTCGGCATCTTGAGACAGAACACCTTCTCGTCGAGCTCCCTCTTGGCCCGGTAGTAGGCGGGCGTCGGACTGCTTCTTGGCAGATCTGCGAATGCTCTGGAGAGCTCCGGACTCGGGTAAGTAACAAGTAATTCACTTTCACGTGCTTGCTTTGCATAAAGAATGCCTTACCGCGCTATCTTCTACATCGCCTCAATTTCTGGAGGGCTTTTGGGCTTGGCCTTGGCAGATTTAGGCGCTCTCAAGGGCCGGCGAGCTCGGACTCTCGAGTCTTTGGTGAAGCTCAAACTCGTGTTTTTCACGAGCACTGGGCCTCTTGCTGCACCTCCACCACCCGCCTCCTGCTTTTCTCGCTTTCGGTGCACTCCACGGCCGCATTGTCTTGACCTTGGACAGCGCTTCCCAGAAGTCGCCACCTCGGTTGTGGCCCTGTAATACTCACGTTAGTCTGTCATTTTTGCAACCACATCTTTTATATACTTACATAAGTGTACTTACCTTCCTTGTCCTCGAGCTGCTTCTTGGCAAGGCGAGCTCGTTCTCGGACCGCTCGAGGCTCTGCTTCAATGCATCGACCTTCGCATGATCGGTCTTGGCGAGAGGTCAACAGCGCAACCTGCATTCCCATATTGACATACTTATGTTAGACTCCTGCGTATATCTTTTAGATCCTCAGTTCGGCTTTTCTTTCCGAACACCAAACTGAGCATCAGGTGCTACTATCTATGCGGTAATATTTTTACATATCTTAAATACATACTTCAAAGCCAGTTAGAAGGCTGGCACATGCTTCAGTCAGCCCACTCTTGGCGGACTGAACCTTCTAGGTCACCCCACTCATAATAGTGCGGTGCTCCTCGTCGATGGAGGCGCCGCTAAGCACCTCCAGCAAATTATCCGGTGCCTCCGGTTGGACAGAGGTCAGCGGCGTCGTGAGGCTTGCCCTTCTTACTAGGGGCAGCCTGCGGACTCGGAACCTTGAAGGTTCGGTGCGGTGTCGGCCCGAGCCGGACTTAGAGCCCTATGGGGTTTTATCCCCTTCGCTGGAGTCGGGGAGGTGCCTTGCGGCGCCTCGAGACCACCTCCTCCTAGCTTGGCCTTTGGGACTCCACCTCGGCATCGTCCATAGGGCGAGGAGATAGTGATCGGGAGTGAAAGACTATTCACATCGGCGAATCACAGGAGCCGCTTCGGTGAAGCGTTGAGCCGGGCCTTGGGCGGACTGCATGATTATATTTGGCGTCATAAGATACTGTGCAATAAAGGAACGCCATGAGTTATTCTGGTATCTGGATACTTACGATTTTGCCAGGGGCTTGGCCCTGGATGGCCACCCCTCTTCGCCGTCGTCGGGGTTGGTGGAGTAGTCCGGAGGAAGGGTCCTTCCCTTCTTGGACCCTCTGGCCCCCCTAGTTGGGGCGGCCTTCCTTTTCTTTCCTCCCCCCGCTGGAGGGGGAAAGGCCTCTTCTTCCTCCTCCTCGTCTTCGTGGGTGGAATGTGCTTCGGAGTCATCGGACGATGAATCCGACACCACCGGGTGCCGGGAACTCTTTCGAGTTCCAGTGGCCTTCGTCTTGGCCTTCTTTTCCGGCACCACGTAAGGTGCCGGGACCACCAGCTTCGCCAAGCGGGCAACTTCTGGGCCTTTGGGCAAGGGAGCCGGACAGTCGATCTGTCCTGTCTTCTTCTGCCAGTCATGTCAAAGGAACTGGAGCTTAGATCCCGCATAGAGTCAAACTATGAAAAACAAGTATCCCGTAAAGGGTAAAACAAGCTTACTACGCTGGCTTGGCGCTTCGCGCAGAATCTGTGATCGTCGGTAATGGGAGGGGAACCTCGGGCCCTTGGATAGCACCTTCCGGGCATCCTCGTGCGTTGTGTCAAAGAGCACTGGTCAAAGTTTGGTCTTGGGCGGTCGAACTCCCACAAGTTGAAAGCCCGTCGTTGACACGGGAGGATCCGGCGGATGAGCATGGCACGGACTCGTCGACAAGTTTAACCCTCTTGTCCACAAGGTTTTGGGCCTTGAGTTTGGAGTCGGTCAGCTCTCCCGAATTACCCATGACAGGCCCTTCTCTTTCCGGAGGTGAGCCGTGTGGGGATGCCAGTTAGAATTTGGGGCGCTGCCCATTCAGAGTCCGCTTGATCGGTGATGTAGAACCACCCGATTGCCACCCTTTGATGGTTTCCACGAAGGATCCCTCGAGCCATATAACGTTGGGCATCTTGCCCACCATGGCGCCTCCGCACTCCGCTTCTGGCAGCCCACTACCTTGACGACATTGAAGGTCTTGACCATAAGCGAAGTGGGGCTTGATGCGGAGGAAGGCCTCGCTACCTGACGATAAGCGCCGAAATGTTGAGGATGAAGTTCGGGGCCAGATCATGGAAATCCAAGCCGTAGTAGAACATGAGCCCCCGGACATATGGGTGGAGTGGGAATCCCAGTCCGCGGAGGAAATGGGGGAGGAAAACCACCCTCTCATGGGGCCTAGGGGTGGGGATGAGCTGCCCCTCGTCTGGTAGCCGGTGCGCAATGTTGTTGGACAAGTATCCGGCTTTCCTCAAATTTTTGATGTGCCCCTCCATGACGGAGGAGGCCATCCACCTGCCTCCCGCTCCGGACATGGCTGGAGAAGGTTGAGGTGGGAAGTGCGGACTTGTGCGCTGGAGCTCGAGTGCGCGGAAATGGATAAGCGAAGGAGGAAGAAGGTATAGATGAAAAAGGTGGATCCTTATCCTTATATGGGCGGACGAAACTATGTTCCCCACCAGCACTGGTAAAACTAAGCTTATCTCCCAAGCGCCGTAATTAATGCGCGGTTGGGTTACCCGCCCGTATTGATGAGAATCACGGAATAAGGGGACACGATCTACCTTGACGAGGCGTGCCAAGGAAACAACTTAGCTAAGTGCGCTGAGGTGGGACGGTAAAAGCGATTCAAATAAAGGCTTGGCGTGGTGTGATGTCACGCCCGCGGAATCGTCGATGGGTTGGATTTGTGTAAATATTATTCTCTCTACGGTGGTATGTGGAACTTATTTTGCGAGCTGGACACTATCCTTGTGTTCAAAATCTTCTATGAAATATTGGAGGAGGAACCCGCCTTGCAATGCGAAGACAATCTGCGCGCCGGACTCGTCGTCATTGAAGCCTGGTTCGAGGGAGACTCTTGAGGAGTCTGGATTAGGGGTGTCCGGATGGCGGACTATAACCTTTGGCGGACTCTGGACTATGAAGATACAAGATTGAAGACTTACGTCCCGTGTCAGGATGGGACTTTCCTTGGCGTGGAAGGCAAGCTTGGCGATCTGGATATGTAGATCTCCTCCCAATGTAACCGACTCTGTGTAACCTTAGCCCTCTCTGGTGTCTATATAAACGGAGGTTTTAGTCCGTTAGACGAACAACAATCATACCATAGGCTAACTTCTAGGGTTTAGCCTCTCTGATCTCGTGGTAGATCTACTCTTGTACTACCCATATCATCAATATTAATCAAGAAGGAGTAGGGTTTTACCTCCATTGAGAGGGCCCAAACCTGGGTAAAAACATCGTGTCCCTTGTCTCTGTTACCATCCGCCTAAACGCCTGATTCGGGACCCCCTACCCGAGATCCGCCAGTTTTGACACCGACAGGGTCCTCTGGCGTCCGGCCTGTTATCCATGGGCCGGACTGATGGGCTGTGAAGACACGAAGGCCGAAAATAATACCCGTATCAGGATTGGACTCTACTTAGCGTGGAAGGCAAGCTAGGCGACCTATTATGAAGATTTCCTCTTGTGTAACTAACCTCATGTAACCCTAGATCTCTCCGGTGTCTATATAAACCGGAGAGCATAGTCCGGATAGCACAGATTCATTACCATATTCACATAGGCTAGACTTCTAGGGTTTAGCCATCACGATCTCGTGGTAGATCAACTCTTGTAACACTCATATTCATCAAGATCAATCAAGCAGGAAGTAGGGTATTACCTCCATAGAGTGGGCCTGAACGTGGGTAAACATTGTGTCCCCCGTCTCCTGTTACCATCGATCCTAGACGCACAGTTCGGGACCCCCTACCCAAGATCTGCCGGTTTTGACACCGACAGCCAAGACCGCGGTCCATCTATCATTGAGCAAATCTTGGCTTGCTTGAAGTTGCAGCTGCTTCTTCCTTAAGCTCCTTGAAGTGGCTATAAGCCGGTGTTTGAGACGCTCCTACTCCAGAGGTTCCTTAGGCACAATAAAATCCTCGCTGCCGAGGATCTCCTCTTCCTGGGAGGGTGGGTGATAATTGCTGTCCTCCGAGTCTCCATATGTGTCCTGTTCATCAGGGCTATCTTGCCAGCTTTGCTGTTCCTCCTATTCGGATTCTACCTCAACAGGGTCTTCATTGTCCGGAGTGTTGTCTTTTCTGGTGCTAGTAGTGTTTTCTCTTGGGCGATGTGTCTTGGAGCGGTGCCGTGGGCGCCGATGTTCGGACTGTGTACCAGGAGGTTTATTCTTGACTGTATCCTTCTCATCATCGGGTGTGTCTATCATACACACATCATACCAGGAAGTGGCCATCTCGTGTCTAGCGGGTAGCGAGCTCTGGTCCTGCCCCTCATCGTCGTCCATACTTGCGATGTCTTCGGAGCGGGGGTCAGGCGTGTTGGTTGGATCTTCGACGGTGGCTATAAAGTGGGTGGCGGGTGGGAAGCAAAATTCTCCATCTTCCGCCGTAAGTTCGAACCGAACATAGTTTGACGAACCATCTGCCGAGGATAGGTTTTTAATGAGTTTAGTAGGTCGCCCATGGGTAGTGTTGGAAAGACATCTGCGGCTGAACTTGAAGATCGATAACCGATCGAGTTCGGTATCCAGCGAGCTCTGAGGTTCGGAACCGGCCATTTGGAGAAGTGTCGGGGTTTCGTTGATGCCGATGTAAATGCGCGATGGAATCTGCGAGCGGCTCCAACGCCGCAGAATCGGTAGCCCCCTCGATGGGGTTGAGCTTCCCATCTTCGAGGGACTTGATCTGCTCCGGATCTAAGGCCGGAGTTGCTGCAGGAGCTCTCCCCTGGATGCGGCCCGATGACAGGTTTAATCCATGTCCATCGGGGCAGTGGGGAGCGATTGCCGTGGTCTCGAATCCATCGATGAACAAGTTTCCATGGATGTCCGCAACGTAGTTCAAGCTTCCGAATGTGACCTGATGGCCAGGGGCGTAGTTGTCGATCTGATCCAGATGGCCAAGCGAGTTGGCCCGCAGTACGAAGCTGCCGACCACGAAGATCTGTCCGAGAAGAAAGGTTTCTCCATGGACAGCATCATCATCGACGATTGAAGGGGCCATCAAACCTTTTGTCGACGACACAGTGGAATTCTCAATGAAAGCACCAATGTCAGTGTCAAAACCGGCGGATCTCGGGTAGGGGTTCCCGAACTGTGCGTCTAGGATCGATGGTAACAGGAGACGGGTGTTGGTGGGAACGAAACCTATGGGATCACAAGAATCCCTACTACGGTCGCGGGCGCGGGGTCGTGAGAAGAGCAGATCAAACAGATAGCACATGGTTTCCTTATCCGAGGTTAAGACGCGAGGATCGTAAAACCTTACTCCTCCTTGGTGGTTTTTATACATGTTTTGAACTAGCAATGGGCGTGAGGAGCTCCAAAAGCGAATCCCCTCCTGGTCGCCTTGGGCCTCCTTTTATAGGGAAAGGGGTTGCCACGAGAGGCACGGGGAGGTGGAAAGGTACAACCGATGCGAGATTATCCCTCGCATTACATGACAAAGCGCCTTTAATGCGTCTTGCTTAGGTGTCCTTGCTTTATCGGGGGCGGGGAGAGCCTGTCTCGTCGTCGCCCGCTCCCTTCGTGTCGACCGCGCGCCTGGCCAGCGATGCCCGTGGTGCCATGTAGGCGAGGCAGGCAGCTGAGGTGGCGCGATGGTGGAGTCTCCACGAAGATCCGCTTGCCGCCAGCAGTGCCTGCCCAACTGGTTGGGTCGGCGGTTGCATCACGAGCAGTGGTGGAGGTTTGATTGGCGTGGGCACGATGGTGGCCCTACAGGGGTTCTTGGCAAGGGCCTCGCCGTAGCCCGGCAAGGTCTTACCATGGTGCTGCTGTCATCCCGGCAAGGCTCTTGCAGGGGCCTTATCAGTCCTCCTTGGCTGGGATCCGCCAAGGGTCGTCATCTTCTATAGTGTGTGTCGATCTTGAATGTCTTCACAAAGATCGCATGCCTGCAGGGATGTGTCTCGAATCCTTGCCCCATGGGGCGGTGGACTCAAGGGTGATTCGCTCCGTGGGTGTGGGGGCGAGCTGACTGCCGCGGCAAAGGTCTTGCGGGTTTGCTAAAACCGCCTCCCGACAAGGATCTTGCGGGAGTCCGCTTCGTCCCCTTGCTCTTTGTGGTCTTGGTCTTGGCCGTTCTGCTCCTTTCAAGCTTGGCCTTACCTTGGCTCACCTCACTTGCCTTGCTCGGTCGGTGTTGCCCTTGACTCAGGCTGCCGTGCAGTTATAGGGGTACAAAAAGTGTACCCCTCTTTTTGTACATCGACAACGGGGGACACGATGTTTACCCAGGTTCGAGCCCTCTCTATGGAGGTAATACCCTACTTCCTGCTTGATTGATCTTGATGAATATGAGTATTACAAGAGTTGATCTACCACGAGATCGTAATGGCTAAACCCTAGAAGTCTAGCCTATGTGTATATGGTAATGAATGTGTCATATCCGGACTATGCTCTCCGGTTTATATAGACATGAAGAGATCTAGGGTTACATGGAGTCGGTTACATAAGAAGCAATCTTCACAGGTGGTCGCCTAGCTTGCCTTCCACGCCAAGGAAAGACCAATCCGGACACGAGTAAGGTCTTCAGTCTTCATGTCTTCGCAGCTCATCAGTCCGGCCCATGGATAGCAGGCTGGACGCCCGAGGACCCCTTAGTCCAGGACTCCCTCACCCCTTCCTTCATCACAGGTTCTTCTAAAATTTCCATGAGGGCTCCTTTCATTGCTTCTTTCTTCTGCTGGATGGTTCTTTGTACCATGGGGTAAAAGTGACACTAAGCAGGGTAGTGGGTAGTCCCTTCACACAATAAAAAGGTAATCTACTTAGTTGGGCATTCTTCAGCTGGGTGACATTCTTCACAATGAGGGCTTTCATCCTTGTGTTCTTTATGGTTGTGTCCTATTTCTCCACAGAGCTTGCATGCACAAGGTTTCTTCATATCATTTCCATAAGGCTTCAATTTCTGGGACACAAGACGAGACTTTAGCAGAGTCAACTTAAATTCTTCCCAAGTGGTTACTCTTTTCCATCCATTGATGGTTTGGTACATCCTCCACCTGAAGGAAATATGCCCTAGAGGCAATAATAAAGTTGTTATTTATATTTCCTTATATCATGATAAATGTTTATTATTCATGCTAGAACTGTATTAACGGAAACTTAGTACATGTGTGAATACATAGACAAGCAGTGTCACTAGTATGCCTCTACTTGACTAGCTCGTTGAATCAAAGATGGTTATGTTTCCTAACCATAGACATCGATTGTCATTTGATTAACAGGATCACATCATTAGAGAATGATGTGATTGACTTGACCCATTCCGTTAGCTTAGCATTTGATCGTTTAGTATATTGCTATTGATTTCTTCATGACTTATACATGTTCCTATGACTATGAGATTATGCAACTTCCGAATCTGGGAGGAACACCGTGTGCTACCAAACATCACAACATAAGCTGGGCGATTATATAGGTGCTCTCTGGTGTAAATCGATGGTACTTGTTGAGTTGGCATAGATCGAGATTAGGATTTGTCCTCCGATTGTTGGAGAGGTATCTACGGGCCCTCTCGGTAATGCACATCACTATAAGCCTTGCAAGCAATGTGACTAATGAGTTAGTTGCGGGATGATGCATTATGGAGCAGATGCTGAGACTTGCGATGAGATTGAACTAGGTATTGAGATATCGACGATCGAATCTCGGGCAAGTAACATACCGATGACAAAGGAACAACGTTATGTTGTTATGCGGTTCGACCGATAAAGATCTTAGTAGAATGTGTAGGAGCCAATATGGGCATCGAGGTTCGCTATTGGTTATTGATCGAGAAGTGTCTCGGTCATGTCCACATAGTTCTCGAACCCGTAGGGTCCGTGCAACAACGTTAGTTGACAATATAGTATTATATGAGTTATGTATGTTGGTGACGAATGTTGTTCGGAGTTCGGATTAGATCACGGACATGATGAGGAACTCGGAATGGTCGGAGATAAAGATTGATATATGGGATAATAGTGTTTGATCTCGGAAGGGTTCCAGAATTCACGGAAGGGGTTCGGATGTTTCCGAAATGTTTGGAGTGCGAGAACACTTTATTTGGGCCAAGGGAAAGCCCACAAGGTTTTGGAAAAGCAAAGGAAGTTTTGCGGAGTTAGAGAGCAAGGCGCGGGAACCTGGCGTCGGTCTGGAAATCTGAAGGACTCTTGCCTTTGGGTGAAACCGACTTTGTGGAGCTTTACTCCAAGTTCGACCCCAAGGCTCAACATATAAATAGAGGTAGGGCTAGCACCCAAGAGATATCAAGAAAACCAAGCCGTGTGCCGGCAACCCCGTCCCCTCTAATTTATCCTCCGTCATAGTTTTCGTATTGCTTAGGCGAAGCCCTGCTAAGATTGTCCTTCACCAACACCGTCCTGCCTTGCGTCGTGCTGCCGGAACTCATCAACTACTTCGCCCCTCTTGCTGGATCAAGAAGGCGAGGACGTCATCGAGCTGAACGTGTGCTGAACGCGGAGGTGCCGTACGTTTGGTACTTGATCGGGACGGATCGTGAAGGTGTACGACTACATCAACCGCGTTTATAAGTGCTTCTGCTTACGGTCTATGAGGGTACGTAGAAAACACTCTCCCCTCTCGTTGCTATGTATCACCATGATCTTACGTGTGCGTAGGATTTTTTTTGAAATTACTACGTTCCCCAACAGTGCATCCGAGCCAGGTTGATGCGCAGATGCTATATGCACGAGTATAACACAAGTGAGTTGTGGGTGATACAAGTCATACTGCTTACCAGCATGAAATAATTTGGTTCGGCGGTATTGTTGGATGAAGCGGCCCGGACCCGACAATTCTGCGTGCGCTTCTGCGAGACTGGTTCTACCGTCGTGCTTTGCACACAGGTGGCTGGCGGGTGTCAGTTTTTCCAACTTTAGTTGAACCGAGTGTGACTACGCCCGGTCCTTGAGAAGGTTAAAACAACACTAACTTGACAAACTATCGTTGTGGTTTTGATGCGTAGGTAAGAACGTTTCTTGCTCAGCCCGTAGCAGCCACGTAAAACTTGCAACAACAAAGTAGAGGAAATCTAACTTGTTTTTGCAGGGCATGTTGTGATGTGATATAGTCAAGACATGATGCTATATTTTATTGTATGAGATGATCATGTTTTGTAACCTAGTTATCGGCAACTTGTAGGAGCCATATGGTTGTCACTTTATTGTATGAAATGCAATCGCCCTGTAATTGCTTTACTTAATCACTAAGCTGTAGCGACAATCGTAGAAGCAATAGTTGGCAAGACGACAACGATGCTACGATGGAGATCAAGGTTTCACACCGGTGATGATGGTGATCATGACGGCGCTTTGGAGATGGAGATCAAAGGCACAAGATGATGATGGCCATATCATATCACTTATATTGATTGCATGTGATGTTTATCCTTTATGCATCTTATTCTGCTTTGTTTGATGGTAGCATTATAAGATGATTGAGGGAGTCGTGGACTAAGGGGTCCTCGGGCGTCCGGCCTGCTATCCATGGGCCAGACTGATGGGTTGTGAAGACATGAAGACCAAAGACCATGCTCATGTCCGGATTGGACTTTCCTTGGCGTGGAAGGCAAGCTAGGCGACCAGCTGTGAAGATTCCTCCTTATCTAACCGACTCCATGTAACCCTAGATCTCTCCGGTGTCTATATAAACCGGAGAGCATAGTCCGGATAGGACACATTCATTACCATATATTCACATAGGCTAGACTTCTAGGGTTTAGCCATTACGATCTCGTGGTAGATCAACTCTTGTAACACTCGTATTCATCAAGATCAATCAAGCACGAAGTAGGGTATTACCTCCATAGAGAGGGCCGGAACCTGGATAAACATCGTGTCCCCCGTCTCCTGTTACCATCGATCCTAGGCCTTGCGATTCGGGACCCCCTACCCGAGATCCGCCGGTTTTGACACCGACATTGGTGCTTTCATTGAGAGTTCCACTGTGCCATCGTCAAAACGTTTGATGGCCCCTTCAAATGTCGATGATGACGTTGTCCAGGGAGAAACCTTTCTCCCCGGACAGATCTTCATGTTCGGCGGCCCGTCTTGAAGGCCAACTTCGCAGCCATCTAGAAAGATCAAAACTCGCCCCTGGCCATCAGGTCGGATTTGGAAGCTTGAACTACGTTGCGGACATCTGTGGAGACTTGATCTTCGACGGATTCGAGACCGCGTCAATCGCTCCTTGCTACCCCGATGGACATGGCTTAAACCTGTCATCGGGCCGCATCAGGAGAGAGCTCCTGCAGCAACTCTGGCCTTAGATACGGAGCAGATCAAGTCCCCGGAAGATGGGAAGCTTAACCCCATCGCGGGGGCTACCGATTCTGCGGCGTTGGAGCCGCTCGCAGATTCCACTATGTACGGCATCTGCATCAACGGAACCCCAGACTTTTCTCCGGCGTCGGGTTCCGAACCCTGTGAGCCCGCGGATACCGAACTCGATCAGTTATCGGTCTTCAAGTTCAGCGCCGCAGATGTCTTCCAACACTCGCCCATGGGTGACATACTAAACTCATTAAAAAACCTATCCCTGGCAGATGGCTCATCGCGAACTATATTGATTCGAACTTAGCGGATGATGGAAATTTTGCTTCCACCGCCACCCACTTTATAGCCACCGTCGATTACCCAACCAACACGCTGACCCGCTCCGAAGACATCACGGTATGGGCGATGATGAGGGCGAACGAGCTTCGCTACCCGCTAGACACGGGATGGCCACTTCTGGTATGATGTGTGTATGATAGACACACCCGATGATGAGAAGGATCGATCGAGAATAAACCTCCTGGTACACAGTCCGAACACGGCGCCCAGGCGCCGCTCAACTCCCCATCGCCCAAGAGAAAACAATGCTAGCACCAGAAAATACAACACTCCGGACAATGAAGACCTGTTGAGGTAGAATCCGAGCAGGAGGAGCAATAAGCGGGCAAGACAGCCACGATGAAGCAGGCCACATATGGAGACTCGGAGGACAGCGGTTATCTCCACCCTCCAAGGAAGAGGAGATCCTAAGCGGAAGGATTTTATCATGCCTAAGGAACCTCTCGGCGGGGCGTTTCAAACACCGACTTATAGCCCTGCAAGGACCTTAAGGAAGAAGCATTTGCAACTTCAAACAAGCCAAGATTTGCTCAATGATAGATGGACCGAGGTCTTGGGCCTTGAAGAATATGGCCTTAGTAGCCCATAAAAAAGCCACCGAAAGGGTAGGTGGATCCCTCAATATGATGGCAGGTATTGGGCCACACCACCATCGAACAATGCGGCGGGCGGCCACGATTCGGTCCGGACAAAGCGACAGCCCAAGCGAGCAACATACCAACCCATCCAGCCGTCAAATCAAGAGCAAAACAGCTCGAGAACACTACTTTCACGAGTTTTGCTCTTGTGAAATTTTGACCTAGTTTCAGATTGCAAAACCGAGTCGTTCTCTCTCGAGTTTCGACCTTGATGTTTATTTTGATTCGATTCTTTTGCAACTTGAGGGTTCTTAAGTTGAACTTTCTGGTTAGATCTTTTATTCGAGATTTCCTGTGCATTAGATGAGTACTTATTGTATGCTTGTTGTTTTCTGCGTTAGATCACCGAGTCGCCGCTTGTTACTTGAATCTCTAGGTCTCGCGGATCATCGACAAGGCAAGTAACACTGATCATACCTTTTCTACCGGTTTTTATGCATTAGATCTATTCCTCAAACACTTGCATGTTTAGGATCAAATTAAATTGTGGGATGGGAAGTAGATTGAGGTAGTACCTATTACCTGTTTACTTATGAAACCTTGGGAGTTACTTCTACATTTGCTTGTTATGCCATGCTATGCTAGTAGGCGTGGATTGGGTGAGTGAATATCCATGACAGATGTGAGATTGTTAATTAATGGTTTATCTAAGGTGGCAACCTAAACACACATCTGGGTGGATTGAGGCACTGGTTTCTATCGAGGACTTGCCTGTATTTCTTGGACCGCCACCCGGGCTCTAAGGGATCATAAGATTATTCAAGCTGGAAACTTCCGTGTGCAGCCACAAGCCAATTATGGGCTCTGGCGTAGTTGACTAAGTTGTGCGAACTCTTACGGGTAGGCTAGCTGATGTAGGGATGTAGGTTGAGTACGGTCTACCCACATGTAAGGTGCTAAGCGCTACGAAAGACTATGTCTCGGTCATCCGTTTCTCAAACACCATGTAGTCACGAGAACCAAGCGGAGGCGATCGAGTCTTAATGGGGAAAAGTCATAAACCTCTGCGAGTGTATAAACTAATCATGATTAGCCGTGTCCCGATTATGGACAATTTGAGTATCCTGTAATTGAATATCATGTGAATCTCAACATGTTACCTCTAATAAAAGTTGTTGGGTTTTGATGAGTACTTTTTAATTGGGATTGAGGATCTTGTCAACCATTCTCAATGTTTAACAACCACCATGATAGTTAAATAAAATTATTCCTTTGATGTAGGGAAAAATCAGCTTTATGCAAATGTAACCGTAGAGCCTTACCACCAGCCATATATGCATGTAGTATAGGCTTATTCCTTCATTGCTCTTTATGTGTTACATTGCGGCATATTCCATGTCTTGACCCGTTTGGGCTGCAACTTTCACGTTGCAGATTTTTCAGACGTCGAGTAAGGTGTTAGGTCGTGGATCTATACTCAGTGATGCCGTTGGAGTTGATGGACTCGCTTATCTTCCAAGCTTTCCGCTGTTATTATTAGATGGCCTTAAGCCATATTATTGTAATAAGTTCCCTTGTGGACAACGATGTAATAAGTGTGTGATTGCTACTCTGCTATAAATCCTTGAAATCTTGTGTGGTGTCGGCATTCTGATCCGGGGATGACGAGCACGAGACTTGATCCATTGGATGCTGGTCGCTCTGAGAGAATGGTATCGAGCACCTGTTATTTGTAGGACACGACCACTAAGTTAAAGCCATAGATCACTACTCTCTTCCCATTTTCTAACTCCTCATCTTTTCTACTCTCTTTAGGATGGCGAGACGCGAAGATCAAGTACACCCAACGGATGAAGGCACACCTTTTGGATTTCACTTGAAGGAAGTCACTAAGTACACGAACATTGGACTACCAAGCTTCAGGGACTTTCAACGCCACTCTGCACTGAAGAGGCGCTGGAAGATTCATGCTCACGTTCGGGAAGGACATTCGCCCCAATCACCAAGCCTATAGATAGTGTTTTGATTGCACCAACTTGGAGTGCAGGAAAGAGCATGGCAGCTCACATTACCATGGGGCGCATTGGAGAAGTTTATCAAGAAGACCTCAAGGACACCATCTACCAGATTTGCGGACGCCGAGATGACAAGCTGGGACGTCGTCAACACCAAGAAGGATAGGTCCATTGCAGCTTTCATCAGGAGCTAAATCAGCACATTCGGCGCCGGAGAACCAAATGTGCAATGACATGTTGGAGTTCTGAGAAGACAAAGGAAGGATCATCAAGCTGGAAGAAGAACTAAAGACTACGCAAGGACTACATGGGCGAGATCGTAGCTCGGCAAGACACAATAACGATCTTAAGTGCGAGATCGAAGAACTCAAGAAGAAGTTGGCGCTCAGGAATGAAGACCGGTATGTCGAATACCCAGCGACTACATTAACATCGGCGACACCGATTGGATCCAAGTGAACCCGACTTTGAAGGCGAAGTGGAGCGGACATCATGGAGTCTTCCACGGTTCAAATTAGTAGAAGTCCCCACATATTAGTAGTATTTCCCTCCATGTAAACATTATAGTACCGCACTTTTGCGATAGTTAGATCGTTGTAAGCCCTTGTTTGATTGAATGAAGTGATTTGCTCATGTGCACTGGTTAGTGATTTCCCTTAGACCTCATTCTATTCTACATTTCTCTTCTTTTCTAAACCCATCAGATGCCTCAAGGCGCGACCCGGATTCGTTTTCCCACGAGAGATCACCCAATTGATCCAGCAGCGAGAATACCTGATTCAAACATTGGTGCGAACAACAACAACAACCCACGCCACCACCACCACTGCGGATCATCGACTCGTTTCCTTAGGCTGAACCGCGGTGTATTCCGGTAGCACCGAGCGATTGTGGCGGATGATTGGCTCCATAAGATAGGAAGGGGCTGACCGCTGCGGGATGCACGAGATGGTGAAAGAGTGAAGTTTGCAGCACACCGACTTGAAGGACCCATAGCATGACATGGTGGAAGAATTTCACAGCCACTTACCCGTGAACCTTTGTCGGATGGGACCAGTTTGACAAGCTTTTACTTGCCCATGTTTCAGCGAGAGCCATGGCCATGAAGAAGCGTGAGTTTAGCAACTTACGCCAAGGAGGAAGGACTGTTGGCGATCGTGGATGACTTTAGCAAATTAGCACGTTATGCCCCGGATAGCGTTACTCGAATGCGCTAAGCGGAGAAGTTTCTAGAAGGACTGAATGATGAGTTCAGCATGCCGTTGATGGTAGCAAGTTTCAACAACTACGGGAGTTGGTAGACCAAGCCCTCATGATTGAAGGAAAGCAGCGACAAATTGAGAACCATAGCGGAAGTATGGACAAGGAAGTATAACTCTGGATCGGCAGCGAAGCCTCGTTATACCCTAAATCAGAATTCAGTTTCAGCATACCCATGGAGGAGGTAATTTGCATAACCATAATGGCACCAAGAATGGGAGCAGGGAATGGAGGAAGCAGCGGACACCATAGATCACTACTCTCTTCCCATTTTCTAACTCCTCATCTTTTCTACTCTTTAGGATGATGGACGCGAAGATCAAGTACACCCAACCGGATGAAGGCACACCTTTTGGATTTCACTTGAAGGAAGTCACTAAGTACCGAACATTGGACTACCAAGCTTCACCGGACTTTCAACGCCACTCTGCTCAAGAGGAGCGCTGGAAGATTCATGCTCACGCTCCAGAAGGACATTCGCCCCAATCACCAAGCCTATAGATAGTGTTTTCATTGCACCAACTTGGAGTCCAGGAAAGAGCATGGCAGCTCACATTACCATGGGACGATTGGAGAAGTTTATCAAGAAGACCTCAAGGACACCATCTACCAGATTTATGACGCCGAGATGACAACGGGACGTCGTCAACACCAAGAAGGATAGATCCATTGCAGCTTTCATCCAGAGCTAAATCAGCACATTCGACGCCGGAGAACCAAATGTGCAATGACATGTTGGAGTTGCGAAGACAAAGGAAGGATCATCAAACTGGAAGAAGAACTAAAGACTACACGCAAGGACTACATGGACGAGATCGTAGCTCGGCAAGACACAATAACGATCTTAAGTACGAGATCAAGAACTCAAGAAGAAGTTGGCGCCAGAATGAAGACCAGATGTCGAATACCCAAGCGACTACATTAACATCGACGACACCGATTCGGATCCAAGTGAACCCGACTTTGAAGACGAAGTGGAGCAGACATCATGGAGTCTTCCACCGTTCAAATTAGTAGAAGTCCCCACATATTAGTAGTATTTCCTCCATGTAAACATTATAGTACACGCACTTTTGCGATAGTTAGATCGTTGTAAGCCCTTGTTTGATTGAATGAAGTGATTTTGTGTGATTTGCTCATGTGCATTTGGGTAGTGATTTCCTTAGACCTCATTCTATTCTACATTTCTCTTCTTTTCTAAACCCATCGATGCCTCCAGACGCGACCCGGATTCGCTTTTCCCACCAGAGATCACCCAATTGATCCAGCAGCGAATACCCTGATTCAAACATTGGTGCGTAACAACAACAAACAACAACAACAACAACCCACCACCACCACCACCACTGCGGATCATCCGACTCGTTTCCTTAGATGAACCGCGGTGTATTCAAAGAGCACCGAGCCGATTGTAGCGAGATGATTGGCTCCGCAAGATAGGAAGGAGCTGACCACTGCAGGATGCATGATGGTGAAAGAGTGAAGTTTGCAGCACATCAGCTTGAAGGACCCGCACAAAGATGGTGGGAGAATTTCACAGCCACTTACCCGTGAGACACCGTCACATGGGACCAGCCAAGACAAGCTTTTCAGACCGCCCATGTTTCAAAGCAGGAGCCATGGCCATGAAGAAGCGTGAGTTTCGCAACTTACGCCAAGGAGGAAGGACTGTTGGCGATCGTGGATGACTTTAGCAAATTAGCACGTTATGCCCCGGATGACGTTACTCTGATGCTGCTAAACAGAGAAGTTTCTAGAAGGACTGAATGATGAGTTCAGCATGCCGTTGATGGTAGCAAGTTTCAACAACTACCAGGAGTTGGTAGACCGAGCCCTCATGATTGAAGGAAAGCAAGAACAAATTGAGAACTGCAAGCGGAAGTATGGACAAGGGAAGTATAACTCGATCCCAGCAGAAGCCTCGTTATACCCCTAAATCAGGAATTCAGTTTCAGCATACCCATGGAGGAGGTAATTCGCATAACTATAATGGCACCAAGAATGGGAACGGGAATGGAGGAAGCAACGGACAGAATCGCACCAACCCGTCAACACCATCCAAGGTAGACTTGAGTCACATTACTTGCTTTAAGTGCCGCAAGACTGGGCACTATGCAAATGACTGTCTAGAAGGCCATAATGGAAATGGCAATGGAAGCTCTGGAAAGAAGCCAAACCCTTTCAACAGGGGACAGGTGAACCACATTGAAGTGGAGGAGGTTGAAGATCAGCCCGATGCAAGTCGGTAAGTTTTTGGTTAAGTCATTTCTGCAGTTGTTCTTTTGATACTAGTGCATCGCATTCATACATATCAAGGGATTTGTGGATAAGTACAAGTTACCAACCCAAGCCCTTAGGTCACCCATGCTAGTAACCTCACGGAGCAGAGTACATGGCTAGTAAATGGTGTGATCGATCGCCACTAAGGATTGGACACTATGTTTTCCCCTCGGACCTAATAGTTCGGAATCCCAAGGATTGGATGTGATATTAGGAATGGATTGGTTATCAAAGTATGGAGGAAACATAGATTGTACCACAAAGTCAATTTTGCTCACCACACCGAAGGAAGAAGGATTAAGTATGTATCACGGACGAGCCGAGGAGAGCACAAGTTAATTGCTTATCGTGAGTGGTACAGGAAGAAGTACCGATGGTAAAGGATTTTCTGATGTATTTCCTAAGAGTTGCGTGAATGCCGCCGGATAGAGACATTGAGTTTTTGATCGAGCTGTTGCGTGAACAGGCCCGATATCGAAGCGACCGTCTGAGGATGCCCGCAAAGGATTTGGCGGAAATCAAGAAGCAGATTAAGGAACTATTGGATAAAGGTTTCAGTTCTTCACCTTGGGGATCACCCTTTGTTGGTGGAGAAGAAGGATGGATCTTTGAGAATGGTTGTTGATTATCGTGGATTGAATGAAGTAACAATCAAGAACAAGTACCCACTACCTATGATAAATGATCTGTTTGATCGCTTGCAAGGAGCCAAAGTGTTTTCCAAGATCGACTTGCGATCGTGGTACCATCGATTGAAGATTCGGGAGCAAGACATACCCAAGACAGCATTTACCACGAGATATGGACTGTATGAGTATACCGTTATGTCATTTGGACTGACTAACGCACCAGCCTATTTCATGAACACGATGAACAAAGTGTTTATGGAGTTTTTGGATAAGTTCGTCGTGGTGTTCATTGATGACATTTTGATTTTCTCAAGAATGAAGAGGAACACAAGGAACATTTGCGATTGGTTTTGAGAAACCGAGGAACACCGGTTGTATGCCAAGTTCAGCAAATGTGAGTTTTGGCTAAAGGAAGTTGGTGACATGTTATATCCGGAGAAGGGATTGATTGCAAAGTTAAATGGGAAGCACCAAAGTTGGAGAGGAGTTTTTGGACTCGCAGGATACTACCAAGTTCATTGAGAATCAAGGATTGCAAAGCCTATGACTGAATTGTTGGAAGGAAAACAAATTCATATGGACTGAGGACTCGAGGCAAGTTTTCAGGAGTTGAAGAAAAGATTGGTTACCTCACCAGTTTTGATATTGCCGGATCGGACTAAGGATTATGAGGTGTATTGCACGCTTCACGCCGAGGACTTGGAGCCGTGCTTATGCAGGAAGGAAGAGTTGTTTCAGATGCTTCACGACAACTTAAGCCCCATGAGTTGAATTATGCCACTCATGATTTGGAGTTAGCAGCCGTTGTGCATGCCTTGAAGACGTGGAGACATTTTCTCATTGGAAATCATTGTGAAGTATATACGGATCACAAGAGTTTGAAGTACATCTTCACACGTATGAATTGAATCTCGGACAAAGGAGATGGTTAGAACTTATCAAGGATTATGACATGAGATTGCATTATCACCCGAAAGGCTAATGTCGAGGTGACGATTGAGCCGTAAGAGCCACGTCAATACCCTAATGATGGGAGGAATACCCAATGAGTTAGCCGAGGACCTTCGAGAGCTATGTTTGGAAATAGTTCCGAGAGGCTATGTAGCAGCATTGGAGATTGATCGACACGATGGACAAAATCGAGAAGCCCAAAAGCAGATAAGGAAGTTGCCTCTATAAAGGAGAAAATGAGCAAAGGAAAAGCTAAAGGATTTCGTGAGGATGAGCACGATACCCTATGGTTTGAAGACCGTGTTTATGTGCCCAATGACCCAGAGATCAGGAAGTTGATTTTACAAGAAGCCCATGATTCACCCTATTCGATTCACCCAGGAAATACCAAGATGTATTTGGATTTGAAGAATATTTTCTGGTGGACCGGAATGAAGAAGGATATTGCGGAGTATGTAGCAATTTGTGACGTATGTCAGAAAGTAAAAGCAGAGCATCAGAAGCCAGCAGGATTGTTACAACCGTTGCCGATACCCGAATGGAAGTGGGATAAACTAGGCATGGATTTCATCACAGGTTTGCCAAAGACCCGCTCAGATATGACTCGATTTGGGTCATAGTCGATCGTTTGACCAAGGTAGCTCATTTCATTCCAGTCAAGACTACCTATAGCAGTGCTAAGTTGGCAAAGATATACATGACCAGAATTGTGTGTTTACACGGAGTTCCGAGGAGCATTGTATCAGACAGAGGAACCCAATTTACCTCGAAATTTTGGAACCAGTTGCACGAAACATTGGGAACCAGATTGAATTGAAGACAAAGATTCCACCCACAGCACCGATGGATGACCGAGAGAGTCAATCAGATTTTGGAGGACATCTTTGAGAGCTTGTGCACTAGATTATGGATCTAGTTGGGATGATAATTTGCCGTATGCAGAATTTTCCTACAACAACAGATTACCAAACCAGCTTAAAGATGGCACCTTCGAGGCTCAGATGGAAGAAGGTGCAGGACACCGTTGTCATGGGACTAAACCGGAGATCGCCATTGTTTGGACCAGATTTGATTAAGGAGTCTGAACAGAAAGTTAAGTTGATTCGAGACAGGCTCAAGGTAGCCCACCAGACATAAGAGCTATGCCGATTCAAAGCGCAAAGCGATTGAGTATGAAGTTGGAGACAGAGTATATCTCAGAGTATCCCCGCTTCGAGGAGTTAAGCGTTTTGGAGTGAAAGGAAAGTTAGCACCCCGTTTCGTTGGACCATATAAGATTTTGCAACGCATGGGAGAAGTTGCGTATAAGTTGGAATTGCCAGAAGGACTGTCAGGAGTTCATGATGTATTCCATGTTTCTCAGTTGAAGAAATGTCACCCGAGATAGAAGAGGTACCGTTAAGAGACACAAGTGCCCTTTGGAAGCAATTCAGTTGAAGGATGACTTGACCTATGAGGAAAAACCGTTAAGATTCTCGATTATGCCAGCAGAGTTACCCGCAGCAAGGTTATCAAGTTTTGCAAAGTTCAAGTGGAGCCACCACACCGAGGATGAAGCCACCAGGAAAGAGAGGAAGTTTTGCTAAGGACCACCTCACCTATTTTCTAGTTAACCCGAATCTCGAGGGCTAGATTCATCTTAGAGGTAGGTTTGTAACATCCCAAATTTTCAATTTGGAATGTTATACATTAGGTCATCATGCATATCATATTTTCTCGCATTTTTCCGATCCTAGAAATTTCACGCAACTCAAGGACCCTGAGAGAGTTGGAAGTTTCATTATTTTCATATTTGGGATTTCTCAAATTTTGAAAATAGGATCATTTGGATTTATTTAAATTATCTTCATAAAGTTTTCCTATAAAAATATTTTGAGAGGGAATAATATGACTTTCCCAACATTTAGGAAAAATGAAGATATTATAAATAAATCAAAATTTGGTTTTGGAAGATTTATTTTGCTTAGGCAAAATGAGCATTTTAAAATTTATGCATGTTTGCTGTTTTTAAAGTTCATTTTGTTCGACTCATTTTAGGAGTCGGGAAAATTTGTTTTATTTAATTTGGAGTTCATTTGGTATTTTTTTTAATTCGTTTGGTTTTAATTTAAAAAAAAAACGCTTCCCCGGCCGAGGCCCAGCCTGCCAACCAGCCCAGCCAGCCGCCCACCTCCTCCTCCTCCTCGCTCAAGCCGCCCGAAGGAGTCCCGCCACGCCCGCCGCCGCCTCGAGTCCGCCTCCACCCGCCTCCCCCCTTGCCCCTTCCCCAAGCCACCCCCCCCCCTCTCATAAATCGCCGCCCCCTCTCTCTCACCGCCGAGCCGCCCTCAACCAGCCCGACCGACCCCGCCGCCCGCCGCCAGGCCGCCGCCATTGTTCGCCACGACGCGGAACCTCGCCGCCTCGACCCCACGGACCCGCCACCCGCTGAGCCTCATTGACCTCGCCGGCGAGAGATCACCGGAGGTAGCCCCGCGCCCCGATCCGGTTTTCCCCTAAAAACCGATCCGGTTTTTTTTTTTTAAAAAAAAGATGTTCGGTTTTTTAAAAAACCTAGATTGGTTTTTTTTTTGGTTTTCTTAATTAACGAACGTTCACCGAACCGTTCGTTTCAATGAACGCGTTCGTTGGATTCGTTCTGTTAACGAACGTCCGTTATTTAATCCGTTCGTCGTTTTCTTTTAATCGGATTTAATCCGTTATTTTTCTGATTCGATTTCAGATCCGATTTTCAAATCTGTTTTATTTCTCGCTCGCTTATCGGAATCAGTGATTCAAGCGCTGGAGTTTCAGAACGAAACCGCCGTTCGACTACCCTACTTTCACAGAGTTTTGCTACTGTGAAATTTTGACCTAGTTTCAGATTGCTAAACCGAGTCGTTTCTCTCGAGTTTCGACTTTCGATGTTTATTTTGATTCGATTCTTTTGCAACCAGGGTTCTTAAGTTGAACTTTCTGGTTAGATCTTTTATTCGAGATTTCCTGTGCATTAGATGAGTACTTATTGTATGCTTGTTGTTTGTCTGCGTTAGATCACCCGAGTGCGCCGCTTGTTACTTCAATCTCTAGGTCTCATGGATCATCGCAAGGCAAGTAACACTTTGATCATACCTTTTCTACTACCCAGTTTTATGCATTAGATCTATTCCTCAAACACTTGCATGTTTAGGATCAAATTAAATTGTGGGATGGGAAGTAGATTGAGGTAGTACCTATTACCTGTTTTACTTATGAAACCTTGGGAGTTACTTACGCTTGCTTGTTATGCCATGCTATGCTAGTAGACGTGGATTGGGTGAGTGAATATCCATGATAGATGTGAGATTGTTAATTAATGGTTTATCTAAGGTGGCAACCTAAACACACATCTGGGTGGATTGAGGCACCTGGTTTCTATCAGACTTGCTCAGATTTCTTCGGACCGCCACCTGTGCTCTAAGGGATCATAAGATTATTCAAACTGAAACTTCCGTGTGCAGCCACAAGCCAATTATGGGCTCTGGCGTAGTTGACTAAGTTGTGCGAACTCTTACGGGTAGGCTAGCTGATGTAGGGGATGTAGGTTGGTACGGTCTACCCACATGTAAGGTGCTAGCGCTTCGAAAGACTATGTCTCGGCCATCCGCTTCTCAAACACCATGTAGTGCGAGAACCAAGCGGAGGCGATCGAGTCTTGTGGGGAAAAGTCGCAAACCTCTGCAGAGTGTATAAACTAATCATGATTAGCCGTGTCCCCGGTTATGGACAATTTGAGTATCCGTAATTGAATATCATGTGAATCTCAACATGTTACCTCTAATAAAAGTTATTGGGTTTTGATGAGTACTTTTAATTGGGATTGAGGATGTGTCAACCATTCTCAATGTTTAACAACCACCATGATAGTTAAATAAAATTATTCCTTTGATGTAGGGAAAAATCAGCTTTATGCAAATGTAAACCAGAGAGCCTTACCACCAGCCATATATGCATGTAGTATAGGCTTATTCCTTCATTGCTCTTTATGTGTTACATTGCCAAGATATTCCATGTGTGAATTTTTGGCTGCAACTTTCACGTTGCAGACTTTTCGACGCCGAGTAAGGTGTTAGGTCGTGGTTCTATACTCAGTGATGCCATTGGAGTTGATGGACTCGCTTATCTTCCAAGCCTTCCGCTGTTATTATTAGATGGCCTTAAGCCATATTATTGTAATAAGTTCCCTTGTGGACAACGATGTAATAAGTGTGTGATTGCTACTCGCTATAAATCCTTCAATCTTGTGTGGTGTCAAGATTATCGATCCAGGATGACATCGAGCACGAGACTTGATCCATTCGGTCTGGTCGCTCTGAGAGAATGGTATCGAGCACACACCGATCGAGGACCACCACTAAGTTAAAGCCATAGATCACTACTCTCTTCCCATTTTCTAACTCCTCATCTTTTCTACTCTCTTTAGGATGACGGACGCGAAGATCAAGTACACCCAACCGGATGAAGGCACACCTTTTGGATTTCACTTGAAGGAAGTCACTAAGTACCTGAACATTGGACTACCAAGCTTCACCGGGACTTTCAACGCCACTCTGCCTGAAGAGGAGCGCTGGAAGATTCATGCTCACGTTCCAGGAAGGACATTCGCCCCAATCACCAAGCCTATAGATAGTGTTTTCAGTGCACCGACTTGAGTCAGGAAAGAGCATGGCAGCTCACATTACCATGGGACGATTGGAGAAGTTTATCAAGAAGACCTCAAGGACACCATCTACCAGATTTGCGGACGCCGAGATGACAACTGGGACGTCGTCAGCACCAAGAAGGATAGGTCCATAGCAGCTTTCATCCAGAGCTAAATCAGCACATTCGACGCCAGAGAACCAAATGTGCAATGACATGTTGGAGTTGCGAAGACAAAGGAAGGATCATCGAACTGGAAGAAGAACTAAAGACTACACGCAAGGACTACATGGACGAGATCGTAGCTCGCAAGACACAATAACGATCTTAAGTACGAGATCAAGAACTCAAGAAGAAGTTGGCGCCAGAATGAAGACCAAGATGTCGAATACCCAAGCGACTACATTAACATCGACGACACCGATTCGGATCCAAGTGAACCCGACTTTGAAGACGGTCGAGCAGACATCATGGAGTCTTCCACCGTTCAAATTAGTAGAAGTCCCCACATATTAGTAGTATTTCCTCCATGTAAACATTATAGTACACGCACTTTTGCGATAGTTAGATCGTTGTAAGCCCTTGTTTGATTGAATGAAGTGATTTTTTGTGCTCATGTGCATTTGGGTAGTGATTTCCTTAGACCTCATTCTATTCTACATTTCTCTTCTTTTCTAAACCCATCGATGCCTCCGAGACGCGACCCGGATTCGCTTTTCCCACCAGAGATCACCCAATTGATCCAGCAGCAGAATACCCTGATTCAAACATTGGTGCGTAACAACAACAACAACAACAACAACCACCGCCACCACCACCACTGCGGATCATCCGACTCGCTTCTTAGATGAACCGCGGTGTATTCCAAGAGCACCGAGCCGATTGTGGCGGATGATTGGCCCGCAAGATAGGAAGGAGCTGACCACCGCAGGATGCACAGATGGTGAAAGAGTGAAGTTTGCAGCACATCAGCTTGAAGGACCCGCAAGAAGATGGTGGGAGAATTTCACAGCCACTTACCCGTGAGACACCGCCACATGGGACCAGTTTCAAGAAGCTTTTCAGACTTGCCCATGTTTCAGCAGGAGCCATGGCTATGAAGAAGCGTGAGTTTCGCAACTTACGCCAAGGAGGAAGGACTGTTGGCAAGACGTGGATGACTTTAGCAAATTAGCACGTTATGCCCCGGATGACGCTACTACTGATGCTGCTAAACAGAGAAGTTTCTAGAAGGACTGAATGATGAGTTCAAGATGCCGTTGATGGTAGCAAGTTTCAACAACTACCAGGAGTTGGTAGACCGAGCCCTCATGATTGAAGGAAAAGCAGCAAATTGAGAACTGCAAGCGGAAGTATGGACAAGGGAAGTATAACTCGATCCCAGCAGAAGCCTCGTTATACCCCTAAATCCGAATTCAGTTTCAGATACCCATGGAGGAGGTAATTCGCATAACCATAATGGCACCAAGAATGGGAACGGAATGGAGGAAGCAACGGACAGAATCGCACCAACCCGTCAACACCATCCAAGGTAGACTTGAGTCACATTATTTGCTTTAAGTGCCGCAAGATCGGGCACTATGCAAATGACTGCCCGAAGGCCGAATGGAAATGGCAATGGAAGCTCGAAAGAAGCCAAACCCTTTCAACAGGGGACAGGTGAACCACATTGATGTGGAGGAGGTTGAAGATCAGCCCGATGCAAGAATCGGTAAGTTTTGGTTAAGTCATTTACTGCAGTTGTTCTTTTGATTGGTGCATCGCATTCATACATATCAAGGGATTTGTGGATAAGTACAAGTTACCAACCCAAGCCCTTAGGTCACCCATGCTAGTAACCTCACCCGAGCAGAGTACATGGCTAGTAAATGGTGTGATCGACCGCCACTAAGGATTGGACACTATGTTTTCCCTCGGACCTAATAGTTCGGAATCCCAAGGATTGATGTGATATTAGGAATGGATTGGTTATCAAAGTATGGAGGAAACATAGATTGTACCACAAAGTCAATTTTGCTCACCACACCGTAAGGAAGAAGGATTATATGTATCACGGCACGAGCCGAGGAGAGCACAAGTTAATTGCTTATCGAGTGGTACAGAAGAAGTACCAGTGGTAAAGGATTTTCCGATGTATTTCCTAAGAGTTGCTGTGAATGCCACCGGATAGAGACATTGAGTTTTTGATCGAGCTGTTGCGTGAACAGGCCCGATATAAAAGTTTAATCAGAGGATGCCCGCAAAGGATTTGGCGGAAATCAAGAAGCAGATTAAGGAACTATTGGATAAAGGTATTCATTCTTCACCTTGGGGATCAGAGAAGAAGAAGGATGGATCTTTGAGAATGGTTGTTGATTATCGTGGATTGAATGAAGTAACAATCAAGAACAAGTACCCACTACCTATGATAAATGATCTGCTTGATCGCTTGCAAGGAGCCAAAGTGTTTTCCAAGATCGACTTGCGATCGTGGTACCATCGATTGAAGATTCGGGAGCAAGACATACCCAAGACAGCATTTACCACGAGATATGGACTGTATGAGTATACCGTTATGTCATTTGACTGACTAACGCACCAGCCTATTTCATGAACCTGATGAACAAAGTGTTTATGGAGTTTTTGGATAAGTTAAATCGTGGTGTTCATTGATGACATTTTGATTTTCTCAAGAATGAAGAGGAACACAAGGAACATTTGCGATTGGTTTTGGAGAAACCGAGGGAACACCAGCTTGTATGCCAAGTTCAGCAAATGTGAGTTTTGGCTAAAGGAAGTTGGATTTCTGACATGTTATATCCGGAGAAGGAATAGCAGTTGACCCCACAAAAGTTGAGACCGAACCAAATGGGAAGCACCAACGACAGTTGGAGAGATTCGAGTTTCCTTGGACTCGCAGGATACTACCAAGATTCATTGAGAATTTCTCAAGAATTGCAAAGCCTATGACTGAATTGTTGAAGAAGGAAAACAAATTCATATGGACCGAGGACTCTGAGGCAAGTTTTCAGGAGTTGAAGAAAAGATTGGTTACCTCACCAGTTTTGATATTGCGGATCGACTAAGGATTATGAGGTGTATTGCACGCTTCACGCCGAGGACTTGGAGCCGTGCTTATGCAGGAAGGAAGAGTTGTTTCGTATGCTTCACGACAACTTAAGCCCCATGAGTTGAATTATGCCACTCATGATTTGGAGTTAGCAGCCGTTGTGCATGCCTTGAAGACGTGGAGACATTTTCTCATTGGAAATCATTGTGAAGTATATACGGATCACAAGAGTTTGAAGTACATCTTCACACGTATGAATTGAATCTCGAGATAAAGGAGATGGTTAGAACTTATCAAGGATTATGATATGAGATTGCATTATCACCCGGAAAGGCTAATGTCGAGGCGACGATTGAGCCGTAAGAGCCACGTCAATACCCTAATGATGGGAGGAATACCCAATGAGTTAGCCGAGGACCTTCGAGAGCTATGTTTGGAAATAGTTCCGAGAGGCTATGTAGCAGCATTGGAGATTCATCGACATCGATGGACAAAATCGAGAAGCCCAAAAGGCGATAAGGAAGTTGCCTCTATAAAGGAGAAAATGAGCAAAGGAAAAGCTAAAGGATTTCGTGAGGATGAGCACGATACCCTATGGTTTGAAGACCGTGTTTATGTGCCCAATGACCCGTAGATCGAAGTTGATTTTACAAGAAGCCCATGATTCACCCTATTCGATTCACCCAGAAATACCAAGATGTATTTGGATTTGAAGAATATTTTCGGTGGACCGGAATGAAGAAGGATATTGCGGAGTATGTAGCAATTTGTGACGATGTCGAAAGTAAAAGCAGAGCATCGAAGCCAGCAGGATTGTTACAACCGCTGCCGATACCGAATGGAAGTGGGATAAACTAGGCATGGATTTCATCACAGGTTTGCCAAAGACCCGCTCAGATATGACTCGATTTGGGTCATAGTCGATCGTTTGACCAAGGTAGCTCATTTCATTCCATCAAGACTACCTATAGCAGTGCTAAGTTGGCAAAGATATACATGACCAGAATTGTGTGTTTACACGGAGTTCCGAGGAGCATTGTATCGATAGAGGAACCCAATTTACCTCAAATTTTGGAACCAGTTGCACGAAACATTGGGAACCAGATTGAATTCAAAGACAAGATTCCACCCACAGACCGATGGACAGACCGAGAGAGTCAATCAGATTTTGGAGGACATGTCGAGAGCTTGTGCACTAGATTATGGATCTAGTTGGGATGATAATTTGCCGATGCAGAATTTTCCTACAATAACAGCTACCAAACCAGCTTAAAGATGGCACCTTCGAGGCTCAGATGGAAGAAGGTGCAGGACACCGTTGTCATGGGACTAAACCGAGATCGCCGATTGTTTGGACCAGATTTGATTAAGGAGTCCGAACAGAAAGTTAAGTTGATTCGAGACAGGCTCAAGGTAGCCAGTCCTGCATGTAAGAGCTATGCCGATTCAAAGCGCAGCGATTGAGTATGAAGTTGGAGACAGAGTATATCTCGAGTATCCCCGCTCGAGGAGTTAAGCGTTTTGGAGTGAAAGGAAAGTTAGCACCCGCTTCGCTGGACCATATAAGATTTTGCAACGCATGGGAGAAGTTGCGATAAGTTGGAATTGCGGAAGGACTGTCAGGAGTTCATGATGTATTCCATGTTTCTCGATTGAAGAAATGTCACCCGAGATAGCAGAGGTACCGTTAAGAGACACAGTGCCACGGAAGCAATTCAGTTGAAGGATGACTTGACATATGAGGAAAAACCTGTTAAGATTCTCGATTATGCCAGCAGAGTTACCCGACAAGGTTATCAAGTTTTGCAAAGTTCAGTGGAGCCACCACACCGAGGATGAAGCCACCGGGAAAGAGAGGAAGTTTTGCTTAAGGACCACCTCACCTATTTTCTAGTTAACCCGAATCTCGAGGGCTAGATTCATCTTAGGTAGGTTTGTAACATCCCAAATTTTCAATTTGGAATGTTATACATTAGGTCATCATGCATATCATATTTTCTCGCATTTTTCCGATCCTAGAAATTTCACGCAACTCAAGGACCCTCGAGAGAGTTGGAAGTTTCATTATTTTCATATTTGGGATTTCTCAAATTTTGAAAATAGGATCATTTGGATTTATTTAAATTATCTTCATAAAGTTTTCCTATAAAAATATTTTGAGAGGGAATAATATGACTTTCCCAACATTTAGGAAAAATGAAGATATTATAAATAAATCAAAATTTGGTTTTGGAAGATTTATTTTGCTTAGGCAAAATGAGCATTTTAAAATTTATGCATGTTTGCTGCTTTTAAAGTTCATTTTGTTCGACTCATTTTAGGAGTCGGGAAAATTTGTTTTATTTAATTTGGAGTTCATTTGGTATTTTTTTATTTCGTTTGGTTTTAATTTAAAAAAAAACAGCCCCCCTCGGGCCGAGGCCCAGCCGCCCAGCCAGCCAGCCCTGCCCCCTCCTCCTCTCCTCACGCTCGGCCGCCTGAAGGAGCCGCCCGCCACAAGACGCCCCCGCCGGAGTCCGCCCGCCCGCCCCCCCCCCCCCCTTCCCCAGCCGCGCCCCCCCTCTCATAATAGCGCCCCCCCCCTCTCTCTCTCTCACCGAGCCGCTTCAACCAGCGCCCGATCGAACCCCCGCCGCGTGGACCGCCGCCCGCCGTCTCCGCCCGACGCCGAACCCCGCCGCCCCCCCCGACCCCGACCTCACGCCACCCGCTGAGCCCCGCCGGACTCGCCGGCGAGAGATCACCGGAGGTAGCCCGCGCCCGATCCGGTTTTCCCTAAAACCGATCCGGTTTTTTTAAAGATGTTCGGTTTTTTAAAAACCTAGATTGGTTTTTTTTTTGGTTTTCTTAATTAACGAACGCTCACGAACCGCTCGCTTCAATGAACGCGTTCGTTGGATTCGTTCGTTAACGAACGTCCGCTATTTAATCCGTTCGTCGTTTTCTTTTAATCGGATTTAATCCGTTATTTTTCGATTCGATTTCGATCCGATTTTCAAATCTGTTTTATTTTCGCTCGCTTATCGGAATCGGTGATTCAAGCGCTGGAGTTTCAGAATGAAACCGCCGTTCGACTACCCTACTTTCACAGAGTTTTGCTACTGTGAAATTTTGACCTAGTTTCAGATTGCTAAACCGAGTCGTTCTCTCTCGAGTTTCGACTTTCGATGTTTATTTTGATTCGATTCTTTTGCAACCAGGGTTCTTAAGTTGAACTTTCTGGTTAGATCTTTTATTCGAGATTTCCCTGTGCATTAGATGAGTACTTATTGTATGCTTGTTGTTTGTCTGCGTTAGATCACCCGGAGTGCGCCGCTTGTTACTTCGAATCTCTAGGTCTCGCGGATCATCAGCAAGGCAAGTAACACTTTGATCATACCTTTTCTACTACCCAGTTTTTATGCATTAGATCTATTCCTCAAACACTTGCATGTTTAGGATCAAATTAAATTGTGGGATGGGAAGTAGATTGAGGTAGTACCTATTACCTGTTTTACTTATGAAACCTTGGGAGTTACTTCTACGTTTGCTTGTTATGCCATGCTATGCTAGTAGACGTGGATTGGGTGAGTGAATATCCATGACAGATGTGAGATTGTTAATTAATGGTTTATCTAAGGTGGCAACCTAAACACACATCTGGGTGGATTGAGGCACCTGGTTTCTATCAGACTTGCTGATTTCTTGGACCGCCACCTGTGCTCTAAGGGATCATAAGATTATTCAAACTGGAAACTTCCGTGTGCAGCCACAAGCCAATTATGGGCTCTGGCGTAGTTGACTAAGTTGTGCGAACTCTTACGGGTAGGCTAGCTGATGTAGGGGATGTAGGTTGGTACGGTCTACCCACATGTAAGGTGCTAGCGCTTCTGAAAGACTATGTCTCGGTCATCCATTTCTCAAACACCATGTAGTGCGAGAACCAAGCGGAGGCGATCGAGTCTTGTGGGGAAAAGTGCGCAAACCTCTGCAGAGTGTATAAACTAATCATGATTAGCCGTGTCCCCGGTTATGGACAATTTGAGTATCCTGTAATTGAATATCATGTGAATCTCAACATGTTACCTCTAATAAAATTTATTGGGTTTTGATGAGTACTTTTAATTGGGATTGAGGATGCTGTCAACCATTCTCAATGTTTAACAACCACCATGATAGTTAAATAAATTTATTCCTTTGATGTAGGGAAAAATCAGCTTTATGCAAATGTAATCAGAGAGCCTTACCACCAGCCATATATGCATGTAGTATAGGCTTATTCCTTCATTGCTCTTTATGTGTTACATTGCCAAGATATTCCATGTGCTGACCCGTTTTGGCTGCAACTTTCACGCTGCGAGACTTTTTGAACGACGAGTAAGGTGTTAGGTCGTGGTTCTATACTCGGTGATGCCATTGGAGTTGATGGACTCGCTTATCTTCCAAGCCTTCGCTGTTATTATTAGATGGCCTTAAGCCATATTATTGTAATAAGTTCCCTTGTGGACAACGATGTAATAAGTGTGTGATTGCTACTCGCTATAAATCCTTCAAGCTTGTGTGGTGTCAAGACATCGATCCAGGATGACATCGAGCACGAGACTTGATCCATTCGGTCTGGTCGCTCTGAGAGAATGGTATCGAGCACACACCGATCGAGGACACGACCACTAAGTTAAAGCCATAGATCACTACTCTCTTCCCATTTTCTAACTCCTCATCTTTTCTACTCTCTTTAGGATGACGGACGCGAAGATCAAGTACACCCAACCGATGAAGGCACACCTTTTGGATTTCACTTGAAGGAAGTCACTAAGTACCTGAACATTGACTACCAAGCTTCACGGGACTTTCAACGCCACTCGCTCAAGAGGAGCGCTGGAAGATTCATGCTCACGTTCCAGAAGGACATTCGCCCCAATCACCAAGCCTATAGATAGTGTTTTGATTGCACCAACTTGAGTCCAGGAAAGAGCATGGCAGCTCACATTACCATGGGACGATTGGAGAAGTTTATCAAGAAGACCTCAAGGACACCATCTACCAGATTTGCGGACGCCGAGATGACAACTGGGACGTCGTCGGCACCAAGAAGGATAGGTCCATTGCAGCTTTCATCCAGAGCTAAATCAGCACATTCGACGCCAGAGAACCAAATGTGCAATGACATGTTGGAGTTGAGAAGACAAAGGAAGGATCATCGAACTCGAAGAAGAACTAAAGACTACACGCAAGGACTACATGGACGAGATCGTAGCTCGCAAGACACAATAACGATCTTAAGTACGAGATCAAGAACTCAAGAAGAAGTTGGCGCCAGAATGAAGACCAAGATGTCGAATACCCAAGCGACTACATTAACATCGACGACACCGATTCGGATCCAAGTGAACCCGACTTTGAAGACGGTCGAGCAGACATCATGGAGTCTTCCACGGTTCAAATTAGTAGAAGTCCCCACATATTAGTAGTATTTCCTCCATGTAAACATTATAGTACACGACTTTTGCGATAGTTAGATCGTTGTAAGCCCTTGTTTGATTGAATGAAGTGATTTTTTGTGCTCATGTGCATTTGGGTAGTGATTTCCTTAGACCTCATTCTATTCTACATTTCTCTTCTTTTCTAAACCCATCAGATGCCTCCGAGACGCGACCCCGGATTCGTTTTCCCACCAGAGATCACCCAATTGATCCAGCAGCAGAATACCCTGATTCAAACATTGGTGCAGAACAACAACAACAACAACCCACCGCCACCACCACCACTGCGGATCATCGACTCGCTTCCTTAGACTGAACCGCGGTGTATTCCAAGAGCACCGAGCCGATTGTGGCGGATGGTGGCTCCGCAAGATAGGAAGGAGCTGACCACTGCAGGATGCAGATGGTGAAAGAGTGAAGTTTGCAGCACATCAGCTTGAAGGACCCTCAACAGCATGGTGGGAGAATTTCACAGCCACTTACCCGTGACACCGCCACATGGGACCAGTTTGACAAGCTTTTCAGACCGCCCATGTTTCAGCAGGAGCCATGGCTATGAAGAAGCGTGAGTTTCGCAACTTACGCCAAGGAGGAAGGACTGTTGGCAAGACGTGGATGACTTTAGCAAATTAGCACGTTATGCCCCGGATGACGTTACTCTGATGCTGCGCTAAACAGAGAAGTTTCTAGAAGGACTGAATGATGAGTTCAAGATGCCGTTGATGGTAGCAAGTTTCAACAACTACCAGGAGTTGGTAGACCGAGCCTCATGATTGAAGGAAAGCAAAGAAGAATTGAGAACTGCAAGCGGAAGTATGGACAAGGGAAGTATAACTCGATCCCAGCAGAAGCCTCGTTATACCCCTAAATCCGAATTCAGTTTCAGATACCCATGGAGGAGGTAATTCAGATAACCATAATGGCACCAAGAATGGGAACGGAATGGAGGAAGCAACGGACAGAATCGCACCAACCCGTCAACACCATCCAAGGTAGACTTGAGTCACATTACTTGCTTTAAGTGCCGCAAGATGGGCACTATGCAAATGACCGCCCGTAAGGCGAATGGAAATGGCAATGGAAGCTCGAAAGAAGCCAAACCCTTTCAACAGGGGACAGGTGAACCACATTGATGTGGAGGAGGTTGAAGATCAGCCCGATGCAAGAATCGGTAAGTTTTGGTTAAGTCATTTACTGCAGTTGTTCTTTTGATCTTGGTGCATCGCATTCATACATATCAAGGGATTTGTGGATAAGTACAAGTTACCAACCCAAGCCCTTAGGTCACCCATGCTAGTAACCTCACCCGAGCAGAGTACATGGCTAGTAAATGGTGTGATCGATCGCCACTAAGGATTGGACACTATGTTTTCCCCTCGCACCTAATAGTTCGGAATCCCAAGGATTGGATGTGATATTAGGAATGGATTGGTTATCAAAGTATGGAGGAAACATAGATTGTACCACAAAGTCAATTTTGCTCACCACACCGAAGGAAGAAGGATTATATGTATCACGGCACGAGCCGAGGAGAGCACAAGTTAATTGCTTATCAGGAGTGGTACAGGAAGAAGTACCAGTGGTAAAGGATTTTCCTGATGTATTTCCGGAAGAGTTGCCAGGAATGCCGCCGGATAGAGACATTGAGTTTTTGATCGAGCTGTTGCTAGGAACAGGCCCGATATCAAAGCGACCGTACAGGATGCCCGCAAAGGATTTGGCGGAAATCAAGAAGCAGATTAAGGAACTATTGGATAAAGGTTTCATTCGCCCAAGAGAAGAAGGATGGATCTTTGCGATTGGTTGTTGATTATCGTGGATTGAATGAAGTAACAATCAAGAACAAGTACCCGCTACCTATGATAAATGATCTGTTTGATCGCTTGCAAGGAGCCAAAGTGTTTTCCAAGATCGACTTGCGATCAGGGTACCATCAGTTGAAGATTCGGGAGCAGGACATACCCAAGACAACATTTACCACGAGATATGGACTGTATGAGTATACCGTTATGTCATTTGGACTGACTAACGCACCAGCCTATTTCATGAACCTGATGAACAAAGTGTTTATGGAGTTTTTGGATAAGTTCGTCGTGGTGTTCATTGATGACATTTTGATTTTCTCAAGAATGAAGAGGAACACAAGGAACATTTGCGATTGGTTTTGGAGAAACCGAGGAACACCAGTTGTATGCCAAGTTCAGCAAATGTGAGTTTTGGCTAAAGGAAGTTGGATTTCTTGACATGTTATATCCGGAGAAGGAATAGCATTGACCCCACAAAAGTTGAGACCAGAACCAAATGGGAAGCACCAACGACAGTTGGAGAGATTCGAGTTTCCTTGGACTCGCAGGATACTACCAAGATTCATTGAGAATTTCTCAAGAATTGCAAAGCCTATGACTGAATTGTTGAAGAAGGAAAACAAATTCATATGGACTGAGGACTGTGAGGCAAGTTTTCAGGAGTTGAAGAAAAGATTGGTTACCTCACCAGTTTGATATTGCGGATCGGACTAAGGATTATGAGGTGTATTGCACGCTTCACGCCGAGGACTTGGAGCCGTGCTTATGCAGGAAGGAAGAGTTGTTTCAGATGCTTCACGACAACTTAAGCCCCATGAGTTGAATTATGCCACTCATGATTTGGAGTTAGCAGCCGTTGTGCATGCCTTGAAGACGTGGAGACATTTTCTCATTGGAAATCATTGTGAAGTATATACGGATCACAAGAGTTTGAAGTACATCTTCACGTATGAATTGAATCTCGAGATAAAGGAGATGGTTAGAACTTATCAAGGATTATGATATGAGATTGCATTATCACCCGGAAAGGCTAATGTCGAGTGGACGATTGAGCCGTAAGAGCCACGTCAATACCCTAATGATGGGAGGAATACCCAATGAGTTAGCCGAGGACCTTCGAGAGCTATGTTTGGAAATAGTTCCGAGAGGCTATGTAGCAGCATTGGAGATTGATCGACATCGATGGACAAAATCGAGAAGCCCAAAAGGCAGATAAGGAAGTTGCCTCTATAAAGGAGAAAATGAGCAAAGGAAAAGCTAAAGGATTTCGTGAGGATGAGCACGATACCCTATGGTTTGAAGACCGTGTTTATGTGCCCAATGACCCGAGAGATCGGAAGTTGATTTTACAAGAAGCCCATGATTCACCCTATTCGATTCACCCAGAAATACCAAGATGTATTTGGATTTGAAGAATATTTTCGGTGGACCGGAATGAAGAAGGATATTGCGGAGTATGTAGCAATTTGTGACGTATGTCGAAAGTAAAAGCGAGCATCGAAGCCAGCAGGATTGTTACAACCGTTGCCGATACCGAATGGAAGTGGGATAAACTAGGCATGGATTTCATCACAGGTTTGCCAAAGACCCGCTCAGATATGACTCGATTTGGGTCATAGTCGATCGCTTGACCAAGGTAGCTCATTTCATTCCAATCAAGACTACCTATAGCAGTGCTAAGTTGGCAAAGATATACATGACCAGAATTGTGTGTTTACACGGAGTTCCGAGGAGCATTGTATCGATAGAGGAACCCAATTTACCTCGAAATTTTGGAACCGGTTGCACGAAACATTGGGAACCAGATTGAATTGATCTGAGATTCCACCCACAGATCGATGGATGACCGAGAGAGTCAATCAGATTTTGGAGGACATCTTCGAGAGCTTGTGCACTAGATTATGGATCTAGTTGGGATGATAATTTGCCGTATGCAGAATTTTCCTACAACAACAGCTACCAAACCAGCTTAAAGATGGCACCTTCGAGGCTCAGATGGAAGAAGGTGCAGGACACCGTTGTCATGGGACTAAACCGAGATCGCCATTGTTTGGACCAGATTTGATTAAGGAGTCCGAACAGAAAGTTAAGTTAATTCGAGACAGGCTCAAGGTAGCCCAGTCCTGCATGTAAGAGCTATGCCGATTCAAAGCGCAGCGATTGAGTATGAAGTTGGAGACAGAGTATATCTCGAGTATCCCCGCCTCGAGGAGTTAAGCGTTTTGGAGTGAAAGGAAAGTTAGCACCCGCTTCGTTGGACCATATAAGATTTTGCAACGCATGGGAGAAGTTGCGATAAGTTGGAATTGCGGAAGGACTGTCTGGAGTTCATGATGTATTCCATGTTTCTCGATTGAAGAAATGTCACCCGAGATAGCAGAGGTACCGTTAAGAGACACAAGTACACCGAAGCAATTCAGTTGAAGGATGACTTGACATATGAGGAAAAACCGTTAAGATTCTCGATTATGCCAGCAGAGTTACCCGCAGCAAGGTTATCAAGTTTTGCAAAGTTCAGTGGAGCCACCACACCGAGGATGAAGCCACCGGGAAAGAGAGGAAGTTTTGCTAAGGACCACCTCACCTATTTTCTAGTTAACCCGAATCTCGAGGGCTAGATTCATCTTAGGTAGGTTTGTAACATCCCAAATTTTCAATTTGGAATGTTATACATTAGGTCATCATGCATATCATATTTTCTCGCATTTTTCCGATCCTAGAAATTTCACGCAACTCAAGGACCCTCGGAGAGAGTTGGAAATTTCATTATTTTCATATTTGGGATTTCTCAAATTTTGAAAATAGGATCATTTGGATTTATTTAAATTATCTTCATAAAGTTTTCCTATAAAAAAATATTTTGAGAGGGAATAATATGACTTTCCCAACATTTAGGAAAAATGAAGATATTATAAATAAATCAAAATTTGGTTTTGGAAGATTTATTTTGCTTAGGCAAAATGAGCATTTTAAAAATTTATGCATGTTTGCTGCTTTTAAAGTTCATTTTGTTCGACTCATTTTAGGAGTCGGGAAAATTTGTTTTATTTAATTTGGAGTTCATTTGGTATTTTTTTATTTCGTTTGGTTTTAATTTTAAAAAAAAAACAGCCCCCCTCAGGCCGAGGCCCGGCCCCACCAGGCCCGGCCCCCCGCCCTCCTCCTCCCTCCTCACGCTCGGCCGCCCTGAGCGGAGTCCCGCCGCGACAAGACGCCTCCCGCCGCCGCCTCGAGTCCGCCCGACCCGCCCCCCCCCCTTCCCCAAGCCACCCCCCCCTCTCATAAAATCGCCGCCCCCCTCTCTCTCTCACTCCCGGAGCCGCCCCAACCAGCGCGACCGAACCCCCCGCCGCCGTAGTGTGGACACCGCCCCGCCGTTGTTCCCGCCGACGCCGGAACCCGCCGCCCTCGCCTCCCGACCCGCGGACCCCGCCACCCGCTGAGCCCCGCCGGACGAGCCGGCGAGATCACCGAGGTAGCCCGCGCCCGATCCGGTTTTCCCTAAAACCGATCCGGTTTTTTTTAAAGATGTTCGGTTTTTTTAAAAACCTAGATTGGTTTTTTTTTTGGTTTTCTTAATTAACGAACGCTCACCGAACCGCTCGCTTCAATGAACGCGTTCGTTGGATTCGTTCGTTAACGAACGTCCGTTATTTAATCCGCTCGTCGCTTTTCTTTTAATCGGATTTAATCCGTTATTCTTCCGATTCGATTTCGATCCGATTTTCAAATCTGTTTTATTTCTTGCTCGTTTATCGGAATCAGGTGATTCAAGCGCCTGGAGTTTCGTAACGAAACCGCCGTTCCGACTACCCTACTTTCACAGAGTTTTGCTACTGTGAAATTTTGACCTAGTTTCAGATTGCTAAACCGAGTCGTTCTCTCTCGAGTTTCGACTTTCGATGTTTATTTTGATTCGATTCTTTTGCAACCAGGGTTCTTAAGTTGAACTTTCTGGTTAGATCTTTTATTCGAGATTTCCCTGTGCATTAGATGAGTACTTATTGTATGCTTGTTGTTTGTCTGCGTTAGATCACCCGGAGTGCGCCGCTTGTTACTTCGAATCTCTAGGTCTCGCGGATCATCAACAAGGCAAGTAACACTTTGATCATACCTTTTCTACTACCCAGTTTTATGCATTAGATCTATTCCTCAAACACTTGCATGTTTAGGATCAAATTAAATTGTGGGATGGGAAGTAGATTGAGGTAGTACCTATTACCTGTTTTACTTATGAAACCTTGGGAGTTACTTCTACGTTTGCTTGTTATGCCATGCTATGCTAGTAGACGTGGATTGGGTGAGTGAATATCCATGATGATGTGAGATTGTTAATTAATGGTTTATCTAAGGTGGCAACCTAAACACACATCTGGGTGGATTGAGGCACCTGGTTTCTATCAGACTTGCTCAGATTTCTTGGACCGCCACCTGTGCTCTAAGGGATCATAAGATTATTCAAACTGAAACTTCCGTGTGCAGCCACAAGCCAATTATGGGCTCTGGCGTAGTTGACTAAGTTGTGCGAACTCTTACGGGTAGGCTAGCTGATGTAGGGGATGTAGGTTGGTACGGTCTACCCACATGTAAGGTGCTAGCGCTTCGAAAGACTATGTCTCGGCCATCCGCTTCTCAAACACCATGTAGTGCGAGAACCAAGCGGAGGCGATCGAGTCTTGTGGGGAAAAGTGCATAAACCTCTGCAGAGTGTATAAACTAATCATGATTAGCCGTGTCCCGGTTATGGACAATTTGAGTATCCTGTAATTGAATATCATGTGAATCTCAACATGTTACCTCTAATAAAAGTTATTGGGTTTTGATGAGTACTTTTAATTGGGATTGAGGATCTTGTCAACCATTCTCAATGTTTAACAACCACCATGATAGTTAAATAAAATTATTCCTTTGATGTAGGGAAAATCAGCTTTATGCAAATGTAAACAGAGAGCCTTACCACCAGCCATATATGCATGTAGTATAGGCTTATTCCTTCATTGCTCTTTATGTGTTACATTGCCAAGATATTCCATGTGTGACCGTTTTTGGCTGCAACTTTCACGTTGCAGATTTTTGACGACGAGTAAGGTGTTAGGTCGTGGTTCTATACTCGGTGATGCCGTTGGAGTTGATGGACTCGCTTATCTTCCAAGCCTTCGCTGTTATTATTAGATGGCCTTAAGCCATATTATTGTAATAAGTTCCCTTGTGGACAACGATGTAATAAGTGTGTGATTGCTACTCGCTATAAATCCTTCAAATCTTGTGTGGTGTCAAGATTATCGATCCGTGGATGACACCGAGCATAGAGACTTGATCCATTCGGTCTGGTCGCTCAGAGAATGGTATCGAGCACACGCGATCGTGTAGGACACGACCACTAAGTTAAAGCCATAGATCACTACTCTCTTCCCATTTTCTAACTCCTCATCTTTTCTACTCTCTTTAGGATGACGGACGCGAAGATCAAGTACACCCAACCGGATGAAGGCACACCTTTTGGATTTCACTTGAAGGAAGTCACTAAGTACCTGAACATTGGACTACCAAGCTTCACCGGGACTTTCAACGCCACTCTGCCTGAAGAGGAGCGCTGGAAGATTCATGCTCACGTTCCAGGAAGGACATTCGCCCCAATCACCAAGCCTATAGATAGTGTTTTGATTGCACCAACTTGGAGTGCAGGAAAGAGCATGGCAGCTCACATTACCATGGGACGATTGGAGAAGTTTATCAAGAAGACCTCAAGGACACCATCTACCAGATTTGCGGACGCCGAGATGACAACGGGACGTCGTCAACACCAAGAAGGATAGGTCCATTGCAGCTTTCATCCAGAGCTAAATCAGCACATTCGACGCCAGAGAACCAAATGTGCAATGACATGTTGGAGTTGCGTAAGACAAAGGAAGGATCATCAAACTGGAAGAAGAACTAAAGACTACACGCAAGGACTACATGGACGAGATCGTAGCTCGGCAAGACACAATAACGATCTTAAGTACGAGATCAAGAACTCAAGAAGAAGTTGGCGCCAGAATGAAGACCAGATGTCGAATACCCAAGCGACTACATTAACATCGACGACACCGATTCGGATCCAAGTGAACCCGACTTTGAAGACGGTCGAGCGGACATCATGGAGTCTTCCACGGTTCAAATTAGTAGAAGTCCCCACATATTAGTAGTATTTCCTCCATGTAAACATTATAGTACACGCACTTTTGCGATAGTTAGATCGTTGTAAGCCCTTGTTTGATTGAATGAAGTGATTTTGTGCTCATGTGCATTTGGGTAGTGATTTCCTTAGACCTCATTCTATTCTACATTTCTCTTCTTTTCTAAACCCATCGATGCCTCCAGACGCGCGACCCGGATTCGTTTTCCCACCAGAGATCACCCAATTGATCCAGCAGCAGAATACCCCGATTCAAACATTGGTGCAACAACAACAACAACAACAACAACAACACCACCACCACCACCACCACTGCGGATCATCGACTCGCTTCCTTAGACTGAACCGCGGTGTATTCCAAAGAGCACCGAGCCGATTGTGGCGTATGATGGTGGATCCGCAAGATAGGAAGGAGCTGACCACTGCAGGATGCACAGATGGTGAAAGAGTGAAGTTTGCAGCACACCAGCTTGAAGGACCCGCAGCAAAGATGGTGGGAGAATTTCACAGCCACTTACCCGTGAGACACCGCCACATGGGACCAGTTTGACAAGCTTTTCAGACCGCCCATGTTTCAGCAGGAGCCATGGCCATGAAGAAGCGTGAGTTTCGCAACTTACGCCAAGGAGGAAGGACTGTTGGGCGAAGCGTGGATGACTTTAGCAAATTAGCACGTTATGCCCCGGATGACGTTACTCTGACGCTGCTAAACAGAGAAGTTTCTAGAAGGACTGAATGATGAGTTCAGCATGCCGTTGATGGTAGCAAGTTTCAACAACTACCAGGAGTTGGTAGACCAAGCCCTCATGATTGAAGGAAAGCAGCAGACAAATTGAGAACTGCAAGCGGAAGTATGGACAAGGGAAGTATAACTCGATCCCAGCAGGAAGCCTCGTTATACCCCTAAATCCGGAATTCAGTTTCAGCATACCCATGGAGGAGGTAATTCGCATAACCATAATGGCACCAAGAATGGGAACGGGAATGGAGGAAGCAACGGACAGAACCGCACCAACCCGTCTACACCATCCAAGGTAGACTTGAGTCACATTACTTGCTTTAAGTGCCGCAAGACTGGGCACTATGCAAATGACTGTCTAGAAGGCCATAATGGAAATGGCAATGGAAGCTCTGGAAAGAAGCCAAACCCTTTCAACAGGGGACAGGTGAACCACATTGAAGTGGAGGAGGTTGAAGATCAGCCTGATGCAGTAATCGGTAAGTTTTTGGTTAAGTCATTTACTGCAGTTGTCCTTTTGATACTAGTGCATCGCATTCATACATATCAAGGGGATTTGTGGATAAGTACAAGTTACCAACCCAAGCCCTTAGGTCACCCATGCTAGTAACCTCACCCGGAGCAGAGTACATGGCTAGTAAATGGTGTGATCGACTGCCACTAAGGATTGGACACTATGTTTTCCCCTCAGACCTAATAGTTCTGGAATCCCAAGGATTGGATGTGATATTAGGAATGGATTGGTTATCAAAGTATGGAGGAAACATAGATTGTACCACAAAGTCAATTTTGCTCACCACACGAAGGAAGAAGGATTAAGTATGTATCCGGCACGAGCCGAGGAGAGCACAAGTTAATTGCTTATCGAGTGGTACGGGAAGAAGTACCGATGGTAAAGGATTTTCTGATGTATTTCGGAAGAGTTGCCGTGAATGCCGCGGATAGAGACATTGAGTTTTTGATCGAGCTGTTGCCAGGAACAGGCCCGATATCGAAGCGACCGTACAGGATGCCCGCAAAGGATTTGGCGGAAATCAAGAAGCAGATTAAGGAACTATTGGATAAAGGTTTCATTCGCCCAAGAGAAGAAGGATGGATCTTTGAGAATGGTTGTTGATTATCGTGGATTGAATGAAGTAACAATCAAGAACAAGTACCCGCTACCTATGATAAATGATCTGTTTGATCGCTTGCAAGGAGCCAAAGTGTTTTCCAAGATCGACTTGCGATCAGGGTACCATCAGTTGAAGATTCGGGAGCAGGACATACCCAAGACAGCATTTACCACGAGATATGGACTGTATGAGTATACCGTTATGTCATTTGGACTGACTAACGCACCAGCCTATTTCATGAACCTGATGAACAAAGTGTTTATGGAGTTTTTGGATAAGTTCGTCGTGGTGTTCATTGATGACATTTTGATTTTCTCGAAGAATGAAGAGGAACATAAGGAACATTTGCGATTGGTTTTGGAGAAACTGAGGGAACACCAGTTGTATGCCAAGTTCAGCAAATGTGAGTTTTGGCTAAAGGAAGTTGGATTTCTCGGACATGTTATATCCGGAGAAGGAAAACAAATTCATATGGACTGAGGACTGCGAGGCAAGTTTTCAGGAGTTGAAGAAAAGATTGGTTACCTCACCAGTTTTGATATTGCCAGATCAGACTAAGGATTATGAGGTGTATATTACACGCTTCACGCCGAGGACTTGGAGCCGTGCTTATGCAGGAAGGAAAAGTTGTTTCGTATGCTTCACGACAACTTAAGCCCCATGAGTTGAATTATGCCACTCATGATTTGGAGTTAGCAGCCGTTGTGCATGCCTTGAAGACGTGGAGACATTTTCTCATTGGAAATCATTGTGAAGTATATACGGATCACAAGAGTTTGAAGTACATCTTCACACAGAAGGAACTGAATCTCAGACAAAGGAGATGGTTAGAACTTATCAAGGATTATGACATGAGATTGCATTATCACCCGGAAAGGCTAATGTAAGAGGCGACGCATTGAGCCGTAAGAGCCACGTCAATACCCTAATGATGGGAGGAATACCCAATGAGTTAGCCGAGGACCTTCGAGAGCTATGTTTGGAAATAGTTCCGAGAGGCTATGTAGCAGCATTGGAGATTCAGTCGACACTGATGGACAAAAATCAGAGAAGCCCAACAGGCAGATAAGGAAGTTGCCTCCATAAAGGAGAAAATGAGCAAAGGAAAAGCTAAAGGATTTCGTGAGGATGAGCACGATACCCTATGATTTGAAGACCGTGTTTATGTGCCCAATAACCCAGAGATCAGGAAGTTGATTTTACAAGAAGCCCATGATTCACCCTATTCGATTCACCCAGGAAATACCAAGATGTATTTGGATTTGAAGAATATTTTCTGGTGGACCGGAATGAAGAAGGATATTGCGGAGTATGTAGCAATTTGTGACGTATGTCAGAAAGTAAAAGCAGAGCATCAGAAGCCAGCAGGATTGTTACAACCGTTGCCGATACCCGAATGGAAGTGGGATAAACTAGGCATGGATTTCATCACAGGTTTGCCAAAGACCCGTTCAGGATATGACTCGATTTGGGTCATAGTCGATCGTTTGACCAAGGTAGCTCATTTCATTCCAGTCAAGACTACCTATAGCAGTGCTAAGTTGGCAAGATATACATGACCAGAATTGTGTGTTTACACGGAGTTCCGAGGAGCATTGTATCAGATAGAGGAACCCAATTTACTTCGAAATTTTGGAACCAATTGCACGAGACATTGGGAACCAGATTGGAATTCAAGAGACATTCCACCCACAGACCGATGGATGACCGAGAGAGTCAATCAGATTTTGGAGGACATCTTTGAGAGCTTGTGCACTAGATTATGGATCTAGTTGGGATGATAATTTGCCGTATGCAGAATTTTCCTACAATAACAGTTACCAAACCAGCTTAAAGATGGCACCTTCGAGGCTCAGATGGAAGAAGGTGCAGGACACCGTTGTCATGGGACTAAACCGAGATCGTCGATTGTTTGGACCAGATTTGATTAAGGAGTCTGAACAGAAAGTTAAGTTAATTCGAGACAGGCTCAAGGTAGCCCAGTCCAGACAGAAAAGAGCTATGCCGATTCAAAGCGCAGCGATTGAGTATGAAGTTGGAGACAGAGTATATCTCAGAGTATCCCCGCTTCGAGGAGTTAAGCGTTTTGGAGTGAAAGGAAAGTTAGCACCCCGTTTCGTTGGACCATATAAGATTTTGCAACGCATGGGAGAAGTTGCGTATAAGTTGGAATTGCCAGAAGGACTGTCTGGAGTTCATGATGTATTCCATGTTTCTCAGTTGAAGAAATGTCACCCCGAGATAGAAGAGGTACCGTTAAGAGACACAGTGCCAGTGGAAGCAATTCAGTTGAAGGATGACTTGACCTATGAGGGAAAACCTGTTAAGATTCTCGATTATGCCAGCAGAGTTACCCGCAGCAAGGTTATCAAGTTTTGCAAAGTTCGATTGGAGCCACCACACCGAGGATGAAGCCACACAGGAAAGAGAGGAAGTTTTGCTAAGGACCACCTCACCTATTTTCTAGTTAACCCGAATCTCGAGGGCGAGATTCATCTTAAGGGTAGGTTTGTAACATCCCAAATTTTCAATTTGGAATGTTATACATTAGGTCATCATGCATATCATATTTTCTCGCATTTTTCCGATCCTAGAAATTTCACGCAACTCAAGGACCCTCGAGAGAGTTGGAAATTTCATTATTTTCATATTTGGGAATTTCTCAAATTTTGGAAATAGGATCATTTGGATTTATTTAAATTATCTTCATAAAGTTTTCCTATAAAAAATATTTTGAGAGGGAATAATATGACTTTCCCAACATTTAGGAAAATGAAGATATTATAAATAAATCAAAATTTGGTTTTGGAAGATTTATTTTGCTTAGGCAAAATGAGCATTTTAAAATTTATGCATGTTTGCTGCTTTTAAAGTTCATTTTGTTCGACTCATTTTAGGAGTCGGGAAAATTTGTTTTATTTAATTTGGAGTTCATTTGGTATTTTTTTATTTCGTTTGGTTTTAAATTTAAAAAAAACGCCCCACAGGCCGAGGCCCAGCCGCCTCAACCAGCCGCCTGCCCACCCCCTCCTCCTCTCTCTCTGGCGCTCGGCCCGAGGAGCCCCGCCAGACGCCTCCCGCCGCCGCCTCGAGTCCGCCTCCGACCCGCGCCTCCCTTGCCCCTTCCCCAAGCCGTAACGCCCCCTCTCATAAATCGCCCCCTCTCTCTCTCCTTGGAGCCGCCCTCAACCAGCGCCGACCGAACCCCCCCGCCGTGGGCCGACGCCTTGCCATTGTTCTCGCCACGACGCCGGAACCCCGCCGCCCCCTCGCCTCCCGACCCCACCGGACCCCGCCACCCCGCCGGAGCCCCGCCGGACCCCGCCGGCGAGAGATCACCGGAGGTAGCCCCGCGCCCCGATCCGGTTTTCCCCTAAAAACCGATCCGGTTTTTTAAAAAAAAAAGATGTTCGATTTTTTTAAAAAAACCTAGATTGTTTTTTTTTTGGTTTTCTTAATTAACGAACGTTCACCGAACCGTTCGTTTCAATGAACGCGTTCGTTGGATTCGTTCTGTTAACGAACGTCCGTTATTTAATCCGTTCGTCGTTTTTCTTTTAATCGGATTTAATCCGTTATTCTTCTGATTCGATTTCAGATCCGATTTTCAAATCTGTTTTATTTCTCGCTCGTTTATCGGAATCAGGTGATTCAAGCGCCTGGAGTTTCGTAACGAAACCGCCGTTCCGACTACCCTACTTTCACAGAGTTTTGCTACTGTGAAATTTTGACCTAGTTTCAGATTGCAAAACCGAGTCGTTCTCTCTCGAGTTTCGACCTTCGATGTTTATTTTGATTCGATTCTTTTGCAACCAGGGTTCTTAAGTTGAACTTTCTGGTTAGATCTTTTATTCGAGATTTCCCTGTGCATTAGATGAGTACTTATTGTATGCTTGTTGTTTGTCTGCGTTAGATCACCCGGAGTGCGCCGCTTGTTACTTCGAATCTCTAGGTCTCGCGGATCATCAGCAAGGCAAGTAACACTTTGATCATACCTTTTCTACTACCCAGTTTTATGCATTAGATCTATTCCTCAAACACTTGCATGTTTAGGATCAAATTAAATTGTGGGATGGGAAGTAGATTGAGGTAGTACCTATTACCTGTTTTACTTATGAAACCTTGGGAGTTACTTCTACGTTTGCTTGTTATGCCATGCTATGCTAGTAGACGTGGATTGGGTGAGTGAATATCCATGATAGATGTGAGATTGTTAATTAATGGTTTATCTAAGGTGGCAACCTAAACACACATCTGGGTGGATTGAGGCACCTGGTTTCTATCAGACTTGCTGTATTTCTTGGACCGCCACCCGTGCTCTAAGGGATCATAAGAGTATTCAAACTGGAAACTTCCGTGTGCAGCCACAAGCCAATTATGGGCTCTGGCGTAGTTGACTAAGTTGTGCGAACTCTTACGGGTAGGCTAGCTGATGTAGGGGATGTAGGTTGGTACGGTCTACCCACATGTAAGGTGCTAGCGCTTCTGAAAGACTATGTCTCGGTCATCCGTTTCTCAAACACCATGTAGTGCGAGAACCAAGCGGAGGCGATCGAGTCTTGTGGGGAAAAGTGCGCAAACATCTGCAGAGTGTATAAACTAATCATGATTAGCCGTGTCCCCGGTTACGGACAATTTGAGTATCCTGTAATTGAATATCATGTGCATCTCAACATGTTACCTCTAATAAAAGTTGTTGGGTTTTGATGAGTACTTTTTAATTGGGATTGAGAATGCTGTCAACCATTCTCAATGTTTAACAACCACCATGATAGTTAAATAAAATTATTCCTTTGATGTAGGGAAAATTCAGCTTTATGCAAATGTAACCGTAGAGCCTTACCACCAGCCATATATGCATGTAGTATAGGCTTATTCCTTCATTGCTCTTTATGTGTTACATTGCCAGCATATTCCATGTGCTGACCCGTTTTCGGGCTGCAACTTTCACGCTTATCTTCCAAGCCTTCCACTGTTATTATTAGATGGCCTTAAGCCATATTATTGTAATAAGTTCCCTTGTGGACAACGATGTAATAAGTGTGTGATTGCTACTCTTCTATAAATCCTTCAATCTTGTGTGGTGTCGGCATTCTTGATCCAGGATGACATCGAGCACGAGACTTGATCCATTCGGGTCTGGTCGCTACAAACCAAGACCCGGAGGATAGAGCAGGGCGCACAAGATCGATGTACAGATCACGGAGATACACCCCGACCGACTATGATGGTCACCCATTCGGACACTACAGAGCCGACCATGCTCGGTCCGAACTCCGTAAGCGGAGCCCGCCGGAGGTGCTTCATAGTGTGTCCCAACATAGACGAGCCGCACACCCTCTCTGCTTCACCCATGAGGTAATGGAGCACGAATTCCTAGACAGGTTCAAACCCATTAACATCGAATCATACGATGGAACAATAGATCCCGCGGTATGGATTGAGGATTACCTCCTCCATATTCACATGGCTCGCGGAGACGACCTTCATGCCAATAAATACACACCTCTCAAGCTTAAGGGGCCAGCTCGCTACTGGCTAAACAATTTACTAGAAAATTACATTAGTAGCTGGGAAGACTTGGAAGACGCCTTTCGAGGCAACTTCCAAGGAACATATGTCCGGCCTCTAGATGCCGATGACTTAAGTCATATTGTCCAGAAGCTCAGCGAGTCTGTCAGGGAGCTCTGGACTAGGTTCTTAGTCAAAAAGAACCAAATTGTCAACTGTCCAGACGCAGAAGCCCTCGCAGCCTTCAAACATGGCGTCTGGAATGAATGGCTAGCGCGTCACCTCGGCCAGGAAGGACCCAAGTCCATGACATCCCTTACCGCTCTAATGACTCGCTTTTGTGCGGGAGAAGACAACTGGCTCGCTCGTAAAAGCAACAACGCCAACGACCCGGGCACTTCAGAAATTCGAGACGGTAACGGTAAGCCACGACGAACCGAAGACAACAGTCGCAGTAATACATGCGACACAGCGGTGAACGCCGGATTTCACAATCCGAAGCCCGGTCAATGGAAGAAGCCACTAAAGGCAAACCAGGATGGACCATCCACCGTTGGCAGGATATTGGACCGACCTAGTAAGATTCACGGTCACCCTGATAGGCCAGCTAATCAAACCAACAGAAACTGCTGGGTCCTCAAGCAGGCAGGCAAGCTCAACGCCGATCACAAGGGGAGGAGGCCACCAGGCGATAGAGACGACGGATCGGCTTGCCAGCCGAATGATAACCCACAAGTATAGGGGATCTCAACAGTTTTAAAGGGTAGAGTATTCAACCCAAATTTATTGATTCGACACAAGGGGAGCCAAAGAATATTCTCAAATATTAGCAGTTGAGTTGTCAATTCAACCACAACTAGATAACTTAGTATTTGCAGCAAAGTATTTAGTAGCAAAGTAGTATGGAAGTAACGGTAACAATAGCAGAAGTAATATTTTTGGGTTTTGTAGTAATTGTAACAGTAGCAACGGTAAAGTAAATAAGCAAAGAACAATATGTGAAAAGCTCGTAGGCATTGGATCGGTGATGGAGAATTATGCCGGATGCGGTTCATCATGTAACAGTCATAACACAGGGTGACACAGAACTGGCTCCAATTCATCAATGTAATGTAGGCACCTATTCCGAATATAGTCATACGTGCTTATGGAAAAGAACTTGCATGACATCTTTTGTCCTACCCTCCCGTGGCAGCGGGGTCCTAATGGAAACTAAGGGATATTAAGGCCTCCTTTTAATAGAGTACCGAACCAAAGCATTAACACATAGTGAATACATGAACTCCTCAAACTATGTTCATCACCGGGAGTGGTCCCGATTATTGTCACTTCAGGGTTGCCGGATCATAACACATAGTAGATGACTATAGACTTGCAAGATAGGATCAAGAAATCACATATATTCATGAAAACATAATAGGTTCAGATCTCAAATCATGGCACTCGGGCCCTAGTGACAAGCATTAAGCATAGCGAAGTCATAGCAACATCAATCTCAGAACATAGTCGGTACTAGGGATCAAACCCTAACAAAACTAACTCGATTACATGATAAATCTCATCCAATCCATCACCGTCCAGCAAGCCTACGATGGAATTACTCACGCACGGCGTAGAGCACAATAAAATTAGTGATGGAGGATGGTTAATGATGACGACGGCGACGGATTCCCCTCTCCGGAGCCCCGAACGAACTCCAGATCAGCCCTCCCGAGAGAGTTTAGGGCTTGGCGGCGGCTCCATATCATAAAACACGATGAATCTTTCTCTCTGATTTTTTTCTCCCCGAACACGAATATATAGAGTTGGAGTTGAGGTCGGCGGAGCTCCAGGGGGCCCATGAGGTAGGGGGCGTGCCCAGGGGGGCAGGCGCGCCCCCACCCTCGTGGATAGGGTGTGGGCCCCCTAGCCTTGATTTGTTCGCTAATATTTTTTATTATTTCCAAAAATAGTCTCCGTGGAGTTTCAGGTCATTCCGAGAACTTTTGTTTCTGCACATAAATAACACCATGGCAATTCTGCTAGAAACAGCGTCAGTCCGAGTTAGTTCCATTCAAATCATGCAAGTTAGAGTCCAAAACAAGGTCAAAAGTGTTTGGAAAAGTAGATTCGACGGAGACTTATCAACTCCCCCAAGCTTAAACCTTTGCTTGTCCTCAAGCAATTCAGTTGATAAACTGAAAGTTATAAAGAAAAACTATTACAAACTCTGTTTGCTCTTGTTGTGTAAATATGTAAAGCCACCATTCAAGTTTTCAGCAAAGATTATGACTAACCATATTCACAATAACATTTAGGTCTCATGTTTACTCATGTCAATGGCATAATCAACTAGCGAGCAATAATAATAAATCTCGGATGACAACACTTTCTCAAAACAATCATGATATGATATAACAAGATGGTATCTCGCTAGCCCTTTCTGAGAACGCAAAACATAAATTCAGAGCACCTTTAAAGATCAAGGACTGACTAGACATTGTAATTCATGGTAAAAGAGATCCAGTCATAGTCATACCCAATATAAATTAATAGTAATGAATGCAAATGACAGCTGTACTCTCCAGCTGGTGCTTTGTAATAAGAGGGTGATGACTCCACATAAAAGTAAATAGATAGGACCTTCACAGAGGGAAGCAGGGATTTGTAGAGGTGCCAGAGCTCGATTTTAAAGCAGAGATAAATAATATTTTGAGCGGCATACTTTCATTGTCAACATAACAACCAAGAGATGGTGGTATCTTCCATGCTACACACATTTTAGGCGGTTCCCAAACAGAATGGTAAAGTTTATACTCCCCCTCCACCAACAAGCATCAATCCATGGCTTGCTCGAAACAACGAGTGCCTCCAACTAACAAGAGTCCCGAGGGAGTTTTGTTTGCAATTAATTTGATTTTATTTGCATAAAGCATGGGACTGGGCATCCCAATGACCAACCATTTTCTCGTGAGCGAGGAGCGGTGTCCACTCCTCTTGAGAATAACCTGCCTAACATGGAAGATACGGACAACCCTAGTTGATACATGAGCTATTCGAGCATACAAAACAGAATTTCATTTGAAGGTTTAGAGTTTGGCACATACAAATTTACTTGGAACGGTAGGTAGATACCGCATATAGGAAGGTATAGTGGACTCATATGGCATAACTTTGGGGTTTAAGGGATTGGATGCACAAGCAGTATTCCCGCTTAGTACATGTGAAGGCTAGAAAAAGACTAGGAAGCGACCAACTAGAGAGCGACAATAGTCATGAACATGTATTGAAATTAATAAACATTGAGTGCAAGCATGAGTAGGATATAATCCACCATGAACATAAATATCGTGAAGGCTATGTTGATTTGTTTCAACTACATGTGTGAACATGTGCCAAGTCAAGTCACTTGAATCATTCAAAGGAGGATACCATCATATCATACCACATCACAACCATTTTAATAGCATGTTGGCACGCAAGGTTAACCATTATAAACTCCTAGCTAATTAAGCATGGCATAAGTAACTATAATCTCTAATTTTCATTGCAAACATGTTTATTCATAATAGGCTGAATAAGGAATGATGAACTAATCATATTTACAAAAACAAGAGAGGTCGAGTTCATACCAGCTTCTCTCATCTCAATCAGTCCATCATATATCATCATTATTGCCTTTCACTTGCACGACCGAATGATGTGAATAATAATAATAGTGCACGTGCATTGGACGAAGCTGGAATCTGCAAGCATTCAATAAACAGGAGAAGACAAGGCAACATGGGCTCTTGGTTAAATAAACAATAATGCATATAAGAGCCACTTCAACAATTTCATCATGGTCTTCTCCTATCGACCCCCAAAGAAAAGAAAAGAAATAAAACTATTTACACGACAAAGCTCCCAACAACAAAAGAAGAACGGGAAATCTTTTTGGGTTTTCTTCTAATTATTACTACTACAACAAGAAAATAAACTAGTTAAAAACTATTACTAATTTTTTGGTTTTCTTAAGGTTTATCAAACACACAAGAAGAAAGCATAAAAAGAGAATAAACTAGCATGGATATTATAGTGAAAAAGAATGAGCACCGACATCTAGCAATGAGTGTGCAAACATGAATGTAATGTCGGTGAGAAATACGTACTCCCCCAAGTTAGGCTTTTGGCCTAAGTTGGTTTATTGCCACGGATGGCCTGGCAGATATCCAAAGTTGTAGTTGGGGTCGTACTGAGATGAGGAAGACTCTGATTGCCACAGGTTGGCAATCATCTCTGGATCCCACTGGTAATTAGACTGTCGTGGAGGATCAAATTGTGGTTCTGGCTCTGGCGTCTGTCCACTCCCTTTGTTTTCAACAGTCTTTGGAGCTTCTGGTACCACTGGTGTGATCTCATTCTTGAATGCTAACACCTGGTGTCTCCTAACGCTCGCTTTCTAAGCAACTTTGAGTGTTCTCTCGAACTAGGTGAACAATCCAGGCGATAAGCGTGAAAGGGCCTCGTCATTGCTCATCCGGTTTCACTACATTAGCCTCCTCGTGTTCCTAAGGGCTACCACCAACTAATGCTTTTCGACTTCTGGCTAGAGCTACTAACCTACCTCGAACAAGAGCTGCATCTGTGGCTGAAGTAGGGTTCCGGTAGGCGTGAATGGCCGCCAGCGGAACGAGATATTGACCTGCAGATAAATCAAGCAAGGAAGGAGCAGGCAAGGTAATAGTCTCAGGTTGATGTTTATCAAAGAACAATTTGTATTAAGATCCCTTTCCCTATTCTTAACAATAAAATCATGCGCTACCATACTCTTATAATCTAAATAAACAGTAGGCAACAATTTTTCTTCTTTTTCATAGTTCCTAATAGGTATGTTATAGTATGTAGAAAAGCGTGAAGCATAGACACCTCCAAAGTTGGGGCCCTTTGTACGGTTCAGACTTAACCGTTTGGCAATAATACCGCCCATACTAACAGAATCATCACGGAATAAACCATGGAACAAAATAATAATATCAGGAACACTAAGGTTTCCACAGTTTCCGCGGCCAATTAAGCAACGGCTAGCAAATATTGCAAAGTAGCGTAAAACAGGAAAATGTATGCTAGTGATTCTTGCATCGGAAACCTTCCTAGTTTCCCCCACAGTAATAGTATCAATAAACCCGTCAACATCTTTACGATGTGGTTCCTCTAAGCTACCCTCGAAAGGTATTTTGCAAACCCTACAAAATTCATATAATGACATCTTCTTAACCACATCATATAAATGGAACTCTACTGAAGGAGGTGATTCCTAAGGATAAAGTAGAAGTTTTGCACAAAAGGATTGGTGCGTAAGAGATATTGTTCGCGTTGGTCGCGGAGGAAGTCGGTGAGGCCTGCATTGTTAGCCAATTCATAAAAATCACCATAAATCCCGGCTGCTCTCAAGAAATCATCGGAAGCCGAACCTCCATGGTGCGAGGCAGATTATATTTGGGCCTCTCTGCTTCTTCACTTTGCTTTTCCTTCGAGCTTCGACTCGATGAGCCCCTCAAAAATCTCTTCATTGTTTTCTAAAAATTTATGAAATTTTTAGTAAAATAAAAGTGAACCAAGCTCAACAAAATTGATAGCAACTACTCCTACAAGTGCCTAGAGCCTATATCATGCATTAGAACTACTTGGAACCATATAAATTTGACATGCAAGCTCAAGAACATGCTCACCTAGGCAGCACAAATTTGCAATGAATAAAGCACTAGAACAAAAACTAATTGGACCAATGGAGGAGTCACATACCAAGGAACAATCCCCCAAAGCAGTTTTCTGAGAGGTGCTTTGAGCAAGGAGATCGAAAATCGCAGGAAAATGAGCTAGAACTCGTGCTTGAGCTGGATGGTGATTTTTTTGGGAGGAAGAAGAAGTGTGTGGGTGCAGGAATAAGTGGAGGGGGGCCACCGTGGGCCCACAAGGCAGGGGGCGCGCCCAGGGGGGTGGGCGCGCCCTGGACCCTCGTGGCCTGGAGCCAGCTCCCCCTGCTGTGTTCTCAGTGCCAAATATTCTCAGATATTCCAGAAAAAATCATATTAAATTGGCAGGGCATTTGGAGAACTTTTATTTTTGGGGTATTTTTATATTGGATGGATAATTCAGAAAACAGACAAAAAAAATACTATTTTTACTTTATTTCAACTAAATAACAGAAAGTAAAAGGAGGGTACAGAAGGTTGTGCTTTCTAGTTTCATCCATCTCATGCTCATCAAAAGGAATCCACTACCAAGGTTAACAAACTCATTCCGACTGACATGGAGCCGGAGAAATTTCGAATAACACTATGTTACCTCAACGGGGATATGCACATCCCCAATAATAAGAATATCATATCTCTTTTTAACAGTAGGAAGAGGAAATTCAAAACCCCCAAAAATAATCGATGGAATTTTTGCAATAGAGTTGATACTGTGAACTTGAGGTTGTTTCCTCGAAAAGTGTACCGTATGCTCATTACCATTAACATGAAAAGTGACATTGCCTTTGTTGCAATCAATAACAGCCCCTGCAGTATTCAAAAAGGGTCTCCCAAGAATAATAGACATACTATCGTCCTCGGGAATATCAAGAATAACAAAGTCCGTTAAAATAGTAACATTTGCAACCACAACAGGCACATCCTCACAAATACCGACAGGTATAGCCGTTGATTTATCAGCCATTTGCAAAGATATTTTAGTAGGTGTCAACTTATTCAAATCAAGTCTACGATATAAAGAGAGAGGCATAACACTAACACCGGCTCCGAGATCACATAAAGCAGTTGTAACATAGTTTCTTTTAATGGAGCATGGTATAGTGGGTACTCCTGGATCTCCAAGTTTCTTAGGTATTCCACCCTTATAAGTATAATTAGCAAGAATTGTGGAAATTTCAGCTTCCGGTATCTTTCTTTTATTAGTAACAATTTCTTTCATGTACTTAGCATAAGGATTCATTTTGAGCATATCAGTTAATCACATACGCAAAAAGATAGGTCTAATCATTTCAGCAAAGCGCTCAAAATCCTCATCATCCTTTTTCTTGGATGGTTTGGGAGGAAAAGGCATGGGTTTTTTAACCCATGGTTCTCTTTCTTTACCGTGTTTCCTAGCAACAAAGTCTCTCTTATCAAAATGTTGATTCTTTGATTGTGGGTTATCAAGATCAACAACAGGTTCAATTTCTACATCATTATCATTGCTGGGTTGAGCATCAACATGAACATCATCATTAACATTATCACTAGGTTCATGTTTATTACCAGACTGTGTTTCAGCATCAGAGATAGAAATATCATTAGGATTCTCAGGTGGTTCAGCAAAAGGTTCACTAGAAGCATGCAAAGTCCTATCATTTTTCTTTTTCTTCTTCTTAGAAGGACTAGGTGCATCAATATTATTTCTATGAGAATCTTGCTCAATTCTCTTAGGATGGCCTTCAGGATACAAAGGTTCCTGAGTCATTTTACCAGTTCTAGTAGCCACTCTAACAGCATAGTCATTATTCTTACTATTCAATTCATTGAGCAAATCATTTTGAGCCTTAAGTACTTGTTCTACTTGAGTGGTAACCATAGAAGCATGTTTACAAATGAGTTTAAGTTCACCTTTAACTCTAGACATATAATCACCCAAGTGTTCAATCATATAAGCATTTTGTTTTAATTTTCTACCAAAATAAGCATTAGAATCTTCTTGCTTAACCATAAAGTTATCAAACTCATCCAAACATTAGCTAGCAAACTTGGTAGGAGGGATTTCAGCTTTATCATATCTATAGAGAGAATTTACCTTTACTACCTCTGTCGGCTTATCAAGACCATGTGTTTCTTCAATAGTTGAGGGATTAAGATCATATATTTCTTCAACAGGCGGTAAATTAAGACCATGTATTTCTTCAATAGGAGGTAAATTCTTAACATCTTCAGCTTTAATACCATTTTCTTTCATAGGTTTCTTTGCCTCTTGCATATCTTCAGGACTGAGAAATAGAACACCCCTCTTCTTCGGAGTTGGTTTAGGAATAGGCTCAGGAGTTGGCTCAGGAAGTGTCCAATTATTTTCATTGGTCAACATATTATTCAATAGAATTTCAGCTTCATCCGGTGTTCTTTCCCTGAAAACAGAACCAGCACAACTCTGCAGGTAATCTCTGGAAGCATCGGTTAGTCCATTATAAAAGATATCAAGTATTTCATTTTTCTTAAGAGGATGATCTGGCAAAGCATTAAGTAATTGGAGAAGCCTCCCCCAAGCTTGTGGGAGACTTCTTCTTCAATTTGCACAAAATTATATATTTCCCTTAAAGCAGCTTGTTTCTTATGAGCAGGGAATTATTTAGCAGAGAAGTAATAAATCATATCCTAGGGACTACGCACACAACCAGGATCAAGAGAATTAAACCATATCTTAGCATCACTCTTGAATGAAAACGGAAATATTTTAAGGATATAAAAGTCGCGAGTTCTCTCAACATTAGTGAACAGGATGGCTATATCATTTAATTTAGTAAGATGTGCCACAGCAGTTCAGATTCATAGCCATAAAGAGGATCAGATTCAACCAAAGTAATTATACCAGGATCAATAGAGAATTCATAATCCTTACCAATAACAAAGATACGTGAAGTAGCATAAGCAGGATCATATTTCATTCTAGCATTCAAAGTTTTTTGTTTAAGCTTAGCTAATAATTTCTTAAGATCACTTCTATCATTGCAAGCAAGAAAGTCTCTTTTAGTTTCTTCATCCATAACATAGCCCTCAGGCACAACAGGCAATCCATATTTATTGGGAGAGCCTTCATCATCACTTTCATCAATATTATCAGTTTCAATAATTTCATTCTCTCTAACCCTAGCAAGTTGTTCATCAAGAAATTCACCAAGTGGCACAGTAGTATCAAGCATAGAAGTAGTTTCATCATAAGTATCATTCATAGCAGAAGTGGCATCATCAATAACATGCGACATATCAGAATGAATAGCGAAGCAGGTTTAGGTGTCGCAAGCTTACTCAAAATGAAGGTGAATCAAGTGCGAGCTAGATGGCAGTTCCTTACCTCCCTCGTAGTTGAGGGATAAATTGTTGTTTTCTCGTCTTTCAAGTTCTTCATAGTGACCAGCAGATATAAATCCCAAGTGACTCAAAGAATAGAGCTATGCTCCCCGGCAACGGCACCAGAAAATAGTCTTGATAACCAACAAGTATAGGGGATCGCAACAGTTTTCGAGGGTAGAGTATTCAACCCAAATTTATTGATTCGACATAAGGGGAGCCAAAGAATATTCTCAAGTATTAGCAGCTGAGTTGCCAATTCAACCACACCTGGATAACTTAGTATCCGCAGCAAAGTATTTAGTAGCAAAGTAGTATGGAAGTAACGGTAACAATAGCAAAAGTAATATTTTTGGGTTTTGTAGTAATTGTAACAGTAGCAACGGTAAATTAAATAAGCAAAGAACAATATGTGAAAAGCTCAGAGGCATTGGATCGATGATGGAGAATTATGCGGATGCGGTTCATCATGTAATGATCATAACATAGGGTGACACAGAACTAGCTCCAATTCATCAATGTAATGTAGGCATGTATTCGAATATAGTCATACGTGCTTATGGAAAAGAACTTGCATGACATCTTTTGTCCTACCCTCCCGTGGCAGCGGGGTCCTAATGGAAACTAAGGTATATTAAGGCCTCCTTTTAATAGAGTACCGGACCAAAGCATTAACACATAGTGAATACATGAACTCCTCAAACTATGGTCATCACCCAGAGAAGTCCCGATTATTGTCACTTCGGGGTTGCCGGATCATAACACATAGTAGGTGACTGTAGACTTGCAAGATAGGATCAAGAACTCACATATATTCATGAAAACATAATAGGTTTAGATCTGAAATCATGGCACTCGGGCCCTAGTGACAAGCATTAAGCATAGCGAAGTCATAGCAACATCAATCTCAGAACATAGTGGATACTAGGGATCAAACCCTAACAAAACTAACTCGATTACATGATAAATCTCATCCAATCCATCACCGTCCAGCAAGCCTATGATGGAATTACTCACGCACGGCGGTGAGAATCATGAAATTGGTGATGGAGGATGGTTGATGATGACGACGGCGACGGATTCCCCTCTCCGGAGCCCCAAATGGACTCCAGATCAGCCCTGCCGAGAGAGTTTAGGGCTTGGCGGTGGCTCCGTATCGTAAAACGCATGAATCTTTTTCTCTGATTTTTTCTCCCCGAACACGAATATATAGAGTTGGAGTTGAGGTCGGTGGAGCTCCAGGGGGCCCCCGAGGCAGGGGGCGCGCCCAGGGGGGGCAGGCGCGCCTCCCATCCTCGTGGATAGGTTGTGGGCCCCCTGGTCTTGATTCTTTCACCAATATTTTTTAATATTTCCAAAAATAATCTCCGTGGAGTTTCAGGTCATTCCGAGAACTTTTGTTTCGACACATAAATAACACCATGGCAATTCTGCTGAAAACAACGTAAGTCCGGGTTAGTTCCATTCAAATCGTGCAATTTACAGTCCAAAACAAGGGCAAAACTGTTTGGAAAAGTAGATACGACGGAGATGTATCACCGAACACCAGGGGCCAGAAATACTTTCCCTCTGAAGTTCGACCAGTCCCAGTACCGAAATAGCAGTTTGGCTTCCGCCGCCCACCTACTGTACTGGCAAAGTTCACACCACGCGTACGTCACTATGCACTCAAGATACCATGGGCATCAGCGGAAGCACAATATGGACAACCCTGCAAGAATCCCCGTAACATTCTTATCCGTCTTTCTCATTTTTCTGTATCATTTCTTAAAAATAGGTGACCATCAGATAGCATCTACATCGGACTCTCCCAAAGTTTGTATCCGCACACTCACCTACGGGGCCACTCCCGTTAAGGATTCCCCTCCCCGAGGACGGGCGGCGCAGACGTGCGATAGGAGGTCCATAATAAGCTTTTGTAGACCGCACTCTTTCTTTTGAGCCTGTACCATGCCCTTTTCCTCTCTTCCAACCCCGAGCATGTCAAATAACTGGGTTGTGGTTTTTACTCTTTATATATATTTATCATTGGCATATTGCTCTGCTCCCAGTAAACTTCTCCGAACTAATCTTTTATGCTCTTTCTACAATGAGTCCAGCCGTGACGGCTGCCTTACAAGCCAAGCCTCGGCATAACTTGCCAGGGGCCTGGTATGGGAACAAACGAGCCGCCAGTAAAAGTCCGAACAACTCTATAGCGTACTTCGGCGTCGCAAGCTTGGCCTTATATGCATCAGCTCCGAATCATTGTCTTTGGTCAATAGTAGGGTTGCCCGGCTCCTATGCTTGCTACCCTACGTTCCGCTCTATCAGCTAGGGTAGTAAAGGGAGAACTATTGTGATTCTGCCCTGGCTTAGACCGGATGAGCACCTCAGTAGAGAAAGCCGAAAACTGACTGTCATGATGCGGCGAGAGCTGGTCAACCACTTGATGACTTATTCGAATCTTTAGTGATTATCTGTGTCACATGAGGGATCTTTTTCAGATCAACATATGTAGAGCACTATGCGTCGTATACATACCAGGGGCTATGTCGTAGCCCCACCATAAAACTCCTATGGCTAAGTGAAAGTGTTAACGCCCTTTAGTCTGATTGCCTGGTTCGCCGCATTATCACCTCCTTTATGGACCAAGACGTTGGATAAAGAGTGATTAAATGCTTTTCCGAACACCCCCATACTTCCTACGAGGGGGCTGAAGCTAACGATTGGAAAACTTTCAGATTATACTAAAACGGCCACAGAGGAGGAATTCAAGCTTTTGAGCAAACTACAAATAGATTAACTAGAAAGTTGTCTGTTACATCATTATATAAATCACTCGAACATTATATCTTTCGAGCATTGACCCTCTATCAAGCGGGCGACATCTAAGACGTCTTCAAAATAGTGCTCCGGCTCATTACGGTCCTGGCCCTTGGGTGGACTCCTCGCCGCAACATCAATGGCCTTCGTATTTCCCCAAATTTTTTTGACTCGGGCAAAGGCCATCCGTGCACCCTCAATGCACACCGACCGCTTCACAGCGTCGATATGTGGCACTGCGTCAACAAGCCGCCGCACCAGGCCAAAATAACTACTCAGAATAGGCTCACTTGGCCACAACCGGATTATGACATTCTTCATGGCGTCGCCAGATATCCTATGAAGCTTAGCCCACTGGGACATCTGTTCATTGAGCAACAGAGGGCGCTTCGACGCGCCGAATTGTTACCAGAAAAGCTTCTCCGTTGCATACCCCTCTTGTGCGTGGTAAAATTGCGCTGCATCGGAATAACTCTTCGGCAAGTCCAAAAATTCAGCCGGAGAACTCCAGACCTGGTTTAGCTGAACATAGTCCCGATCGCCAAACTTGGTCTGAAGCAAAAAGGGCTTACCGGCCGCTATCTCCTTAGCCTGCCGAATCTCTTCACGAGCTGCCCTAGATTCAGATCGAGCTTCACTCGTCTCTCGTACGGCCTTATCAAGCTCAGCCATTTTGGCTTTATTCTCCTTCTCAAGGAATTCACAGCGGCTGGCATTATTCTTCAATTCAACCGCCAGTGCGGATATTTTCTCCTCACTTTGGTGCCGAGCTGCTTGTTCGGCTCTTAGATCAGCCGATGCCTTCTCGACAGCCGCATCACTACGTCGAGCCTGCTCCTTGGCCCGGGCTAGCTCCGCCCGAAGAGCTTCAACGGCGGTAGCACCATCTACAATCATGCACATTTCATATAAACCCTTTTCGGCGTCAGACCTACATTACAAGCACATTGGTGTAAGGATTGCTCGACACATATACCTTGTGAGTCATCAAGACGCTTATTGATCAATGCAATGTCATCTTCCGCAATATCCAGCTTTCGCTGCAGTTTGGCCACTTCCGTATTTCGGGTAGCCGCAGGAGGGGAGGTAGCCTGTATTCCAAGATAAATCAAGGTTAGCAACTGAGCATATCTTTTTGATCCTCCGATCGCTTCAGTCGGAAGGCAATCCAAGTCTCAGGGGCTACTGCATATACAACAACTGCATTTTGTCAATATTATTCAATTGGCAAAACTACATCACAAACCTCAAAACCCCTTAGGAGGCTCGTGAAGGCCTCGTTCAACCCGCTCTTCACAGATAGAACCTTTTCGACCACCGTAACCAGCAAGGCACGGTGTTCCTCCAAAACGTACGCGTGTCGCAGCATGTCCGTCAAAATTTCCGGCGCTTCTGGGTCTTCAGAAGCCGCCGCCGGAGTACGGTATTCCTTTGAACAAATCCACCCACTCACCCCCCGGATCGTCTCCGGCTCTAAACCGGATAGGGCGGGGCCGCCACGCTTGATTCCCGAACCCTGAGTGACAGAGGCACCACCTTCGGGTAATGCCCTCTTCGTTTCCTGCACTGCTTGTCGACCAGGAGGAGCCCCCCGGGACGATACCTCAGAATCATCCACCATGTTGGACGAGGGGGCCAGAGAAGGCGTGTCACTCTCCATCATCTCGGGAAGAAGGTCTCCCGAGGAGGAGGACTATTGGGAAACCCCAGGCGTTAACCTGCGAAGACATACATATGTCGGAGGATTACTTCAGTAATAAGAAAGGAAGGAGGCATGATTAAAGTACCCTGCTACACTTACGGTTTGGCCAGAGGTTTATCCTCATCATAAAGCTCCACGTCAACATTGCTTGCCCGGCCCAAGCCACCCATCGATGGCGTTTTCCCTTTCTTGGAAGATTTCCACTCCTGACCTTCAGAAGCGGCCCTCTTCTTGCCATGGAAGGCCTCCTCTAAACCTTTTCCCTCAGGCAAGAGGGTTTCGGTTTCCCCGAACACCATGTCTAATTTATCCTTGGGGCAGAGACCACCTCCGGCCTCCCTGCCCTCGCCATCCTCCGCAGACACCTGGTACGGTGTCGGAGTCAGCATCCTCATTAGTAGGGCGCTCGTAGAGTCTTCGGGAAGGGGCGCCAGACACCAGATCAACACCGCTTTGTTTATCCAGTCCTGTGAAGGGACGGATTGTTCAATATCTTACCAAGAGATACTCGAATAAAGGGTGTGTGGAGATTGAATACTTACCGCAGTGTCCGGATGATTACAGTCGAGGCCAACATCTTCGGTGGTGTCCGACCATTGCTCTCGTTCCCCGAAATATAATTTCCACATTCCCTCGTGCGTAGTGCCGAGGAAGTGCTGAAGAGTGCGCCGTCCTTTGGGATTAAACTCCCACATACGGAGAGGCCGCCGCTGACATGGCAGGGTCTGGCGGACTAGCATTACTTGAACGACGTTCACAAGACCGATGCCATTCTCGGTAAGGCTTCGGATGCGACCTTGCAGAGTCTGCACTTCATTGACGGATCCCCAGTCCAGTCCCTTATTGATCCATGAAGCAAGCTGAATTGGAGGGCCGGGTCGGAACACAGGCGTAGCCACCCACTTGGAGCCCTGCGGCTCGTTGATATAAAACCACCCCTACTCCCATAGGTCGGAAGACTTGGCGAAAGATCCTTCAAACCAAACCGCGCTGGCAAGCTTGCCTATTGTGACGCTGCCGCACTCTGCCTGCTCCTCCTCTATCACCTGCGGCCTCATGTCAAAGGTCTTGAGCCACAAACCAAAGTGCGGAGGAGTCCGGAGGAAGGCCTCACATGTGACGATAAATGTCTAGGTGAGGAGAATAGAGTTCGGGGCGTGATCATGAAAGTCTAGCCCATAGTAAAACATGAGCCCCCAGACGAGGGGGTTAAGCGCGAACCCTAACCCATGGAGGAAGTGGGACACAAACACTACCCTCTTGCCAGATTTGGGGGTAGGAACGACCTGCCCCTGTGCAGGAAGCCGATGCAGGATTTCCGGGGTCAGATACCTCGCTGTGCAGAGCTTTGCAATATCATCCTCTGTGACAAAAGAAGCCACCCACCGGCCCGGACGGCTGGATCCGGACATGATTGGGGTTGGTGGCGATGGGAACCCGAGGGTTGGAACTTGGGGTGGCTAGGGTTGAGGAAGAAACAAGCGCAAAGGAAGAAGATGAGTCTGGGACCCTATATAAAGACCCCAAGTACTAAGCGTATCCACCTGGGTCTCGAAACTTACCAATCTCCAGAGAGTTGTACCCGAGGGACGGTTGGGTTACCCACGCCTGCATTAATGAAAATCCCATGAATAAGGGAACATGATCTCTGCCTTGGCAAGACAAGCCAGTAAAACCGCGTCCCGAGAAGTGGGGCGACGCGCCAGCCAACGGTTGGAAATAGTGACCGAGAAGGCGTGATGTCATAAAAAGTTACCAATAAATTAGGCTCGTATATTTTCTGTAACTATATATACAGGTCCGGATATATCTACTACATCCAAAGACTATCTTGGAGTTCGGAGAAAGGGGAACCCGCCTTGCAATGCCGAAGACAATCGCCTTATTTGGACTCCTCGTCATTGAAGCCGAGTTAGGGGCTACTCTTGAGGGAGTCTGGACAAAGGGTCCAAGGCGTCCGGCCTGCTATTCATGGGCCGGACTGATTGGCTGTGAAGACATGAAGACCGAAAACCATGCTCGTGTTCGGATTGGACTTTCCTTGGCGTCGAAGGCAAGCTAGGCGACCAGCTGTGAAGATTCCTTCTTATGTAACCGACTCCATGTAACCCTGGATCTCTCCGGTGTCTATATAAACCGGGGAGCATACTCCTGATAGGACACATTTATTACCATATATTCACATAGGCTAGACTTCTAGGGTTTAGCCATTACGATCTCGTGGTAGATCAACTCTTGTGACACTCATATTCATCAAGATCAATCAAGCATGAAGTAGGGTATTACCTCCATAGAGAGGGCTCGAACCTGGGTAAGCATCGTGTCCCCCGTCTCCTGTTACCATCGACCCTAGACGCATAGTTCGGGACCCCCTACCCGAGATCTGCCGGTTTTGATACCGACAATGATCTCTCACTAAATTTCAAGATAAAAGTGTTCTCCCTAAGTATGCACCGTTGCCAAAGTTCGTCGTGCCGAGACACCACGTGATGATCGGGTGTGATAAGCTCAACGTTCATCTACAATGGGTGTAAGACAGTTTTACACACACAGAATACTCGGGTTAAACTTGACGAGCCTAGCATATGCAGATATGGCCTCGGAACACTATGACCGAAAGGTCGAGCGTGAATCATATAGTAGATATGATCAACATAGTGATGTTCACCATTGAAAACTAATCCATCTCACATGATGATCGGTTATGGTTTAGTTGATTTGGATCACGTGATCATTTAGATGATTAGAGGGATGTCTATCTAAGTGGGAGTTCTTAAGTAATATGATTAATTGAACTTAAATTTATCATGAACTTAGTACATGATAGTATTTTGCTTGTCTATGTTGTAGTAGATAGATGGCCCGTGATGTTGTTTCATTGAATTTTAATGCGTTCCTTGAGAAAGAAAAGTTGAAAGATGATGGTAGCAATTACACGGACTGGGTCCGTAACTTGAGGATTATCCTCATTGCTGCATAGAAGAATTATGTCCTGGAAGCACTGCTAGGTGCCAAACCTGCCGCAGGAGCTGAACCAGATGTTATGAACGTCTAGCAAAGCAAAGCTGATGACTACTAGATAGTTCAGGGTGCCATGCTTTATGGCCTAGAACCGGGACTTCAACGACGTTTTGAACGTCATGGAGCATATGATATGTTCCAGGAGTTGAAGTTAATATTTCAAGCAAATGCCCGGATTGAGAGATATGAAGTCTCCAATAAGTTCTACAGCTGTAAGATGGAGGAGAATAGTTCTGTCAGTGAACATATACTTAGAATGTCTGGGTATAACAATCACCTGATTCAACTGTGAGTTAATCTTCTGGATGATAGTGTCATTGACAGAATTCTTCAATCACTGCCACCAAGCTACAATAGCTTCATGATGAACTATAATATGCAAGGGATGGATAAGACAATTCCCGAGCTCTTCGCAATGCTAAAAGCTGCGGAGGTAGAAATCAAGAAGGAGCATCAAGTGTTGATGGTCAACAAGACCACCAGTTTCAAGAAAAAGGGTAAAGGGAAGAAGGAGGGGAACTTCAAGAAGAACGGCAAACAAGTTGCTGCTCAAGATAAGGAACCCAAGTCTGGACCTAAGCCTGAGACTGAGTGCTTCTACTGCAAACAGACTGGTCACTGGAAGCGGAACTGCCCCAAGTATTTGGCCGATAAGAAGGATGGCAAGGTGAACAAAGGTATATGTGATATACATGTTATTGATGTGTACCTTACTAGAGCTCGCAGTAGCACCTGGGTATTTGATACTAGTTCTGTTGCTAATATTTGCAACTCGAAACAGGGACTACGGATTAAGCGAAGACTAGCTAAGGACGAGGTGACAATGCGCGTGGGAAATGGTTCCAAAGTCGATGTGATCACCGTCGGCACGCTACCTCTACATATAACTTCGGGATTAGTTTTAGACCTGAATAATTGTTATTTGGTGCCAGCGTTATGCATGAACATTATATCTGGATCTTGTTTGATGTGAGACTGTTATTCATTTAAATCTGAGAATAATGGTTGTTCTATTTATATGAGTAATATCTTTTATGGTCATGCACCCTTGAAGAGTGGTCTATTTGTGTTGAGTCTCGATAGTAGTAATACACATATTCATAATGTTGAAGCCAAAAGATGTAGAGTTGGTAATGATAGTGCAACTTATTTGTGGCACTGCCGTTTGGGTCATATTGGTGTAAAGCGCATGAAGAAACTCCATACTGATGGACTTTTGGAATCACTTGATTATGAATCACTTGGTACTTGCGAACCATGCCTCATGGGCAAGATGACTAAAACGTCGTTCTCTGGAACAGTGGAGCGAGCAACAGATTTGTTCGAAATCATACATACTGATGTATGTGGTCCGATGAATATTAAGGCTCGCGGCGGGTATCATTATTTTCTCACTTACACAGATGATTTGAGCAGATATGGGTATATCTACTTAATGAAACATAAGTCTGAAACATTTCAAAAGTTCAAAGAATTTCAGAGTGAAGTGGAAAATCATGGTAACAAGAAAATAAAGTTTCTACGATCTAATCGTGGAGGAGAATATTTGAGTTACGAGTTAGCTCTACATTTGAAACAATGCGGAATAGTTTTGCAACTCACGCCACCCAGAACACCACAACATCATGGTGTGTCTGAACGTCGTAATCGTACTTTACTAGATATGGTGCGATCTATGATGTATCTTACTGATTTGCCGCTATCGTTTTGGGGTTATGCTTTAGAGACGGCTGCATTCACATTAAATAGGGCACCATGGAAATTCGTTGAGACGACGCCTTATGAACTATGGTTTGGCAAGAAACCAAAGTTGTCATTTCTTAAAGTTTGGGGCTGCGATGCTTATGTAAAAAAGCTTCAACCTGATAAGCTCGAACCCAAATCGGAGAAATGTGTCTTCATAGGATACCCAAAGGAAACTGTTGGGTACACCTTCTATCATAGATCTGAAGGCAAGATATTTGTTGCGAAAATGGATCCTTTCTAGAGAAGGAGTTTCTCTCGAAAGAAGTGAGTGGGAGGAAAGCAGAAGTTGATGAGGTAACTGTACATGCTCCCTTATTGGAAAGTAGTTCATCACAGAAACCGGTTCCTGTGACACCTACACCAATTAGTGAGGAAGCTAATGATGTTGATCATGAAACTTCAGATCAAGTTACTACCGAAGCTCGTAGGTCAACCAGAGTAAGATCCGCACCTGAGTGGTATGGTAATCCTATTCTGGAGGTCATGTTACTTAACCAAGGCGAACCTACAAACTATGAAGAAGCGATGGTGAGCCAAGATTCCGCAAAATGGCTTGAGGCCATGAAATCTGAGATGGGATCCATGTATGAGAACAAAGTGTGGACTTTGGTTGACTTGCCTGATGATCGGCAAGCCATAAAGAATAAATGGATCTTCAAGAAGAAGACTGACGCTGACGGTAATGTTACTGTCTACAAAGCTTGACTTGTTGCGAAAGGTTTTTGACAAGTTCAAGGGGTTCACTACGATGAGACTTTCTCACTCGCAGCGATGCTTAAGTATGTCCGAATCATGTTAGCAATTGCCGCATTTTATGATTATGAAATTTGGCAAATGGATGTCAAAACTGCATTCCTGAATGGATTTCTGGAAGAAGACTTGTATATGATGCAACCAGAAGGTTTTGTCAATCCAAAAGGAGCTAACAAAGTGTGCAAGCTCCAGCGATCCATTTATGGACTGGTGCAAGCCTCTCGGAGTTGGAATAAATGTTTTGATAGAGTGATCAAAGCATATGGTTTTATATAGACTTTTGGAGAAGCCTGTATTTATAAGAAAGTGAGTGGGAGCTCTGTAGCATTTCTAAAATTATATGTGGATGACATATTGCTGATTGGAAATGATATAGAATTTCTGGATAGCATAAAAGGATAATTGAATAAGAGTTTTTCAATGAAAGACCTCGGTGAAGCTGCTTATATATTGGGCATCAAGATCTATAGAGACAGATCAAGACGCTTGATTGGACATTCACAAAGCACATACCTTGACATAGTTTTGAAAAGTTCAAAATGGATCAAGCAAATAAAGGGTTCTTGCCTGTGTTACAAGGTGTGAACTTGAGTCAGACTCATTGCCCGACCACTTCAGAAGATAGAGAGAAAATGAAAAGTGTTCCCTATGCTTCAGCCATAGGCTATATCATGTATGCAATGCTGTGTACCAGACCTGATATGTGCCTTGCTATTAGCTTAGCAGGGAGGTATGAAAGTAATCCAGGAGTGGATCACTGGACAACGGTCAAGAACATCCTGAAATACCTGAAAAGGACTAAGGATATGTTTCTCGTTTATGGAGGTGGCAAAGAGCTCGTCGTAAATGGTTACGTCGATGCAAGCTTTGATGCTGATCCGGACGATTCTAAATCGCAAACCGGATACGTGTTTACATTGTACGGTGGAGCTGTCAGTTGGTGCAGTTCTAAACAAAGCGCCATGGCGGAATCTATGTGTGAAGCGGAGTACATAGCTGCTTCAGAAGCAGCAAATGAAGGAGTCTGGATGAGGGTGTCATACCTAGTGCATCGGGTCCAATGAATTTTTTTTGTGACAATACTGGTGCAATTGCCTTGGCAAAGGAGTCCAGATTTCACAAGAGAACCAAGCACATCAAGAGACGCTTCAATTGCATCCGGGATCAAGTCCAGGTGGGAGACATAGAGATTTGCAAAATACATATGGATCTGAATGTTGCAGACCCGTTGACTAAGCCTCTTCCACGAGAAAAACATGATCAGCACCAAGACTCCATGGGTGTTAGAATCATTACTGTGCAATCTAGATTATTGACTCTAGTGCAAGTGGGAGACTGAAGGAAATATGCCCTAGAGGAAATAATAAAGTTGTTATTTATATTTCCTTATATCATGATAAATGTTTATTATTCATGCTAGAATTGTATTAACCGGAAACTTAGTACATGTGTGAATACATAGACAAACAGAGTGTCACTAGTATGCCTCTACTTGATTAGCTTGTTGAATCAAAGATGGTTATGTTTCCTAACCATAGACATGAGTTGTCATTTGATTCACGGGACCACATTATTAGAGAATGATGTGATTGACTTGACCCATTCCATTAGCTTAGCATTTGATCGTTTAGTATATTGCTATTGCTTTCTTCATGACTTATACATGTTCCTATGACTATGAGATTATGCAACTCCGAATACGGAGGAACACTTTGTGTGCTACCAAACGTCTCAACGAATCGGGTGATTATAAAGGTGCTCTACAGGTGTCTCCGATGGTACTTGTTGAGTTGGCATAGATCGATATTAGGATTTGTCACTCCGATTGTCGGAGAGGTATCTGGGCCCTCTCGGTAATGCACATCACTATAAGCCTTGCAAGAAATGTGACTAATGAGTTAGTTATGGATGATGCATTATGGAACGAGTAAAGAGACTTGCCAGTAACGAGATTGAACTAGGTATTGAGATACCGACGATCGAATCTCGGGCAAGTAACATACCGATGAAAAAGGGAACAACGTATGTTGTTATGCGGTTCGACCGATAAAGATCTTCGTAGAATGTGTAGGAGCCAATATGGGCATCCAGGTTCCGCTATTAGTTATTGACTCGAGAAGTGTCTCGGTCATGTCTACATAGTTCTCGAACCCGTAGGGTCCGCATGCTTAACGTTCGTTGACGATATAGTATTATATGAGTTATGTATGTTGGTGACCGAATGTTGTTTGGAGTTCCGGATAAGATCACGGACATGACGAGGAACTCCGAAATGGTCCGGAGATAAAGATTGATATATGGGATATTAGTGTTTGGTCTCCGGAAGGGTTCCAGAATTCACCGGAAGGGATTCCAGATGTTTCTCGAAATGTTTGGGTACGAGAACACTTTATTTGGGCCACAGGGGAAAGCCGACAAGGTTTTTGGAAAGCGCAAAAGGAAGTTTTATGAGTCTAGGGGTCGATGCCGTGGTCCTCGGCGTGCAGGTCGCACGCCAGAACCCCGGCGTCTGGTCCTGAGTCCGAGAAGGACTCTTGCCTTTCGGGTGAAACCGACTTTGTGGAGGCTTTTACTCCAAGTTTCGACCCCAAGGCTCAACATATAAATAGAGGGGTAGGGCTAGCACCCAGGAGATATCAAGAAACACCAAGCCGTGTGCCGGCAACCCCGTCCCCTCTAGTTTCTCCTCCGTCATAGTTTTCGTAGTGCTTAGGCGAAGCCCTACGAAGATTGTTCTTCACCAACACCATCACCACGCCGTTGTGCTGTCGGAACTCATCTACTACTTCGCCCCTCTTGCTGGATCAAGAAGGCGAGGACGTTATCGAGCTGAACGTGTGTTGAACGCGGAGGTGCCGTATGTTTGGTACTTGATCGAGACGGATCGTGAAGGTGTACAACTACATCAACCGCATTTATAAACGCTTCCGCTTATGGTCTACGAGGGTACGTAGACAACACTCTCCCCTCTCATTGCTATGCATCACCATGATCTTACATGTGCGTAGGATTTTTTTTGAAATTACTACGTTCCCCAACACCACCAAGTAGCAGCACCTCTTTTTGAAAACACTGAAGAGCATGCTGGGTCATATCCTTTCCGGCTATAGAGTTATTCTTCATGTGATCTTCCATGTTCTGTATCCATCAGTCCGTCTCCAATTGAGTCATCGGTCCAGAAAATATGAGTTCATCTCTATTCCTCCTCTATTGGTTCGAAGGGTTTTGGGGTGTGATAAGAGAGATAGAGAGAGATACACACAATACAAACAATAGTTTTGAAGAGACGGATTTTATTTTGTGGCTGTCGGAAATACATCAAACAAATGACAGCTCACAATCGTCGCATCCAACGTAGGTATATAACAGGGGTTTGGTCTTCTAAAGGTTAATAAATCTTAAAAGTTGCCAAACTCTTCAAGTCTTGTTCATGTCTCCGATGGCTTCTTCCGATCGTGCTTGTCCTTCTCAAGTTCTTGTGCCAGATCATCTCTGTTGACGCGAAGTCTCTAGTGACGTCCTTTATTATTTCTGGAGTTGCGTTCCAAACTTCTGGGTTTCAACATCCTTGGCATGAACCATGGTCCTACTGTCCTTCAATTCCTGACGAATCTCCGGTATCTCGAGGTTTTGCTCCTCCATATTGGCTACTTTCAGCTTCTGGGTCCTGAGTTCTTCACGAAATGCTTCCTTGTCAAATACGGCTTCCTGCAGGTCCATCTTAAAATTCTTGATGTAATACTCCAGATCCTGGTGATATACCAGCTAAGGTTAAAACTTCGTCGTTTGCTGATAGGTGCTCCATTAGCCCTTTTGTCATCCAATCTTTCCGACGAAATGCATGCTTAACTCAACACAATGACAATAACATAAGCGGGCGATAACATCATGGATAGCCGTGTTTATGCCCATGTCTCTATCATGAGCTATCATTCCATAGTATATATCTCCTGTCTTGGGGTTTTCTTGACGGCCAAAAACTTGAGTCTTGACGCTCCATGTTCCGGTCTTTCTCCGACACACCTTCCTCTCGGGCATTGATAGCTTCAATAGTCTGACAAGTTCCATAAGGGTAGCCTTCCTAGGGCATACCAATCTGGAAATTCTTCAGAGCCTTCAAATTATCCTAGTCTTCGGAGTCTTCAACCGTTGTAGTTTCCATTATTCTAATGCCCAGTAAAATCATCTTTATTCCAAAGTGGTCTTAGTTGTCCGATATCTTGTACTTCTTGGAGTGGTCTCATCAATCAAATCTTCGTGTGGTCACAAGGGGAAAGGGGTATAGTCTAACTATTTGAGGTGAGAGGAAAATACTTGGTAAAGCTTTGAAAAGATGAGAGTTGAGGGATCACTTTTGAAAATAAAGTTTTAGAGAAATCATTTCCTAAGGGCTTGCCAGTTTCTAGGGGTCACGTCACTACAGAAAAAAGACACATCCGTGACATATTGGGTCGAATGAAAAAAAATTATGTCATACTTATGACAGTTCTATGACGATAATTGTGACAAAACCCGGTATCATCATAGATGTGGTGGGCTCCTACTTCTATGACAAAAAATCATGACAGAAAATGGGCTTTTCATCCCGGGCGGGCCGGAGACGCAGCTGCATGACATTCTTTGGGCCGTCCATGACGGAAAAAACTGTGGTAGAAGCGAGGGCGAGGAAAATATCAGGGTGTTCCCAGTTACGGTGGGTGGTTGGGTCCGAGCGATGCACGGAGATTTGCGCGTTTCTCTCGTACATGCACGCGCGTGGGTGTGGGGTGTTGGGCTCTAACTGAACCCGAGCAAGGCGTTTGCCTATTGAAACCGAAAGGACGACCGCTTTGTTACGCTGGCATCGAACCCGAGTGATCGAACGATGGCTGTTAACTGGACCCGATCGAGCGATTCCTTCGCTACTACTGACAACTGAAGCCGATCAATGCTGCCTCTGGATAAACAATGAGCGTTGCTGGGGTGGTGGGGGTTGGATGAACAGTTCCCGGTGGGGGTGGATGAATAGGACCCCATGGTGTTGCCTCTTGATGAAGAGGACCCCGACCCCGATCGATCGAGCCGGTTGGGGCTGGATGAACAGGACCCCGTAGAGGGCTGGATGAACAGGACCACCCCGTGGAGGGCTGGATGAACAATAGACTGTGGAGGGCTAGATGAACAGTAGCCCGTGGAGGGGTGGTTGAACAGGAGCCCGTGGAGAGGGTTGGTTGAACGGTAGCACGTGGTGGAGGCTGGATGAGTAGGAGCATGTGGATGAACAGTCGCAGGTGGAGGCTAGAGGAGGTCGACGGTGGATGAAAAGTAGCCCATGGAGGCTAGAGGGGGTCGACGGCGGAGATGAACAGTATCCCGTGGAGTCCCGTTTTGCGGTACGCCACAGCCCTCCCGATGAACATGACCCCGTTTCCGACCGTAGCGCTCCAACAAAAGTCTGTTTCCTCCGTTTTGTGGTATGCTACACCCCTCCCGATCAATAGGACCCCGTTTTGACCGTAGGAGGTCCAACACAAGTCCGTTTCCTCCGTTTTGCGGCACGCAGACCACTCCCGATGAACAGGATCCCGTTTCGAACGTGGCGGGTCGAACACAAGGTCGTTTCCTCCGTTCTGTGGTATGCCAGGCCTCGTTTCCATCGGCTGTTCCGTTCAAGCTGGTTGGCTCCCACGCGTTCTGTTGCCTCCTGATGAACATGACGCATTCTGTTGCCTCCCCATGAACACAAAGACGACGCAGTTTCTCCGTTCCGACCCAGCCATGTACACGAGCCCTGGCCGTACGTACGCGCGAGTAGGCGTTTGAGTCCTCGCCCATATGTATGTATGTGGCTGTATTTACTTTCTTGTACCCTGGCCGTTGTACGCACGTGTACGTGCTACGTGCGCGCCTCTACTACAACACATGCACGCCTCTACATCGACCAGTATGTACGTACACATTCGCGACCAGAATGACAACACTACGTACGCTTCGACCAAGTGGGTCCCGACTATCAGGCAATTCCTTGCGTGCGAAGATGTAGCTGATGGGTCCCAGCAATCAGGGGGCGAATCATTTTTTTTGCCCAGACGCACTTCCTTGCATGCGAAGATGTAGCTGGTGGGTCCCAGCAGTCAGGGGGTAAACGTCTTTTCGTGAAATACGGTTGCCCATCCGGTGGGTCCCTGCTGTCAGGTGGAGGAATCATTATTTTCCGCGTAATAAGGAAGCACTTCCTTGCTGCGGCCATGGACCCAGCTGTCAGCCTCTCCATGTACAGTACTCTTCCTATGGATGTCGGTCGTTGACCACACTGACCACGCCCTGCCGAGAGCACCAAGGCGGTGGACGATGGATAGGCCTAGGAAGGGGACGACACGGAGCCGGGGAAGACGCGGCAGTGGATGCCCACGCGGAGAGGAGTACGAGGGTTCACTGGTTCGGCTGCGGTGTGATGCTGCCGTCACCGCAGAATAACAGGGGGTGTGGGTGAGTAGAGGGATGGCCTAGCCAGCGGTGGGAGTAGTAGGGGGCGGTGAGGCCTCCGCGGCATCACAGCCGGCCACGGGAGGCAGGAGCACGTGGCACGACCGGCGCTGGTTTGGGCGGCTGGAGCAAGAAGACCAGAGGTTGAAGAAGCACTACGGCCGTTGGATGGACATCGTACGGTCACTGGAGCTAGAATCGTTCATATATTGACTAAGTTGACAAAGCCCTCCGTCCCTGTCAACTTAGTAGGCCCACAAGTCAGCCTCCCACTGTGGTGGGTCCTAGCGGGCAGGGGGGTATTCATTTTTTTGTGCTCAATAAGGAGGCGCTTCCTTGCGTGCGAAGATATAGTTGGTGGGTCCGACCTGTCAGCGGAGGGAACGCTTTTTTCGCGAAATACAGAGGCCCTTCTGGCGGGTCCTAGATGTCAGGTGGAGGAATCATTATTTTGCGCGTAATAAGGAGGCATTTCCTTGCGTGCGGTCGTGGACCCAGCTGTTAGCCTCTCCACGTACAGTCCACTTCCGATGGATGTCGTTCGTTGACCGCGTTGACCACGCCGCGCCGAGAGCACCAGGGCGGTGGACGACGGCGAGGCCTACGAAGGGAATGACACGGAGCCGGGGAAGACACGGTAGTGGCTGCCCACGTGGTGGAGAGTATGAGGGTTGACTGGTTCGGCTGCCGTCGCCGGAAAATAACAGGAGGTGTGGGTGAGTAGAGGGATAGATAGGCCAGGGATGCGAGTATATGATGGGGCCGTGAGGCCTGCCCGACAGCACAGCCGGCCACGGGCGGCAGGAGCAGGCGGTTCCGACGGCGCTGGTTTGGGCGGCTGCGGCAGGAAGATCATAGACTAAAGAAGCACGATTGCCGTTAGATTGACATCTAACGGTCTGACGCTGGTAGAGTCAATTGTTGACTAAGTTTCTTTTTGAGAAACCTTGTGCACACATGAACTTAGTAGGCCCACAAGTCATCCTCCAAATCTGTGGCAGACAACATAGAGCCCGTTTGCTATTTTTTTAATAATTTGCAGCCCATTTGCTAATTCTTAAGTAATTTATTACGGCCCATTTTCTGCCCAGGACCACGGTCAAAAAGTTCAACCTTATTTTCCATATTTCGGTGGAGTCCGAACTTTTGTAATCCCGAAGTGGTAAACATTTTTTAAGAACTTATTGATTTGCCAAAAAAATCATTTTATTTTTGTAAGCAAATAAGACGTGGGACAATTGAGTTGGTTTAAGGGAAAACCAGTGGTAAAAAAATCAGCGCTGGGAGGGAAAACAACAACAAAATAAGGATGTAAATATGAAAAGGGAATTTTATGTATTTTAAGTATTTTCAATATAATGATACGTGTATATGAACTAGTAAAACTATAGGTAGAGATTAGAAAACAGATGTAGGACATGCGTTTCAAGAGGAAAATAGAACTGGGCTGTGTGTTTGATTCAGTAAAAAAACTGCCTGCGAATGTTGTAAGACAAAATATAACTAAGCTGGCGGGCCAGAGTCCAGTAGATACCTGCTGGATCTTTTTGCCCCATTTTCATCATGGGTTGGGCCTGTTAAAAACAAAACCAAGACTGGGCAGTCGACAACCCAGTTGAAACTTGCTCGACCTGAAAAAACAATATGCATGCTCAATAAATGTGAGAATTCTGCAAGTACAGACCAATAACTGGGATGGAGCAGGGATATTGTTTTTTCATCGTGATAATAAGTGCATGCACTTGTTTCTAAAAACTTGGAGAACTAGGAATTCGAACGGCATGTGCTTATGCTACCCATCAAATAAAAATCAGGTGCCTGAAAATTCATTTCGAAACAAATGATTCAGCTTTATATCCACGTCGGCATGATGGTTGGAAGCAAATGCTAAGTTCATACCAAAAGATCGTTAACAACAATACCAACTTGTGGACGACAAGTTAGTACAAGTACCAATACCAAACTAACTTATAATCTTTTTAATCCTGGCCCTAGTGTTTGTCTGGTAGAAAATCTTGCAGAGGACTAGCTCCCACTCCTTCTCGTGCTCCAGGTCCCCGAGGTTGTACTAGTGCATCACCGAGTTGGTCCTCTGCTGGTCGAAGTTCTTTTTGGTGTGCAGCACCAGAACCTTTTTGCTGCCCGTCTGCCGGCCGTTGACCAGCACCGACAAGGTATTGCCAGTGTTGTGCCACATCGCGTGCATGCCGCACTCTGACTGTATCTTGCGACGTGTCCACGTGCCCCTTTTGAATGCCCTGGAATTGCACTGGAAGAAATGCTTGCTTAGGCCCCTTAGTGTGATACCTGCATTATTGTCGAATACAGGTTTTAGTGTACGTAGTTGGCATTTTCATAACATCTTTGGCATGTTACAGTCACTTGTTTCACTTTTTATTAACTGTCAAATTTTAATTGCTTCACCAGGTCTGCGTCTAAAAAGAAAAATAGAGCTATAAACAAAGGAATATGTTTGTGCAAGTAGACGGCCGACCGGTGTCTTACCTGGAAGTTTCTCAGGATGGGTGTAGCATATCCCGTGCTCGCTGTCGATGGTTGGTATGAACAAATCGATGAGAGGGTGAGATCTCACGCTGTCAGCACTCACTTTGGCCTCAAGGTTCTTGATCAGCTCCTAATCCGTGGGATCGAACTTGACGCCAGCCAGCAACACCGGCCAATCCTGGTTCGACTTGCATTAGTTAATTCTAGTTATATGGTACTCAATATATGATCAATCGACTGTTTTAGTGAATGATGAAAGATTTCGACAGATAAGTGGTACTCCAAATCTGAAGTCCAGAATACCCGAAAACGCCACCGGGATTCTTGTGTCACCTCACGTGCAGCGTGCTGTCACGTCAATTCAATGTGTGGACATGATGAATAATTTGATCGACGTATACTAGTACTGCTACTGTACTACTTACTAGTCATATTTAGTGTCACATTTTAACCATAGGTTTAACTAACAAGTATGCACTTGAAGCCTAATTGATATATATATATATATATATATATATATATATATATATATATATATATATATATATATATATATATATATATATATATATATATATATATATATATATATATATATATATATATATATATATGCACAACATCACCATCATCATTATCGGTACATCCTGCATAGGTGAGTTAGGATGCACTTGTTCCCGTAAAGGTATCTATCCTTCAAACCGGAGGGTGCTTCAAACTAACAATAGTACATAATATCCAACAAAAGAGGGTCGTGCTACTTCAGCAGAATACATGGCTCAGTCTAGATATCAGTACGAATCAAGTTGTGCATATTTGATGTTGGCATGAACCACATCGCCGCATGTCGGGTTTGCAAAAGCCATCCATCGCATGGAAGCTTGATGCCTTTCACACACTGAAGATTATCTGGCAACAAGCTATGTCGACGAATCTCTGGAAATGGTGATACATGAAACCCATGGTATGATGTGTAAACACAGCCCCCCCCCTGGCGAATGGAAGTTGCATAGCACGGTAATCATTGCCAGTGATATGATCGATGATTGGTTGGATGATGGGATAATTGAGCCCGAGGAATATGGAGTGGTTGTCGAGGCTGTAAACCCGCCTCCAGTTCAATATGCCTGGCCCAACGGAGCTGGGATCTTTCTCGAACACGAAGCAGCCATAGCCATCAATGTCATTTAACGCCCTGCATTGTACTGCATGTGGTTTGATGTAATGGTTTGGTCAATTTGGTACGTGCGAATGAGCATCAAATGACCGCCGTCAGCTGAACGAGCGACAAACCACCACCCATCGGCTGGTATGATTCCAGGTCCTCGAATCATGAAGGCCAGCGCATTTGTGTCTGCTGCAACAATTCAAATTGGAGACCAAAAGGACAAACATAAATAATCATGTTCAGAGTATGTGTGGAATTAAAATTATTATAATAGTGACACATATCATAGACAGAGAATTGCAATGTCGTGGTCATAACCATACCCCAAATTAAAAAAATAAGCCAATGGCTTTCATATTCTAGCAATATGTCATGGTTCAAACATCATGTAACAATGCAAGGAAAACAACTATGACAGAGCCTACTCATATTCTACCATAGCACATACTACTACTTTTCTCATATCAACTATAAGCAATAACATGCGTTGTTATAAAAATCTTGGAAATGAGAGTAACATATAGCAATCATGATGTTATGCTCATAATATATATTCTAACAATCATTAGATGCCAATTGTTCTCATATCAACTCTAACAATAACATGTGTGGTCATAAAAATCTAGGAAATGAGAGGAACATATAGCAATGATGTGGTTATAGACATACTATCTATTCTAAATTTGTAACAATGAACAGCAAATGATTCATAAGGTAAAGATGAGATGAGATAGAACAATTACACGATGATAGATTCCACCAAGATAGGCAGCCAATCGTGCGCCGATCGCGTAAGCGATGCCATCATGCACTATAGCGTCAGACAGAAATGTTGCCTCAACAGGATTGACGATGAGCCATAACCATGTATGGCGACCGGATTCCAGATAGACTAATCCCATGTTGAACAAGGGAATGAGCTTGTAATCCATGTAGTCTTCTGATGGTGTGGGCACTTCGCAGATTACAACTTTTAGCAAATAGAGGTCGAGCCAAAAGCTTGAAGTGTCTCGTGCGTTGTAGGCAGGAATGTCCGGCTGGCTGCGAGGCTCGATGGCGGCGGTATCCAACGATGGAAGGGTGATCTCTCGCTGGGTGTAGATATCCACGAGATGCCATGGACCACCGGATTGGTGGATGAGGACGATCCAGTTGGCCTTCATGACCGCCCAGTAGTGGCCGCGCATGAAGGACATGTGTACGGGTAGTAGTAGCATGTCGAGGGGCACCATGACAACCTCCGTAGGGTCGTGAAGTCGGTGTCTGGGCCACCTGCAAGGATCGGGCATCAGCAAGCAGGGTGTCTTGAAAAGAGCCGGCTAGTTGCAGACGAGTAGATTGTACAAAGACACCGATCATGCGGCCAAACGGACGGTGCTGAGTAGGTCCATACGATTACAGATCTGCTCCAAGAGAACATCGGGGAGGGAATTCCAATCGCGGCTCTGCGCGTTAGTCGGTTACGCCATTGGGGTTTTGGTGCCTGCGAGCCAGCGAGGAAGTGGATTGAGGCGAGCGAAGAAGCTTCTCCTCGTGTGGCGGAGCGATGGAGCTGGGGATATGGTACGCGCGAGCTACCAAGGAAGATAAGCGCGGCGGCGAAAGGAGCGGGGGGAAATGGTGTGCAGCCGACGATGGGGAAGAGAGGAGGAAGAAGAAGAGAGGAGGAAGAAGAGTGGAAGACGGGGAATAAAGTGCATTAAATCTCAATTCTACTAGTACTACTACCAGGATATACCGTCCTTCGGAGTGTAAATAGTTACACCGATGACATGTGGGTCAACCACAAGAAGCTCCATATGTCAGTTAATGGAGGACAGAAGTGTGCTCTACTGGAAAACATGATGGAAGTACTGGGTAAGGCTGATTTAGTAACACCAACACGCTGGTTCAGCTTATTAATTAAGTGTCCCATCTGCTGCAGCGTGTATTGTCACTTCATTGCAAAGACTAGTTGAATAGTTCTCTCTGAGCGAGATGGGGAATAATGGATCGCGAAGACTTCCTTTCTACATTATCCCTATGCCTCTACGCTCACTTCACTCATTTTGCTCCGTACGTAGTCACTTGTTGAAATCTCTAGAAAGATAAATACTCCGTATTTGTAAACAGAGGGAGGATTTTACTCCGTATTTGGGAACAGAGGGAGTATCACCATATGGAGGGAACAGAGGAAGCTTGAAATATGAACATGTCAATGGGAGGGAGTAAGCCCCATGCATGCATGCATGCATGCAACATACAACACTCACACGTACACATGGACGCACGCAACACGCACGCACCCATGTGGCACACAGCACACGATGCAACACACACGCTCATGCTCAAGTGCTCAAGTGAAAGACTGTACATTTAGAGATTTACACATTGACCAGGGCATAATTAACGCCCAAAAGTAGCAGACTTATGTGTGCATGAGACCATTGAGAGAAGAAGATTAAATGAAGGTCGTTGCATGCTATAATCAAGGATAGACATGTAGCCTATACCTAGTGCACAAGTTGGTGCATTAGTCAATCAATATCAATTTAGATTAAAGGCTAAATGCATTGGAAGTGTAGATGTACTACACTCTTTGTTTTTTAGCTGATTTCTTTGCTCGCTAACCGGCTGTGTGGGACCCGTAAACCAGGTGACAATTTAACCACCAACAAAGTGCCATGTCGACTATGTGGCGGTCAAGATGGTGCAATACGGTGTTTCACGATGAGCTAGTGATCGTATAATCACCGCACAACTATATATAGTGACCGTGAAGAGCGATTGTTACATACGCTGACCGCCAATGTATTTTTCTCGCTTCAAATTAAGCCATATTAACCGGAAAGGATGCAGTATGGACTAGTACTAGTACTGCTTTGATGTGTCCCGTCAACTCGCGAACGAGGAGAAGCTTGCTTACTACGCCTCTCCGCCCACGCCGCTGCTGTGGTTCACAGGACGAGGAGAGGGTTTTGACTACAGCGCCCTCTCCCTCTCCCTCTCCCTCGCCCTCGCCCTCGCGGTGAACGTGCAGCAGTTCAATTGGTGTCAGATTGCCAGAAGCATATTGTACTGTAGTATCATCATTGTTGGACCTTCCGAAGAGGCGAAGAGCCAAGTGCAAGGTTCACATGAGTACGAACAATTGAACCTCCCGAAGAGGCAAAGAGCCAAGCGCAAGGTTTTATAGGAGTTGTAATCCTAGTAGGAGTGTAATACAACTATAGAGAACGATGCAACTGTATGATGCCGCCACATCACGTATATCCAAAGTTGTGCCACCTTTTTTCTCAAAGAGTGTGTTGGAGCCCGTGCAACAACCACACAAGTTGTACGTACACATAACACATTTACTAGAAATAAATTCTAAAGGACAAACGCTAGTATGCCACACAAGTTCATCTCCAATTCATGTGATAAATTTGTGCACGACTAGTCTATTCATATTCACAGCTCTACCATTCACAATTTACCGTACTCCACTTACACGTTATAGATGGGCTACATCTCCTCCTCCAGGTTCCAGTCCCAGGTGTTCTTCATGGATGGCATGATCCATAGCAGTGGGCAACGGGAATCATTGTTGCATCTTTGTAGTCCGGTTCCACATGATGGAGACTCATCCAAGCTGAAGCGACATAAATCAGGGATAGCATGTCCCAGCATGTCGTTCATCTGGTGGTGCACACTGAAGACACAATCATGCTTCATGAACGGCAGGCCTTCCGTGTCGTGCACGGAAGGTGGCATCCGCTTCACAATGGGGTAGCTGTCCCCAATGAAAAGCGAGTACTCTCCAAGAGTGTTCCTCGGCACCCACGTAGCATCACGGGGTCGAACTCGGCGCCGTTCATCTGGTACACGCGGCATCTCAGATCTGGACACATGGTGGCGTACATAGTTAAGGTACATGCATAATAATGTTGTGCTCAAATATGGCGGTCGGTAATACTGTGCAGCAAATAGTACTACTCTCGTATAGAGGAAGTAAAATAACCAGCTTATTATATATAACCACTCTTGGCTACATGGATGAGATAGTAAGACATGGAAAAAAATGGTGGCAACTAGTGGGTTCAAGTCTTCAAGGGCCTAGCTAGCTATACGCGTCCTCCAAGGTAAAAAGTACTCCTACTAGTACTAGTAAGTAGAGTACTATTACAACAATGAAAGAGAAGGCAAGAGGGTTATAAAATGGAATACCTGGGTAGATGGTGACGGTCCGATCGTGGTAGATTGTGTGACCATGTTGCACATCAGTGGTACCATGGGTAACGACTGCGAAGATAGTTGATCCCAATATGCCAAAGTTAGCTACAAGGTTCCAGGTTAGACCGAATCGCGGATGCAAATGCACATAAAGGATTGGCGATCTTATTTTGATCGGTGGATGACTGGTCCCTGCAAAAATAATGGAGTACCGTTAGGGATGCAAATGATGGTTTGTGCATTCGGTTTGTAATCTCCCGTACCGTAGGATGGCAACCAGATGAGACAAGTCCCATGGCTCACCGTGAAGATGCGGCCTAGATGGCGCACGACGTCTTCGAACGTGTAGGGGTACAAATCTGCTACCGCCAACATGCGCCAGCCTCTGCCGTTACTGCCTCTTGCATTGATGGCAATCCTTATGTCGTACACGACGATGAGATAGTAATCGTCGTAGCCACGTCGCTTTGTCGGCGGGTCTGCAATTGCTATCTTCTTCAATCTCATGTAGGCATCATCATACGTATTCAAGCCCAGCCAGTCCGGAAGGCCGATCCCAGTGGTGGAGAAGGGGTCTACCGGAACGGCCGCACTATTGTGGATGTTGTGCAAAATGATGGTGGTATCCGGCCGAAGGTATGCAAGACAGTCTTCGTTGGCACCGACCCAGACCTATATATAAGACGGTGGGCAATGGAGAAATTACGGGATGGAAATTGAATAACTAAGTACTACATGATCAAACTCCATTACTGACCTGCTCATCGGACAAAATCCGACTACCTCTCAACGTCGGCAACTTTGCGAAGTCAACATGCAACCATGGCCAGGGAGCGGTGGACTGTTCGAAGGATTGTCCCATAGAAGAACCTTCTCCTTGAGGACGCATGGAAGACCAACAAGCATGGCCTTTTCCCAAGCCTGTTTAAGCATCGTCTATAAAAAGTTGGTGCAGGAAGCACCGAGTCTTGCGGCGGTGAGGACGTCGGAGCGGCGTGCGATTTCTCCCAGAGAATCGTCGTCCAAGGTCTCCTAGCCGCGATGTCGGTGTCAAAACTAGCAGATCTCGGGTAGGGCGAACTATGCGTCTAAGGTCGATGGTAACAGGAGACAGGGGACACGATGTTTACCCAGGTTCGGGCCTCTCTATGGAGGTAATACCCTACTTCTTGCTTGATTGATCTTGATGAATATGAGTATTACAAGAGATGATCTACCACGAGATCGTAATGGCTAAACCCTAGAAGTCTAGCCTGCATGACTATGGTAATGAGCTTCTCTCCCTTTCCGGACAAAGTCCTCCGGTTTATATAGACACCGGGGAGATCTAGGGTTACAGAAGGTCGGTTACAAAGGAAAAGAATCTACATATTTGGTCGCCAAGCTAGCCTTCCACGCCAAGGAGAGTCCTATCCGGACACGGATGCAGTCTTCGGTCTTCGTATCTTCATAGCCCATCAGTCAAGCCCATGGCTAACAGACCGGACGCCCAAGGACCCCTTAGTCTAGGACTCCCTTAGTAGCCCCTGAACCTGGCTTCAATGACGAGGAGTCCGGCGTGCAGAATTGTCTTCAGCATTGCAAGGCGGGTTCCCTTCTTTCCAAATTCCAAGATAGTCTTCAGACGTGATGATTGTATCCGGACCTGTAACACACACCACACACTACCGCAGAGAGAATAAAATATTCCACGAGTCCAATCAGGTGACAACTTTTTACCACGTGACATCACGTCTGCCCGGTCATAATTTCAGACCGTTTTGTTTTGCCGTTCCATGTTCTGAAACACGGTTGCCATTGGCACGTCTTGTCAAAGCAGAGATCGTGTCCCCTTATCGCGGGATTATCATCAATACGGGCGTGGGTAACCCAACCGTGCCGTTTACACAGGCCTTGGGAATAGGCGAGTTTCAAGGCAAATGGGGAGGCGTTCAATATTCATTGCCTTTATAAGGGGATAAGGATTCCCTTCTTCTCCCACACCTTCTTTCTCCGCCCTTCCGATCTTGAGCTCCGGCGCCCAAGTTCTCATCTTCTTCCCACTCAAGCTAGCACTCAACCATGTCCGAATCCGGAGGTCAGGGCAAGTGGATGGCCTCCTCCGTTAAGGAGAAGGATATTATTGAGCTTCGGGCGGCCGGGTACTTGGCGAAGGAAATCGCCCACCGCCTTCCAGCCCAGGGGAAAATCGTCCCCACGTCGAAGCCCAATGAGAGGGTGGTATTTATCCCTCATTTCTTCCGCAGACTAGGGTTTCCTCTCCACCCTTTCGTGCGCGGGCTGATGTACTACTACGGGATAGACTTTCATGATCTATCTCCGAACTCTTTCCTCAACATCTCGACGTTCATCGTCGTGTGTGAGGTCTTCCTCCGCATTCAACCCCACTTCGGGCTGTGGCTCAAGGTCTTCAACGTGAAGCCGAAGGTTGTGGATGGCCAGCACGCGGAGTGCGAAGGGGCCATGGTGAGTAAGCTGTCCAATGTCTCCTGGACGAAAGGCACTTTCATGGAGACTGTCAAGGAATGGCAGAAACAATGGTTCTACATTACAGAACCCCGTGGCACCAACTGGGCCGCGGCTGACGAATTCAACCCCGGTGCCCCAATGCGGCTCACCTCATGGGTCGAGAAGAGCCCGAACTGGTATTCGTCAGACTAGCCGATAGCGCTGCAGACGTGCGTTCAAAGCATGGTGGACAAGGATGTCAAACTTGTCAATATAATCCAGGTGATGCTAGTTCGCTGGATTTTTCCGTGTCAAAGCCGAAGCCCCCTTTATGGAAGTTCAATCCGAAGAAGCACCATACTCTGAAGAGGCTCTTTGAGACCACTCACAAAGGCGCCTGGAAGTTGTTCTTTAAGGGAAACGAGAAGCCGCCGGCCACAGATTCATACCGCGGACACGACATTAACCATCTCGCCGGCGAGGTATGTTATTTTTCAACGCATCCCCTAGTTGCCTGTTTCGAGGATGATGTCTGAGCTTTTATCATTGCTTCTTCAGGACTGGATGGAGAGGGCGAAGGGGATCTAGTGTCCGGCTCCGCTACCTGAAGAACCAGCCATCCCGCGTTTAGCGAAGATGCTGGTGCCCGCACCCTATAAGGCGCCGGAGAAGAAGGCCAAGAAGAAGGCCAAGGGGGCCAAAATCGGCTCCCGTCGCAAGGGTGGTTTGGACGTGACATCCGAAGACGAAGATACCCATTCCTCCGTCCCTGAGGACGACGACGAGGAAGGGGAGCAGGAGGAGGAGAACAACCCTCCCCTCGAGGAGGGAAAGAAGAAGAGGACGGCGTCCATGAATCTGGAGGTGGGAATGCCCAAGAAGGGGAAGAGCGCCCTTGCAGTCAACACCGCGCGAGACGTTGGCAGCATTCCGGAGCGACGCCCCTGCACTAAGCCCCGGGCCGCATCGTAAGTACTAAGACTCGTACATGCCCATAGATCTGACCTTTCCTCCTTGTCGTATTGACGTGATCAGTCATGTAATTACAGTCCGGCCCACGACAGCTCCCAGCGATCCTCATCAAGAGGTTCGTTGGACCTAAGGGAGATGGCCAGCGAGACACCGCCAGTCGCTTACTCTCCCAAGGCCAAAGGGGACGACGAGGTGCTCTCCCAACGGATCTTCCCAGGCCGGGGAGAGTCTCGAGAAGCACCCGAAGGCGAAGCCCCCGTCGCCGGACACCAGGGGGAACCAATCCCCCGGGAGACTGGGAATGAGGGCCGTACTCAGTTCGGCCCTCAACCGGACTTGATTTCGGAGACCGATACGGCTCCGGAATCCGGCACGCCACCTCCTTCGAAAGAAGGGGGTATGCCTATTCCACCGGTGACCCCTGTCCAACCAGGGGCACCAGATGATCTGCTCGAAGCGCTAAGAGGCGCTTCCATTGTGGATGAGCATTGTATTCTTATGGGCACGGTGATCGAAAGGGTTCAGTCTGCCAAGAGCGGACTAACCGAAGCCTGCAGCAGCCTGCTGACAGGTTTTGAGGCAAGCAACGGAAAAAGAGAACATCCCCATATAGACAGTAGCCCCTGAGACACTGTCCGGTGTTCGGAAAGAAAAGTCGGACAGAGGATCATTCCTACATTGCAGGGGACTAACTAAATTTGTCTGGAATGCGAATGCAGGCGTCACTGCTGGCCACGGGCTCATGTGCTGCCGAAGTCTCCGAACTTAAGCGAAGACTGGAGCAGGCCGAGGAGGAGCTCGGCCAGGTGAAGAGGTAGCTCCAGGAGAATCGAGGTATGTAATAACCCAGGAAGTATTTAAAAAGGGTGGGATGATATGTATTGACCGAAGTCTCTTAATATAAATAGGGGCAACGACCGAGGTCGAGGCCCTAAAAAAGGCCCTGGGCGAAGCCGAGGAGAAGGCCGTCAAGGAGCAGGCTGCCCGTAAGAAGCTCAAGTTCCGGGTCGGCGAGGTACAACAAGAGCTCCGCGACGCGGTGAAGAAGTGCGAAACCTTGGAGCATGACTCATCGGCAAAAGAGGCCGAAAGCTCCAAGGCTCGTCAGAGCGCGGAAACGGCCCAGAACGAGGCCCAGGGTGCCCTCCAAGAGGTCCAGGAGGCGAGGAAGATTGCGGCGGGTAAGGCATTCAGTATGCAAAGCAATTATGCGGAGAGGAGGTATCTTTTACTAACCCGGATTTGGAGTTCTCCAGGGGCCTTTGCTTATTTTCCGCGAAGTGTGTCCAACGCCACAGAGTTCTTCCGAGCCGAAGAAGGGAGTTCTACGGAGAAGCTATTCTGGTCGCAATATCTTGTGCTAGAGCATCCCGTGTCCTTCACCGATCAGCTGAAACAGCTGGTGGAGCTGCATAGGGTGGTCGAACTAGCCATGAAGGATTTGATAATCCGGCTGTGGCCAGCCGAAGCTATGCCCGACAGCTACTTCGGGCTCGTGAGGCGGATGGTGGACGCGTGTCCTCGGCTGGATATCCTCAAACGATCGACCTGTATTGAGGGTGCTCGTATGGCCTTCGCCCGCTGCAAGATGTGGTGGGCGAAGATGAATGCCGTCGATCTGGCCCGAGGGCCGCCAGAGGGCAAGGAGCACCGCACCCTCGAGCGCTATTTTGTGGATGTCCTAGAGGGGTCTCGCATTGTAGCAGCGCAGTGTGGGCAGGACATTATTTTCGAATGAATACATTTGTGTTGTCTTTGCCTTGTATGATGAAACAAAGTCAGATTGTAATATAATTTTGTTAAGTTTTAATTTTTTCCTCCTGTGCGGACGTGTTGTATGGAATCTGAGGGTTGGCCAGTCGTCGCTTCGCCTTCACGGGTAGTACGGGGTGTTAGGGATGGAATCTAAAAAATCTTGATCCAATTGTATGGTCCTTGAAGGAGTTGTTTAGCGCAACGAACCAGGCAATCGGACTATGCGGCTTAAACGCCCTCACTTAGCCATAGGAGTTTTACAATAAAACATAGGCGTAGCCCCTGGTTTTCGAACCAGAGTGCTATGAGCGTCTGATCGGGAAGTACCAATCCTTCGCATAATGCGGAAAAAATCTCTAACAATTTCCAACCTCTCGAACAGCTGACCAGCTCTCGCCGTATCATGACAGTCAGTTTTCGGCTTTCTCTATTGAGGTGCTCCTTTGGATACACCAGGGCACAATCGCAGCAGTTCTCCCTTTACTACCTTAGCCAATATAGCGGAACGTAAGGTAGCAAGCACAGGAGCCGGGTAACCCAACTATTGACCAAAGATATGATTCAGAGCCAATGCATATAATGCTAAATTCGGGGTGCCGAACTGAAAAGTGTTCGGACTTTTATCGCCATGTTGTGGGGTACTATAAAGCCCCTGGCAAATATGGAACGTACCAAAGCGTACGGGTGCTAAAAGATAAATTATTAAAGGAAAATAGAAAGAACGCAGAGGTGATATCTTGGGCCCTTAAACTTGAGCCACGAGCTGTTTCCATTATAATTGGGTTAATGCGTCAAAGCGCATTAATACAAATAGTGAGATAAGCAGCCGGCTATTTAACATGCCATGACCAGAGGCGACCTGCGTGTGGGTCCTAACAATAGGTAGAGTGACCTCTAGAACTTCCCCTATACGTCTGTGCTTCTTGCCATTATGTTGTTTTTATCCTTTTATAGAACTGATAATTAGGCCATCCAAGAAGGCCTATGTAAAAGAAACCTGAAAAAGGAAAAAGCTAACAGTAAAAGTATTTGTGAGTCCGCGATCGGTCATGCCGAACTGTGGATCATAAGATTTATGTGCCTCCGTCGATGCCCATGGAATTTTGAGTGTGTAATTATGTATGCCTGGTACGAATGCCACTGCCTGATCGGGGCTAGGACGGAGGCCAAATTGCTAGTCGAGCTCTTGGTGAGCCGCGCTGTCCTGGTGCAGCGTAGTTCGGACCTTCTTTATGATGTCCCGAGGATCGGCAGCCGGATTACGGTTCTGCTTGAAAAGGCCGCTCTAGACTTCTGCTGCTAGGGCGGCGGTGTGCTCCTCTGTTCGGAGGGATCGTTCCGTGTTTCCGTTGACCGTTATGACGCCGCGTGGACCAGGCATCTTGAGCTTAAGATAAGCATATTGCGACACTGCATTGAACCAAGCGAATGCCGTTCGTCCGAGCAGTGCGTGATAACCACTACGGAATGGGACGATGTCGAAGATTAACTCCTCGCTTCGGAAGTTGTCGGGGGATCCAAAGACAACCTCTAGTGTGATTGAGCCCGTACAGCGGGCCTCTACACCTGGTATGACTCCTTTGAAGGTAGTCTTCGTTGGCTTGATCCTTGATGGGTTAATGCCCATTTTATGCGCGCTGTGTCTTGATAGAGCAGATTGAGGCTGCTACCACCGTCCATGAGGACTCTCGTAAGGTGGAATCCATCAATGCTTGGGTCCAGGACCAGTGCGGCTGATCCGCCATGCCGGATACTGGTCGGATGATCCCGCCGATCAAAAGTGATCGGGCATGATGACCATGGATTAAATTTGGGGGCGACTGGCTCTATCGCATAGACGTCCCTTAGTGCGCGTTTGCGCTCCCTTTTGGGAATGTGTGTAACATATATCACGTTTATTGTTTTCACTTGAGGGGGAAACTTCTTTTGCCCCCCTGTGTTTGGTTGCCGGGGCTCATCGTCGTCGTCCTCGCTTTGTGAGCCCTTTTCCCTGTTCTCGGTGTTTAATTTGCCGGCCTGTTTAAAAACCCAACAGTCTCTGTTGGTATGATTGGCTGGTTTTTCTGGGGTGCCATGTATCTGGCATGTGCGATCGATTATGCGGTCTAGACTGGATGGTCCCTGATTGTTCCTCTTGTATGGTTTCTTTCGCTGGTTGGACTTGGAGCCACTGAATCCGGCGTTGACTGTAGTGTCATTGGTATTATCGCCATTGCTTTGGCATTTGTGTCAGTTACGTCGGAGGTTGCCGTTGTTGTTCTTAGCCTCGGAGGCACCTGCCTCGCTGGCTGTGTTTTTGCTGCGAGCCAACCAACTATCCTCGCCCACGAAAAAGCGGGTCATAAGTGCCATGAGGGCTGGCATAGATTTTGGCTTTTCTTGGTCGAGGTGGCGGGCGAGCCGTTCGTTGCGGATGGTATGTTTAAAGGCCGCTAAGGCTTCTGCATCCGGACAGTCGACAATCTGGTTCTTTTTAGTTAGGAACCTGGTCCAGAACTTCCTGGCTGACTCCCCGGGCTGCTGAACTATGTGACTTAAGTCGTCAGCGTCTGGCGGCCGAACATATGTAACTTGGAAGTTGTCAAGGAAAGCCTCTTCTAGGTCCTCCCAGCTACCAATGGAATTTTAAGGCACACTGTTTAGCCAGTGCCGAGCTGGCCCTTTGAGTTTTAGTGGGAGGTATTTGATGGCGTGAAGATCATCCCCGCGGGCCATGTGGATATTGAGAATAAAATCCTCTATCCATACCACAGGATCGATTGTTGCATCATAGGATTCGATGTTTACGGGTTTGAACCCTTCTGGGAATTCATGATCCATTACTTCATCAGTGAAGAAAAGAGGGTGTGCGGCGCCTCTATATCGGGCCGCATTGCGACGTAGCTCTGATGGAGTCCATCTGCGGCATTCAGCTCGGGCGTGAATAGGTTTGTCACGCCCAAATAGATAGCTGTCCCCGCGCCTTAAGTCACATCCTCGCAATCCGTAGATCGATCTTATGTGTTCTGCTCTACTGTCCAGTTCTTGGTGGAGGTCATATTTATGGCCCCGAGCTGACTTATCCCTGCCATTATGGAGGAGTGGGACAGTCTGGTTTTTGGCTCGGGTTGCAGTTTTATCCCGACCGCGCGGTGGCCGATCATCCGCGTTGCGTGATGCTGTGCGGGATCTGGCGCCTCATCGTCGAACTGAGGTAGTAATCTGCACATAGGGTAGCTTTTGGCTGGGCATTTAATGCCGTATTCCTCAGCTGCCAGGATATGAGTCCATGTGTCATTGAGTAGGTCTTGACCATCTTGAAGCTGCTGCTGCTTCTATTTAAGGCTCCTTGCAGTGGCTATTAGCTGAAGCTTAAAGCGCTCCTGCTCCAGGGGCTCCTCAGGCATGATGATGTCTCCGTTGCCGAGGCTCACCTCCTCCTCGGAGGGCAGACGGTAACTACCATCCTCCGAGTTTTATTCTATGGCCTGTTCGTCAGGGCTGGCATGCCCTGGTTCCCGATTGTCTTGTTCTGTTGTTTGATCATTGGGTTCTTCTGTGTCTTTAGCACCATCCGGAGTGTTGTCATCTCCTGTGCCGGTGTTGCTATCCCTGCTGCGGTGGGATTTAGATCGGCGCGCTGACGCCGGCGCTTTGGCTGTGTTTTAGGAGGGTCCTCCTTTACTGGGTTTTCCTAGTCATCGCCGCTGTTATTTTTTGGCGTATCTACCATGTAGACGTCATATGAGGAAGTGGCCGTCCATCATCTAGTGAACGGTGGGTTTTGGGCCTCCTCGTCTCCGGCATCATTGTCCATACCGTCGATGTCTTCGGAGTCATTGTCAAGCTCGTCTGTTAAGTCTTCGACAGTGGCTATGAAGTGGGTGGTGGGTGGGGAGCGAAATGTCCTTCATCATCAACCTCCAGTTCGAACCGGACATAATTCGGCTGTGAGTCCCCCGCCAAGGACAAGTTTCTTAACGAATTTAGCACATCACCCAAGGGCGAATGCTGGAAGATGTCTGCGGCACTAAACTCGAAGATTGATAAGCGATCCAGCTCGGCATCCGCGGATGCACATGGCTCGGAATTTATGACCAGAGACGAGTCCGAAGTTCCGGTGACAAGGGCGCCGTTTGACTTTAGGTCTGTGTTCGGCTCCAACACCGTGGAATCTGCGGCCTCTGCGGTGGGGTTGAGCCTTCCATCTTCGAACGGCGCAATATGCTCTGGATCTACGGCTGGAGAAGTTACAAGAGCAATCTCTTGGATGCGGCCCGATGACATATTTAGGTCATGTTCATCGGGGTGACTAGGAGCGGTTGCCGCGGTCCCGAATCCGGTGAAGACCAAATCTCCATGGATGTCCGCGACGTAATTCAAGTTTCTAAATCTGACCAGAAGGCCAGGGGCGTAGCTGTCGATCTGCTCCAGGCGGCCAAGCGAGTTGGCTTGCAGTACGAAGCCGCTGAACAGGAAGATCTGTCTGGGGAGGAAGGTTTCCCCTTGGACAGCATCGTTGTTGACAATTGAAGAGGCCATCAAACCTTTTGAGGACGGCACAGTGGAACTCTAAATGAAAGCACTAATGTCGGTGTCAAAACCGGCGGATCTCAGGTAGGGGGTCTCGAACTGTGCGTCTAAGGTCGATGGTAACAGGAGACAGGGGACATGATGTTTACCCAGGTTCAGGCCCTCTCTATGGAGGTAATACCCTACCTCCTGCTTGATTGATCTTGATGAATATGAGTATTACAAGAGTTGATCTACCACGAGATCATAATGGCTAAACCCTAGAAGTCTAGCCTGTATGACTATGGTAATGAGTCTCTCTCCCTTTCCGGAGTAAGTCCTCCGGTTTATATAGACACCGGGGAGATCTAGAGTTACACAAGGTCGGTTACAGAGGAAAAGAATCTACATATTTGGTCGCCAAGCTTGCCTTCCATGCCAAGGAGAGTCCTATCCGGACACGGATGCAGTCTTTGGTCTTCGTATCTTCACAACCCATCAGTCCGGCCCATGGCTAATAGACCGGACGCCCGAGGACCCCTTAGTCCAGGACTCCCTCACCCGACAAGGAGGAGAACCGCCTGCCGAATCCATGGGAGCAGCGACGAGCTGCCTTCTCTTCAGGGGGAGGGGAACTGGCGAGGAGGAGATAAGAGCATAGTAACCACAGGGCCTCGTCCGTTCCAATTGTAGATCGTTCCTTAGCGAAGGGGTGAGGCTATTATTTACTACTATTACTAGCATTATGGGACGTTATGGGATTGCATTATACTGTGAATAATAGCACTAGTAAGAAATTTTTGGCACTAGCTAGTAGTTTTTGGCGTGGATTAAGAAATTTTGGTTATGTTTTTGCTATTTCTTGTACACAAAAACTAGTGTCAAAAAACATCTTACATTATGTGACGGAGGAGTACGTACTCGTACTATAGCAGTACTAGTACTACTTTCTCAACTAGTAGTGTGATGTACTATACTTCTAGTATAGTGCACTAGTTTTGAACTCTTGAATCTTAGGGCCAAGGAGCTACAGTTGGAAGTGGAGGGTACTACTGTTCTCTAGAACCATCGCTGTACTATCAATGCAGGGAAAGTACACCTGCATAGTGGCCACGACGCACTCCGCCCCCTCGCTCACTCTCCCTCTCTCTCCCTTGCTCTCCCATGCGATGGCCGAAGTGGTCGCCGCAGCGCCGTCTTGAACGACCGTGGCCACCGCCTCGCCTACCCAACCCGACCTCGAGCTCCGTATCCTTGCACCGAACCTCTCCGTCGAGTCATGCCTCACCCGACGCGCTGCAACACCTACTACACCTCGTCCTCGTCCTCTGCATCCGACCACCGCCGTCGTCGATTTGCCGGCCACAACACTTCCCCGACCTCGCCGTCGCCTCTGCTAGCCCCAGCGTGAGCCACTCTCCATTACCCCCTAGAATCCCCGTCGTTTTCTTCCCCTAGCTAGTTTCCCCACCTTGGACGAGCACCACCGTCTGCCATTGCCATCGTGTCGCCGCTGCAGTCCTCCCCGGACCAAACCAAGCTTGTGCGCGAGCTCCTGGAGCTCCCCCGATGCTCCGGTGCTACTTATCTCACTTGCCAGGAAGCCGCAGCCTCGCCCCGCGCAAGCCCGAGCTCTGTCCGCTACCGCGAGCTCGTTCCGGCGAGCTTCATCTGCCCCGCGCCCTCCTGCGTGCCTCCGCTGGATGCGCGCGAGCAAGGGAAACCCTCTCGTGCCCTTGGCTTGTCCCAACACCGCCCGTAGCGCCGCTCCGGCAACCCTCCGCCGCGATTTGAGGTCACCGCCAGCCAAACTCCGGCAGGCTGATGTGGCCGCTTAATTAGGAACTAATCACCACTAATCCCTCCCAAGTAGACACTGAAAGGTGGGCCCCGCAGCGGGTCTAATCCAAGTCAACACGGGATTAACTCCCAGTTAGCTATGAGCCTATGACATGTGGGACCCAGTCGTCAGGTTTGAACCTGGTCAACCCTGTTGACCTGCTGACGTCACACCGATGTCATGCTGACGCAGTAATGCCTTTTCTGTATTTATTCTTATTTAGGAAATTCTAGAAAATAGTGCTAACTTCTAAAAATCATAGAAATTAATATGTAACTCCAAATGCAAAGATTTATATATGAAAATTGATCAGAAAAATCCAATCTTTCCATCTGTAGTGGTTTCATGCATGTCAGAATACTTTCACCTTGCTGTTTAAGTGAAACAAGCTAATGCATTAATATGACTTCATATCATGGGCTTTCATTTGAATCTTTGATTCAAATGGACTCAAACCAACTTGTTTTAGAATGCATTAGCCAAAACACACCCATATTGCCATGTCATAGCATGCATCATATTGTTGCATATTGCCATGTGATGATTGTCTTCGGATGTGTCTTTCGTGGTAGGTTCTGCCTCCGAGGATACCGATGAATATCCGACTGAAGGGTAGGATCCTACTACCACTCCATCAGGCAAGCAAAAACCCCTTGTTCATTCCGATACAATCCCACTTTGTCGCTCCTGCTCTCTTTTACTGCATTAGGACAACAACGATTCAACTGTTATATGTTGCGGTAGTTGAACCCCTTTCCTCTGCATGACCTGTCATTGCCACAGTAAACACATGAAACCCACTAGCATGAGTAGGAGTTGTTTGAGCCTTGATGTGCCTACTCATTCATGCTTGTTTGTTATGCCTGCTACTGCTTAGAGTTGTGTCAGGTCTGATTCATCGGGGATGAATTGGAATGTGGTGAACATGTCCTACTATTGAGAGCTAAGTGTGTGAACATGATTTGGTAAAGGTAGCGGTGAGAGGCCATGTAGGAGTACATGGTGGGTTGTCTCCTTGAAACCGTCCATAGGAACTGAGTTCTGTGTTTGTGATCCATGAAATAGTTACTAGCACACATTGGGTTCCGATAACTCGACCCCTCTCGGCTTATTAATCGCCTCGATCTCTGTCCAGGAGTTGCAACAAGTTTTTGGTGTTTGTAGGTAGTGTTAGTAGTCTACCAAGTGGCACCCGGTACAGGTGGGCTTGGGACAGACTAGGCGCAGTGGCGCGGTGTACCAAGTGGCACCCGGATGGTGGGCTTGGGAACCCTGCTCACATCGTTTGGGGCCGTCAGTGACACCTCGGCCGGATCTCCTTGCGGATGGAACCCGAATAGGCGATAAACCTAGACTAGAGACTTGCGCCGTTCGTCAGGTCATGGCCGACTGCCTAGCCAGGTTTCCGCTTGAAGGTTGCCGAGATACACGACGTGCACATGGTGGTAACTGGAGAGAGCGTGTGTGAAGAAGTACACCCCTGCAAGGCTAATATCATCTATACGAATAGCCGTGTCCGCGGTAAAGGACTTCTGAGTTGCCTGTACAGTTCATAGACAAGTGAAAGTGGATACTCTAAAACTCGCAAGATAAGCGTGAGTGCTATGGATGGCCTTCTCGTTGGGAGACGGGAGCGAATCCATAGTGGTGTATTGATATGGTGAATATGTGGACTCGTGTGCGCCACCTCAAAAGAGTTACTTGCAGTAGTAGTTCAGGTTAGCCACTAAGTCAAGCCGGCTTGCTGCAGTTAAACTCCACCACCCCCTTTATTGATAATGATGCATATGTAGTTAGTTCTGATGTAAGTCTTGCTGGGTACATTTGTACTCACGTTTGCTTAATTTATGTTTTTGCAGAGAGACTTCGGTCTCGCTAGTAGTTCCATGTGGACTTTGACGTTTAGCTTGATACCTCAGCTATGATCTTGTGCCCTCGGCAGGATCTGGTAGATAGTTAGGCTTCTCGGCCTTTTTCATTTGTAGATGTTTGTACTCAGACATGTTATGCTTCCACATGTGCTTTGACTTGTATGCTGTGGATGTTGGGTCATGAGACCCATGTTTGTAATATCTCGCTCCTCGGAGCCTAATGAATAAATAATTTGAGTTGTAGAATTTTGTTGTGATGCCATGTTGTATTTACACATATCGAGCATATTGTGTGTATGATTGAAATGCTTGGTATGTGTGGGATCCAACAACCTAGTTGTTTATCCTTGGTAGCCTCTCTTATGGGGAAATGTAGTCTTGTGCTTCCATGAGCCATAGTAGTCTGCTACAGCCCGGTTCACCGGAGTCCTGCTAGCCCAACACTACTGCTCCAGAACACTTGACTGGCCGGCATGTGATTCACTTAGTTCCTGTGTCTGTCCCTTCAGGGAAATGGCACGCGGTGACATCCGGAGTCCTGCCTAGCCTGCTACAGCCCAGTTCACCGGAGTCCTGTTAGCCCAGTGCTACAGCCCGGATTCACACGCTGCTGACCGACATGCTCGATGTTGATTCATGTATGCCTATCCCCATAAGTTAGTGCCACTTTGGGTTCACGACTAGTCATGTCGGCCCGGGTTCTCTATCATATGGATGCTAGTGACACTATCATATATGTGAGCCAAAGGCGCAAACAGTCCCGGGCCATGGTAAGGCGACACCCGTGGGAATACCGTGAGTGAGGCCGCAAACTGATATGAGGTGTTACCGGCTAGATCGATGTGACTTGGAATCGGGGTCCTTACAGACCTCCTACCTCCGGCCCGTCCACCTAGTCATCTTCGGCCATGGGACGCATCTACCGCCGCCGTCACAAGGTGAGGTCAAAACCGCCAGCGATGCGGAGCCCATCTTGCGGCAGCCCGGATGCCAGCTCCGTCCGGCGCTCGCGGCCACTAGCTAGCCAAGATAGCTCCGTCCAGCTGCTTGTCTGCAAGGTTTGCTAGCTAGATTGGCACGGCGGCATGGCAGTTGCTCGCTGCACGCGCTAAGGCCAGCCATCCGCTCGGCGAAGGGCCTGGGCGGCTTGCTCGCCGTGAGTCACGCCGGGCCAGCCTCCCACCTGCGGCGGAGGAGGCCAAGGCGTCCTGCCCGTCTCGGCGGAGCGGGCGCCAACGCGCCATCACTGGTGCCACCGACGAACATGCATCAGTATTGTTTCAAGTAATGTTCAGGAAAAATAATGATTTGAGGGGGAATAACAAGATAGAAGGTCAGATGTGGATCCCTCGTGTCAACGATCAAACAAAATGTGTTGGTTTAAGCTGCCTCGTCAGCACGGACGTGTGGGCCAACCATGTCATAAATGGCTTTAAACTAACCTAATCGGTACTCCCTCTATCCCATAATATAAGATGTTTTTGCAAGCTAAACTAGCTTGCAAAAATGTCTTACATTGTGGGACGGAGGGAGTACTAGGTAGTAGTTTTCGGCGTGGATTAAGAAATGTTGGGTATGTTTTTGCTATTTCTTGTACAATAGATTCTTCCTAGGGATGGTTGAAAGTGGTAGTTTTTTGTTAAATACTCTACATATTGTAAGTAGGAGTGAAAGTTAACCTTTGGAACCCAATAAGCAAGGCTAGTTACATAGTGCATATGTGTACATAATTGAAAGTAAATATCAACCATGAGTGACTAATATCTTGATGGAAAACTCGAAACTATGGAATACTTGGAAAAAAATTGCATGGTTGGAAATACTAGCAATGTTCATGTGCGTTGCAACGAATCATAATTAGAATAATACTTATTCACAAACTTGATACAAAACACTCTAATTTTGATATACATATATCACTAGAGATATATTATGCTTCAATTAGAATATATTCCTTGGGCTGTTTTGGTGAGGTCAGGGAGGGATGTGGTTGGTTTTAAGATACTAATTATGGGTTTTTCTGCAAATTGGTAGACAAGTGGGATGTTGGTGAGAAAAGGCAACAACTTACCTCACAGTCTTTAGATGTTGATCTAATGGTCACAAACGACGGATGGTAGAAACACCATCATCACCAACTTAGTCTTCTGTAGGAGTACTAGCAAGATCCATGCATTGCACGGAACATCAAGATGCATCTTTTTATAAAACACTTGTTGTGATTGACCCATGCGGGAGTAATCCCATGTGTAAAAACTAATGATATCTCGAGAAATAGGATATAAGGTGAAGAGGAGTGGGGCATGGTGGTGATTGGTGGTCGGACTGAGCGGAGGCATAGGGATTGACGACGCCGGCAGCGGCCACCAGGCCAGTTTGTTCCAGAGGCTTCCTTTCTTAATTGGTCAACAATGAGGTTGTTGGAGATAAGGATGAACGAGGGAAGGCCTTGTCTGCAAATGTGGAGAGGGGTGCGGGTATCTTTTAGTTTAATTTCCATCCGTCAGATATAGATCGGACGGTCTATATTGCAAGATAGCACGCGTACCATCTTCACCAACTTAGTTTTTTATAAGAGAAGAAATATAAGTATGGAGATACAAACGTATTATCGATACTTGTTTCCGTAAACTAGCATCTACATTCTATTCAACGCCTCAGCATGTGGGGCCTTAGCACAATGACTTCTCGACTGTGTAAAACAAAGGTTTTCCCGTCGCCTATAAGGAGGGGGTGACGGCGGCGCGCTTCTTGGCTTGCTCTAGTCCTAGTAGTCATACTAGGTGGCCTAAGCACGTGTAGATTTATTCTTTTTCACGTCTCATGTTCGCCGTACTGCCACGACTGTTGATGAATAGACGGTAAGTTATTCACGAGGAAACCCTTGTTGAGCGTGTCAGAGAGAGAGAGAGAGAGAGAGAGAGAGAGAGAGAGAGAGAGAGAGAGAGAGAGAGAGAGAGTGATATGTCTAGAGACTGAGGCAATGATAACAAATTATTTGTGTCTATCTGTGTGGAGGATAGAGAGAGACATGTACATGGGGCTTTGTGTTGTGTAACGTGGAGACACATATACATAATTAGAGAGTGAGTGTGTGAGATACACATGCGGACATGGGGAGAGATGAGGATCCAGATTAATGGGTGTTTGTGTGTCTCTGTGTGTGTTTGTGCACGCGTTTGTGTGTGAGAGGGAGTGTGTGTATGTGGAGTAGAGAGACCGCTAATGATGTAAACCTAGTATAAGGGAAGGGGGAATGGTGTGACATGTGTAGTAGCGGGATAACATGGGTGCGGGCGGGGGGAGCAGACTATTTGGAAGAGACATCGAGTGTGTGTGGGAGAGGGGTGTGAGAGCGAGAGAGAGAGAGAGAGAGAGAGAGAGAGAGAGAGAGATCTAGTGAAGGAGAGAGAGGAGGAGGAGGAGAGGGGGCGTTTGTGTCCATAAATGGCGTATAGATAGGGAGACAATGTTGATGTTTTTTAAAATTGCCCTATGTACGGAGACGCAAGGGAAGCGAGTCATCGTGTGTTTGACAGGGACTTCATGAGAGATCTATAATAGATGGTCTAGAGAACAATGTGTGAGATCGAGAATGATGATACATTAGGGAGCTATGGAAAGAGTCACGACATATATGTATACATGGAAGGAGCTGGGGCGGGTCCGCATGTGGGAGAAATAGAAAGAGGAGAGTGGGGCACAAGGAGACAAAGTGTGCTTGTTTGCAGTGGGGGTGGTGTGTGAGGTGAGTGTGCGAGAACCACATAACTAGGGAGATAGACGTTTGGGGGCGACGTTTTATGTGTATGGGAAAGATACACTCTACATAGTGCGTGTGGTTGGGAAAGACAGATGCCGGGAGACCTATCTAGAGAGTGGGGGAAGAGATGTGTGCATGCCCAAGAGATAAAGTGATAGAGACCTATATTGGGGTCCGAAATTTAGAAGAGAGAGGGGTGTTAGTGTGATCGTGTGTTGGTGTTTGGGGGAGAGAACGACTTCTCTCTCTGTGTGTGTGGGGGGGGGGTGGGCAACGGGGGGGGGTTGGCTTCATATAAAGAGTGAGGTGTCTATATTTGAGGGACATGTGTGATAACGATACTTTTGAACATGTGTGATATACCTTGATGTACTAGAATTACAAACCTAAGATTGGAATTTGGAATTCGACTCCATCATTAGCTTTTGTAATTAATTTAACGGAGGTACATTTTTAAGCCGGGATTTCGTGTTTTCAAATTCATATATCAAACCTAGAGATATACACATACGGGCATGTTCAAACTTTATAATCATCCACTTTATTCATACACATAAACATTTTTGCTTTTGCCATCATATTTAGGATAAACACATTTGGAATTTCATTTGAATTGGACCGTATGATGGTATTTGCTTGTAGTAGCTCAATGATCCATATTTGAATTGAATGGACAATCTAAGTTTCGAGTTGGAGACATTGATTTTCAAAACTTGCACTTTTTTCGTGCAAAACAAACAAATTCTCGGCCATGATATCATAGTCAGCCCTTACAAGAGCAAAATATAATTTCAGGCGCCAAAAGCTTTCAAACTTCCCTCTCATATCGAAATATCTCGCGCCCGAAAGTTTAGCCCTACGATATTCCTGTTTTACCCCTGCCACATGAATGGAAAAGGGTTGCTTTGGTAACTCCATTGTTTTCCCTTCTTTGCCCCCAACATTCTTCCCTAGAGCCCCTCCCCTTCCCCTCCCCGACCCCCCACAACCACGGCAAGCCGTCGAATCTAGTCCTGCGCCGCAGCGGTTGACCTCACACCCCAACGGATCAACCTTCCGCACCTTGGAACCCCCAACTGTCAACTCACCACTTCACCGGGGCTTGTCCACCGGTCCAAATCTCCTTGACCGCCATCATGGTCAACTGCACAGGATCTGCATAACCGGCGCCCTCGTCCACCACAGTGTAGGCCCTTCACTGACTCCCTCGTCCGCCCCTTCGCTGGCCCTTCATACAAGCCCTCGTCCGCCGCAACAGATCCGCCTCACCGAAAGCATTGTACAACACGCCCGCTTAAGCCTTCGTCCACTCCACCGGCCCTGCTTTACCGACACCGCAACCTCATCAGGTTATTTTGATTTGTACTCCTTCGGTTTTTCTCTTTATCGTGCAATTGTTCGCTTACCACAGATGAGCTTTCTTGTATGTCGACAGGCGCCGCAACCATAGCACCAGAGCCGCTTCAGCAACGGCGACAGCCGGCCCAAACTCAACCACAACACGAGCACCATCGATGATCCTTAGCTATCAAGTATGACAACGATACCCATACGCCACCGAGAATCAGGTACTATTATCCAACGGCCGGCGCCTACGTTCACTTTCTTAGCATAAGCACCGCACCTTTGAATTTCTTCAGGGCATCACTCAGTTTTTCATGAGACACGTTATTCTGCTTGCACCTGTAGGGCCATACTTCTGGCAGTGAACATGTTACATGTGCTAAATTACATACTAGTGCACATATAGTTAATATGCTTTAGTTTTGTCCTAAGTATTACTGTACTTCCTAGATATCACTGCCTACTATTTTACTTCTTGAATGCTATATTTATGATAATGGTGTTGTTTTGATGCCAACTGTTGGTTCCATCAGACTGCTTAATGTTCTCTATGCTTAATTACACATCAACAAACTAGCATGTGGTTCCACTACTTTTTGTTCATTTTACCCTACATTTTCTGATGCCAGCTATTACATCATTGCTCTGAGCCTCTGTTCATTACTTGTTTGTGTGTTCTTGATCTTCCCAAGTTGCATGACTAATTTGATGCTTCTATTAATTATGGAGCTGCCAACCCCATCAAGCAAAATATTTGTTCTTTTGGGGCTGGCACCTCGAACAAGCATAAAATAGAGGGAAGCAGATATATTGTCGTGTATGCACACACCCTTCTTTCATTAGTTTAGATGAACCATTGATGATCAATTCGGACCAGTGCATGCGATTAAAATTAATTTTACCTAAATAGAGGGTGGAGAATAAACTACAACAGCTAGATTTGCAACCACGGGATGCTGACGATATCTTCAAAGAACATTGCAACAACAGTGACGCTTCACAACAACATATGGTAAGCCAGTGTGTTTTAGTACATGTGAAATGTAATGCGAGTGGGCTGCTTTCTTGGCTTGTGCCCTCAACCTGTTATCCTACAGAATTACAAATAGTTCAGTTGTCTGCTTTGCTGTATTGCTTGATTCGAATGCTTGTTTGTTGTTACGCCATACCTGAGTTGGCCAATAGGTCAGTAGTGCCTGTTGTACAATCGTAAAGAAATGCATGCCTAGTTCATTTGAGTCCTTAACTTTTCCTCTGAACTTCATCACAAGACTGTCTTCGTAGTTTATATGAGGCTACACGGTTAAGTGCTTTCTCAGATTATTTCAACTGCTTCGATGCCTTGGCAACTTAAATATAGCGGTGGTACACTCCCTTTCAACTTTCATCTTACCATTTTAGTTTCTTTTCGGCTGATGCTTCTTCGAACCATTTAAATTGAGCTTGCCATGCTCGGCAATAATTCGTATGTCATTTACCATGTAAGCTTACTGCCTGGATCATGGAATAACTATCTCTTACTTATGTCCAGCGAAAACCTTTCAGGATGCCGTTCACACTAGGACACAATGTACAACCCCAGAATCTATTTGTGGAAGCAGTGCGCCATCCATGTTACCAGATGGTAGCAGTTCAGAGGCAACATCACCGGAGAACAGTCTGAGCATAGATATTATAGTTCTTGAGGCTCTACTAGAGGCAGAAAGAGATGTTGTGGCTGCCATGAATGAGGCAATCTTTATCTTGAGGCTGGAAATTATGGAATTAGCGGCACACATTGTGAAATCAACCCAAGAACTGGAGGAAGTAAGAATGTTGCATTTGAAGATGGTGGAGGTCCTGCTGTTTCTGCTATCTGAAGCCCAGGGTAATCCCGGTTCTTCTTTAGATACGAGTTGAAATTGTCATTAGATTATTGTACTTGCATGTTGTGTCATGTCTCTGAATGGATTATGTTGTAAGACCCCCTATGTTGTCCGTGTGTTGTAATGATCTAATCTTTTTAGGCGAGGTAATCCTCAGTACTTGTATGATTGACATAAGGTGAACTATTTTTCATGTGAGCATATTGTATTGGATGAAATAACTGCTTGACTCAAAGTGTATCCAACCTACTGAATTCGAAGATCACGACATTTCTAAATGATAATCATATATAAAGGTGGAATAAATCTTTGCTGTGGTTTTGAAGAAATAAATAACAAAATGTAGAATTATCTGTGGATATTTGTAATCGAATACAAATTGGATTTGAATTTAGTTTGCCAGGGCCCAGGGAAAACGTGAATGCTAATTCTCCCAAGTTTTGAATGAAGCGGCTAAACACCGACCATAATTTGTGGGCTGCCCGAAGCAAGTGTTTGCGAGATGGAAATTACTGTCTACCCCTGACACTTACATCCTTATAGACCGGATTTACACTGCTCTTGATAGGGGTAGACTAGTAACTTCAATCAGACGTGACACGACGGCCTCTGAGCCCATTCAGATACGGTGGGCGCCAAACGTGGGCGGCAAAACACATTTGATTCAAGCTCGTCTGAAAGACATGTGTCTCTCCCTCCATTTCCCCATTCAAACACGGTGGGCGGCAGAACAAACTCTCATTGTCCGAAATCGATGTAGGCTAATATTTTAAATAGGGGCAGATGTGTAACTTCCCTCAGACGTGACACAACCGCCCTATCTGTCAGCCCCATTCATACATCGTGGGCGCCAACCGTGGGCGGCAAAACACCCTCTCCTCGCCCGAAATAGTTACCGGCAAATATTTGGGAGATGCGAGATCACCGTCATATCCCCAACAGACGCGATGTCCAAAATTTTAAACGGGGGATAAGTTCGTAACTTTCCCACATTTTAGAGAAGCGCGTCCCAAAGTTTGAGATCAACCCTCCCCTCCATTTACCCATTCATAGACCATCGGCGCCATGACAACCTCCCCACTGCCAGCCTCCTCCATCCGCCACCCCATCCTCCACCTTGCCGGAGCCGCTACCCCTACCCCGTCGTCCACTACAAGAGATGGACGTCTCTCATCGACGGCGCTGGACCAGAATCCTTTCATCACGTCCTCTCGCTTCATCGGCGTTGTCGTCCACCTTGCCGTTGCCGCTCCTATGACCGCCTCGTCCACGACAACAGGATTTATCCACCGAGCCAGCCGTCTGCTGTCTAAAGTCTTCTTCCCCGCCGTCGACAACCATCGCACCCGCAGCACCCTCAACATATCAGCAGAGGCCTACTCGGCGTCGCAAGAGAGGTGGTACTCTTCCATATGTGCTTAAGTTATTGATCTCACCCGGAAAATAGATCGTAATTTATTTACTGTACTTTTCTTGTCCGTACCAAATTGTAGTGGCTAGTTGAAAGCAAACATTGGTTGCGAAGTAGCTTTGTCCGGTTTGCACCTTCAGATCCGCCATGGCACGGGCACTATACTCGTAAAGCTTATGGTTTCCCCCCTTTATATTCACTACCATCATCGTAGGTGCTTCGTGTCGTGCTAGCATTGCTCCTCAAGACCTCAACCCAAAGCTTACGTGTTGAAATACGAATCTGATATGATGCTCATATCACTAAAATAGAGAACATTTAATTGGTCATCTACTGTTCCTATATTCATTTCGAAAAGCATGTGCACCACCCACTGGTCCAGCTAGTTCCACTTTCCTGATTTTTCTCTTGATGCTTAGAGTTTTCCCCTTTTATCTACTCTACTATGATCTGCGTAGGTGCTTTCTGTCGTACTAGCATTACTCCACCCTTCAAGCTAAACAACACAACACTCAAAATTCAAAAGCTTAGTTGTTCAAATATGATTGTGATATGATACCGATATTAGTTAACAGACACATTTAATTGGTTAGCTAAAGGTCCCACTTGAGTTTCCAAATGCATGTCGTGACATATAGAGAGACAGAAGAATTGTATTCCTTTGTCACTTGTTGACTGTACTTTCTTGTCCATACCAAATCTTAGTTGTTATTTCAAAGCATACATCGGTTGCTAACTACCCTTTGCGCGGTTTGCAGCTTCAGATCTGCCATCCCACTGCCACGGTCAACACTGTACTCATCATGCTTTTGGTTTCCCCATTTTATGATGACCACGATCAGCCTTCGTGGTTCGTGTCATAATAGCACTGCTCCACCCATCGAGCTAAACAAGCTTAGTTGTACAAATTCATATATGATATTATGCTGATATTAGAAAAACTGAGAGATGTTTAATTGGTCAGCTAAATGTTCCTACTTTAGTTTCGAAATGCATGTGAGCCACATGTGGAGAGACCGGAAAGAATAGTATTTCTCTGTGCGCTCTGGTTCATCATGGGTGGCCAACCGCATTGTATTGAAAGACTTGTAATATCTTCAATCTGCTTGCTCTTCTGCTCTTCTTTAATATGATCCTCTTCTCTTGCGGTTGACTGGTCAGGTCGAGTTGTTCTCCCTTAGTATATTTTGAATCTGTCAGGTCAGGTCGACTTGTTCTTCTTTACTATACGTTGAAGCTGTCATCTGCGAAGTGTCATCACTTCTGGAGCTCTCGTATTTTGAGTAGTAGGCCACATTATATTAATGCACACACCAAATTACAGCATGCATGGCATCTCTTAAAAGAATTGCAGAGATAACATAAAGGGGTTTACAGGGAGGCAGTATTGGACTAGAATCACTTCTGCATTACAAAGATAATCTCACTTGTTTTTATGTTTCCATGCATGTCAGATATTGAACATTATCAAAATGAATACGAGAATGGGCGCACAAGAGGAATATTGCGGAACAATCCACTGGCTAACAAAATTGGCATGGTGGAGGATGGCCTATCTTATTCACCCATCAAGGTGCTTGCTCTAACTTGGCAAGGTTGTATTGGTGCTTTATATTTTGCATCGACCTCTTGCATTACTTCTACTTTGTTACACCATCTGCTTAGTTTAAGCATCATATATGAGTATATGCCATACCTATCCATTTTCTGTACCTATTCCATGTGTTGTCATACTATGTTTTGCCAGTCAAATATTGTTCTTTCGTAATAGATGTCCAAAAAGGAAGAGGGTGAGTGCAGGTCCTCAAGGAGTACAAACTAGGTATTTGGAAAAGGTAGTGATACCTGTTAAATCAGATAGATCAAAAGCCATAGAAATCACAGGCCCAACTGTACCACACTTTACCCCTACTCCAGTGGCCAAACCCCTATTAGAACTGCTGGGAGCCCAGCGTCAGGTACTATCTATGATATCAATTCAAAATTTGAACTCCTAATTTTCTGCATGTGCCTTACTTTCTCTCTTGTACGAAAACTAATTTCAGATGAATCTCCTTGCTCAAAGGATCATACGATCTCACAACAATACTGGGCTCTGCATTGCTCTTGTCAGTACCTCTCTCCCTTTTGCCTTGTTACGCTGTACTTAATTAATTGCTATTTGATTATGTATCATTAGTATGCACCTGAGCTTCATTATCCTCTGTTTCTTCCAATATTATTTGATCTATATTTACTCTTTGCAAAATGTAGAATAATGGCAACGCTTATAAAGAATTTTCTTTGGGGAATTTATTGAATTATCCTTCCATCAACATGGAGAAGGGCTTTGTCAAGCCCGTGTTAACATGTAATATAAGTTCATCCTTCTCAAGCCTTCAAACTTTGTTCTAGTATAGATTTGGATAGGCATCATTTCCTCCACAGCTGTTTGCTTTGCTGTTTACATCTTATTGGATGTTTGTATCAACTACCAGGTTCAAAGTGTAGTTGTAAAAACATGTTCCTTATGCAGAAAAGATCCATTTATTTGCTTATATAATTGTGAAACCTGTTACGTGTCTCCTTGTTTCTCTTTCAGAGTCGATTCTTATGCCGCAGAACTTTAGGGAAGATAGTGAGCCAAACCATCTTGAGGACAGCGAGATGACCCCAAGGTCCTGTCTTGATGAAGACAAATGAGTTGAAGCTACTCACCGGCAGGTGGGAGACAACCCTGTGTAGTCGCTGCCTCAATCGATTCGATCTCTTGGCCTCAACTTAAAGCGAAAGGCTTGCTTCAGCTCAGCTCGACTTGAAGTCAAAGATGTGATGAAGATGTCAGAGGATTGCCTTGCGCACCATCATGCCATAAAGCTACGGGTGATGCATCTATCATTGACACAACTAAAGTCTAATCAGCTTGTTCGGCTGTTTGGGGGCCCCGACCTGGCAAGGCCTAGTGCCTTCTGAAGTGCTCTCAGTTTTGTATATTCTTTTGTCGGCCCAGTGGATGTAATATGTGTAATAGTCATGATAGCCTAGCGTGAGTTTGCTGCTTATTTATTTCTTTGTTGTCTTGTTTATTTGTTTGCTTGTAGTCAGTGCAGTTCTTTTTTCGTGGTCTGCTAGTGGCCGCAATAACCTATTTTTTTAAAACTAGGCCACAATAACCATGGGCTACATATTTACTGTAGAGACACTGGGTCTCCTATGGGCCGTAGAAACAATGGGCCTTCTACGGTCCATAGAAACAATGGGCCTTCTACGGGCCGTAGAAACAATGGGCCTTCTACGGGCCGTATCATCAATGGGCCTTATACGGGCCGTATGATCGATCGGCCAAACATGGGCCAAAAATAGACCGCATTATGGCCGTAAACGGGCTAGAGTTCGAGTCGTCCGTTCATGGGCCGACCATAACTGGCTGTCATTAATAGGTCGTATTTGATGACGCTATGAAAACGGCCCAGTGTTTTAACGAGCCACAAACGGGCCGACTATAACCACAGGCTGAATTTGGCCCACAAGCAGAAAATGGCAGTAACGGGTCGTAAGTAACCGAATGCTGGAAATGAGCCCAAGAATAAATGGGTCCTGAGAAGGTCGAAAGATATCATGGGCTGCAAACGGCCTAATGGATTAATGGTCCGTTAATGGGTATAAAGTAATGCACTGTTCATTACGGGCCAGTTTCACCACGGGCCGTTAATGGGCCAAGAGTTACAAAGGGCCTCATATGGGCCGAAAGACGTCATGGGCCATACATGGGCCAGAACTTAAAATGGGCTGGAATCATATTGGACGGCCTAGATGACGCTACTGGGCCTAATTCGGATAGGTCATAACGGGCCCTGGGTTAGCGGGCTATAAATGGGCTATATGCGAACAGGCCGTTAACAGGCTTTCCGTGGGCCGGCCCGCCACCTTTTGACCAAGTCAAATGGGCCGGCCTTTTCACAGGAATGGGCCTCTGTTCGGCCGTGCCATGAGTCGACGTATCATAGGTGCCTTCGGTCCAATGAGTGGATGACATCTGTCCCAATGGTGAGCCGACACGTGTTTCCTCCAGCCAATGATGATTTTACACGTGGAAAATCCCCATTAGTCGGGGCTGTTAGCGGGTTATCGGATCCAAAACCAGACCCGATAGCTTAACGGCGTTCCATTATGGTGGATGCCACGTGTCGGTCATCCTTGACGAAAGCACTTCTGTGACGCGCGATTTATCGTCATGGAAGTGGACACTTCCGTGATGATAATTTTGGTAATGTCATGGAACACTTCTATGATAGCACATGTATGACTACCTTGATTCTGCCATAAAATCACCATGGATGTACTTGCATGACAAAAAACGCGACCTACTGTGACAAACATGTATCATCACAGAAGTGTATTTTTTTTGTAGTGCGTCCTATAGTCAACATGTGCTCTGGTACCATCTTGTAGCGACCCGACCCAAATGGATCATGTCTCTGTGCCTAAGTGCCATCCCTGGATCGGTATGCTAACACACACAGTACTTGAGGATTTATAACACAGGTAAATCACATGTATAAAGTAACGTAAATACTATTACCTCAATCCATATAGCGGAAGTAACAACAAGATTGTGGAGTCCCAACAACACCCACGGCAAAGTTGAGTGTAGACATCGTAACCCTAACGTATCACTTACTCGTCATAAGATTCCTGCAACATGAGACGTTGCAGCCATGTAGGTTAGTACATTGAATGTACTGGCATATTCACACCATAGAGCAATGATGAATAATAGCTATCACTACATGCATATTTGGCGGGTGGAGTCTCTAATTTTAATTTTGCATAGAGCCATTTTTTCCCTACAACAAAGGAATAAATTTTATTTTTCTACCAAGTTGATGTCGTTATTGAGAAGGTTCCTCCAACTCAATCCCAAAATTATTAATAACCCAATACATTAATTAAGAAACCTGATGAGATCAACCAATAATTCAAATACCAGATACTCAAAATTGTCCATAACCGGGGACACGGCTAATCATGATTAGTTTGTACACTCTGCAGAGGTTTGCGCACTTTTCCCCACAAGACTCGATCTCCTCTGTTGAATTTCTCAGACTACATGATGTTTGAGAAACGGATGGTCAAGAAATAGTCTTTTTGAAGCATTAACTCTTTACTCTGGGTAGACAATACCACCTACTTTCCCCTACATCTGCTAGCCTACCACTGAAAGAGGTCACACAACATACTCAACTATGACAGAGCCCATAATGGCTTGTGGCTGCACACGGTAGTTTCTAGCATGAATAATCTTATGATCCCTTTGAGCCTGGGTGGCATTCCATAGGGTGATCACACGGGTATTTCGGGATCCCCTTGGGCAAGCACTGGGTTCTCCAGGTGCCCAGGCAAACCACTGGGTGCTCCAGGGTGCCCCAACAAATCCACCCAGATGTGTATTAAAGTAGCCACCTTAAGTTTCCCTTAGTTATTATCTCTCGCATCTATCATGAGTCTCACATATCAATCCCCGTCTACAAGCATGCCTAAGCAATATGAGCATGACGTATATTCCCGGGGTGATCAAAGGTAATAGGTTCCTACCTCGTCAACTACATAGCAATACCCACATATTCCCAATCCTACTCGTGCAATCTTTGAGGGTGAAACAAATGCAAGTAAAACTGGGTATGAAAAATATGATCAAAGTGTGAACTTGCCTTGTACTGTTGATGAAGATTCTTCACAGTCATAATTCCTGATAGTTCTACTCGTCACACTCCGTTCAATCTATCGTAAGCAATCAATTATAACCACACATAAGCAATCACTCAAAGATCCAAAAGAACGTAGAAAATAGTTCGGAAAATTTCAAAACCATCAAATAAAACTCATGGACATAAACATATTTTTAATAGCAGCAAAATTATGTGATTTTGAGCTTAACAGAAGGTACATGTCAAGAGCTTTGATTTGCAAAAAGAATCAATTAAAACGGAGTTAAGAAACTCAAATTATAACTAAACAAGTTTAAATCAGATCTGAATAAATTCAAATTTTCAAACTTTCAAAAATATATTTGAGTTGGTTTACTGGATAGATGGGATCATGAGGAAGAAGTTGGCGTTGGTTTCATTGGATTTGGACAAACGAGTAAAAAGTTGCGAGCGATTAAAGATCACGGGCTAAACTGCGAAGAAAAATATTTACGAATAGGTCCCTGGCCGAAAATAAACAGAAAAAGAAAAATCTATCGAATGAACGTTTGCTAAACAGATCTACAGAACGAAACGTTCACTAGAACTTCCTAAACACACAACGTTCGCTAAATAATAAAAACAAAACGGTTTATTTAAAAAAATGATCTTGGATTGGAGCGGTCAAAGGCGGTTTTTGCCAGTCGACCGGCAGCGGCGGTTCGTCGACGACGGCAGCTTCGGACGGCGGCAGCGGTGGATCCAATCGGGGCGGCGCTCCGATCGTCGAGCCGGGGAGGGCAGCGGGCTAGGCGAGGGCGACGGCGGTGCAACTCGACTGCGTAGGGCGGCGAGATGCGATGCGAGGAGGAGAGGCTGCGGGGGCGCCACTATTTAAAGGCCACGGGAGGCGCGCAAGGTGACATAGAGGAGGGGGCAAGTAGAGGAGACGGCGGAGTCCGGACGTGACACAGCGGCGGCGCGGGATCGCTCGGGACTTTGTCCCGAGCTTGGGGACGAGCGGGCGGGCGGGCTGGGCTGGGCGCGGCCCAGTTCGGTCGCCCCGAAACTTTTTCTAAAACACAGACAGACAAAAGAATAAAACAAAAAGAAATAAAAACATAATATAGGCATATTATATATCAAAATTTTCAGAAAAAGATTTTCTACAACATGAACATTTTTCTAGCGTCAAATAAATTCCACAAAAATTTATATAAAACAAACAGTGCTACTGGTTTATTTAAAAACCAAATAAAATATTTTAAAATACCAAAATGATTTCAAACTCATTTCTCTCCAATTTTCTAATGTGGGAATCATTTTACCCTATTTTACATATATTTTATTTTGGAGAAAATAATTTGAATAAAACCAAATAACTCCAAATTGAAAAATAATTCCAAAGGGACTCTAAATTTGATTATTTGAAACTTCCAACTCTCTTTCTTAACATTTGAAGAAGTCATTTTATCTTCTCTCATGAAACTCATTGAGTTGCATAAAGTTTCTTAATTTGAAATATTTCCAAATGAAATTCAAATATTTTCAAAAACCCTTTTCATTTTAAATGGAAGAAGTCATGTCATCTTCTCTCTAGGGTTTTGTGATGAAAAGAATTTGAATTCATGGAGATAATAAAAGCAAGATGAAAGTTTGGGAATGTCATTTGATTCCCTCTCATTCAACTTTCAAAAAGTTTCAAATTTCACTCAATTTCACATTAGCAACCACACCACAATCAAGCAAACAATCAAAACTATTTATTTAATATAACATTCCAAAATTTGGAATTTTGGGATGTTACAGCAGGATACCCTCTAAGAATTTGTGATGGTGGGTATGCTTCTTGCAATGGTGGGGCGCGATCGAAAGGTTGAACAGACACAAGGGTTAAATGTCCGATGTAATAAATGGGGGCCGGCCGGCCTGTAATCGTCACGTCTTGTCACGGAGTTTATAGCGGAGGATTCCAGTGCATGTTTGACAACACCGCACCGCACATTACTGCTGGATGCTGCTAACGCGACACTACGATCAGAGACCCTTCGAGAAACTATGTGCGATGCAATAATCACAAACGATGATGTATGAAAACCGTCAGAAATGTATAAAACGTTTGCCATGACGGATGCATCAAACACGGTTCAGGTTTTAGTTGCGTGTGCAATGAAGGGCATACGGTTCAGGTCAATTAACTGTTTGCGATGACGAGGAACAAAAGAAATGGGAAGCCAAATGAAGGGGTGTGCGATACATAGCATATGGTTCACTCGGATGAACTGTTTGTGATTAGGCAACACAAAAGAAACAGGCAGCCAGATGAAGGTGTGTGTGATATACATCATACGGTTCACTCGGATGAACTGTTTGTGATTAGGCAACACAAAAGAAATGGTCAGTCAGATCAAGGTGTGTGCGATATACACATGCGGTTCACTCGGCCCTTGTCGTCAGTGTGTGACCTTTGTGGCAACTGTTCGCTCCCCAGGTGCCTCTTCGCGTACCGTGGAAACCGTCCACCACCTCTTCGCCTTTCCCTCTCGATTTGGAACTGCTGTCGCACGCTCTTCCTCCCTCCATTTTCCTTCACCCTTCCTTCTGCCATTGTTCGATCATCTTCTCCATGGAGGGAACAGGCCGAAAACGACCCCGTTATTCTTGCCCCGATCTAAAAGATGACGTGGTGGACGAACTCATTGATCGGTGCGACGTCATCACCTCAGCTAGCATGGAAGGTTTGTTCAAGACCATTCTCGACTCAACTAATAACATCATTACAAGGAACCCAAGGGTCCAGGAGCGGTTTGATCTCCCCTATCTTCTTCACTATGACCCTGCTGACTGGTGCGGGGACGAGGGATGCCTCGCCTTGTGCAAGTTGATGCCGCTTGATAATGATACGTATGATGTTAAGATGTCATCGCTTGAGGGCAAGGCTTGGGCAGGCACAAATGAAGATTGGGTTGTTTATATTGGGTACAACTGCGAGTGGGAACTTGTGAATGTGTACACTCGTCACCGAGTTCCACTTCCAAAAATCTCAGACGACTGCCCAGAGGTTGAGTACACCGGTATTCTACGTGAGTTCAAATACGATCATGGTGACTGTCATCTATGGAAGATGGCAATTTGTCGAGTTCCCAACCGCTATTGGGTTACTCGAACTATGAAGTTTTTGCTATCATCGACAAGCTTGTTGCCTTCCTTACTTCAACGCCTCGATGGATATTACTCAAAAAATCAATTTATGTACATGGGTGAGTACTGTGATGCAATTCAATACGAGGGTCTTGTGTTTGCTGCCACCAGTCGCGGCACTATTTTTGCATGGAATCATCATGCTTTCGGTACGTGTGTCTTCCGCTGTAATTATAATTGTTTCATCCACATGCATGCGGCTTAGCAAGTTTCCCTTTACTAATTAATTAGCCTTTTTGTGTTTCCAAGGTCCTGTGAACATTCCACCACCTATACTTGAAAAAAATTTATAACCAAGGGGGAGATGACGATGTTGATGATCACGAGCATGAGGACGAGCTGGACCCATATAATCAGTAGCGCCTGGCAACTTATTCTGATGGATCACCTCTTCTTGTTTTTATACAGGCACTGCTGATGTTACTAATGAAGCAGGTGTTGTCTCGCATGGTCGCACTCTCCGGACCTATTCCAACATCCGTTGCAGGGTATTCGGGATGGACACTAGTGTACTAACGCCAACACCTTCTCCCTGGTTAATTATTGAAAGTCTTGGAGGAAACTCTCTCTTCCTTGGACAAAACTATCCAATGATGGTGGAAGGCGATCCAGCTGCTGTTGGCACAATGTTACTACCATTTATGAGAAGCAACTGTATCTATACCCTGGACATTTCTATGCTTACCTACCATCCCAATATGGGTCCTGACATAGGCCACTTTAGCCTGGATGATCAGTCATGCGTTGGTCTCGAGATTGACAGTAGCTGGCCCTTCTCACAGAATCACTTCTGGTTCAACGCAAGCGTTTCCAACGCCGATGAGTGGTTGAGCTGAAGTTCATTTCATCGCTTTGTTATTTGTTGTGTGATAAAAACTTTACTAGAATGTTTTGTTGGAAATGATCTATTATCCAACGTGTAACCTTGTTGTCGTTGTGGGCTGATGACTTATTGTATGTAATCAATGGTACATTTGCATATGCGTCCATCAACTCACGCCTGCTAGTGGTGTCCATATGAACAGTGCTAGTGATTTTAGTTGCAAAAATTAGATAGTGCTAGTGATTTTTAGCTGCATATTTTGAAAAATCGCAGTGTTACAAGGTTGACAAATGGCAATGTTACTAGATAAACAAATGTCAATCTTTCCAGTTTGACAAATGGCAACATACCCAAAATGATAGATATGAAAATCTTACCCAATTTGTTGTACGTGGTTTCACACGGGTCATGCAAAACAACCGTTTGCGTTGAAGGGATGCAGAAATCCTGCTCGGCACATTTTCCCTTGGCTTCCTGGGGAAGCTATCGGTTTGCATCCGGGTGTCCTAACTAAAACGTTTGCGATGAGTGTTTTATATTTAAAAACCATTCATGTTTTTTTTCAAAAGAAAATCGTTTGATAAGTATGTACATTAAGAGAGAAAAACACAAGTTCTTTCAAACCATATCTTTAATTCAGTCACACTGCGAAATTATATTCATATGATCGAGAATTCGAGATACAGTATTAAACCCCAAAAAACTATTTCCGGCGGCGGCGGAGGCGGGGTGCCGCACCGTCATTGTCGTTGTCGTCCTCCGGGACGCCGTTGTTGAAGTGTTCAAGGCAGCACAAAATGTTCTTCACTTGTAAATCAATCATCATGTCGTCGCGCCATCGACGGGCGGGGCGCGAGAGAACGGCAGCGTCCCATGCCGCTGAGGGCGGCGCGCGCACGGGCACGGGCACGAGCGCAGCGGGTGCAGCCAAACGGACGGGGGCCGGCACCACGGTGGATGGAGGGGCGCGCACGGGCACGGGCGCTGGTGGTGGCATGTACACGAGCTCGTGGGGGTCCGCGGAGACCTTGCTGACACCCGCGGCTTCCAGCTCTACGATAGTGCTCGGCGACTAGCCCGTCAATGCTACGGGGATGGTCGCTGGCGCAGGCGCGGGGATTCGAGCTGGGACGGGAGAGGGGGCAGCAACCGCCGCGGCCAGCTCGTTCTGGGCCATGTCCATGAGGCCCCATTCCTCCTTATTTTCTATCTCCTCTGGCTCGGAGTTGACTTCACCAAACTTGAAGACCAGTGGCAGATGATCGTTCTACGCCATGGCGTTGGTGGAGGTCTACGGGAGGGAGGGGAATGGGAGGCGAACAGTAAGGCCGCCCGTATTAAAAATTGGCTCGGGCGCCATTAATGGAGAGGAAGGCGGGCGACCATGTAAGTCAAAGGGCTCGCTTCCAACTGAGCCTGCACAGCGTACAGCTCGCACGCTTCTCGGTGAACCTGCGCATTGGAGGACAGCTTGCATGCCTCTCTGTCAGCCTGCGCACCCGACTGCGCTCGCACACCTCCCGTTCAGTCAAGGTCAAGCAGCTGTCCCCACGACCCCTCCTACGACCATTAAAACCAAGACACATGGTGTCACGTGAATGGTTAAAAGAACGCACACGGTTTGAATTCTACAAACGTTTGAGATATTAAAGTGGCAGCATTTTTATATGCACTGGAACATGTGCATGTAGTTCAATTTTGAATTCTGCACATAAAATGCCTTGAAAACTCAGTTAATGCATAAAATGTCCAAATGAACCCCGAAAAATCCCAAAAATTGACACAACACTCCCATTGTTCTATCTTGACACGAGAAATTTTGTGAAAGCAATAAGAGGCAATGGATATCGTTTCTTCCCCAATTGTGGGACGTTCCCTATCGAAACCATCATGCTTGTTGTGAGAAGCTCTGGTTTGTGAGAAGCTTATACCCGAACCTGCCCCAAATGGGACAAATTTTTTACCACGGCATGTTGATGCCGCTCCATGATAGCATGCCAAGTTTCATGAATTTCAGACGAGTTTTGGATTTACTAGAATTTAAAAACCAGGCATCTCAACATTTTGCCGGCAATTAATAGTGCCCTGGTGTTTGAATTTCATTCGAATCTCTTGCATGGGACCTAGAAATTCACTCTAGGAGACACATGTGATTTTTCAACCAACTTTGGTGCATTGGAGCATGTGCTTGTAGTTCAAATTTTAAATATGCACATAAAATGCCTACAAAACCCAGTTAATATATAAAAAAGGACAAACGAACCCCAAAAATTTCCAAGATTAAACACAACACTCCTGTTGTTCTATGTTGACACTAGAATATTTTTGAAATCAATAAGAGGCAACAGATATCGTCCCGTCCCCAAAGGTGGTGTATTCCCTATCGAAACCATCATTCTTGTTGTGAGAAGCTCTGGTTTGTGAGAAGCTTATACCCAAACCTGTCCCAAATGGGACAAAATTTTCACCAGGCATGTTGATGTCGCTCCATGATAGCATGCCAAGTTTCATGAATTTCATAAGAGTTTTGGATTTACCAGAATTTAAAAACCAGGTATCTCAACATTTTGCCCGCAATCAACAGTGCCCTGGTGTTGGAAATTCATTCCCGTCTCTTGCATGAGACCTAAGCATGCACCCAAGGACACACATGTGTTTTTCAACCAATTTATATGCACTAGAGCATGTGCATGTAGTTCAATTTTGAATTATGCACATAAAATGGCTAGATAACTGAGTTAGTGCATAAAAATGTCCAAACGAACCCCGAAAATCCCAAAAATTGAGACAACACTCCTGTTGTTTTATGTTGACATGAGATTTTTTTGAAAGCAATAAGAGGCAATGGATATCGTTTCGTCCCCAAAGGTGGGACGTATGTTCCCTACCGAAACCATCAGGCTTGTTGTGAGAAGCTCTGGTTTGTGAGAAGCATATACCCAAATCTGCTCCAAATGGGACAATTTTTTTACAACGGCATGTTTATGCTGCTCCATGATAGCATGCCAAGTTTCATGAATTTCAGATGAGTTTTGGATATAATAGAATTTAAAAACCAGGCATCTCAATGTTTTGCCGGCAATCAACGGTGCCCTGGTGTTTGAAATTCATTCCCATTCCTTGCATGGGACCTAAGCATGCACCCAAGGACACATATTTTATTTTTCAACCAATTTATATGCACTGGAGCATGTGCATGTAGTTAAAATCTGAATTATGCACATAAATGCATTGAAAACTCAGTTAATGCATAAAAATGTCCAAACGAACCCCCAAAAATCCCAAAAATTGACACAACACTCCTGTTGTTCTATGTTGACACGAGAAAAAATTTCAAAGCAATAAGAGGTAATGGATATCGTTTCGTCCCCAAAGTTAGGACGTTCCCTATCGAAACCATCATGCTTGTTGTGAGAAGCTCTTGTTTGTGAGAAGCTTATAACTGAACCTGCCCCAAATGGGACAAATTTTTTACCATGCCATGGTGATGCCGCTCCATGATAGCATGCCAAGTTTCATGAATTTCAGACGAGATTTGGATTTACTAGAATTTAAAAACCAGGCATCTAAATGTTTTGCCGGCAATCAATAGTGCCCTGGTGTTTGAATTTCATTCCAATCTCTTGCATGGGACTTAGAAATTCACCCTAGGACACACATGTGATTTTTCAACCAACTTTGGTGCATTGGAGCATGTGCTTGTAGTTCAAATTTGAAATATGCACATAAAATGCCTACAAAACCCAGTTAATGTATAAAAAAGGCCAAACGAACCCTGAAAACACAACACTCCTGTTGTTCTATCTTGACACTAGAAATTTTTTGAAAACAATAAGAGGCAACGGACATCGTTTTGTCCCCAAAGGTTGGACGTTCCCTATCGAAACCATCATGCTTGTTGTGAGAAGCTCTAGTTTGTGAGAAGCTTATACCCGAACCTGCCCCAAATGGGACAATTTTTTTACCACGCCTTGTTGATGTCGCTCCATGATAGCATGCCAAGTTTCATGAATTTCAAACGAGTTTTGGATTTACTAGAATTTAAAAACCAGACATCTCAACGTTTTACCGGCAATCAACAGTGCCCTGGTGTTTGTATTTCATTCCAATCTCTTGCATGGGACCCAGAAATTCACCCAAAGACACACATGTGATTTTTCAACCAACTTTAGTGCATTGGAGCATGTGCTTGTAGTTCAAATTTGAATTATGCACATAAAATGCCTACAAAACCCAGTTAATGTATTAAAAAGGCCAAATGAACCCCGAAAAATTCCAAGATTAAATACAACACTCCTGTTGTTCTATCTTGACACTAGAATTTTTTTGAAAACAATAAGAGGCAACGGATATCGTCCCGTCCCCAAAGGTGGTACGTTCCCTATCAAAACCATCATGCTTGTTGTGAGAAGCTCTGGTTTGTGAGTAGCTTATACCCAAACCTGCCCCAAATGGGACAAAATTTTCACCACGGCATGTTGATGCCACTCCATGATAGCATGCCAAGTTTCATGAATTTCAGATGAGTTTTGGATTTACTAGAATTTGGAAACCAGGTATCTCAATGTTTTCCCGACAATCAACAGCGCCCTGGTGTTTGAAATTCATTCCCATCTCTTGCTTGGGACCTAGAAATTCACCCAAGGACATACATGTGATTTTTCAACCAACTTTGGTGCATTGGAGCATGTGCTTGTTGTTCAAATTTGAAATATGCACATAAAATGCCTAGAAAATCTAGTTAATGTATAAAAAGGACAAACAAACCACGAAAAATTCGTTCCCATTTCTTCCATGGGACCTAAGCATGCACTGAAGGACACAAATTTGATTTTCAACCAATTTGTATGCACCGGAGCATGTGCATGTAGATTAATTTTGAGTTGTGCATGTGAAATGGCTAGAAAACTAGTTTATTGTATAAAATGTCCAAACAAACCCTGAATAATTCCAATTCTTTCACGACACACATATAGTTGCATGTTCACTTTAGATAAAAGGTCTAGCAATTCAAACAACGTCCATTGCCGCTGTGACCCCATTTTGTAATTCAAATCAAGTAGATCCCACACAGTTTATTATCACCAACCGTGTGAGATGTAGTACAAAATATCTTGGAGCACCGTCGGTGTATAATATGCCTATGGCTTACGCGAGATGGTGTATCGGCTACAGTCCACAGCCGGCGTGTCAAGCACACTAGCTCACTCCCCAAAAACTCCCGCCTCTGCATCCCTCGCAATCTCAAAAATATCTACCGCATGGAAGGTATTAATGTTTGATAGCACACGATTAGTATGTGCGGACCGTGTGCTATGTCTGTTACTCCCGCTCTGCTTTAGTCCCTTGATTTAAATTTTCAGTAGCCCCGGCATTTTACTCCCGCCTCTGCATCCCTCGCAATCTCAAAAATATATGCTCGCCCTTGATCCAAATTTTCAGTAGCCCCGCCTTGTTACTCCCGCCTAGTAAAATTTTCAGTTGCCGCAGTATTTCCTCAAACACAACCTTGCCCCCCCTTCCACACACATCCCAAAACCTCCGCTCACACAGACACAGACAACCCTCGAAACCATTGATAGGTTGCCGCCATCGCCGGCGCCTCCATCCTCAACCACTGCTCGTGTGCCGGGGAGCTCGAGGAGCCAATGGCCAAAAATAGGTTTATCGCGGCCTTTTCGCCCGACGCCGGCGAGGTGGCCGTCGAGGTGTCCCCGTCGTCCTCCGCGGGCCCGATCCACCGTCGTCGGTCCCCCGATCCGCCCGCCGCCACGCCCCTACGCCGGTTCGTGGACTTCCCCGTCCTCCCTCGAACCCGGCAGCCGACGAAGTCCTACCTCGGGGTCCGGCAGCGGCGGTGGGGGAGGTGGGTCGCCGAGATTACAGATCGAGAGACCCACACCCACCGGTGTATCGGTATCTTCCACACGGCCGAGCTCGCGGCCATGGAGTACGACCGCTGGCAGGTCCGCTACCACGGCACAACGGCTATGCTCAATTTCCCCTTCGGCACATGTCCGGTCCACCTCGTTCCGCCGGAGCCAGGGGTGGTGAGCTCGGCTATGGCGCGGGAGGACCGTGAGGCGTGCGAGCGCCTCGAGGCTGGGGCCGCCGACGAGGCCTACATGCAAGAGCTCCGCCGGCAGCACCCGGAGCTCGTGGAGGTGAAGCAGGCAATCTTTGCCAGCGCGGAGGGCGGCGAGGTTATCGCGCTCTCCTCTGATGACGAGGTCGAAGGCGGCAAGGACGGCGGCACGGAGGGCGGCGAGGTTATTGCGCTCTCCGCTGATGAGGAGGTCGAAGGCGGCGGCGACGGTGGCACGGAGGGCGGCGAGGTGGGCCCTGAGGACGAGGAGAGCGACGTCGACAAGTGGAGGAGTGCCTTCCCCAATGACCCCGACGATGGTACTGGCCCGGACCTGGCTCGCGGCACACCATACATGACAAGGAAGGATTGGCTCGACCTCTACTTCGACTGAAAGTAGTTTATCTTAGTGTAAATTTATGTTTTATGTTCGGTTAGGCAAAACTATCTACGTTTATGTTTGAATACATGCTACTTTCGGTTGAACCTGCTTTGAACTTGATCAAATTCAAGTTTACAACCTTAAGTTTAGGGGATCGACTAGAAAAGGCCAAAAATTGCTGGAGTATATATATATATATATATTGTCGGTGTTCTGGGAACGGGGGTCCCCAGACTTGCCTACCTGCGGCCTGCGGCGTGGCTCAAAGGAGGCCCAGGACATCCCATCTTCATCAACACAAGCTCAAGACCCTCGCGAGGGGCCAAGCCTCGCGGGGCGGACGACCAGGAGCTTCCTCAGGCACAGCCTCGTCGGGTTGGCTCATGAGGAGGCGGAGAGTTCAAGGCAGGGTACCTCGCGAGGTGCCCATGACGCAAGCCATGACGACCAAGGGCGCCAGTCGGGCGCCAGCCCACGCAGCGTCCTCCTTTCCTCTTTGGTGCAAAGGGAGCAAGCGCAGGCGAGAGCATCAAGCAAAGGCACCCGTTTCAGTGCAACAAGACCAAGACCAGACCCAACGGGCTGGAAGGGAGTCATCGTGGAGCCCAAGCAGTCGTCATCACCAGAGCCTTTGGCAGGCGAGGACCAACTTTAGTCAGGATAAGTGTACCCGCTGTTCCCCTTCAAAATGGCCAATTGTTGGCGCCCTCCCGCTCAATATTTGGGAAGAGGCCCAGGGCCTCCATCTATATAAGTAGAGCTAGCCACCGTAGTAGAGGGGGCGGGCATTTGGAATCCAGAGAGAGAGATAGAGACCCGATCCTCAAGCTAGAGCGACGGAACACCACCTAGCAGTTCATCACACCCACCAAGAACAGACCCTCGTGAGGCTGTTCTTCCCTGTACTGTTCCTCATCAGCCCAAGAGGCAATCCACCACACACAAACTAGAGTAGGGTACTACACCACAACGGTGGCCCGAACTAGTATAAATCTCATGTCTCTTGTGCTGTTCTGTTTAGTAGTTTAGGTCCCCGCGATTCGGCGAAGTGCGAGACGGTGGAGGGTTGGATCTCCGCGCGCACCCCAGAGTTCGAACCTTAAGGGTCTGCCGGAACCCGAAATCCGACATTTGGCGCGCCAGGTAGGGGTGCGCCGGAATCTGCCTTCCGTCGCCTCGCTCTTCCCCGACCACCGCAACCATGCCTGACGCTTGTCGGGCTCGCGCCGAGCGCCATGCCGCCCTCGCCTCCCATGTCGCCCGAGCGGCTTCTGACGACGGGCGCCCTCGCCGTTCCTCACCACCCGCCGTCAGCACCGCCACCTGCCCGGCGGGGGATGGGCAGCAAGCATCGTCCCTGCGCTCCTCGGCGACCTCATGGGAGGGGCCGTGCGGCTTCCTCGAAACCCGCCCCGTCGCGCCGGTTCCTCCGCTCGTCGCGGCCCTCCTGGGCGGCTCGCAGGCGCCGCCTTCCAGCCGCCATGTCAAGACATTCGTCCGCCGGGTCGGCGCCGCCTCCACGCGGCATGGGGCTCCCTCAGGCCGGACGGAGTCGCCGGCCGAGCTGACCTTCGACTCTCAAGACCACCCCACCAACTCGGCTGGCTCGGGTGCGCTCCCCATGCTCTGCACACCCACCATCTGCCAGGTTGCCATCACCAGGACCCTCATCGATGGCGGCGCCGGCCTCAACGTACTCTCAGTCGAGGCCTTCAACCTCCTCTGCACACCCAGGGAGCGGCTGCAGCCCAGCCGGCCTTTTTCGGGCGTAGGAGGGGGGTCATCCAACTCCTTGGGGCAAATCCGGCTTCCGGTGACCTTCGGCACCTACGATAACTTCCGCACGGAACTGGTCGACTTCGACATCGCCCCCATCGGCCTCCCCTACAATGCCATCCTTGGCTATCCAACATTGGCCAAATTCATGGCCACAACCCACCCGGGGTACAACCTCATGAAGATGCCTGGGAGCAGCGGCGTCCTCACTGTGCCCGGCGATACTGAAGGTGCGCTGCGAGCGCTTAGGCTCACCCTCAAGTCGGCGGCCGCAGCGCAGCCCGCCGATGCGGAAGCCCCCAAGCCCAAGGGGGCTGCGCCGACCAAGAAGAAGCAGTTGTTCACTCAAGACAAGGCGGAGACCAAGCAGATACCTGTCGATGAGGACGGGTCCACAAACGCCACCTTCACCATAGGCACCAACCTCGATCCAGAACAGGAGGAGGCCCTTGTCAAGTTCCTGCATGCGAACAAGAAGGTATTCGCCTGGGAGCCCGATCAGCTGGCGGGGATCCCGCGGGGCGTGATCGAGCACCACCTTAACGTGCCCCAACGTGCGCCCGAGGAAACGAAGCGAGAAGGCAGTCCACTCAAAAGCAGGCCTTCATCGTCCAAGAGACCCGCAAGCTAGAAGCCGCGGGGGTTATTCGCGAGGTCCGATACCCAGATTGGCTGGCCAACCCCGTGGTGGTGACAAAGAAGGGAGGAAAGGAGCGCATGTGTGTCGACTTCACCAACCTCAACAAAGCATGCCCGCAGGATCCATTTCCGCTCCCTCGCATCGACCAGATTGTCGATTCCACCGCCGAGTGTGACCTGTTATGCTTCTTGGACGCCTTTTCTGGGTATCACCAAATCAAGATGGCGGTGGAAGACGTGGAAAAGACGGCCTTCCTAACCCGTGTGGAGTGTACTGCTATACATGCATGCCATTCGGGTTTGCAACGCTGGGCAACCTTCCAAATGCTCATGGACATCACCTTGGGCCCCAGCTCGGGAAGAATGTGGAGGCATCGTCGGCGACATCGTGGTTAAGTCTCATGAGGCCAAGACCTTGATACAAGACCTGGAAGAAACCTTCATGAGCCTCGACGCAGTGAGCCTGCGACTCAACCGGAGAAGTGTGTGTTTGGAGTTCCCTCGGGCAAGCTCTGGGTTTCCTCGTGTCCCACCGAGGCATTGAGGCTAACCTGAAAAGGTCAAGGCGGTGGAAGACATGAGCCCACCAAAGACCCTCGTGGAAATGCAGAAGCTCACGGGCGCCAGAATAGCGCTGGGCCGTTTCAACTCCCGATTGGGGAGCGGCGCTGCCTTTCTTCCGGTGATGAAGAAAAGGGGCCCTTCGAGTGGATCAAGAGGCCGACAAAGCGTTCAAGACCTCAAGAGGTACCGACCAGCCCTCCGGTGATGGTGGCCCCTCGCCTCTCAGAGCCCTTCGACTCTACCTCGCCGCCACTCCCTACTCCGCTAGCGCTGCTCTGGTGGCAGTTAGGGAGGCGTCGAGCCAAGACCACGCGCCACCCGAGCTAAGGCAAGACCGAATCGGAAGGAACTAGCAGAAGTCAGCACCGAAATGGAAGAAGATCAGCCGTCACAGCAGAGCGCACCAAGGGCGGGGGAGGCCCCCCATCCGAGCACCCAGCTTCCGGAGGCGCCGTCGCCTCGGGAGGCACCACAGCTTCCGGAAGACGCCACCAGCACCGACGCCCCTAACCTCGTCGAGCACCTGGTGTACTTTGTCAGCACCGTGTTACGGGATGCGAGGGCACGGTACCCCATGCCGCAGAAGCTCCTCCTCGCACTGTTGGTGGCTTCGCGCAAGCTGCGGCACTACTTCCAGGGTCATCCAATCAAGGTTGTCTCGGCATACCCCCTGGAGAGGGTGCTCAGGAGCCCCAACTCGGTCGGAAGGGTCGCCGAGTGGAACATTGAGCTACAAGCATTCCAGCTCGAGTTCAGTACGACCAGAGTCATCAAGGGGGCTGCGCTGGCAGATTTCGTGGCCGAATGGACAGAAGCACCGGGCCTCAGGGCCGGCGAGGATCGGTCCCTCTCCCCAGGGAGCGAAGCGCCAGAAGGTTGGGTCATGTACTTCGACGGAGCGTTCTCCAGACAGGGCGCTGGGGCTGGGGCAGTACTCATATCTCCCGCTCAGGACAAGCTCTACTATGTCGTGTAGCTCTGTTTCCAGCATGGCGAGAAGGTCTGCAACAATATAGCAGAATACGAGGGGCTGATAGCGGGTATGAAGGCTGCCGCTGCCCTGGGGGTGAAGCGCCTTACCATCAAGGGCGATTCGTAGCTCCTCGTTAATTTCTCCAACAAGGTGTACGAGCCAAGGGATGAACCCATGGAGGCCTACCTTGCGGAGGTCCGCAGGATGGAGAAACAGTTCTGGGGGTTGGAGCTGCAGCACGTGCCCCACGGCACCAATCAAGAGGCCGACGACATCGCCAAACGAGCCTCCAGGAGGTTACCCCAGGAGCCGGGCGTCTTTGAGGAATGTCTCTTCAAGCCCTCAGCCCTGCCGCCGTTATCAAGCATAGCACAGCCTCGGGAGGAGCTCCCTCAGCCACCAGCCTCGGGAGCCCCAGCCTGTGGCCCAGCCTCAGGAGCACGCCTGCTCCTGACAATGGAACCTCAAGAGGAGTGCTGGATCACGGAACTCAAGAGTTACTTAACGCGTGGGACTTTGCCAGAGAAGGAGGAGGAGGCAGAGCGTGTGGCGCGGCAAGCCACGGCATACAGCATCATGGATGGAGAGCTCTACCGGAAGCGACCGAACGACGTATCCCTGCGCTGCATCACCAGGGAACAGGGGAAGGAATTGCTGGCAGATATACATGGCGGAGATTGTGGGCACCATTCATCGTCACGGACCCTGGACACTTTTTTCACTGTTGAATGCAGAGACAGATTCAAATTGCTCAGATCATAAGCATATGTGGCATATTTTAAACATGGCGGATTAACAGTATCATGCAAAGTAAATATGCACGATGGCATAACAGATCAAGAGTTTAAACTAGCCTATTACAAGGTGTTTTGATGCCCAAAAGAATAATTGTTCTCAACAAGTCTTACAGAATGCAAGAAGCTAAACCAGACCCCGGTTTATGAATCTTCGCCGGGCTGACTTGAAGGTTGTGGATCATCCTGCGCTGGTTCATCCTCCTCCTCTCTACCCAGTGGCTGGAAGTCAATGGTTGCCCAATCGATCCCAGTTAGGGCTTTGAATACAGCCTCATCACTTATAAGTGTGGAGGGGTCAACGTCAGGGGCATAAGTATGCTTACGGATTGGAGGAATAAGAGTTGGAGCGTCATAGGTTGGCGGATTAACTCTCTCGTTGTTGGCATCATAAATCGACTGGTAATGTGAAAGATCGGTCTCTTCAGCCAATTTACTAGCCAATGGGCGCATTTCCTTCGTCAAGGCTCGGAGGTCATCATTATCAAAGTCTAACCCATCCTCCTTGATGCTCGGATAGCCGTTTCCAACATCAGTCGGATCAAGATCAGGTATCCACGCTTTAGCCCGGGTTAGTGGGGCCAGAGCACCTGCCCTTGCAGCTGATCTCTTTAGCTCTTCAAACCGGGCAGGCATCATCGACAGCCTCTCTAATGTTGCTTTGATCAAAGTTGGGGGTGGCTTGTTATGAGAAGTTGTACAGATAATCCGTTGTGCACCGGTGTATAATTCCTCTATAAGCGTATAGGCAGCCTTCAGTTTCATCCGCATATCCGAGCTAAGATGAGCAATGCGAGATCCTGCATCATCACAAACATTGGTAAACCGGCAGTTTATGGGAGAATACATGTTTAAAGATTATGAAGAAGTTTTTACCAAAAACAGCAGCAGTCATGGCATTTATTTGCCATTTCAAGCCAGTCAGCTCCTCTGTTACCGGATTAAGGGCCGCTTCAGCGTCCTCAGTCCTCTTCAGCAGAGTTGCTTTCTCTATGTCCCAGCCGGCCCGCTAGCTCTTGAAGCTCTCCTTCAGTTTTGCATGGCTGCTAAAGCACTGGTCAGCTCCTCCTTGGCCTTGGAAGTTTCTGCTTGTTGAGATTTGATATTTTCTTGAAGGTCGGCGATTTGGGATTCTTTTTTTCTCAGCTCAGCCTGCAAGAGAAATGCAATTTATGAGTTAACAGTACATATTTGAACTACCAAGCACATAACAAGTTATACACTTGGCACTTGGGCGTTAATGCCTATTGCTTCTTATCAATTTTTTTTACAAGTCCCAAGCTCAATACAAATATTATTCTTGGCACTTGGGGGCTAATGCATATTTGCTCAAGTTAAAACTATGGATTTTCCTCCATCAATCAGCTTGGTGGTCAATCGGTTTATAAAGGTGTTCAACAAGAATTTTGAGCCTTATAGGATAAAAGTCCCGGTTCATCTTGAAAAGATAAACCGGCCCTTGCGGGCTACACAGGTGAAATTGAAGAATTGTTATTTTAAAGTCACAGTTCATCTTGAAAAGATAAACCGGCCCTTGGGGGCTACACAGGCAACAATTGAAGAAGTTATTATTCTACAAGTTCCGATTCATATTGACATGATAAACCGGCCCTTGGGGGTTACTGGCGTTGATCTATCTGATTTTTTTGGAAATTTACAGCACATTCTATGTTCGATAAATTTGGCGGCTAAGGGAAGGAATATTTATGCAGAGTTAACAGCAGTTATCTCATATCGCTCTTTCATCATGTTCACTAAACCAGCTTCATAATCACGGCTTGTGTACAAACGGTTTAAAAACCCAGAATGGATATCCTGGGCGCTGAGGTGGGCATAACTCTCCAAATCGGCCTTCCACTTGCCTTTGTCAATAGCGGAGAATTCTTCTTTGGCACTATGTTTTGAAAGAACAGTAGGATTGCCTGGGGCAGTATAACTAATACCAGTGACCATAACATCGTCAGTTTTGTCATCAGCAGTTTTAGCTGGGCTTGGCGGGTTATCAGCATGACCCGTCGGATCAATTTCCATCTGTTCAACAAAGGTTTCATGATCCTGCGGTGGCGGATCATCAAGAGTAACTTCATCATTTGGGTTAGAAGGTTCTGGGGTCTTCGCTGGTTCAGGTGGATTGGGGTCAACAACCAGATTATTCACTTTAGCCTTTTTACTGGCTCTGGCTTTGGCCCTGAAAATAACAAGTGTGCATCAGGTTAGTGTAAAAATCAAGTATAAGATATGAAGGGTCAGTTAAATATGCTCACCCAGGAACTATTTTAAGAGTTGGAATTTGCGTCCCCGTTGATTCGCCAGAGGAAGAATGGGAAGTTCCCTAATAATTTGAATCAGACGGATTAAGAGGATATCAGAAATAACCTGCCTTGGGATAATATGTGTCAGAAGTATAACAGACCTCTGGGAGGCGTTTACGAACTGGTGTGTTCAGTAAACCGGAGGAAGTTACCACCTGGCGGCTATGCCGGGTTGTGCGGCGAGCTTCGTGTTGCTGTTTCTTCAAAAGAAAGTTTGGATCCAAGTGAGCTAGAGGGTGAGAAAATCTTACTTTCCGGTTTGCTTGACGGGTTTTCTGTGTTGGCAGAGGATCTGAGCCGGAGGAAAGAATAATTACCTCTACGTCACCAGCATGGCTAGCCTCAGTGTCACCCTGATAAGGATCATTTTCAATGAGATGTATGAAAAAGGAGCCAAGTGAATCAAGTTCTACCTCTCACTCATGATTATCATCATTGTTGTCAATGTTTAAATTGGTGGACTCGGTGGTTTTCTTCTTGGCAGGCTTCTTGGTGAACTTGGTCTTGGGGCGAGGTGTCTTGGCCGGTATATCCTGTGGTTTCTTCTTCCAGAACGGATCATCATCCTGTAAAAAGTTGAAAAGATTATAAGGGAATATCAATAATATGGATTAAGCAAGGGGTAGGTGATTCTTACAGCTGGCGGTTTCTTTGAAACGCAGAAAGGACTAAGCCCTGTTTTACTGCAATCAGCCAGCGGTTCATCCAGCATCTTCTTAACAGCTTCAGTAATTTCAGCATCAGTCAGCTGAATATCAGTGTGCCGTTGAGGGTCTTTCAAGTCCCCTATGTACTCACATATTAAACCGGGATGACGGCTTAAAGGCAAAATGCTCCAAGATACCCAGCAACGAACAAAATCAATGCATGTCAAACAGTTTGCAACGAAGGCTCTGAGCTTCAAAAGTTGTGGGGCATATTTGGCTCGCTCCTTTGCACTGAGTCTTTGGGTGACTGGATGTGTACCGGCAAAGCGGTGAGCACGATAACCCGGCAGAGGGTTCTCGCTAGTTGGAGATGTATCTTGACAATAAAACCAAGTTTGATTCCAATCTTTGGGGTGGTTGTGATGCTTAGCGTGTGGGAAGCTGCATCTTTCCTTTTCTGAATTGACACCCCGCCAAGTTCAGTATTGGGCCCATCTGTAAATTTGGTACGGCGGTTTAAGTAGAAGAAATCTCTGAAGAATTCGACTGTGGGCTCTTCTTGTAGATAAGCTTCACAAAACACTTGAAAGTTGCAAATATTTGACACGGAGTTAGGTCCAATATCTTGAGGATGAAGTTGGAAGAAATGAAGCACGTCACAGAAATTTTTTGATCCGGGAGGGCTGAACCCTCGACCCAAATTCAGGATGGCGCCCACCATGGGGCTATCGCACGATGGTTTCAAGTTCTTGGAGGGCAACTTCGAAGGACTCAAGGGTTACGCCGTGGGCCGGATGACCAAGAGTCGTCGCGGCAAGATCTACATCGACGATGCAGGATGGGGCCCCGAGGCCGGCTCAATTGAGTACGGGTACCGGGTCCCCTTTGGCGGCATACACGTCTTCATCGGCAAGATCGGTGAACCGGGCTCTGAGCCGGACATCTGCACCGACCTCGTCGAAACGGCTCAGCATGCACGATCTGCCCGGGTCAAACCGGCTATGAAGCGTGCCTTCGTGGGAGTAATCCATGGAGGGGAATACGAGGACAGATCGGAATCTGGTGGTGAGACCGTCGTTTATTCCGGTGAGAAGTCATCGACCAGAGAGACCGAGTCATTATATCAACTACAAGATGGCCGGATTGGAGGTTGTTCCGATGGCGACAGTATTCTGGACCCCTCTAATCTGCCAAACTGGGTTGGAATATTCATGGCTGGTACGCAAGCGGCGATCCACTCTTCGACCGCAGCAGCAATGATCTCCGGATCAGCAGCGGCGATGGCAGCCGGGGCAGGAGGCCCTGTGCGGCCGCCAGCTCAAGTTTTATCTGATCTATTTGGTGCGTGGCTACACTCATGGCAGAGGCCGACCCGGCGGATCAGGATGCCCACAATGCGGAAATCGCAAAAATAAAGGATCAAATTACTCAGGCCAAGGCCGATTTAGAAGCTAAGGATGCCAGGATGACCGCATAATGGGCCGCTTTGGACGCGCAGGCTTATCGGCTTATGCTGGATCAGAACGCATTGCATGAAGTCCTAAAGAGAAGGCACCGGTCTCGCCTACCTCCGGTTTACGATGCTAGGAACCTCTTTAACACCCCAGGAGCAGGGACCAGTAACCCGCCGGTAGCAAACCGGGCGGAGGCACCTGGAGCGGGCGCGTTGGTTCAGCCACGTTTGATGGATCCGCCTCGGCAGAACAACATTGTGTCTCAGACGTCCCAACGCCGCCGGGTCATTATTCTACTCCAATGGACAATCTTGTGGCTGCCGCTTCACGACTGGAGGCCATCCCAATTGAAGGTGATTCTCCGGCAGCGGTTGAAGCGCGCCAGGTTAAGGAGCTTCTTAGGACAGCTTTGGTTCAACAAGAGGCGTATTCATACAGCCGTGATCGAATTCATTCCACCCCTTGTCCGAGCCGGAGTTATAGCAGGCGTATGGATGAACCTGTCGTGTCAAGCAACGCACGAAACCGTGAAGCGCCCCGTGGCAACAACCCGGCAGGTGGTGCTAGTGATGCTCAGGAGGTGGTAGACCGGGCCTGAGCACGCAGGGAGGCCGAGTTAGCAGCACAGTATGAAGCTCGTCAGCTTACTCCGGTTCGACCAACCACATCAGTCGAGCCAAGAGTTACCTCTAGCTCTTTGGGGGTCCCGTGCCTTGTCCCAGCATTACGTAATGTGCGCCTGCCCAAGGATTTCAATGGCCCGCGTAAGGTGCCAAACTACACTGCCGATTTGTCTCTAGAGATATGGGTTGAGAGCTACGAGATGGCCATGGAGATGCTAGATGTAGATGATGCAGCTTGTGCCAAGTACTTCACCATGATGCTAGAAGGAACGGCTCGTACTTGGCTAAAAAGTCTACCGGCTAACTCTATCAGTTCATGGGCCGAGTTGAGAGCCCGGTTTATCCAGAATTTTAAGGATAGATGCAAGCAGCTTATGTCGATAGTAGACTTAGCTACCTGTGTCCAGGAGGAAGGAGAGTCGACAACCCGTTGGGTGCGCCGGGTCTCGAAATTTTGCATTCGTTAGATCGCATCAATGTCGATACTGCAGTTCTAACATTGGAAGGCAACTGCCGGTTTGAACCTCTGAAGTTGAAATTGGGACGGCTAAAGCGCCATTGCAGCGATATGGGGACCCTCATGGCCGCGTTAGTGAAGTATGTTGACTCTGATAGTACCAAGGATCCCGAGTCTTATGATGATAAGGCAGGGAAGGGAAAAAAGAGCGGCAACGCCAAAGCGCAACACTACAACCCGGCGGGTCATGGAAACGGCAGCAAACGTAAAGCAAATAATAGCGTGGACTTTGTCGCTAATACCAGCACACAGGACAAGGGTCAGCGACGGAAGGGTAAACCGGCCAATCGCAGTGGAGCGCCTAATCCTAACCCGGACCGCTTATCTTACCTGTTGAACCAGCCCTGCCCAAAACATGGGACGAAGGAGATGCCGGCCACACATCTCTCGAAGGACGGTTACATCATGCAAGAGTTCGAAAATTCTAATGCTTTCCGGTATGATCACGAACCAGGTGGCGGTTTGTCACATCCCAGATAGACCATGCATTAGGGTGTGCATCATGTTTAAATTTCATCTGAATTTGAAATGGGGAAGGCAGGAAACCCCAGAACACCCCCCCCCCCTTAAAAGAACTAGGGTTTACTAAAATTTATTTCAATGAATCCGAAATGCCCTTCAAAATGCTCATCCTCTTTGTTTGGGTCCAGGACCCATGTCAAAGGAGGTGCACCATTTTCTAGGTCACCTAAGGGTTCCAGAATTAATCCACAAGTTTTTGAAATGAGCATTTCAAATTATGAAAAATATTTTAAATGTTCAAAAGTTGTCAAACTAAAATGTTTCATGTTGGGAATATTCCAACAAGTGACCAGGAGCATTTTGGTAATTTTTAAAATAGATTTGGTATTTTTTAAAACCCCAACAGAGTTACAGAAAATAGAAAAACTTAAAAAAAAGAGAAAACTTACCTGTCGCCCACGCCCACTGCTGCCCAGCCCAGCCAGCAGCTGGCCAATGAAGCTGCTTGGCTCGCCAGCAGCAAGCCTGGTGCCGGCCGGCGAGCGCAGGCGCGCCACGCAGCTGGCCGCCGCCGCCGCCCTCGCCGCCGCCGCCTCGACGACCCACGTCGTCGCCCGACCCCTGGACACCTCATTCTCCCCTGCTCTCTCTCTCGCTCTCCCCAACCTGGCCGACGCCATCGCCGACGCCGCCGCCGACGCCGTGCTCCCGCCGTCCATGCTCCTCCCCACCATGTCCAGCAGCTCCGCCGCACCCGCTACCTCTAACTAGCCGGGTCCCGCCGCCTAAGCGCCCAAGCCACTACACGCACTCGACCGAGCTTGAGCCGCGGAGATCCCCATCGCCGCCGCCGCAGATCAGACCGCCCCGACCCCGACGAAGCTCTCCACGGGTTCACCGTGAGCCTGGCTACTCCCCGCCCTCTCCGCTTCTCTTCTTCTTGCACCACAACGAAGCGACGTTGATCACCGAACCCACCGCCGCGGAGCTCGTCGCCGACGATGTTCGCCACCTAACGGCCATGCCACCGCGTCCATCACACTCACCACGCCCCAACGGGCCTAACTGTGCACTTCCCGCGCCTCGCCAAGCCCTCTAACCCCAAACCCGTCGATGGCCGAGCCCCGGCCGCCGCCCGACTCGTCGCCGGTGCCAACTCCGGCCATCCCGACCCAAGCTAACCCCACCACTAACCGCGGCTCACCTCCAGCTTCACGTAGGTGCTCCCCGCGCTCCATTTGGTGCCCGGAAAGTGCAAAAGCACTTTGCTCCGCGCAGCTGCCTCGCCCGCGGCTAGACGCCGGTGAGTTGACCTCCGTCCAGTGGCCCTGCTGACCGCCGTCGAGTCAATGACGGTGGGGCCCCTCGGTTAAACTAATTAGGATTAGTTCTAATTAATTAAATTAGTTTAAACTAACCCTGACATGCGGGTCCCACTGGTCAGTTTGACCTGGACGACCCCGTTGACCCTGACGTCACGCTGACATCATGCTGACGCATTAATTCTAATTCGGAATTATTTTTATATAGTAAATTCCAGAATATAATTCAAATTTCAAATGATTATAACTTTTTATCTATAACTCCAAATGCAAAGATTTATATATGAAAAATTATCAGAAAAATACACTCTATCCATTGGTACAGGTTTCATGCATGTTAAAACAAGTTAACTATGCTGAATAGCCAGAATAAGATATTGCACCATTAGGCCTAACTCAATGAGCTATCATTTGAACCTTTGATTCAAATGAGCTCATCCCCTGTTTTCCAACTTGCATTAGGCCAACACACATCCATATTGCCATGTCATAGCATGCATCATATTGTTGCATATTGTCTTGTGTGTTTATTTCGGTGTGTTTCCATGATAGGTTCTGCCCTCAAGATAACCTCGATTACCCATCCAAGGGCGTTCTCTACCCCAGCCCATCAGCAAGCAATTCATTGATCATTCGATACAAACCCATGTTCTCGCTTCGCTCTCGCATCGCATTAAGACAACGCGATTCAACTGTTGTGTGCTGCGGTAGTTGAACCCACTTCCTTTGCATGACTGTCATTGCCACAAGAATTAGATGAAACCCACTAGTATGTGTAGGAGTTGATTGAGCCATGTTTGTGATTCCTACCATGCTATGCTTGCTATGCTTAGAGTTGTGTCGTCCGCTCATCGGGATGATGAACTGGAGTGAAAGGTTGTGTTGGTACGAGAGTGAAAGTGTTGAACACGATTTGGTAAAGGTATCGATGAGAGGCCATGTAGGAGTACATGGTGGGTTGTTTCATTGAGGCCGCACTTAAGAACTGAGATCTGTGTTTGTGATCCATGAACTAGCTACTACCACGCATTGGGCCCGAAACCAATGGACCCTCTCGGCTTCTTAACCACCCCTGCTCATAGTCCGGAGTTGCAAGTAGTTTCGTGTTTGTAGCATGTTGGGCCGCACGCAACACTGACCTTAGGGGTGGGTTGTGTTGCGGTAGGCACCATGGGTCGTGTACCGAAAGTGCCCGCTTGGTATCTCGGGAACCCTGCACACATCGCTCGGGCTGTATGGGAAACCTCGGCCGACTCTCGTGGATGGAACCCGAATAGGCGATAAACCTGGACTAGGGACTTGAGTGTTTAGGTAGGCTGTGGCCGACACCCACGCTGGGCTTCCGCTGAAGGTTGTTGAGTACATGTCGTGTAAACGCATTTATAAGTGGTGAGAGCGTGTGAAGAAGTATACCCTCGCAGGTTAAATATGATCTATTGAATAGCCGTGTCCACGGAGAAGGACTTCGGGTTACCTATATCAGTTCATAGACAAGTAAATGGATACTATTAAAAGCCTCAAGATAAGTGTGAGTATCGTGGATGGCCCTCTCGGGATGACGAGAGAGGATCCACGGTGGAGTATTGTGATGGTGAATAGTGGACTGTATGCGACAAAATGCTTTACAAAGTGTGTCACGAGGATAGCTTAGCCAAGAGTCAAAGCTGGCTTGCTGCAAATAACTCCACTTCCTTCCTTGAGAATGTGCATGTATGATAGGATTCGTGGTAAGACTTGCTGAGTACTTTTGTACTCATGTTTGCTTAATCAATATTTTTCAGAGGACTATACTACCCCTCCGACGGATTCTATGTAGATGTTGACTTGATTTAGTAAGCTAGCCACCCGTGTGGCGATCTAAGACTTGTGAAGGGCCATTGTAGATAGAAAGGCTCCAACAAGCTTTCTTTCTTTCTAGAGTCCTGTACTCAGACATAAGTTGCTTCCGCATGTGCTTGTATGATTGTATGACTTGAGTGTTGGGTCATGTGACCCCTACCTGTATGACTATAGTTATGTATGGCTCTCTGAGCCTCTTAAATAAAGTACTTGAGTTGTAGAGTTTTGTTGTGATGCCTTGTTGTATTTACTCATATCGGGCATAATGCGTGTATGATTGAAATGCTTGGTATGAGTGGGATCCGACAATCTAGTTGTTTATCCTTGGCAGCCTCTCATATGGGGAAATGTAGTCTCGTGCTTCGAGCGATAGTAGTCCGCACTGCCCGGTTCACCGGAGTCCTGCTAGCCCAGACTACTGCTTGGACACTTGACTGGCCGGCATGTGATTCATTTCGTTCCTATGTCCGTCCTTCGGGAAATGTCACGCGGTGATACTTGGAGTCCTGCCTAGCTGCTACAGCCGGGATACCGGAGTCCTGTTAGCCAGTGCTACAGCCCGAGTTCATACGCTGATGACCGACATGCTCAAGTGTTTCATGTATGCCTGTCCCCATAGGTTAGTGCCGCTTTGGGTTCACAACTAGCCATGTCGGCCCGGTTCTTTGTCATGTGGATGCTAGCGACACTATCATACGTGAGCCAAAAGACATAAACGGTCCCGGGCCATGGTAAGGCGACACCGTGGGAATACCGTGCGTGAGGCCGCAAAGTGATATGAGGTGTTACCAGCTAGGTCGATGTGACTTGAATCGGGTCCCGACAGCGTTGGCATCGAAAGGGGCTGCTGAGGTCCGCTAAGCCAAACTGGTCAAGTTGAGTCTAGAAATGCTTTAGTTATATGTAGGGAATTGATTGTGGGAGGAACGTAAGGCTCTTTTACTTCTTTACCTTATGCCCTCGATCCGAGTCACCTCTTCTCATTCGACGGGTTTAGGACTAGGCTCTCTTTTCTCTATCAGGTTCACGTGTTACTAATCCGTAGTACCTTATAGGATTGTTGGTTACATCCTCGATTCGGTGCTACTAAATTTTAGTATGCTATCATTTGAACCGAACCTTGATATGATGTTGTTGAGTGGTTTTGCAAATCTGATTTTGAATGTCTCAATTCTGATTTGAGCATTTACTGAGATGTTATGCTGCCCGATTTTCCTAGGAATTCTAATGCCTTTGCATTATGGCTGTGCTTTCAGATGGCCACCGTTCCCGTAACCAAGTGGTTCGCCTGACCGCTGCATTGATGTGTGCGGTCACACGCCATGTTGGTTAAGGTGATGATTGAGGCTGGTTATCGATGGTATCCTGAATATACCGTCGAGGAGCAGTTCAGGATTTCAATCAAAGCCAATACCTATGCACGGTCCGGATTTATCCATCTTACCCGGAGCTCTTGAGCCACTTCACTGTTCTTATGGGCTCGAATCACTATTGGAATGTCTGTACAAGATGCAGCCTATTCCATGATGACTATTATTCGAGCTGTAACGCTTTCTTTGAGCAACACCGATTCCGCTATATGCCAAGATCTCTTCCCGGGGCGCATGGCTACCTTCGTGGTTTGTACAGCGATGCCTCCCATGAGGATTCCTCCTTCGCACTACTCTTGAAGTTTTGGAGGACAAGGACCGTGAGAACCGGCCTTGCGTATGGAGCTGTTTAACGCCCGCTCGACCTTCGGGCTACTCGACTAGGTTTGCACCGCCGTGCAAGCCGGATTTATGGACATGAGAGACTTGTACCCGCAAGGGAGAGTCTGCCGGACTTCATGGAGTGGCGTGAGGTTGGAGGCATCACTCCTCCTCGTGGGCCTCGCTTGCCACCGCTTGTTGGTCCACGGCCACATCCGAGTCCTTATGGTCCATGTGCCCCACAGATTGTCTGCTTCCGGACGATCATGTTCCACTTCCGTGCTTGGGTGGTGACTTCTATGAGGACTACTATGGAGCTGCCTCGAGATAGTAGTAGTATTCCTAGTATGGTAATAGTTGTGTTTCCACCGTCTGCGTGACTCGTGGAATACGACTTAGGTGTATCGTTCCTAAGTGTAGAAAAATAATGTATAGGAGTTGGAATGCTTCCGATAAGATGTAACGCCTTTCCTTATAGTTGTACTCCGTCAGCTTGTACTAAACTATGAATGGTGTGTATGACCGATGGTATATATATATATGGCAGTTTTATATTACCATGTCATACGGATGAACATCTTTGCATTCCATGCTGTCCATTACCTTCCGCACTTCCTTGTTAAATTCTGCCATCCTGGTTTAAACCTTTGCTTTGTCTCCCGTGATGGTCAACACTCAAATACTCCTGCTACTCAGAGCAGGAGAAGCCAGTGCAGCCAGAAATGTGAATCGCCGCAACCGCCATCTTTGGCTGAGGTGATCTTTGGAAGCGTAACGCAATAAGCCTGAAACCAACCGCTTATTGGAGCGGATTGAACAAAACACAGCACGCCAGCCAAGAAACGATGGGGTTTCACTCAATGATTTCGTCAAGCTATATCCTCCAAAATTCAAATGTTCCGTCGAGCCACTCGACGCCGATGATTGGCTCCGCGAGATCCACCACAAGCTGCGTTCCGCCATCGTGGTGAGGCCGACAAAGTTACCTTTGCCGCCTATCATCTGGAAGGTCCTGCCAGTCTCGGTGGGAAAATTATGAGGCTATGCGTCCGCTGGACAAGTTACCACTTGGGATGAATTCAGTACCGCTTCCATGAGCACCATATTCCGAAGGTCTTATGGACCGCAAACGTGAGGAATTTTGCAGTTTCACCCAAGGCGGTGACGGTGGATGCCTACAGCCGTGAATTTGGGAGGTTAGCCCGTTATGCTCCCGAAGAAGTTTCTACCGATGCTAAGAAGCGGCGAGGTTCCGTAAGGGACTTAGCCCGAGCTACGCCGAGATCTCCGTCTCGCATGAATGTACCTCTTTCCGGCTAGTCAATAAGGCTATCACGCCAGAGGCGGGCAGATCGACTTTGAGGCTTCACGCAAGCACATCCGTGATTCTCGATCGCCATCCGCTCGATCCCGAAGCGCGGGTTTGGGTCCCAAATCGGCTCTACCACCCTGTACACCCCGAGGCCATCCTTCGAGGCGCCGCCCCAACCAGCCGTATTTTCCACCCAAGACTTATGGAGGTCCAACTGCTAGTGCTGCTCCACGGCCAAATGTGATCACTTGTTTCAAATGTGGAGAAACGGGCCACTATATTCGAGAGTGTCCCCGAACAACCCCAATCAATTTGGAAAGTCTGTTGGCGCGGCAAGCCAGCAGGAAAGATGCCCTATGCTAAGCCGGTTGCCACCGCCGTGGCCATGTCAACTATGTCTCCGCCAAGAAACCTATGAGGATCCCAACGCCGCCCCTCGATACGCTTCTTGTTAATTGCCATCCGCAATCTGTTTTTTTGATCTTGGAGCATCTCATTCATTTATTTCGAGAGCTATGCTCGATTGCACAACACCACATTCTCGTGACATGCCTACCTCCATGGAAATTCAAACTCCCGGATCTAGATGGCAAACCTCTAGAATAAGTCATGGAATGAAATTCTTGTCGACAGATTAGTCTTTCTTGCATCTCTAATAGCTCTCAAGTCCTCGGACATAAACATCATCTTGGGTATGGACTGGATGTCAGCCCATTATGCTAAGATTGATTGCTCTACGAGAATTGTTCAACTTACCCATCCTTCGGCAAAACAGTGGATGTTTTAACCCGAGTGTCTAAGCGCCAGACTTTACACCTTAAATGCCAACCCCTTCCGTAACTCAAGATATTCCGGTAGTCCGTGATTTCCGGATGTCTTTCGGGAAGAACTGCCAGTGTTCCACCGACGGGGATGTCGAGTTCGTGATAGATCTTATTCGGAACCGCCCCAATCTCTAGAAGACCTTATAAGATGGCACCCCTAGAACTAGCTGAACTTAAGAAACAACTCGATGAGTCCTTGCAAAAGGGTTTCATCCGTCCTAGTTCCTCTCCATGGGCTTGCCCCGTCCTCTTCGTCAAGAAGAAGGATGGTACGGATCGGATGGTTGTAGATTACCGACCTGTCAATTTGGTCACTATCAAGAACAAGTATCCGCTCCCCAGGATCAACGACCTGTATGATCAGCTCGCCGGATCCTCAGTCTTCTCCAAGATGGATTTGAGGTTGGGCTACCATCAAATCAAAATCAAGAACGGGGACATTCCCAAAACGGCCTTTGTCACTCGTTATGGCCAATACGAGTACACCGTCATGTCCTTCGGATTAACCAATGCTCCAGCCACCTTCTCTCGGTTAATGAACTCAATCTTCATGGAGTATTTGGATAAATTCGTCGTGGTATACCTCGATGATATACTCATCTACTCCAAGAATGCGGAAGAACATGCCGAACACCTAAGGCTAGTGTTGATGAAACTTCGAGAGCACCGCCTTTATGCCAAATTCTCTAAGTGTGAATTTTGGTTACCAGAAGTGACCTATCTAGGCCATGTAATCTCTGGTAAGGGTATTGCTGTCAATCCCGAAGCGAGTTCAAGCCGCCTTGATTGGACTCCACCTGAATCGGTCAAGCAAGTTCGAGTTTCCTCGGTTTAGCGAGCTATTGCCGCCGCTTCGTCGAGAATTTCTAAAGTTGCTAAACCTCTAACCGAACTCCTCAAGAAAGATAAGAAGTTCGAATGGACGCCACAAAGGCGAGATCAGCTTTCAGGAACTGAAAAGACGCTCGACATCTGCTCCCGCATTTGTTCCACCAGATTTCTAAGGACTTTATTATCTATTGCGGCGCCTCGCGACAAGGACTAGGTTGCATACTCATGCAAGATCGTCATGTGATTGCTTACGCTTCTCGACGATTCGCCCACATGAGGATAACTATCCCACACACGATCTAGAGCTTGCAGCGATGGTTCATGCACTCAAAACCTGGCGACATTACCTTACGGGTAATCGTATGCGAAATCTACATTGATCACCAAAGTCTGAAATATATCTTCACCCAACCGGATTTGAATCTCAGGCAAAGACGTTGGGTAGAGTTGATTACAGATTTCGACTTAGGAATATCCTACACCCCAGGCAAAGCCAATGTCATGGCTGACGCACTAAGTCGCAAATCTTATTGTAACAATCTGATGTTACAACAAAGTCAACCAATTCTCCACGAGGAATTTCGTAAGCTTAATCTTCACATTGTTCCCCGAGGATTCCTCTCCACCTTGGTGGCGAAACCTACCCTTACGGATCAGATCATCAAAGCACAGAAGGTAGATCCGGGAATCTCCCGTATCAGGAGAAACATCAAGAAAGGAGTCGCAGATTGTTTCTCCATTGATGAACAAGGTGTCGTGCTCTTTGGAGACCGTCTAGTGGTCCCCAAGGTGCGCAACCTGAGGCGATTGATCCTTAAGGAAGCTCATGACTCTCCTCTCACCATTCATCCTGGTAGTACTAAGATGTATCAAGATCTCGCCGAGGTTTTGGTGGACTAGGATGAAGAGAGAAATCGCTCAATACATTGCTAATTGCGACGTCGTCGTCGAGTTAAAGCAGAGCATCAACGGCCTCTTGGCACCCTTCAACCTTTGGAAATTCCTGAATGGAAATGGGATAAAATCGGTATGGATTTCATTACGGGTTTCCCAGGACCAAGAGAGGAATAACGCTATCTTCGTTGTCGTTGATCGCCTTTCCAAAGTAGCCCACTTCCTACCCGTTCGTGAGAGTATAACCGCTAGTCAGCTAGCTGATTTATACATCTCTCGAATAGTGTCTCTTCATGGTGTTCCATTGAAATTAACTCAGACCGTGGTAGTCTCTTCACCTCTCGATTTTGGGAAAGTTTCCAAACGCTATGGGAACTCGTCTCTCCTTTAGCACCGCTTTTCATCCCCAATCAAGTGGTCAAGTAGAACGAGTCAATCAAATCCTAGAGGATATGCTCGAGCTTGTCATCTCTTTCGGCATGAATTGGGAGAAATGCCTTCCATTCGCCGAAGTTCGCTTATAACAATAGTTATCAAGCCAGCTTGGGCAAAGCCCTTCAAGTTCTTTATGGGCGGAAATGTCGAACGCCTCTTAACTGGTCGAAACCGGGAGAGACAACTCTTTGGCCCGGATATGATTCAGGAAGCAGAAGAGCAAGTTCGCGTTGTTCGTGAGAAACTGAAAACAGCCCAATCTCGTCAAAAGAGCCAATATGACCGCAAGCATAAGCCTATGGCTTATGAAATCGGCGAGAAGGCTTACCTTCGGGTTACTCCTTTAAAGGGAACCCATCGATTCGGTATCAAAGGCAAGTTGGCTCCTCGTTACATTGGACCCTTTCGCATTCTTGCCAAACGAGGGGAAGTTGCCTACCAATTGGAACTACCTCCGCATCTTTCCAAGGTCCATGATGTCTTCCACGTTTCCCAACTCAGGCGTTGCTTCTCGGATCCTATCCGTGGAGTAGACCACGAAACGCTTGATCTCCAAGATAACCTTACCTATCGGGAGTACCCCGTTCGTATCCTCGATCAAACCGAGCGTACCACTCGACGTCGGAATATCAAGTTTCTAAAGGTTCAATGGTCAAACCATTCCGAGCAAGAAGCAACTTGGGAAAGGGAGGATCGTCTTCGACTTGAGTACCCCACCTTTTTCATAGCAGATCCTAAATCTCGGGACGAGATTCTTTTGAGTGGGGTGAGTTGTCACATCCCGATAGACCATGCATTAGGGTGTGCATCATGTTTAAATTTCATCTGAATTTGAAATGGGGAAGGCAGGAAACCCCGAACACCCCCCTTAAAAGAACTAGGGTTTACTAAAATTTATTTCAATGAATCCGAAATGCCCTTCAAAATGCTCATCCTCTTTGTTTGGGTCCAGGACCCATGTCAAAGGAGGTGCACCATTTTCTAGGTCACCTAAGGGTTCCAGAATTAATCCACAAGTTTTTGAAATGAGCATTTCAAATTATGAAAAATATTTTAAATGTTCAAAAGTTGTCAAACTAAAATGTTTCATGTTGGGAATATTCCAACAAGTGACCAGGAGCATTTTGGTAATTTTTAAAATAGATTTGGTATTTTTAAAAAACCCCAACAGAGTTACAGAAAATAGAAAACCTTAAAAAAAAGAGAAAACTTACCTGTCGCCCACGCCCGCCCCTGCTGCCCAGCCCAAGAGCCGCGGCCAATGAGCTGCTTGGCTCGGCCAGCAGCAGCCTGGTGCCGGCGGCCGAGCGCAGGGCGCGCCACGCAGCTGGCCGCGCCGCCTCGCCTCGCCGCCACGCCTCGACGACCCACGTCGTCGCCCGACCCCGACACCTCATTCTCCCCCTGCTCTCTCTCTCGCTCTCCCCAACTGGCCGACGCCATCGCCGACGCGCCATCGCCGACGCCGTGCTCCCGCCGCCCATGCTCCTCCCCACCATGTCCAGCAGCTCCGCCGCACCCGTTACCTCTAACTAGCCGGGTCCCGCTTCGCCCTAAGCGCCTCGGCCACTACACGCACCTCGACCGAGCTTGAGCCGCCGGAGATCCCCATCGCCGCCGCCGCCGCATCGAGACCGCCCGACCCCGACGAAGCTCTCCACAGGTTCACCGTGAGCCCTGCTACTCCCCGTCCTCTCCGCTCTCTTCTTCTTGCACCACAACGAAGCGACGTTGATCACCCGAACCCACCGCCGGAGCTCGCCGCCGACGATGCTTCGCCACCTAACGCCATGCCACGCGTCCATCACACTCACCACGCCCCAACGGGCCTAACATGCACTTCCGCGCCGCCAAGCCCTCTAACCCCAAACCCGCCGATGGCGAGCCCCGCCGCCGCCTCGACTCGTCGCCGGTGCCAACTCCGCCATCCCACCCAAGCTAACCCCACCACTAACCGCGGCTCACCTCCAGCTTCACGAGGTGCTCCCCAGCGCCCATTTGGTGCCGGAAAGTGCAAAAGCACTTTGCTCCGCCGCCGCCTGCCTCGCCAAGGCGGCTAGACGCCGTGAGTTGACCCCGTCCGTGGGCCTGCTGACCGTCTCGAGTCAATGACATGTGGGGCCCTCCAGTTAAACTAATTAGGATTAGTTCTAATTAATTAAATTAGTTTAAACAAACCTCGACATGCGGGTCCCACTGGTCAGTTTGACCTGGACGACCCGCTGACCCCTGACGTCACGCTGACATCATGGCGACATTAATTCTAATTATGGAATTATTTTATATAGTAAATTCAGAATATAATTCAAATTTCAAATGATTATAACTTTTATCTATAACTCCAAATGCAAAGATTTATATATGAAAAATTATCAGAAAATACACTCTATCCATTGGTACAGGTTTCATGCATGTTAAAACAAGTTAACTATGCTGAATAGCCAGAATAAGATATTGCACCATTAGGCCTAACTCAATGAGCTATCATTTGAACCTTTGATTCAAATGAGCTCATCCCCTGCTTTTCAACTTGCATTAGGCCAACACACATCCATATTGCCATGTCATAGCATGCATCATATTGTTGCATATTGTCTTGTGTGTTTATTTCGTGTGTTTCATGATAGGTTCTGCCTCAAGATAACCTCGATTACCCATCGAAGGGCAGTTCTCTACCCAGCCCATCAGCAAGCAATTCATTGATCATTCCGATACAAACCCATGTTCTCGCTTCGCTCTCGTTTCTGCATTAAGACAACGCGATTCAACTGTTGTGTGCTGCGGTAGTTGAACCCACTTCCTTTGCATGACTGTCATTGCCACAAGAATTAGATGAAACCCACTAGTATGTGTAGGAGTTGATTGAGCCATGTTTGTGATTCCTACCATGCTATGCTTGCTATGCTTAGAGTTGTGTCAGTCCGGCTCATCGGGATGATGAACTGGAGTGAAAGGTTGTGTTGGTTCGAGAGTGAAAGTGTTGAACACGATTTGGTAAAGGTATCGATGAGAGGCCATGTAGGAGTACATGGTGGGTTGTTTCATTGAGGCCGCACTTAAGAACTGAGATCTGTGTTTGTGATCCATGAACTAGCTACTACCACGCATTGGGCCCGAAACCAATGGACCCTCTCGGCTTCTTAACCACCCCTGTTCATAGTCCGGAGTTGCAAGTAGTTTCGTGTTTGTAGCATGTTGGGGCCGCACGCAACGCTGACCTTAGGGGTGGGTTGTGTTGCGGTAGGCACTGCGGTTCGGTGTACCGAAAGTGCCCGCTTGGTATCTCGGGAACCCCGCACACATCGTTCGGGGCTGTATGGGAAACCTCGGCGGACTCCTGCGGATGGAACCCGAATAGGCGATAAACCTGGACTAGGGACTTGAGTGTTTAGGTAGGCTGTGGCCGACACCCACGCTGGGCTTCCGCTGAAGGTTGCCGAGTACATGTCGTAAACGATTTATAAGTGGTGAGAGCGTGTGAAGAAGTATACCCTGCAGGGTTAAACATGATCTATTGAATAGCCGTGTCCACGGAGAAGGACTTGGGTTACCTATATCAGTTCATAGACAAGTAAATGGATACTATTAAAAGCCTCAAGATAAGTGTGAGTATCGTGGATGGCCCTCTCGGGGATGACGAGAGGATCCACGGTGGAGTATTGTGATGGTGAATAGTGGACTCGTATGCGACAAAATGCTTTACAAAGTGTGTCACGTGGGATAGCTTAGCCAAGAGTCAAAGCTGGCTTGCTGCAAATAACTCCACTTCCTTCCTTGAGAATGTGCATGTATGATAGGATTACGTGGTAAGACTTGCTGAGTACTTTTGTACTCATGTTTGCTTAATCAATATTTTCAGAGGACTATACTACCCCTCCGACGGATTCTATGTAGATGTTGACTTGACGAGTAAGCTAGCCACCCGGTGGCGATCTAAGACTTGTGAAGGGCCATTGTAGATAGAAAGGCTCCAACAAGCTTTCTTTCTTTCTAGAGTCTGTACTCGGACATAAGTTGCTTCCGCATGTGCTTGTATGATTGTATGACTTGAGTGTTGGGTCATGTGACCCCTACCTGTATGACTATGTTATGTATGGCTCCTGAGCCTCTTAAATAAAGTACTTGAGTTGTAGAGTTTTGTTGTGATGCCTTGTTGTATTTACTCATATCGGGCATAATGCGTGTATGATTGAAATGCTTGGTATGAGTGGGATCCGACAATCTAGTTGTTTATCCTTGGCAGCCTCTCATATGGGGAAATGTAGTCTCGTGCTTACGAGCGATAGTAGTCCGCCACTGCCCGGTTCACCGAGTCCTGCTAGCCCAAAGACTACTGCTTGGACACTTGACTGGCGGCATGTGATTCATTTCGTTCCTATGTCTGTCGTTCTTCGGGAAATGTCACGCGGTGATACTTGAGTCCTGCCTAGCCTGCTACAGCCCGGGATACCGAGTCTGTTAGCCAGTGCTACAGCCCGAGTTCATACGTTGATGACCGACATGCTCGAAGTGTTTCATGTATGCCTGTCCCCATAGGTTAGTGCCGCTTTGGGTTCACAACTAGCCATGTCGGCTCGGGTTCTTTGTCATGTGGATGCTAGCGACACTATCATATACGTGAGCCAAAAGACGCAAACGGTCCCGAGCCATGGTAAGGCGACACCGTGGGAATACCGTGCGTGAGGCCGCAAAGTGATATGAGGTGTTACCAGCTAGGTCGATGTGACTTGGAATCGGGGTCCTGACACGGTTAAGGCTCCGGATCTCATGGGCCGGGTTACGGTGGAAGAAATTCTAGTTCAGGTTTCAATTGTAATCAGGGCAGACACAACAATCAAGGTAATCAGAGCATCAAGGGTGGCTATAATCAGCAGCAGCAGCAATCGGGCTATCAGAGCAACCCGAAGTAGTTAAACAGTGGGCAGTATCATGTCTTCACCACCAGTTTAGACAAGCGTGACCAAAAGCTTCATAAGAGGGTCGTGAACTCCGTTGAACCGGTAGTGCCCCGTTACTTGCGCTGGTCCGAGAAGCCAATCGTATGGAGTAGAGACGATCATCCTCCCCGGGTTGACAATCTGGGTCAGCTGGCTTTAGTGGTGGCGCCTCAGGTGGGAGGTTATAAGTTCACCAAGGTACTCATGGATGGAGGAAGCAGTATCAACATCCTTTATTATGAAACCTTCCATCGTATGGGGCTAACAGATAAAAATCTTAAACCGTCCAATACGGTGTTCCATGGCGTGGTGCCTGGTAAGTCGGCATATCCTGCTGGCAAGATAGCTTTGGAGGTCGCTTTTGGAGATGATCATGACTCAAGATCAGAAACATTGACCTTTGAGGTGGTGAAAATCAAAAGTCCGTATCATGCCCTGTTTGGACGGCCGGCTTATGCCAAGTTTATGGCGCAGCCCTGCTATGTTTATCTACAGCTCAAGATGTCGGGTCACAAGGGAACCATAACCGTCCATGGAAGCCGCAAGATCGCTCTGGAGTGTGAAGAAGGTGACGCGGCCTATGCTGAATCGGGTTGTGCCACAGAGGATTTAAAATTTTACAAAGATAATGTTGATCCGGCAGATATGACTTCATTGAAGAAGCCAACTACGGAGCATGATCCGGCCCTGAAGTTTAAATCGGCTGCTGAGACTAAGCTTGTTGAGTTCGTACTAGGCGATTCGTCCAAGCAGTTCAGCATCAGTGCAAACTTGGATCCGAAATAGGAAAGCGCGCTCATCGAGTTCATCCGTGGGAATCGGGACATCTTTGCGTGGAAGCCTTCTGACATGCCAGGTGTACCGAGAGAACTCTCTGAGCACACTCTTAATGTTGATCCTAAGTATAAACCGGTGAAGCAGTTTCTCCGCCGGTTCAACAAAGAAATGCGCAAGGCTATTGGAGAGGAAGTGGTCGGGCTCTTAGCGGCTGGATTTATCGTTGAAGTTTTCCATCCTGAATGGTTAGCTAATCCGGTGCTGGTCCTTAAGAAGAATGGCACATGGCGTATGTGTGTGGATTACACAGATCTCAACAAAGCTTGTCCAGCAGATTCTTTTGCCTTCCCCCGTATTGATCAAATTATTCATGCTACGGCGGGTTGTGAGCATTTGAGTTTTTTCGATGCATATTCTGGTTATCATCAGATTAAAATGGCAGTTAAGGACCAGGCGAAGAAGGCCTTCATAACTCCCTTTGGAGCCTTCTGCTATGTGCCTATGCCCTTTGGGCTCAAGAGTGCCCAGGCGACTTGTCAACGGTGTGTGCAGAATTGTCTTCATAAGCAAATCGGCCGTAATGTTCATGCCTACGTGGATGATATTGTGGTCAAGTCAAGGAAGAAGGAGACTCTGATTGATGATTTTAAGGAAACCTTTGATAACCTGCGGACTTACAAGATGATGCTCAATCCGGCCAAGTGCGTTTTTGGTGTACTGGCGGGCAAGCTATTGGGCTTTCTGGTATCTAACAGGGGCATTGAGGCTAATCCGGAAAAGATCACAGCCATCACCTCCTTGGCTAAACCAAAGTGTATCAATGACGTTCAACGCTTGGGAGGCCGGATTGCCGCGTTGAGCCGGTTTATCAGCCGCCTCGGTGAGAAAGTGATCCCTTTGTATCAGATGCTGAAGAAACCGACAACTTCATCTGGAGTTCTGCTGCAGATGAGGCGTTTGAGGATTTAAAGCGGCAGTTGGCTAATCCACCGTTTCTTGCTGCTCCGGTTGACAAAGAACCATTGTTGTTATATGTGGCAGCCAACGCTCAAGCAGTCAGCGTGGCTATTGTGGTGGAGCGCAAGGAGGCAGGAAAGGAATATCCGGTTCAACGTCCGGTTTACTATATCAGTGAGGTACTTATTGAGTCCAAGCAAAGGTACCCGCATTGGCAGAAGTTGGTGTATGGAGTTTTCATGGCAAGCCGAAAGCTTAAGCAGTACTTCCAAGGTCATCCCATTACAGTGGTCAGCTCTGCTCCTTTGGGAGATATAATCCAGAACAGGGAAGCAACTAGCTAGATTGCCAAGTGGGCTATAGAGCTTGGGCCTCATGGGTTGAAATACATACCTCGAACGGCGATCAAGTCTCAGGCACTTGTGGATTTCATCAACGATTGGACAGAACTGCAAGAACCTGAAGAGAAGCCGAATCACACCTATTGGACTATTCATTTTGATGGATACAGGCAGTTGGAGGGCTCGGGGGTTGGAGTCGTGTTAACTTCCCCACGAGGTGACAAGTTCTGTTATGTTCTTCGTTTGATGTTCCCTTGTACTAACAATGCAGCTGAGTAGGAAGCTTTACTCCATGGTCTTCGGATGGCTAAGGAGATGAATTTAAGACGAGTTACATGCTTCGGTGACTCGGACCTGGTGGCTCAACAAGTGTCTGGCACTTGGGATTCCAAGGATCCCCTCATGGCAGCATATCGTCGTGAGGTGGATATTGTTGCAGGTCACTTTAAAGGTTATCAGGTGGATCATGTGGACCGACGGAAGAACGAAACGGCGGACGCTATGAGCCGATTGGGTTCTCAACGTAAACCAGTCCCGCCTAATGTCTTCTTGGATGTTCTGCATAACCCGTCTATCAAGCTTCCTGGTGAAGAGGATTTGGCTATTCCTGATCTGGAAGCTCAATTGGTGGCGGCTCTCCATGTTATCCCGGATTGGACGGTCCCTTATCTCGCGTACATGAACCGGGGCGAGTTACCAGAGGATGAGACTCTGGCCAGGCAGATAATCCGGTGGTCCAAGTCCATGACTATCATCAATGGAGAGCTGCTTCATTGCAGTGTGACAGGGGCGTTTCAACGCTGTGTATCTCCTGAGGAAGGCTGTGAAATTTTGCGCGAAATCCATGAAGGAGATTGTGGTCACCACGCCAGTTCAAAATCTTTGGTGGCCAAAGCGTTTCGTCACAGGTTTTATTGGTTGACAGCTCATGCTGATGCTGAGGACTTGGTCAGACAATGTGATGGCTGTCAGAAGTTCTCAAGACGCGCTCATGTACCGGCTCAAGAATTGAGAATGATTCCAATTACTTGGCCGTTTGCGACTTGGGGGCTGGATATGGTTGGGCCTTTCAAGAGGTCCAAGGACAAGAAGACCCACCTCTTGGTGGCGGTTGACAAGTTCACAAAGTGGGTAGAAGCAGAGCCCGTTAGCAAGTGTGATCCGGCCACGGCGGTTCAATTCATCAAAAAGGTGATTTTCCAGTTTGGCTTTCAACATAGCATTATCACTGAAAATGGTACCAATCTGTCCAAGGGTGCCATGAAGGAGTTCTGTCACGTTAGCACATCCGGCTTGACGTATCATCAGTGGCTCACCCACAGTCCAATGGTCAAGCAGAGAGTGCTAATCAAGAGATCTTGAGAGGCATTGAGCCCCGGCTTATGGTCCCTTTGCAGTGGACGCCGGGTTGTTGGGTTGAGGAGCTACCTTCTGTGTTATGGAGCATCAACACCACACCCAACAGATCGACGGGATACACGCTGTTCTTCATGGTTTATGGAGCGGAGGCGGTTCTTCCCAGTGACATCCGTCATGACTCACCTCGTGTTGCGGCATATGTTGAAGCGGACAACGAGAACGCACGGCAAGAAACGCTTGACCTGTTGGATGAAGAGCGTGACATAGCGGCCGCCCGTTCGGTGATTTATCAGCAAGATCTACGTTGCTATCACAGTCGCGGGGTTAGAACTAGATCCTTTCAAGAAGTAGATTTGGTGCTTCGGCTCATCCAGGATCAGACGGATATGCACAAGTTATCCCCACCTTGGGAAGGACCTTTTGTGGTCAGTAAGAATCTACACAACGGGTCATACTACCTAATCGATGTTCGAGAGCGCAAAGACTCACGTAAATCGGAGGATGAGACCAACCTACCGTGGAATATTGCACATCTTCGGCCCTACTATACTTGAGCTATAGGCTCTGTTTATGTACATATTATGACAATGTATATATTATGATCAATACAATAAACCGGAACCTCAGCTAAAGCGGGGTCTCTGTTATTTTTACATCATGTCTGGTTACATGGAGCTTCTGTTTTTAAAGCAGCATCCGGTTTACCCCTTGATTTAGCTTCTCAAAAGCTCTATATTATGTCACTTGGGGGCTTGGTCATGTCCGAACCATAGCAACACCTTTTGATAGGCGCAAAGCCACAGCATCACTTGGGCGCTTGGTCGTATCCGAACCATAGCGATGCCTCTTGATCGGCGCAATGCCACAACATCACTTGGGGGCTTGGTCGAACCCGAACCATAGCTACACCTCTTGATCGGCGTAATGCCAAAGCATCATTTGGGGACCTGGCTGACTCGAACCATAGCTATGCCTTTTGGGGGCAATGGTTTTATCTCTGCCTTTGCTTGAATTATGTTTTGTTTTTTGATAAACATTTTCTTTTGTTGCATTTTCAAACCGACACTGTTAATCCGGTTCGACTGTCAAATACAAATTGACGAAACATGGTCCAATCTTAATCTGGAGACTATCTGCCCGGTCTGATTTTCTGTTATCATCTTATTATGGAGTAAACCGGTGTTTATTATAACCCGGAGCGGTTTACATTGTAAACCGGCCTTATATTAACAGGAGCTGTTTTCTCCTACAAAGTTTGGGTTATCAGCCCAACTACAATGTTGGCCAGCCAACATCATGCCCAACGGTGGTAGGTATTGTATATTTCCATATTTGGTTATATATTCTAACCCAAGTTATCATCTTTGGTTTTATATACATGGGTATCATGACCCGCCCGGTGGTAAACCGCCAGGGTGTTTTAAGCTTCTTGACTGTAGAAACAGTTTGGATAAATATGAATCAAACAAACATCAGTTGAAGATAAGTATGCATGAAGGCATGCGTGACCAAGTATATTAACTAGCCTATTACAAGGCGTTCCAGTGCCCAAAAAGATCATTGTTTTTATCAAACGCATGTCACAGCATGCAGTAGTTTAAACCGGCCTCCGGTTCACGCTTGGTCACCGGCTTGACCTGACGGTTGCGGATCATCTCGCGCTGGTTCTTCTTCCCTACCCAGTGGCTGGAAATCAACAGTTGCCCGGTCGATCCCAGTTTAGGCTTGAAATACAGCTTCATCACTTATCAGCAGGGACGGTTAAATGTCAGGAGCGTAAGTATGCTTACGGATTGGCGGGATAAGATTCTCAGCTTCAGGAATTGGTGCAGCAACCCGTTTGTTTTGATCATCATAGTTGGCTTGATAGTGGGACATATCAGCTTCTTCCACCAGTTGACAAGCCAGAAGGCGCACTTCCCGGTTTATGGATCGGATCCTCCTCATCAAACTCTGTCCTGTCTTCCTTTAAACCGGGATAGCCTTGGGCCGCTTCAACAGGATCAAAGTCAAGCACCCATGCTTTTGCCCGGATTAGGGCACTCAGAGCACCCGTTCTAGCAGCAGATTTCTTCACCTCTTCATCCCGGGCAGGGAGGACAGATAACCTTTCAAGGGTATCTTAGATCAAGGTGGGCGGCGGATTGTTGTGGGAAGCGGTGTAGATTATCCGTTGTGCACCAGATTACAGTTGCTCTATCAGAGTGTAGGCAGCTTTTAACTTCTTCCGCACATCCGATCCCAAGTGGCCAATACGAGTTCATGTATCATTGCAAGGGTTAGTAAACCGGTAGCTACATGACAAGGTCTGCTTAATCCAGAAAACAAGGATACTTGCCAAAGACAGCTCCAGTCATGGCATGAACCTGTCGCTTCACGCTGGTCAATTCATCAACCACCGGTTTAAGAGCGGCTTCTGCTTTTTCAGCCTTTGTGTTAAAGCGGATTTCTCAGTCGCCCAATACGCCTGCTCTTTGTTGAAGCTCTCTTTAAGTGTTTCCATAGCACTCAAAGCGCTGGTCAATTCTTCCTTTGCCTTGGAAGTTTCTGCCTGTTGTGACTTAAGGTTCTCCTGCAAGTCGGCGGTTTGATTTTCTCTCTTGCTCAGCTCAGCCTGCATAGAGATAGTTATATGATGAATTGACAGTACAAATTTGAAGTACCAACCACATAATAAGTTATGCCCTTGGTACTTGGGGGCTAATGCGTATTTGCTCTTCCTAGTATATTTCTACAAAGTCCCAAGCTCAATACAAGTATTCAACTTGGCACTTGGGGGCTAATGGCTGTTTATTCAAAGACTACTGATACAGGAATTTTTCTTCTATAAAGTCCCGGTTTAACTTCGTAAAGTTGAACCGGCCCTTGGGGGCTACCTCAGCAAAGTTCAGATGAATTGAGTTTCACATTGAATACTTAGTAAAGTCCCGGTTTAAGTTGATATCTTAAACCGTCACTTGGGGGCTATTGGAGTCGATAAAGCTACTAAATAATACAAGGAGGGAAGCATATAGGAAGTTACCTCATATTTTTCCTTCATCATATTGACAAGGCCGGCTTCATAGTCGCGGCTAGTGTATAGCCGGTTAAGATAGCCGGAATGGAGTTCTTCAGCATTCAGAATGGTGTATGTTGACAAATCGGCACTCCATTTGCCTTTGCCAACAGGAGAGAATTCCTGTTTTGCAGTATGTTTTGACAAAGCAACAGGATTACTCGGTTCAGTACGGCCAAAGCCAGTGGTAAGCACATCATCATCTCTTTCTTCAGCGGCGCGTATTGGGGTCGCTGGTTTGTCAGTATTTCTTGCTGGGCTTGCCTGTTTATCAGTCCGGATAGAGCTGGTTGGCTGATCAACAGGGCCCGTGGTGTCAACTTCTGCATGTTCAGCAACAAAGTCATGGTCCTGTGGTGGTGGTTCATTCAGCACGTGATCAAGATTGGCCTCTTTGGGGTCTAGAATTTTCTCCAGTTCAGCAGCTGTATGTTCCTATGCCGTTTTGTTCAGGCGAGCTTTCTTGCTTGGTCTGGGTTTGGCACTGAGAAAGTAAAGGCATGAAGCTTAGTATAATGTATAAAATACATGAAGGTCAGATAAGGCAAGTGAAGAACTTACCCAATGACTGTTTTGAGCGGTGGAAGCTTGGTAGCTGACGACTCGCCGGAGGAGGAATGAGAAGTGACCTGATAATTGGAATCAGACGGATTAAGAGGTTGACAAAAACAACCCGCCTTAGGGCATGCAGTAACAAGAGAATTAGAGACCTCTGAATGGCGTTTCCGAACCGGACTGTTCGGTAAACCGGCGGAGGTAACTACCTGGCCGATGTGATGGGTTGTGCGGCGAGCCTCGTGCTGTTGTGTCTTCACAAGAAAGTTTGGGTCCAAATAAGCAAGAGGATGAGAAAATTTAACTTTCCGGTTTGCCCGACGAGTTTTTAGTGAATGCAAAGGGTTTGAATCGGAGGAAAGGACGATTACCTCTACAGCATTGGCGTGACTGACTTCAGCGTCGTCCTGGTAATAATCATCATCAATAAGGCGTATGAAAAATAAACCAAGTGAGTCAAGTTATACCTCAAGATCCGGGTTACCCACATCATCGTCAGCCGGTGGATCAGAGGATGCAGTGGTTCTCTTCCTGTTAGCAGGTTTCTTCACAGCTTTGGTCTTTTGCCGGGTTGGCTTCACCGGTTTATCTTGTGGAGGTTTCTTGTTCCAGAACGGATCACCGCCCTGTAAAAAATCATAACATTTTCAGAGAATATTTGGACAAAGGTAATTTCAGATAAGCAGAAGGTGTAATTCTTACAGCTGGTGGTTTGTTAATGGCGTCGAAAAGGGGTAGGCCGGTTTGAGCACAGACATCTTCCGGTTCATTCAACATCTTTTTGACAGCTTTGGTAACTTCATCGTCTGTAAGTTGGATATCAATGTGTCGTTGAGCGTCCTTCACATCTCATGTGTACTCACACATCAAATTGGGGCGCTGGCTTAAGGCGATGCGCTCCGGGATATCAGCGGCAGCATAAAATCAACCCTCACAACCCGTTGGCCATAAACGCCCTAAGCTTGGATAGTTGATGAGAATATTTGACTCTCTCTTTAGATGTTAGCCTCGGAGGAAGAGGGTGTGTATTTCTCAGACGTTCTGGACGGTAACCCGGCAGGGGATTTTCTTCAGAAGGAGAGGTATCCTTGCAGTAAAACCACGTCTGATTCCATTCCTTGGGATGATTGTGAAGTTTGGCATGAGGGAAGGTGACTTCTTTCCTTTTCTGAATCGCCACACCACCCAGTTATGTGTTGGATCCATCTTTGAATTCTGTGCGACAGTTTAAGTGAAAGCAGTCCCTGAATAGCTCTACTGAAGGTTCCTCCTGAAGGTAAACCTCACTGAAGACTTGGAAGTGGCCGATATTGGTTACGGAGTTAGGACCGATATCTTGTGGGTGCAGTTGAAAATTGGCTAAGACATCCCGGAAAAACTTTGAACCGGGAGGGTTGAAGCCCTGGCTTAAATGATTAGCAAAGACAATAACTTCTCCTTCTTTGGGAGTAGGAGGACATTCCGAGCCAGGAACCCTCCAGTGAATGACGTTTTTGTCGCTTAAAGCGCCCGTTTTGACCAGATTGTTCAGTTGGTCCTCAGTAACTCGAGAAGGGACCTAGTTGCACTCATACACTTGTTTGGCCATGACAAGATCTACAATACAATAATTTCCGGTTCAAGAATATGTTGGACAGTTACATGATGATGCATATTTGCTAAACCGGGGTCAGCTATTTATAAACCGAAGTTCAACAATGCAACAATACCGTGGTAAAGGATTTGGCGGTTCAACAATGAAAGTGCGTTATATCGACTAGAGGGGGGGGTGAATAGGCGATTTTTATGAATTCTTCAATGAGGAATTTGCCGGTAAGGAAATTCCTTAGTGAAGAACTACTTGCAGCGGGATAAGTACTCAGAAGTAAGAATAAGAGAATGCGGGCATGGTCATCATGATGAAATGAAGACAATCAAAGAGTACAGAAATCGTAAACACATGATAACATAAGATGAAGACAAACAGACTGAAGAAATTGAACTGAGGAAATTGAGAAAGTCTTCAGTCAAAGTCTTCAAATACAGATATGAACAAACACTCAACACAGTAATGAGGAAATGAAAGAGTTGAGGAAATGGAACCAGTTAGCTTGGTGAAGACAATGATTTGGTAGACCAGTTCCAACTGCTGTCTCAATTGTACGTTTGGTTGGAGCGGCTGAGTATTTAAACTCGAGGACACACAGTCCCGGACACCAGTCGCTGAGCATGCAGCTCAGGACACCAAGTCCTCACCGTATTCTCCTTGAACTAAGGTCACACAGACCTCGTCCAATCACTCGTGGTAAGTCTTCAGGCGACTTCCAAACCTTCACAGACTTGGTCACTCGGCGATCCACAATTCCTCTTGGATGCACTAGACCATGACGCCTAACCGTCTGGAAGAAGCACAGTCTTCAAAGGTAACAAGTGTCGGATCCATGCAGGATCAATCTCTTCAGTGATGCTCAATCACTTTGGGTTTGTAGGGGTTTGGTTTTGTGTTTTTCCTCACTCGATGATTTTCGCTCAAAGTCCTCGGAGGATGGGTTGCTCTCAAATGACAAGTGTCAAGTTCTCTCGAGCAGCCAACCAGCTAGTGGTTGTAGAGGCGGCTATTTATAGCCTAGGAGCAGCCCGACATTATAAGACATAAATGCCCTTCAATGATATGACCGTTAGGTGGATAAGATATTTTGGAACAGTGGCAAGAAAGCACAACAACGATCGGAAATTTGACTCTCAAATTCCTCGGGGCTATCATGTTCCTCCTTTGTGTAGGCAATTCGATGGCGAATTCCTAACTCCTCGATCAAAACAAATTCCTCATTGACTGGAAGAACTTCGTCTCATCCATGAAGAAATTGACTGAACTGTATAAGATTTCCAAAGGCTTCACTCGAAGGGATTGGTAGGTGTAGGATTTTGAGTTGAGCATCACATGGAAATTTTTCCTTAGTATTTCCTCGACCCCCTTTAACATTACGGTGTTTCCTATGACTCAAGAAAGAGAAAACGAAACTATGAAAACAAAGTCTTCACGCTTCATGTTCCTCAAATGAATACCAAGTCTTCAAGGTCACACCACTTTCTTCACTTTCAAAGTCTTCAAAAAGTCTTCAGAATATCAACGTCTTCAGTTGAAGAACTTCATTTTTAGGGGTCAACTTTCTCTGTAAACATCAAACTCCTCATAGACTTATAGACCTGTGTACACTCATAAACACATTAGTCCCTTAACCTATAAGTCTTTAATACACCAAAATCACTAAGGGGCACTAGATGCACTTACAATCTCCCCCTCTTTGGTGATTGATGACAATATAGGTTAAGTTTTCAACGGGGATAAATATATGAAGTGTAAATACTGATATAAGGAATTTGATTGCAAGATATAGAAGAACTCCCCCTGAAGATGTGCATAGTGAGGAATTTGCTTTTGAGGCATTGCACATTTGAAGAGTTGAATCATGGAGGTCTCCCCTATATCTTGTAATTCATACACGCATTTGACATATAATATGAAGAATTTGAAATGCATGATGAAATATAGTGACTGATGTAATTCAGCATGCGTGTATTAACATATAACGAAGAATAAGCATGCAGAGGAACACATCAAAAGTATCAGAGCACCATCGGGTTTAAGATTACAACTCGATTCAATAAAAGTTTGGAAGAGCGAGAGTTGTAACTTAGCAAAAACGCCCATATAGTAGACCCGCTTGAAGACTAACTCAAATTTCTCCCCTTTGTCATCGAATGACCAAAGGATTGAAAGCGAGGACTAACGCCTCGAAGAATTTCAAGTTGATGAAGGAGCGCCCGGCGTTGTCGGGTCGGTTGTCATAGTAGGGCCTGCTTGCGATGTCGTCCAAGTCTTCATTTTCATCGTTGTCGCGCGATGAAGAATAGGAGCTAGCCACCAAGGAAGGAACCTTGACCTTCTTGAATTTCTTGGTGGAGGTGCGGACCAGTAAAATTCTTCCTTGAGACCCATTGTCTTCAGTTCTCCTGCGCTATAGACATGTGATAGAACAGCCCAGGTGCGGTTGAAGGTTTCATGGAGGTAGTATTGGTTTTTCTTCACTGCATTTTGTGTTGAGGTCATGTTGTGAAGAATTGAACCAAAGCGACGCTTGACCCATTTATGATTGCGATCAACCTTCCGATGAAGGCGAGGAGTAACTCACGATCATCATCACCACAGGTCTTTGTGGCTTGAGGATTTTGCTTGGCTGAGGTATTGGCGGCAGAGTCATGTGTGGCAGAGTCATCATTGGTGGAGTAGGATGCAGCTTTGCGAAATTGACCATCCAATGGACGAATGCCTTCATCTATCACAGCAGTTGCCTTGCCTTTGTCATCAGCAGAGGAAAATGTCCGTTTGAGGACTTCAATTGGAGGCAAATAGCTGTAGTGGTTTAGAGTATCAGCCTTGTAATTGAGTGAATACCTTGTCTTGATGAACCTCATAATCCAAGGAGCATAAGGCTTCAGCTCAAATTGTGACATAGCAATATTCGCCAGAGTCCTCATGAAGAAATCATGGAAGTTGACGGGAACGCCATGAATGATGTTGAAAAGCATATTCTTCATGATGCCAACGACTTCTTCATCATTTGAGTCATGGCCTTTGATAGGACTCATTGTCTTCGTTAGAATGCGATAGACAGTCCGAGACACATATAGTAATTCCTTTACAAAGAATTTGGTTCGAGGTGTCTGCCCTGGTTTCAAAGGCTTCATCAGCACTTGCATGTAGTGATTTGAAAGCTCGGGTTCATTGTAGATGCAACGAGCACCATCAAGGGGAGGACTGAGTGGGAGGGCACGAAGCAATTCAGTTGCTGGTGCCTTGTAGTGAGTATTTTCCGTCATCCAGTCCAATACCCATGAGTTCACATCGTCAGAGTCTCTGGTGATGTGCAGCATCGCATAGAATTGAAGAATGAGTTCTTCATTCCAATCACAGATGTTAGTGTAGAAATTCAGCAATCCTGCATCGTGAAGAACACTGAGGACTGGCTCGAAGCCTGGCAGAGAATCCATGTGCACGTGAGGAATATGTGCATGATCGAAGACTTTGTCTTTGTTGAATAGCACAGAGGAATAGAAGTTGGCTTGACTAGCAGTCCAGAAACGCCTCTTTCGTATGCGAGCAGAGTCATATGGGTTGTAGTCAGTGAAGAATACATGCACGCCGAAGAAATATTCAGCCTTGAACTTTTGCTTCATTGAGAATGGATTCTTTGGCTTTGGGAGTGGAGTGTCAGTGAGTTGCATCATGACTTCTGGAATCGCACTCTCAGGTTCTTCAGGCTGAGGATTTTCTGGTTCCTCTTCATATGCGAGATCGTGTTCATAGGATCAGCTGACGGGTTCTTGACACTAGTGGCTGGAATTTCTTCATGCATGGATGAGTTGGGATGAGTTTCTTCATAGCCCATTTGAACCGTTGGTGCAGGGGACTGAGGAATTTGTTGGATTGGGGTGAAGAGTGGAGAATTGGGATGCTGACTTTCCCAAAAGTCATCATTCATCATAGGCGTGGTGCATCCAATATCCACGTCTTCGTCTTCAATTTCCTCAACACCAGCCTCTTCAGCTGTGAACTGAGGAATAGGCGAGGAAATGATTGGGGTTGAAGGTATTGCATCCACTTCAATTTCTTCATCAATCTGCTCTGACGAAGCAGCAGAATGATTATCTTCATCAGATCCGCTTGGGATCTCATATTCTTCACCAAAAGGAACAAGGTCCTTTGATGGCATTGAGGAAATCGGAACAACATCAATGGGATTTTCAAATGAGCTGGTCATTTTCTTCATCTTCTTCGTGGCTGAAGAATTTGAAGCAGCTGATGCTTTCCTTTTCTTCACTGCAGCTCGCTCTGGAGCCTTGGTCTTCTTCACATTTGATGCAGTTGCCCTGACTTCTTCAGTTTCTTCAAGCGCACCACTAGTGGATGCCCTGATAATTTCTTGGTGGCTGGAATGGAGTCATCAGCCTGGAACTAGCATTGTCTTCAAAGAGCTGAAAATCATCGTGATCTTGGCATGTTCTTCAGCAGGCTGAGCAGAGGCACCAGCTTGAGGAATTTCTTGTTGCGTTGGGGCTGCAACATTTGTGAACTTCTTTGTCAGATTAACAAAACTGACTTTGGCTCCTTGCCAATCAGCATAATAGGCATCAAAGTTATCACTGAGGGCTTTCATTTCAGACTGGATCTTGAGGAGTTCCTCAGTTGTCATTCTGACAACGTTTTTCTTCAGGAACTTCTCTTTCCTGAATTGAGCTTTCTTGATCTGCCTAGCCTTTTCAAATTTCCATTTCTCTTCAGAGATGAAATGGGTCAGCATGTGACTCTATCCAGGAGTCAGATGAAAATCAGGCATAGGTGTCTCTGGATCCTTGTGCCAGAGATCAATGTACTCGAGGATCGCCTTGGATCCAAAAGCGATGGTACAGTGTGCCTTTGGCTCTAATGGCCCTTTCTTGTCGGTCTCGATGATTTACGCAAGTTCATCATCATCGATGGCACTTGGAATGCAACCTGTTTCTTCTTGGACTTGGCGAGGAACTCAAATCGATAGTAGTCTTTCTCTCAGCAGAGTGGGGCTCGATGAAGAATTTGGTGCAGTGAGGAACTTCTTTGAGACACGAGAGGCAATGGAGATGCCTGCAGTCCTTTGGCACGTGGTCAGATGCACAGGTGCTGAGGACTTTGGAGGAGCTGCTGAGGACTTTGTAGGAGCTGAGGATTTGGGAGGAGCAGGAGCAGCATGAGGAACTGGCCATGAGGGCATTGAAGATTCTGGCAGTGAGGGCATTGCTGAGGATTTTGGCCGTGAGGGCACTGTTTGTGAAGCACTTGGCTTGTGCGCTGGCTTATTTGCCATTGATTTTCTAGGCTGAACAGGGGCCTCAGGGGCAGAAGAAGTAGCAGAGTCTTCATTGAATTTCCTCACTGCTTCTTTGGCTTGTCTCGCCAACTTGGCTTGGCGCTTGGCCCATTCTTCAGGAAAATCCTCAGCACACTTGATCTTTGGTGGGGTTGACTTCTTGGCAGTGCCAATGGAGCTCTTGAGCATGGAGGATTGAGTGCAAATTTCTTCATGTACTTTGGAGTAACATACCTGTACTCCCTCCATTCCCTTGCCCATCTCCTTTCAATCCTCTGAATGCGCACCTTGCGCTGATTTTTGTTTTCCTTGACAAACTTGGCTTCATCAGGTGTGCAATAGTCAGCGTATATGTCCTCAGGTATCTCGAAAGCAGTCATGACCTCGGGCCTCTTTCCTCCGTTTTGTGGCTTCTTTCCTTCTGCCATTTCTTCAGCTGAGGAATTTGAACAATCGAATTCTTTGAAGAAGTATGCAACTTTTCTTCGAGGAACGCTGCAAATGAGTTAAGTTGATGAGAACCTAGTGATTCAGCAGCGGACATGAGTACTGTGAGCAGAGTATAGTTGCGAGGAATTTGGAGAGGTCATATCGTTCTCGAAGGTTTTCAAAAGAACAAGTTTGAGGAATTTGACCAGATGAGCCTTGAAGAATTTCACTAAGCGATCTTTGTCTTAGGTTCGAGTTGTATAGATCGAGGATCCACACAATTGAGGAATCTTGAAGAAAATCATTGCTAGAGAAGCGAATGAAGAGCATATTTCGTTTGAGGTGTTCATATGTGTGAAGATTTGAAGAATAAACACCTTTGAAGATTTTCGGGAAGGTTTGAGAATCAAAGCGAGTAATAAAAGTAACTTTTAATTACCCGAATGAAGAACACGATGGCGGGAAGTGTAGATTAGAAGTTCGTCGGTCAGATCTTCCACGCCCTAACTCGGAGAGGAAGACAGCTACGGCGGCGGAGTGAAGATTTCCGAGGACGGCGTGAGTACAACGGCGACGAGGTCGAGGCAGTGAAGCTCTTCCTCACCGGCGACGATGGAGTAGTGGCGGCACTAGGGTTTGAGAAGCTCGAGTGAGAGAGAGAGCGGTCGAGCGGAGTAAAGGAAGTGAGGAAGGGGAGAGGGGGTATATATAGCCACGGTGAAAAACTGTTCGCCCGAAGATTTTGGACGAACGTGCCCCTGACGCTTCTCATTCGCTTGACATGTGTCACCCACGTACTGAAAAGTGGAGATCGTGTTAGATTGTGGGTGAATAGATAAGTCTAACATAGGAAGCGGAAAGGATTGAGCGGCAAAGCCGAAAATTTGGATAAGATAAGTTAAAAGTTCCGTTCGCAATTTCTTCAGCTGACAAGGACACAGTGAAGATTTTGAACGAGTTTCAAATAGAACGCACATGAAGAATTTGTGAATAGATTGGGTTGAGTATAGCATAGAGGGGGAAGGGTCTGATCACATTCACTTAGCAGAAAAAGCAACTTGAAGAAATAGCCATAAGTGAATGCTGTAGAGGACATAAACCCATATATATTTATAACCAATGAAGAAAAAAAATGGAAACAGTGAAGATTTTGCAAAGTTGAAGAATTTGAAAAACTGCAGAATTTCAAAACTGAGGAAAAACTCAAATTGAAGATTTTCAACTTTGGTGGTGGCGTGACCCACCGTATAAGAATGATGATTTCAGACACTGCGTACAATTGTCGTAGGGTTCTGAGAATCAAATTCTTCATTAATTTCTTCACACTTAGAGTGTTGTTCTTCATTGATTGAAGAAAAACGTTTCTTCATGTGTTGCACATCTAAGTCATCAATTTTTCATAAGTGTCAGGATGTGTGTCCTTTTCAAAGAACATTAGAAGATTCTAAGATATTTAGCTCGCACCGCAACTTGCTAAATCTCTTCTCATCCAAGGGCTTTGTGAAGATATCGGCTAGCTGTTCTTCAGTCTTCATATGCTCGATGGAGATGTCGCCCTTCAACACATGATCACGAAGAAAATGATGACAAATCTGAATGTGCTTTGTCTTCGAGTGCTGAACTAGGTTGTGAGCAATCTTGATGGCACTCTCATTGTCATAGTAGAGAGGAACATTCTTCACGTTGATGCCGTAGTCCTTGAGAGTTTGCTTCATCCACAGCAATTGAGCACAGCAAGAACCAGCAGCAATGTACTCAGCTTCCGTAGTAGATAGTGATACGCAGTTCTGTTTCTTCGAGGACCAACTGACCAAAGATCGTCCGAGGAAATGACAAGTACTAGATGTTGACTTGCGGTCCACGCGATCACCAGCATAGTCAGAGTCATAATATCCAATGAGATCAAAAGTAGAGCCATTGGGGTACCATAATCCTAGTGTTGGTGTGTGAGCTAGATATCGAAGAATATGCTTCACAGCCTTATGGTGTGATTCCTTCGATGTAGCTTGAAATCGGGCACACATGCAAACACTAAGCATTATATCTGGCCTAGATGCACATAAGTACAATAAAGAACCAATCATGGAGCGGTATACCTTGTGATCGAAGTCAACACCATTTTCATTAGTGAATAGATGGCCATTTGTGGGCATAGGAATTTTGACGCCTTTGCAATCTTGCATGGCGAATTTCTTCAGAACATCTTTGAGGTATTTCTCCTGAGATATGAATATGCCATTGTGTGGTTGACGAATTTGAAGACCTAAGAAGAATTTCAATTCTCCCATCATAGACATTTGATATTCTTCACTCATCATATAGGCAAATTCATCACTATAGCGTTGGTCAGTACAGCCAAAGATAATATCATCAACATATATTTGGCACACAAACAGTTCACCATCATATGATTTAGTAAAGAGAGTAGGGTCGAGTGAACCGGGTGTGAAGCCATTCTTCACGAAGAATTCCTTCAATGTATCATACCACGCTTGGTAGAACTGTTTGAGGCCATAGAGGGCCTTGTTGAGTCTGAAGACTTTGTTGGGATTCTTTGGATCTTCAAAACCTGGGGGTTGAGCAACATATACTTCTTCCTCAAGCTTACCATTGAGGAATGCACTTTTCACATCCATTTGATATAAAGTGATATTATGATGGTTAGCATAAGCAAGTAATATCACGAATAGCCTCAAGTCTAGCAACAGTGCAAAAGTTTCATCGAAATCAATTCCTTCAACTTTGTGTGTAGCCTTGAGCTACAAGTCGTGCCTTATTCCTCACCACAAGGCCATTTTCATCTTGCTTGTTGCGTTAGATCCACTTTGTGCCAATGATATTATGCTTGCGAGGATCTGGATGTTTGACCAGTTCCAGACGTTGTTGAGCTCGAACTGATGTAATTCTTCTTGCATGGCCTGAATCCACTCAGGCTCCAGAAATGCTTCATCTACCTTAGTGGGCTCTGTGATAGAGACAAAAGCATAGTGCCCACAAAAGTTAGATAAATGTGAAGCTTTTGGCGTGTGAGAGGACTGGTGCTTCAATGTCATCGATGATCTTGTCAACTTGCACTTCTTTTGCAACGCGAGGATGAGCTAGTTGTCGTCGAGGAATTTGATCAGCATTTTCTTCAGCACCATTTTCTTCAGCATTATCCTCAGGTGCATCAGCTCGACGTTCTTCGCGTACAAGAATGAATTCTTCAGCAGATTCTTAAGTAGGAATGACATCCTCAGTCGCCTTGAACTTGATAGATTCTTCAGGTGCTGGTTCATCTATCACGGAAGGTAGGTGCTCTCTTTGCGAGCCATTAGTTTCATCGAACCGCACATCTACAGTTTCAACAATCTTGTAAAGAACATCGTTGAAGACTCTGTAGGTGTGCGAGTCCTTTCCATAACCAAGCATAAAACCTTCATGTGCTTTCGGTGCAAATTTAGCATTGTGATGAGGATCTCTAATCCAGCATTTAGCACCAAAGACTTTGAAATAACTCACATTGGGTTTCTTGTCAGTGAGAAGTTCATAGGCAGTCTTCTTGAAGAATTTGTGAAGATATACTCTGATGATGATGGCACAGCGGTATCAATTGCATCAATCCAAAAGCGACGAGGCGTTTTGTATTCATCAAGCATAGTGCAAGCCATCTCAACAAGAGTTCTGTTCTTGCACTCCACGCGCCATTTCTTTGAGGAGTATAGGGAGCAGATAACTCATGAGTAATACCAAGTTCATCAAGATAGTCATCAAGACCAGAATTCTTGAACTCAGTTCCATTGTCACTCTGATGTGCGATCTTCACACCAAAGTTGGTTGAAGCCCTCGAGGAAAATCGTTTGAAGACTTCACGCACTTCATGTTTGTAAGTGACAATGTGTACCCATGTGTAACGAGAGTAATCATCAACAATAACAAAGCCATATAGAGATGCATCATTAGTGATTGCTTTGAGTAATGATTAGGACCAAAGAGGTCCATGTGAAGCAATTCGAATGGACGAGTAGTGGTCATGATATTCTTATTTGGATGCTTGGCCTTGGTCATTTTCCAGCTTCACGGGCTCCACACAAGTGATCCTTGAGGAATTTGACATTCTCAATGCCAATGACATGCTTCTTCTTCGCATGGCGTGTGCAAATTCCTCATGCCTGCGTGACCAAGTCGTCGATGCCATAGCCAGCCTTCTGAAGCTTTTGCAAGTAGACACACGGCTGGTTGTGGTCCTGTAGAGAAATCAAAAATATACAAGTCTCCTCTTCTAAAGCCTTCGAAGACTTTGGAATTGTCAGCTTCCATAATCACAACACAACGATACTTGCCAAAGACAACAACCATATCAAGATCACAAAGCATTGAGACTGACATGAGGTTGTATCCTAAGGACTCAACAAGCATGACTTTGTCCATGTGTATGTCCTTAGAGATCGCAACCTTACCAAGACCCAATACCTGAGTTTTGCCTTTGTCAGCAAAGATGATATGCTTCAGATGTGACGGTGATAAGGGAGCATCCATCAATAGATTCTTGTCACCAGTCATGTGATTTGGGTTTTGGGTTTATCATCCTACAGATGAATTAGTGCAACTTACGATCTCATATACTTCACCAGTGAAGAATATGATATCAATTTCATCAGATGAATTTCATCAAGTAGTAGAAAAGATATAGCAGTATGAGGACATGTGAAATGAAGGTTGATTTCTTCATGATTAGCCTGCCTCATTTCAGGCAATGTTGTCAGGTCCCCAGCAAATTCTTCAGACGTTAGAGCACGTCTGGAGACCTGACCCTGCAGAGGAAATTAGTTCTTTTTCTTCACCACCCACATCTGAAGGGGTGGCAAAGAGTTCATCACTCTGCGAGCTCCATATGAGAATGGTGGCATAGAGGCCAATCCATTTCGTTTCACATAAAGAGGGGTTAGGGTAAGCATATGAATAAGCAGAGAAATTCTTCGAGGACTTATGAACATATTGGTTTGAAAAATAATGCACATATTCATAGCCCTTAGCTCTACCCTGCGAAACAGAGTTGTTAGAACGATGATGATCATATGAGGACTTTGATCCTTTTGAGGAATTTGATCCACGTGAGGAATTTGGTCCATATGAGGACATGGATCCATATGAAGATTTTGATCTGGGGTTCCTATTCTTCACAGGTGGTGTCATGAGGACATTCACCTGAAGACTTTCAAGGCACCTTTTGGGAACCCAGATTTTCTTCATAGGAGAACCGTTCCTGCAGTTAGTGCCAACATATCTAGCAAATACTTCACCATTCTGATTTTTGAACAGTTTATAGTTGGAGTCAAATGACTCATCAGAAGAATGAGGAGATTCACATGTAAAGACATATAAGTTAGATGGATCAACTGGAGGTCCCTTTGCAGAAGCATGAGGTTTTGAAGTCTTGCTCGGGCTTGAATATGTTCCATCAGCATTGAGTTTCCTATCCAAGGCAATACCCTCTTTCCTAGGGTTCTGTTGAGGATTTGCTTTTAAGCACATCACAAAAGTCTGATGCCCTTTGAGGCTTTTGTACATACTGTCATGTACAATTCCTTCAACCCTGCATTGTCGATGATACTAGCAATGTCCTTAAATGAGGAATTAGTAATAGCAGAGGCAGGTGAAGAATTTGTAACAGTTGAAGCATTTGAACATTCGGTGAAGAATTAGCGATTCACGTTCAATGCACTTTAAGCATGGAGGAACAAATTCTTCACGAGAAGCGCTGATTTGTTGAGTCTTTGGAGTAATGGGCCACAGGTAGGCAAACCGAGCCCTGGACCTTTCAAAACATCGAGGCATTGCGCCCCAAGAACCCAAGACGAAGAGCCGCCTTCGAGAGTCGGTGGCAGAGCCGCCGACCGCTGCCCCTCTAGCCGAGTCCCGAGGCGGCCTCAAGATGAGCCGACTCCCAGCCAGCGACTTCCGGAGAAGCCGGCAATGGGGAGTCGGCCCGCGACTCCAACCACCTCCTGCCTGTGCGACTACGAGCGGGATGGGATAAAGCCGCCTCGCGGCCCATCCCTGCCCCGCTCATAAAAGGGCGAGCATAGCCCTGAGCGCCCGTCTTGACGGAGATCTCCGGCCCGTGGCAACCTTTGTTGCCCGCTGCCCGACATCAGCCCCATGGGCAGATCCACTGTACCACGATGGCATGCATGCGACCCGAAGGCGGCGGGACCCGCTGTCGGCGGGAATCTGAAAACGGCAGAAACATCCCAAAACGGACCAGCGGGAGTCGGCCTCCGAGAGTCGGTCGGCCCCTCCCACGGGCTCCATCGCCATTAACCATACAAGGCAGGGAATAGCAGCAGCGATCGCCGCCCAGCGGCGGCTGTTGCCATGACCCTTGACAAGCTCGCGTCATTAGAAGCGGCTCGATAACCGCAGCGGCAAGACCCGCTTCATGGCGGACACGGGCTGTCGGCCCCATGTGGACCGTCGGTGGGGCCCACTAGTCGGCGGGCCCCGAAGTCGGCGGAGAAAAGGGCGACTTAAGGCGACGGTGGGACTGCGCCCAGCGGACTACTCATTGTACCCCGGGGTTAGGCCTATAAAAACCCCCCCGGGGCACCCATGCAAAGGGTTGGAACCTAGTAGTTGGACACACACATAGAGGGAAGAGAAGAGCTAGCCGTGCCCTTCCCCTTCCTCACCTCGAACAGCTCAAGGAGCAACCTTGTACTCACTTTGCCATAGTGATCATGCGGAGACCCCGTAGAGCAGCAGTAGGGGTGTTATCTCCTCGGAGAGCCCTGAAGCTGGGTAAGATTCGCCGGCGTGCATGCCTTCGCCTCATCCCGTTTCCAGGCACCGACGACGTTCTACTCGCCCCCTCCATGATAAGCCATCCTTTGGCATATGTCGCACCCAACCCCCGACAGTCAAGCCGTCACCAGAGTCAGACTCCATTTTTGTGCTGGCTCCCCCTGAAGAAGTCGGATCCGACTCAAAAGCCTCAGCACACGGCACAAGAATTCCGGTAGACGGCCCCAAGAACGCTGCAGTCGAAGCCGGCCGGGGACTTGAGAACCCGGCCGGGGGCTGCGGCGACCAGCGAACTCGATTACTCGGCCGGGGCTGTGCGGTCGGCCGGGGACTTCTTCAACCCAGCAAGCTGCTGCGGACTCCAACCCGCCGCCTCCCAGCCCAGCCGCCCTCGTCCAAGTACGATCTTGGCGTCGAAGAAATAGCAGCACCCTTATGGGCCCAGCCCATCCACGAAGTTCTTAGTAAGCGGAGAGCTACCAACCGATGAGACCTTGACTCGGCAAGTGCAGCGCCGGCAGCCTACACTATAGTCAGCGAGAGGCTGGTCGGTATGGCGTCCTGGTGTCTACCAGCGCTGCGTCGAGCCAGAGCAAGGCCAAGCGATTCTCGAAGACATCCATCAGGGCGAGTGCGGCCATCATGCAGCCTCAAGAGCACTCAAGCCTTCCGACACGGTTTCTTCTGGCCGACTGCCCTAGAAGAGGCCAAGGAATTAGTTCAAAAATGCAAGGGGTGCCAGGTGTTCCGCTCCAAGCCGTTTCAGCCGGCTTCTGCACTCTAGACTATCCCCATCACCTGGCCCTTTGCTGTTTGACGCCTGGACATGGTGGGATCGTTCAAAACGGCACGAGGCGGCCTAACTCACTTACTTGTCACGGTGGACAAGTTCACCAAGTGGATAGAAGCAAAACCCATCAAGAAGTTGAATGGTCCTACTGCAGTGACTTTCATCGCCGACATCACGACTCGGTACGGCGTACCACACAGCATCATCACCGACAATGGCACAAATTTTGCCAAAGGCGCCCTGGCCCGTTTTTGCGCGACGCAAGGCATCCGACTGGACTTAGCGTCCGTTGCCCATCCGCAGTCAAACGGCCAGGTGGAGCGAGCGAATGGCCTCATCCTGTCTGGCATCAAGCCTCGACTAGTCGAGCGACTGGAGCGTTCGGCTGGCTGCTGGCTCGAAGAGTTGCCAGCCGTCCTCTGGAGTCTGCGCACGACTCCAAACAAGTTAACTGGCTTCAAACCCTTCTTCCTCGTCTACGGTGCCGAAGCCGTCATCCCATCGGATATAGAGTTCGACTCCCCGCGAGTCACCATGTACACCGAAGAGGAAGCAGAAGAAGCACGCCAAGACGGCGTCGACCTACTGGAAGAGGGCCGGCTGTTGGCACTCAGCCGCTCCAGCATCTACCGGCAGAGCCTGCGCCGCTACTACAACAAGAAGGTCAAGCCAAGATCATTCCTAGAGGGCGACCTTGTGCTCCGGCTGATCCAGCGAACAGCCGGCCAGCACAAGCTGTCGGCACCTTAGGAAGGCCCATTCATCATCAACAAAGTCTTTGAGCAGCGACTCCTACTACGATCGGCCTTCGAAGCCCGAGCACGTAAGAGGGACGACTCCGGCAAAGAGACGGAACGGCCATGGAATGTGAATCTCCTCCGAAGATTTTATAGTTGATGCAGTATGTACCACGCTACCCTTTGTGTTTAAAGTACCAGGACTTCGGGCCCCCCGAGACGAGCTCGGGGACTGCCCTCTTTTGTATCTGTATGATAAGAATTATGCCTTTGCGTATGTTACTCTTCTTTATGATATTTGGCACCGAGCTCGACTAGTCAGCCCGGGGACTCGCCGCCTTGGGCTATGAAATGCTTCCTGCAGTCAGACAAGTAACGTGCGGTGCCTAAGCCGTCTCCCGTCAGAAGCCGCAGCTCATGAGCGGCTGTATTTAGTGGGCAGGAGTAAGGAAAAGCGGGCACCCACGAAAAAAATGGCTAAGGACCCAAAGCATAAACATAGTTTAAGTCGGCTTCCAGCCCGTTTTGCAAAACTGACTCTTAAGTAGTCGGCTTACCGCTTTCTACCCAACTTGCTTAAAGACTCTAAAAAATGGCCAAGTACTTGCCTTCCCAAAGGTAGCCAAGCACTTGACCCTGACGGCAGTCCGCAGAGCGGTTGCCCGATGGGTAAGGCGGCAACCAAGGGAAGACGGAAAGGAAAAAAGCCATAAGAGCAATAAGCAAGGAAAGATAAAATTAGAATAATATTTACACAGCTTAGGCCCTTGGCCGGATCTTCGAACAGAGGTTCAGAATACACCCCGCGGGTGGAATTGTGCAAATTAACAAGTTCTTTCAAAGACTAGCAAAACAGATAAAATAAAAAAGCGAGGCAGTGGCCTAGGAAGCAGCAGATGGGGTCGGAAGGCGGAGGCGGCAGCGGCGTCGGCGCGAGGCGGCGGCTGGGCGTCTCGGCAATGATCTCTGGCGGCAGCAGCCCCAGACAGGCGTGGCTTGTTCTTTGGAGGCGCGGTCGGCTGAGGCTGGTCGCCCGCTCCGTCTTCTGGCGCCTCCATATCGTCTCCGTTCTCCGCCTCGTCTTCCTCCTCGGCCTGGAGTCGATCACCTCCGCCGAGTCCTCGTCGTAGTCCGGTTCATCCCGAACCACTCGGCGGCGCCTCCCACCATCCTCACCCCTTCGGGGGCGAAGCGCTGGTGTCCGTGTAGTCGGCAATCGCCACCGCCGCGCTCGGCGAGGCGTCCTCCGCGGCCAACAACTCCGCTGGGCCTCCGGCCGGCAGCGGCCAGCCGGTCAGATCATGCCACAGATACCACGCCTTGGCGAATTCGAGGCCGGTGAGCTCCAGCCGAGCGCGGAACCCTTCCGGGCCTCAAAGCGGCCAAGCCGCGACCTCCGGCCGGTCGGCGGTCCGGTGGGAGTGCCAGAATCGGCATGTCCGGCCCGAGCAGCGATCGCTGGCGCCGACACGCGAAGCCGCCGCAACATCCGATGGGCCGGCCGCAGACGAGCCTCAATGCTCAGGAGCTGCTCGTCAAGGGTCCGGGGGGCGTTGGCAGCGATCTCAGCACCACCCGCCCTTCGCGCCTTGCGATCAGCCTCCATGGCGTGATTGGCCGCCTGCGTGTGGCCGGGGAAGAAGTCTGCCAAGAAGAAGAAGAAGCAAGTTAGAAAAACAGGAGTCGGCCTGACCCATAGTCGGCGACCCAAAAGAAGAAGTAAAAGCAAACTCACCATCGATGATGTCTTCGAATTCATAGGCCGGAGGTCGATGGCGCTTCCTTAGCCGGTCCGGGAGGCGCTTCGCTCTCGAACTTCGGCCGGAGAGCAGCCTCTTTCTTCTCCGCCTCGTCTGCGCCGCCTTAAGCAGCTCCCTACTGCTCCGCCCAACTGCGCAGCCAGCAGGTCGCGCTCTGCGGCGAGCTTGCTGCACTCCTCCTCCTTGGCGCGCAAGGCGGTGTTGGCCGTACCCAGCTGCCGCCGAAGAGTGGCGCTGGCCTCTGAAGAATAATAAGAAGAAGGACGCAAAGTCGTCAGCTAAGAAGGTCGCCAGGAAGATCCGGCCCGACTGCGCAGCAGTCGGCCCGAATCTCGGGGACTACAGCCCATGGTGCGCCGTGCGCCCTTGAAGAAGAAAACTCACCTCTGCTCCTCGCCAAGTCGGCAGTCCGCTTGCCCAGCTCCTCAACGTTGCGGTTGAAGGCAGTGGCGCGGAGGTTGTGATACTCTGCGACAAAATTTCGGACAAAGGTAAAAATGTGGAAGTAAGCCAATAGAGTTCGAGCACTTTGCCAAAGAGCGGCCCGAAACTCGAGGAGTACCAAGTGGGTGCTGTTGGCGCCTCACGAAGAAAACAAGAAAAATTCAAAGAAGGAAACATACCACGGCTGACTCGCGGCGCCAGATGCATTTGAGTAGTTACGGATGGCGTCGCCTTCAGCTTGCAACCGCTGGGCGTCCGGGGCGCCGTGTTCAGCGGGCTGTGCCGCCTCCTCGCACCACCAATGGGCGCGGCGCTGGTCGCCTCGGTGTGCAGAATGGCCGAGCTGGCGGCGCCCGGTCTCAAAGGCGTGGCGCGAAGTCGCCTTCTCAAGGCGGCGTCGCGCGCGGCGACTTGAAGAAGCGGTGTGCCATGGCCTCGTCGTCGGTCGGCGGCGCGGCGGTCCGCCCGGCCGTTGCCTCGCGCCCTCGGACGCGGTGGAGGCGAGAAGGGTGGCACGGCCGTGCCGACAGCGAGCCTCGCCGCCTTCCCTCTCCGCAGCGGGGACCTCACCGCCGACTCCTCCGTATGCCCGTGAACTCCGGCGGCGGCGCGAGCTCAGCGGGGTGACAAGCAGCGCCGGCTGCGTAGCGCGCGGCCTCCTCGGCTCGCCTCTTGGCTGCAGCGGCGGCCGACCTCCTCCGGCTTCTTACAGGCGGAAGCCGCCGCCTTCTCAGCCTCCGCCTTCTCCAGACAGGCGGCCTCCTCCTCGTCGCGCTTCTCCTGCGCATTCCGCTCCGTCGCCTCCGGGCTGGCGCGAGATCAATCCGCCAAGTATTGGCGGGCGTCTGTCACCGACCCCATGGCGGAGGCGGCGGCGACCCTCTCAAGGTGAGGCCCTGATGAAAAAAGACATGTAAAGACTCGGGCAAGACAGACCAGAAGAAAACAAGACAAAACAAGAAGTACTTACGCGGAGACCAGCGGCGGCTTCTTCACTTCCTTGCGGAAGCGGTTAGCTTTCGCGACCACCTCTTCTTCCCGGTGTGGCGGCCGTCCCCTGAATTTCTTGGCCCGGCCGCCCTAGCAGGCTCGGCCCGGCCAGCGCTTCTTGCGCCGCCTCGACCACCCAAGGCGGCGGAGGAACTCGCGCTGGATGGCGGCTTTACATTGGCGGCGGGGGCGACTTCCCTTCGCCCGTCGTCGTCGGGCGGTCGGTGAAGGTTGCCGAAGGCCTGAAGTCGTCGGCCCCTCCTCCTCCCTCGGTGTCGGTCTCCATCGGCGCCACCCCAAAATCGGGGTCGTCGGCGTCGCTCTCCGCCCGGTCGGGGATGAATTCACGAGCCGGCCCCGCGGTGCCGGCCGAGGGCTGCATGAGGGGATTCTGAATCGGAAAAGACCAAAGAAAATTAGAGCGGATTAATTTGAAGAAGAAGCAGAAGGCAAGAGATGACTTACCACAGGCGGGGGGTTGGCGGCAGATGCGGCTCCTTGCTGAACTGCCATTCCTCCGTGAGGCGCGATTCGCCGGAAATTCACCGTGTCCACCACCTCGCGTGGGGCATATCTTTAGAGCACAGCCCATTTGGGGTCTCGTGACGCTCATCGGCAGATCAGATGAGGTCGGCCTTGGAGAGGAAGAACTCGGCGCGCCACGAAGGTGGCCAGCATGTCGGCCCCAGTCAGGCCCTCCGACTGCGTCAGCACTCGGAGCCGCGTGACGGCGGCGGCGCCTGCGGGAGTCAGCGTCCTAGCCCGATGGGACCAGCTGGGGAGTCGCCCCGCCAACTCGCCGGCCATGTAAGGCGGCAGGTTGACCCAGTCGCCCTCAGGGGCGACATTTTTTACGTAGAAGTACGTGCGCTGCCACATCTTCACCGACTTGATGAGTGGGATGGCAGGGAAGGCGTTCTCGGGCACCGGCCTCCTCATTGCGATGAGCAGCGCCGCCTGAGCCGCCGCGGCGGCGTTGGTTCGAGCTTGGCGGAAGAATTCCCCACAGCTCGATGGTGGGGAGAAGCGCCAAGAAAGCCCTCGCATAAGGATCCGGCGGCCAGCAACACCACCGTGTTTGGGTGAGGTGGTGCGGTGGAGCCCGTGGAACTCGAGGCAGCGGAAGAAGCCGCTCGCCCGGCAGCACTAGCCAGCGCATGGCGCGGCGGAATATGACCGCTTCGCCCTCCTCCGGCCGCCAGTGTTATTTCGCCCGCGGGCGTGTGAGTCCGCACTAGGTGGTTGCGGGGATGCGGCGCGTTTGGCGGAGAAACTTCGATGATGTCGTAAATCGACAATGGAGCCATCCCCACGCCGGGCCTTGGCGGGGGAGCGCGGCGGCGGAGGAGGAGCTCATCTCCGCGGCACGGCGTGGTTTAGCTCGGCGGAAGCAAGGAGGAAGACGAAGCAAGGAGAGGTAGCGAGAGGAACCGAGCAGGGTGGGTGCGCGTGCGTCGCCGCCCCCCTCCTCCCGCCTACTTATAGGCGCCTAGGCTGAGAAGCCGAGGGGACGGGCGTGGGATTAGCTGCGCCACGCCCCACGCCCACGATTAAACCCACCTGCGTTCTGCCTTGCGCGATAACGGCGTGAAAACCCAACCGCCGCATACGGCCGCGGCCAGATCCGCCCGGCGCCGAGGCGCGGTAGTGGCGAGCCCGCTGACGGCCTGTCTAGTCACGCGCGTGGGCGACGCAGCCCAGCCTGCCGCGTGGCGTCACGTGGCGGGCCCTTGACGAGCAGCTGCTGAAGCTTATCGAACACGCTGCCGGATCCCGCCACGACCTTGAAACCTTTGAGGAGCAAGACGGCCTCCTGCACGGCCGACTCCAGCTAGTCGGCTCAAGATAGAGGCGGCGAGCTGAGCCCCGATTCTTCCACTAAAGGGATGAAACTGTTGAGGCTCCTCAACATGTTGTCCTCGGCGCCTCACAGCTTCGGGGACTACTGTCGGAGTAATGGGCCACGGGTAGGCAAACCCGAGCCCCTGGACCTTTCAAAACATCGGGGCAGACTGCGCCCCTCAAGACCCCAAGACGAAGAGCCGCCTTCCGAGAGTCGGCGGCAGAGCCGCCGACTGCCCCTCCTAGCCGAGTCCCAGAGACGGCCTCAAGATGAGCTGACTCCCAGCCAGCGACTTCCAGAGAAGCCGGCTATGGGGAGTCGGCCCGCGACTCCAACCACCTCCTGCCTGTGCGACTACGAGCTGGATGGGATAAAGCCGCCTCGTGGCCCATCCCTGCCCAGCTCATAAAGGACAGGCATGGCCACAGAGCGCCGTACTAACGGAGATCTCCGTCCGGCGCGGCACTGTTGCCACGCAGGCCCTGACATCAGCCCCGTGGGCAGATCCCTGTACCCACGATGGCCTGTCTATACGACCCGAAGATGGCGGGACCGCTTTGTCGGGAGAATCTGAGAAAACGGCGAGCATCCCAAGACGGACCCGCTGGGAGTCGGCCTCCGAGAGTCGGTCGGCCCCTCCCACAGGCTCCATGCGCCATTAACCAGAAAAGACAGGTAATGGCAACAGTGATCGCCCGCCAGGCGGCGGCACTGTTGCCATGACCCCGCGACCAAGCGCGGCTACAGTAACCCGCAGCCGGCAAGACCGGCTCACGGTGGACACGGGCTGTTGGCCCCATGCTAGACCGTCGGCGGGCCCCAGAAGTCGGCGGAGAAGACGGCGACTTAAGAGACTAACGGCTGGGATCTGCGCCCAGCCGGATTACCATTGTACCCCCGGGGGTAGGCCTATATTAAGCCCCCGGGGCACCCATGCAAAGGGTTGGAACCTAGTAGTTGGACACACACATAGAGGGAAGAGAAGAGCTAGCCGTGCCCTTCCCCTTCCTTACTTCGAACAGCTCAAGGAGCAACCTTGTACTCACTTTGCCATAGTGATCATGCAGAGACCCCGCAGAGCAGCAGTAGGGGTGTTATCTCCTCGGAGAGCCCTGAAGCTGGGTAAGATTCGCCGGTGTGCATGCCTTCGCCTCATATCATTTCCAGGCACCGGCGACGTTCTACTCGCCCCCTCCATGATAAGCCATCCTTTGGCATATGTCGCACCCAACCCCCGATATTGAGCAAGTAATGAATCGCGCTCCTTCTGAAGATCTTCATAACTCACTCTTAGCTTCTCAAGATCTTGCTTTCTTTGAAGAAATTCATAAGAAAGTTTCTCATGATTAGACAAGAGAGTGTTATGATGACCTTGAAGGCTATCAAACCTAGACTGAAGTCTCTGAAGATTTTCAGTCAGGGCTTTAGTGCGATCCATTTCTTCACCCAACATATCATCACTTTTATCTAGCATGTTTTGAACCTTTTCAAAAGCCCTTTGTTGTTTTACAGCAATCTTAGCAAGTTTAGAGTAGCTGGGCTTGAGATCTTCATCAGATTCATTTTCACTAGATTCAGAGGAGGTATATTTGAGTACCTTGGCACCCTTTGCCATGAAGCAATAGGTGGGAGCGTAGTCATCACTATCTTCATCAGCTTTGTTGGTGAGGTCATTTTCTTCAGAGTAGAAGATGGACTTGCTGACGAATGCATTAGCGAGAGCCAGACTCGCCACACCAGACTCTGACTCTTCTGATGCCTCCTCTTCCTCATGTTCCTCAGATTCAGCTTCTGAGTCCATTTCCTTGCCAATGAATGCCCGAGCCTTCTTGGAGCTGCTCTTCTTGTGAGATGAACACTTTGAGGATTTTGATGATGAATATTTCAACGATTTCTTCTTCTTCTTAGCATCATCAGAACTGGAATCCTTGTATTTCTTCTTCTTTAATTCCTTTTCCCACCGAATTATGTAGAAGAAATCACTTCTCTTATAGTGACCAGGTTTCTTGCATTTTTGGCAAAGTCTTCTCTTATAGTCATTGGATGAGGAATCACTTCTCCTTGAGGATTTTCCAAAGCGACCACGTCTTGAGAACTTCTGGAATTTCTTCACGAGCAGTGCTAGCTCCTGGCTCAATTTTTCAGGATCTCCAAGGCTACTACCAGAGTCTTCACAATCAGATTCAGACACAGCCTTGGCCTTCAGGGCACGTGATTTTCCATAGCTGGAACCATAGAGATCTCTCTTTTCAGCAAGCTGGAACTCATGAGTATTCAGCCTCTCGAGGATATCAGCTGGATCAAGTGACTTGTAGTCAGCACACTCTTGTATCATCGGTGCGGAGTATCAAATGAGGAATCAAGCGATCTCAACAATTTCTTCACCACCTCATGGTCGGTGATGTCAGTGGCACCAAGCGCTTGAAGCTCATTTGAAATGTCAGTGAGGCGATCGAAGGTTTGTTGAACATTTTCATTGTCGAGTCTTTTGAAGCGGTTGAAGAGATTGCGAAGAACATCAACTCGAGAGTCACGCTGAGTTGAGACTCCTTCATTTACTTTGGACAGCCTGTCCCAGATGAGCTTAGCAGTTTCCAAAACACTCACTCTTCCATACTGTCCTTTGCTCAGATGGCCACATATGATATTCTTCGCTTGAGAATCGAGTTTCTTGAATCTCTTCACATCGGCAGCGTTCAGTGAGGGTGAGACAGAGGGAACACCATTTTCCACAACATACCAGAGATCCTTGTCAATTGCCTCAAGATGCATACGCATCTTGTTTTTCCAGTAGGGGTAGTCCGTCCCATCAAAGGTAGGGCATCCAGCCGAGACCTTGATCATACCTGCGGTCGACATAACTAAAACTCCAGGTGGTTAAACCAAAATCACACAGAACAAGGGAGTACCTTGCTCTGACACCAATTGAAAGTGCGTTATATCGACTAGAGGGGGGTGAATAGGCGATTTTTATGAATTCTTCAATGAGGAATTTGCCGGTAAGGAAATTCCTTAGCGAAGAACTACTTGCAGCAGGATAAGTACTCAGAAGTAAGCATAAGAGAATGCGGGCATGGTCATCATGATGAAATGAAGACAATCAAAGAGTATAGAAAGCGTAAACACGAGGATAACACAAGATGAAGACAAACAGGTGAAGAAATTGAGGCGAGGAAATTGAGAAAGTCTTGATCAAAGTCTTCAAACACAGATATGAACAAACACTCAACACAATAATGAGGAAATGAAAGAGTTGAGGAAATGGAACCAGATTAGGTTGGTGAAGACAATGATTTGGTAGACCAGTTCCAACTGCTGTCTCGGTTATGCGTCTGGTTGGAGCGGGTGAGTATTTAAACTCGAGGACACAGTCCGGACACCCGATCGCTGAGCACGCAGCTCAGGACACCAAGTCCTCACCGTATTCTCCTTGAACTAAGGTCACAGACCTCGTCCAATCACTCGTGGTAAGTCTTCAGGCGACTTCCAAACCTTCACAGACTTGGTCACTCGGCGATCCACAATTCCTCTTGGATGCACTAGACCGTGACGCCTAACCGTCTGGAAGAAGCACAGTCTTCAAAGGTAACAAGCGTCAGATCCACGCAGAATCAATCTCTTCAGTGATGCTCAATCACTTTGGGTTTGTAGGGGTTTGGTTTTGGGTTTTTCCTCACTCGATGATTTTCGCTCAAAGTCCTCGGAGGATGGGTCGCTCTCAAATGACAAGTGTCAAGTTCTCTCGGAGCAGCCAACCAGCTAGTGGTTGTAAGGGGCGGCTATTTATAGCCTAGGGAGCAGCCCGACATGATAAGACATAAATGCCCTTAAATGATATGACCGTTAGGTGGATAAGATATTTTGGAACAGCTGGCGCGCAGCACAGCAATGGTCGGAAATTTGACTCTCGAATTCCTCAGGGCTATCATGTTCCTCACTGTGTAGGCAATTCGCACCGGCAAATTCCTAACTCCTCAGTCGAACAAATTCCTCGATGTGAGAAGAACTTCGTCTCATCCTTGAAGAAATTGACTGAACTGTATGAGATTTCCAAAGGCTTCACTCGAAGGGATTGGTAGGTGTAGGATTTTGAGTTGAGCATCACATGGAATTTTTTCCTTAGTATTTCCTCGACCCCCTTTAACTGTACGGTGTTTCCTATGACTCAAGAAAGAGAAAACGAAACTACGAAAACAAAGTCTTCACGCTTCATGTTCCTCAAATGAATACCAAGTCTTCAAGGTCACACCACTTTGTTCACTTTCAAAGTCTTCAGAAAGTCTTCAGAATATCAAAGTCTTCAGTTGAAGAACTTCATTTTTAGGGGTCGACTTTCTCTGTAAACATCAAACTCCTCATAGACTTATAGACCTGTGTACACTCATAAACACATTAGTCCCTTAACCTATAAGTCTTCAATACACCAAAATCACTAAGGGGCACTAGATGCACTTACAAACAAGGGGACTAATGGTATATACAGGATTATCATTTTCTCTACAAAGTTAAACCGCCTAGTCTAAACATTGAAGAGTCAAGACTGCAGATGAGTAAGTGAATGAAAACAGGTTTCACAAGATTATGTTATAGTTTTGGACCCGAGGCATGTCAGAAGAAGGAAATATATTCAAAGCCTAAGAAGCAGTACCGGACCAACAGGTGAAGGTTCGGATAAGATTTATCATTTTGAGATGCATAACGGGAAACAGAGGCTAAAGACTACCACTATACCGAACAGATATTCAGGAGTTTATCAGAATCATCAGATGAACAAAGAACGAATGATGAACACCAAAGAACCTGGGAACCCTAGAACAGATCTATGGCGGAAAGGGCAGAAGACTTACCGGAGCTGAGGAAGAAGCGGAAGAGCTCCGCAGTATTTTGGTGCGTTCAGGGTGATGCAGCGGCCAAGGTCAGTGCAGAGACGACGATCGACGGTGGCAGCGGAGCTCCAGAAGCTGAGCGGCGCAAGGAGGACGACGCGAAGAGGCATGAGGGGGGAAGAGAAAATGACCCCTCGGTCCTGTTTATAAAGGCAGGTGATAAGTGTCAGGCGCGAAAATCAAGGGGCCGCGAATTTAGAAGTGAGGCGCAGCTGTCGCCTCGATTGTTGGAGACCCATTAATGAAGATGTGGCATATACAATTTTTTAACAGATGACGTCACGCCGGTTCACCATGATCTGAGTAGATGACGTCACGGCAGTTTACCGAATTATGAGAAGATGTTGAAGACAAAGTTTTACTAAGGATTGACATGAACCTGTTCAAATCAATCTGGGGCCTAATGTTGGAGATATTACTACTGGGCGTAAACCAGCCAGGACAGTTCAGGTTAACTTCATCAGTAATTGAGTATGCTTAAAGCCCATGAAAGTAGATGAGGATATTATATAAGGGCCCAAGGCCCAGAACTGGTTTAAGGCCTGTAGCCGTGATCCGGCATAGTATGTAACTTGTATTGTAAGGTAGAAAGAGTGGAGACCGATCCGGACACGTCTATGAGCCGGTCTCGGGACTCTGTAAACCGACGGGTGTCACCCATGTATACAAGGGGACAACCCGACGGCGGTTCAGGAGAACAGACAACAACTCGAGACTTAGGTGAAGCATATTCGCTCCCTGGTCATCGAAACCCCATCAATTCCATCACAACTAGACGTAGGCTTTTACCTTCATCAAAGGGGCCGAACTAGTATAAATTCTCTTGTGTCCTTTGTCCGCTTTAACCCCTTCAAGCTAACCCGTAGTGATGGCTCCACGACTAAGTCCTTCCATGAGGACATCTGCCGTGACAAAACCATGACACATATGATCAACAAAAACGACCACTTCCCCATCTTTGGGCTCAGGTGGATTTTCTGGACCGGGGGCTCTCCAATGGATGTCATCCTTTTTTGCTAAAGGGCCAGTTGCAACACATCCGTTCAGCTCTTCTTCTGTAACCCAGGACGGAACCCAGTTGCAGGCATAAAAATAATTAGCCAAAGGTTAAAAGGCAGAAAATATTCAAACATGCAAGTGTGATAAACCAGAGGTTGACACTATAAAGTTGCAGAGATGCGCAATTGGCGGTTTAAGAGGGGACTAATGGTACATGACAGGTTATTACTTTCTTAAGATAAACCGCCTACACAGACATTGAAAGTATAGATCAGAAGTCGAAAAATTACTATGTGGTGAAAAACATATTTCACAGATTGATGTTGCAATTTCAGATCTACCGCGTGTCAGAAAAAGAAAAATATTAAGACATAAATTTTGGTACTTGAGCACTTTATGAAGTTCTAGGTTGGGTTTTCTACACAAAAGAGATGATCTAATGATCAAAGAAGGACTATTGCTACTACCAGACAAGAATATATCAAGTTTTGAATCCATCATCTATGCTACGGTGAAGAACAGACGAAGAACAGCACCGAGCCACTACAAGTTCGGGTGAACCCTAACCAGATCTATGGTGGAGAGGAGGAAGAACTTACTGATGCTGGTAAATGGCGGAGGCGTGCGAGTGGAATCTGGTCTGAACCGGGTGATGCAGCGGCCAATATTGAGGCAGAAGCTTGACGGCGGTGGCGGAGCTTGAGCGCTAGGGCGTCATGAGGAAGACGATGAGACGAAGAGGGACGGGGGGGAGTGAAAGGGACCCCCGGTCCTATTTATAAGGCGAATGGATAAGTGGAAACCGCGGGAATCGAGGAGGTCAAAAAACGGATCTGTAGATGTGCAGACGCCTCGATTTTTGGAGATTCATTAAAGAAAAGGAGATACATTAAAAGATTTGGGCTTTGTGTAAAGTTAATAACAGGTGACGTCACGGCGGATTATCATGATTCCAGAAGATAACGTCATAGTGAGTTACAAGTTTTGTGAAGGTAAATAGGAGGGATTTTTCTAAGTGTTGAAGATTGATGTGAACAAGTTCAAACCAACCTAGGGCCTAATGTTGGGAATATAACTATTGAGTATAAACGGCCCAGGAGGGGCCGGGTTATACTCATAGTAATTTACCCATATTGAAGTCCATGAAAACATTGAAGATGGCGCTTTATGGAGGAGACTTAATAGGAAGGCCCAAGGCCCAGAGGAGGGTTAGGGCCCATAGACGTAAAACGCCATAGGCGTATAACTTGTATTGTAAGATAGGAAAGAACATATAACGAGCCAGACACGTTTATGAGCCGGCAAGGATTCTGTAAACCGGCCGGGCATCAACCTATGTATATAAAGGGACGACCCGGCGGCGGTTTAGGGACAAGAAACAACAGATCGAAATCCAGGCTTAGCGTATTCACTCCCTGGTCATTAAAACCCTAGCAATACCACCTCAAACTGGATTAGGCCTTTACCTTCACCGCAAGGGGCCGAACCAGTATAAACTCCTCGTGTCCTTTGTCATGTTTAACCCCTTTAAGGTAACTTCATTGCAATGGCTCCACGACTAAGTCCTCATACTAGGACATCTGCCGTGACAATTCCACGACATATAGTATGCTGAAATTTATTATCACTTGTTATTATGGAAAACAATCCTTTGAGGGGTTTGTTCGGGGTATCTTCACCTCGTCCGGAACCACAATTAGCTACCCCTCAACGTACTGCACCTACTGAAAATATTGAATATGAAATTCCTTCGGGTATGATAGCACAACTGCTAGCTAATCCTTATGAAGGAGATGGAACCGAACATCCTGATATGCACTTGATATATGTAGAACAAATTTGTGGATTGTTTAAGCTTGCAGGTTTACCCGGGGATGAAGTTATGAAAAAGGTTTTCCCTTTATCTTTGAAGGGAAAATCATTGGCATGGTCTAGGTTATGCGATGATATTAGATCATGGAATTGGAATCGATTGAAATAGGAGTTCCATCAAAAAAATTATCCTATGGATCTAGTTCATCGTGATTGGAATTATATATATAATTTTTGGCCTCGTGAAGGAGACAGTAGCCTCCTTTTGTGAATCATTTGCTACTCATGTTGATCTCCCTAAAGACAAGTGGTTTAAATATCACACACCTATTAAAGAAGAAATTAAAGAACCGATACCAATTAAATAAGAAACTATACTTTACAATGTTGATCCAGCTGTTCCTTTTTCTTATATTGAGAAACCACCTTTTCCTATTAGGATAAAGGAACATGCTAAAGTTTCAACTGTGGTTAACAAAAGCTATATTAGAACACCTAAACCTAATGAACAAATCAAAGTAGAATCTAGTATTGCTATGGTTAAAGATCTCTTGGAAGAAGGTATTGATGGGCATGTTATTTACTTCTGTGAAGAAGCTGCTAGAATTGCCAAACCTGATAAAAAGGATAAACATAGACCTGTTGTTGGCATGCCTGTCATCTCAGTTAAAATAGGAGATCACTGTTATCATGGTTTATGTGACATAGGTGCTAGTGTGAGTGCTATTCCTTACACCTTATATCAAGAAATTATGAATGAAATAGCACCCGCAGAGATAGAAGAAATAAATGTTACTATTAACCTTGCTAATAGAGACACTATATCACCAATTGGGATTGTTAGAGATGTTGAAGTCTTGTGTGGGAAAATAAAATACCCTACTGATTTTCTTGTTCTTGGTTCCCCACAAGATGAATTTTGTCCCATTATCTTTTGTAGATCTTTCTTGAACACTGTTAATGCTAGAATAGATTGTGAGAAACAAACTGCCAGTGTTAGTTTTGGTGATGAGTCTCATGAGCTTAATTTTTTTCAAGTTTAGTAGAAAGCTTCATGAAAAAGAATTGCCTAGTAAAGGTGAATTAATTGGTCTTGCTTCTATTGCCCTGCCTCCTACTGATCCTCTAGAACAATATTTTCTAGACCATGAAAATGATTTACATATGCATGAAAGAAATGAAATAGATAAGATTTTCTTTGAACAACGTCCTCTGCTTAAACACAATTTTCCTATTGAAACTCTAGGAGGTCCTCCTCCACCTAAAGGTGATCCTGTGTTTCAATGAAAACAATTGCCAGACACTTTGAGATATGCTTATCTTGATGAAAAGAAGATATATCCTATTATTATTAGTGCTAACCTTTCAGAACATGAAGAAGAAAGAATATTGAAAGTTCTAAGGAAGCACCGAGCTGCTATTGGATATACTCTTGATGATTTAAAAGGCATTAGTCCCACTTTATGTCAGGACAAGATTAGTATGGAACCTGATGCTAAACCCGTTGTTGATCACCAACGTCGATTAAATCCGAAGATGAAAGAAGTGGTAAGAACGGAAATATTATAACTTCTGGAAGCATGTATAATCTATCCTATAGCTGATAGTAGATGGGTAAGTCATGTTCATTGTGTCCCTAAGAAAGGAGGTATAATTGATGTCCCTAATGATAAGAATGAACTTATTCCACAAATAATTGTTACAGGCTATCGAATGGTAATTGATTTTACAAAATTAAACAAAGCAACTAGAAAAGATCATTATCCTTTGCCTTTTATTGATCAAGTGCTTGAAAGATTATCTAAGAACACACACTTTTGTTTCCTTGAAGGATATTTTGGTTTTTCACAAATACTTGTTTCTCAACCTGATCAAGAAAAGACCACTTTTACTTTTCCCTTTGGAACTTATGCTTATAGACATATGCCTTTTGGTTTATGCAATGCACCTGCTACCTTTCAAAGATGTATGAATGTTATATTCTCTGACTTTTATGAAAAGATTTTTGAGGTTTTCATAGACGATTTCTCTGTTTATGGGAAGTCTTTTGATGATTGTTTAAGCAATCTTGATCGAGTTTTGCAGAGATGTGAACAAACAAATCTTGTCTTGAATTGGGAGGAGTGCCACTTTATGGTTAATGAAGGTATTGTCTTGGGTCATAAAATTTCTGAAAGAGGTATTGAAGTGGACAAAGCTAAGGTTGATGCAATTGAGAAAATGCCATGTCCAAAAGATATCAAAGGTATTTGTAGTTTCCTAGGTCATGTTGGTTTATATAGGTGATTTATCAAAGACTTTTCTAAAATTTCTAGGCCTCTTACGAGTCTTTTGCAAAATGATATTCCTTTTGTTTTTTATGATGATTTTTTAGAAGCCTTTGAAACACTCAAGAAAGCCTTAATTTCTGCACCTATTGTTCAACCACCTGATTGGAACTTGCCTTTTGAAATTATTTGTGATGCTAGTGATTATGCTGTTGGTGTTGTTCTAGGACACAGAGTTGATAAGAAATTGAATGTTATTCATTATGCTAGTAAAACTCTAGACAGTGCTCAACGAAACTATGCTACTACTGAAAAAGAATTCTTAGCAGTGGTGTTTGCTTGTGATAAATTTAGACCTTATATTGTTGATGCCAAAGTAATTGTTCACACCGGTCATGCTGCTATTAAATATCTTATATAAAAGAAAGATGCTAAACCTAGACTTATTCGTTGGGTTCTTTTGTTACAAGAATTTGATTTGCATATCATTGATAGAAAAAGGAGCTGAGAACCCCGTAGCTGATAATTTATCTAGGCTTGAAAATGGGCCTGATGAACCGCTACCTATTGATGATAATTTTCCTGATGAGCAGTTAGCTGCAATAAATGTTTCTCATAGTACTCCTTGGTACATGCTGACTATGCTAATTACATTGTTGCTAAATATTTACCACCTAGCTTTACATACCAACAAAAGAAAAAAAAATCTTCTATGATTTAAGACACTAATTTTGCGATGACCCACATCTTTATAAAGAAGGAGTAGATGGTATTATTAGACGTTGTGTACCTGAGCATGAACAGGGACAAATCCTATGGAAATGCCACTCCGAAGTATATGGAGGGCATCATGATGGAGATAGAACTGCTCACAAGGTATTGCAATCTTGATTTTATTGGCCTACTCTCTTCAAAGATGCCCATAAGTTCATCTTATATTGTGATGAATGTCAAAGAATAGGTAATAGGTAATATTGGCATGCTCAAGAGGTAGCACAAGCCCATGAAGGGCATCGTCTTCACCCTCACAATAAATAATGCCGTAGGTACTAACCCGAAGGTTGTCAATGGGCAACGAATAAAACATTATATCTCAGGTGCGCCTATTAATGTTGAAAGCCATATTATCCAAACTTTGACACCGGAAGAACACATAAAAGAGTCCTTCCAGAACACTCCACAATCGTGGAAATAAGGAGGTACGCGATATGGTAACTAAACGAACTCCGAAAAATTCGCAAAAGTATCCGCCTGGCGCGCCCTGGTGTCTTGTGCCCACCTGGGACACCTCCCGGACTCCGTTTTACTTCCATATGCTTGTCCTCCAAGATAAAAAAATCTATATATACTTCCCGAACCTGTTAGCCACCGTATCGCGGAAAATCCTCTTTTCTATTTTCTTGTTGTTTTCTATTAGATCCCATCTACCATGGCCACGTCCAGCTCCTCCAAGGACAAGTTCTTCGAGAACGTCATCAACCCATATCGGGAGGTGGTCCAGCACCCTCGGGTCATCCAGATGCAGGAGGGGTTGCTCCACATCAGTGATGTGCAAGGTCCCAAGGGGACCGGAACTGTGCAGGCTAGGCTCGAAGCTATGGAGCAGGACGTCTTCCGGTGCAAGGGTATGGTGGAGCATGGACTCAACGCCAATCACCTCATGATCACGGATCCCTCTCGTGATCTCTAGGTGGATGGCAAGCTGATACGTCTCCAACGTATCTATAATTTTTTATTGTTCCATGCTATTATATTATCTATTTTGGATGTTTAATGGGCTTTATTATGTACTTTTATATTATTTTTGGGACTAACCTAATAACCTACTAACCGGAGCATGGACTTTCGCGCTTGCATAGGGAATCACAAACCTTAACACCAATATTCTTACTAAAGCATAATTACTCATCAACACAACTCACATATCACATCATCATATCTCAAAACTATTACTAAGAATCAAGTTTATTTTTTCCAATGATCTTCATGAAAGTTTTTATTATATCCTTCTTCGATATCTATCACTTTGGGACTAATTTTCATGCGTTTCTTTTCATAAGCTCAAACAAATATAAGTGAAGATCATGAGCATAATTCTTTTTCTTTCTCTCAAAATAATTTAAGTGAAGCAAGAGAGAATTTCTTGAAAATTTTACTATCAAATAAATCTAAGTGAAGCTATAGAGTATTTCTTCAAAAATACTAAAGCACACCATGCACAAAAAGATATAAGTGAAGCACTAGAGCAAGTCCATAGCTCATAAAAATTTAAGTGAAGCATAGAGAGCAATTCTAACAAGTCATGAGATAAATTTGGCTCTCTCAAATAGGTGTGTCCAGCAAGGGATCAAGACTTAAAACACAAAATAGAACAAGTAAAGACTCATATCATACAAGACGCTCCAAGCAAAACACATATTATGTGACAAATAAAAATATAGCTTCGAGTAAAATACCGATGGTCGTTAGAAGAAAGAGGGGATGCCACTCGGGGGCATCCCCAAGCTTAGTTGGTTGCTCATTTTTGGATAAAAGCTTGGGATTCCGGGGCATCCCCAAGCTTAGGCTCTTCTATCCTTCCTTCATCCATCATAAGATAACCCAAAACTTGAAAACTTCAATCACACAAAACTCAACAAAACCTTCGTGAGATCCGTTAGTATAGGAAAGCAAACCACTACTATAAGTACTGTATCAAACCAATTCATATTTTCTTTTTGCATTATATCTACTGTATTCCAACTTTTCTATGGCCAAAACTCATCAAAGAAAACAATAGATCCATCAAAATAAGCACACAACACAAAGAAAACAGAATCTGTCAAAACAGAAGAGTCTGTAGCAATCTGACTATTTCGAATACTTCTGTAACTCCAAAATTTCTGAAAAATAGGAAGACCTGGGTAATTTGCATATTAATCTTCTGCAAAAATAATTGGCATTTTTTCACGTTCTGGTGATTTTTGACATTTTTTTTGTGAGCGCATAAGTTTCTGTTTTTCAGCAAGATCAAACAACTATCACCCAAGAAGATCCTATAGGTTTTACTTGGCACAAACACTAATTAAAACACAAAAACCACAATCACGACAGTAGCATAATTATGGAAACACACAAGAACAGAAAGCAAAAATCAAAAATAAATTTTATTCATTGGGTTGCCTCCCAACAAGCGCTATAGTTTTACACCCTTAGCTAGGCATAAAGTAAGGATCTAAGTTTTGTCATCTTTGGTTCGAGATCCATAAGATGCCCTCATGATTGATTCATAAGGTGGCTTAATTCTTGTTCTAGTAAAGTGTTCCATAACCTTCCTCAAAGGAAATTGTAACTTAGTATTGCCTTCTTTCATATCAATCACGACATCAATAGTGCGTAAAAACGGTCTACGAAGAATAATTGGACAAGAAGGATTGCAATCAATATCAAGAACAATAAAATCTATGGGCACATTGTTCCTATTTGCAAGAATAAGAACATCATTAATTATTCCCATAGGCTTTTTAATAGTAGAATCCGCCAAGTGCAAATTCAAAGAACACGATTCAATATCGGTAAGACCAAGCACATCACATAAAGATTTCGGAATTGTAGAAACACTAGCACCCAAGTCACACAAAGCAAAACACTCTTAATTTTTAATCTTGACTTTGATAGTAGGTTCCCATTCATCATGCAATTTTGTAGGAACTAAAACTTCTAATTCCAATTTTTCTTCAAAAGCTTTCATCATAGCTTCAACAATATGTTTAGTAAAAGCTTTATTTTGTTCGTAGGAATGAGGTGAATTTAATGGATTGCAACAAAGAAATACAATCAATCAAAGAGAAACTATCATGATTAAAGTCTTGGTAATCCAAAAGAGTGGGCACATCACTAGTTAAAGTTTTGACCTCTCCAAACCCACTTTCATCAATTTTCTCAACAAGATTTTCACCCTCTGAATCATCGGCACACCTTCTAGCTAAAGCTAACTCTTCTCCAGTCCCTTTTTCATCAATCTTAACTTTACTAAACAAGGAATCAATAGAAGAAACACCAATCATTTTAAGATCTTCATCACTTTTACGGAAGTAATCACTCGAAAACGCTTTTTCTAATTCTCTTTTACTCTAAGAATAGCGGTTCTTTTCTTGCTTTCATCCATAGAAACATAAAGAGCTTTAATTGATTCATCAACCTTAGGCACAAAAAATTTCATCTTGAGATTTTCCACATCATGAGCAATTATATCAACACTTCTAGACAAATCACCAATCTTACTCAACTTTTCTTCTATGGAAGTGTTGAAAACTTTTTGCGTGTTGATACGTCTCCGTTGTATCTACTTTTCCAAACACTTTTGCCCTTGTTTTGAACTCTAACTTGCATGATTTGAATGGAACTAACCCGGACTGACATTGTTTTCAGCAGAATTGCTATGGTGTTATTTATGTGCAGAAACAAAAGTTCTCGGACTGGCCTGAAACTCCACGGAACATCTTTTTGGAAAATATTAAAAATACTGGAAGAAAAATCCACGTCAGGGGGCCCACACCCTGTCCACGAGGGTGAGGGGCGCGCCTGCGCCCCTGCCTCGTGGGCCTCCTGACGCTCCACCGACCTCAGCTCCAACTCCAAATACTCATGTTCGGGGAGAAAAAAATCAGAGAGAAGGATTCATAACGTTTTACGATACTGAGCCGTTGCCAAGCCCTAAAACCACTTAGGAGGGCTGATCTGGAGTCTGTTCGGGGCTCCGGAGAGGGGGATTCGTCGCCGTCGCCATCATCAACCATCCTCCATCACCAATTTCATGATGCTCACCATCGTGCGTGAGTAATTCCATCGTAGGCTTGCTGGACGGTGATGGGTTGGATGAGATCTATCATGTAATCGAGTTAGTTTTGTTAGGGTTTGATCCCTAGTATCCACTATGTTCTGAGATTGATGTTGCTATGACTTTGCTATGCTTAATGCTTGTCACTAGGGCCCGAGTGCCATGATTTCAGATCTGAACCTATTATGTTTTCATGAATATATGTGAGTTCTTGATCCTATCTTGCAAGTATATAGTCACCTACTATGTGTTATGATCCGGCAACCCCGAAGTGATAATAATCGGGACCACTCCCGGTGATGACCATAGTTTGAGGAGTTCATGTATTCACTATGTGCTAATGCTTTGTTCTGGTACTCTATTAAAAGGAGGCCTTAATATCACTTAGTTTCCATTAGGAGCCCGCTGCCACGGGAGGGTAGGACAAAAGATGTCATGCAAGTTCTTTTCCATACGCACGTATGACTATACTCGGAATACGTGCCTACATTACATTGATGAATTGGAGCTAGTTCTGTGTCACCCTATGTTATGACTGTTACATGATGAACCGCATCCAGCATAATTCTCCATCACCGATCCAATGCCTACGAGCTTTTCACATATTGTTCTTCGCTTATTTACTTTCCCATTACTACTGTTACAATCACTACAAAACCCAAAAATATTACTTTTGCTACCGTTACCGTTACTACCATATTACTTTGCTACTAAATACTTTGCTGCAGATACTAAGTTATCCAGGTGTGGTTGAATTGACAACTCAACTGCTAATACTTGAGAATATTCTTTGGCTCCCCTTGTGTCGAATCAATAAATTTGGGTTGAATACTCTACCCTCGAAAACTGTTGCAATCCCCTATACTTGTGGGTTATCAAGACTATTTTATGGCGTCGTTGCCGGGGAGCGTAGCTCTATTCCTTGAGTCACTTGGGATTTATATCTGCTGGTCACTATGAAGAACTTGAAAGACGAGAAAACAAAAATTTATCCCTCAACTACGAGGAGAGGTAAGGAACGCCATCTAGCTCGCACTTGATTCACCTTCATTTTGAGTAAGCTTGCGACACCTAAACCTGCTTACGCTATTCATTCTGATATGTCGCATGTTATTGATGATGCCACTTCTGCTATGCATGATACTTATGATGAAACTACTACTATGCTTGATACTACTATGCCACTTGGTGAATTTCTTGATGAACAAATTGCTAGGGCTAGAGAGAAGAAATTATTGAAACTGATAATATCGATGAAAGTGATGATGAAGACTCTACCCCTAATAATATGAATTTCCTGTTGTTCCTGAGGGTTATGTTCTGGAAGAAGGAGCTGCTAGAGCTATTTTAGCTTGCAATGATAGATATGATCTATGGAAGTTATTAGCTAAATGGAAGCAGCGATCTCTTAATGCTAGAATGAAACCTGACCCTACTTTTCCTACTTCGCCTATCTGTGTTACTGATAAGGATTATGAATTCTCTGTTGATCCTGATATAATTACTTTGGTTGAATCTGATCCTTTTCATGGCTATGAATATGAAACTGTTGTGGCACATCTTACTAAATTAAATGATATAGCCACCCTGTTCACTAATGATGAGAAATCTCGCTACCTTTATATCCTTAAAATATTTTTGTTCTCATTAAAGGGTGATGCTAAGATATGGTTTAATTCTTTTGATCCTGGTTGTGTGCGTAGTCCCCAGGATATGATTTATTACTTCTCTGCTAAATATTTCCCTGCTCATAAGAAACAAGCTGCTTTAAGGGATATATATAATTTTGTGCAAATTGAAGAGGAGAGTCTCCCACAAGATTGGGGGAGGCTTCTCCAATTACTTAACGCTTCGCCTGATTATCCACTTAAGAAAAATGAAATACTTGATATATTTTATAATGGACTAACCGATGCTTCGTGAGATTACCTGGATAGTTGTGCTGGTTCTGTTTTCAGGGAAAGAACACCGGATGAAGCTGAAATTCTATTGAATAATATGTTGACAAATGAAAATAATTGGACACTTCCTGAGCCAGCTCCTAAGCCAGTTCCTGAGCCTATTCCTAAACCAACTCTGAAGAAAAGAGGTGTTCTATTTCTCAGTCCTAAAGATATGCAAGAGGAAAAGAAATCTATGAAAGAAAAAGGTATTAAAGCTGAAGATGTTAAGAATTTACCTCCTATTGAAGAAATACATGGTCTTAATTTACCGCCCGATGAAGAAAATTATGATCTTAATTCATCACCTATTGAAGAAACTCATGGTCTTGATAACCCGACACAGGTAGTAAAGGTAAATTCTTTCTATAGATTTGATGAAGGTGATATTCTTCACTATAAGTCTGCTACACAATGCTTAGAAGAGTTTGATAACTTTATTGTCAAACAAGAAAACTTCAATGCTTATTTTGGTAGACAATTGAAATATAATTCCGATACGCTTGAACACTTGGGTGATTATATGTCTAGATTTAAAGGTGAACTTAAACTCATTAGTAAACATGCTTCTATTGTTACCACTCAAGTAGAACAAGTACTTAAAGCTCAAAATGATTTGCTCAATGAATTAAATAGTAAGAATAATGATTATGCTGTGAGAGTGGCTACTAGAACTGGTAAAATGACTCAGGAACCTTTGTATCCTGAAGGCCACCCTAAGAGAATTGAACAAGATTCTCAGATAAATAATATTGATGCTTCTAGTGAACCTATTGCTGAAACACCTGAGAATCCAAATGGTATATCTATTTCTGATGCTGAAACACAATCTGGTAATGAACATGAACCTAATGAAAATGTTCATGATGATGCTCAACCTAGTAATGATAATGATGTAGAAATTGAACCTGCTATTGATCTTGATAACCCACAATCAAAGAATCAACGTAATGATAAGAGAGACTTTGTTGCTAGGAAACACGGTAAAGAAAGAGAACCTTGGGTTCAGAAACCCATTCCTTTTCCTCCCAAACCATCCAAGAAAAAGGATGATGAGGATTTTGAGCGCTTTGCTGAAATGATTAGACCTATCTTTTTGCATATGCGTTTGACTGATATGCTCAAAATGAATCCTTATGCTAAGTATATGAAAGATATTGTTACTAATAAAAGAAAGATACCGAAAGCTGAGATTTCCACCATGCTTGCTAATTATACTTTTAAGGGTGGAATACCAAAGAAACTTGGAGATCCAGGAGTACCTACTATACCATGCTCCATTAAAAGAAACTATGTTAAAACTACTTTATGTGATCTTAGAGTCGGTGTCAGTGTTATGCCTCTCTCTTTATATCGTAGACTTGATTTGAATAAGTTGACACCCACTGTCAATTTCGGCGCAGAAATGACATTTGATTCTTGTTGGACCTTCTTGATCAACTACAAGTAATCTATCAAGTGCAGGCGTGTCCTCAATGACCAGATCGTGGTACACATCTTGTGATGTCTTCTTGCCGCACCAGCAACACACATAAATAGTCTGGAGATTCATGGAGGTGATGCGGAAGCTACTCAACCCATTGATTGCCTGAAGATGAAGGTACTCAAGTGTGGTACAGCCACGGAGCAGGCACTCCATGTAACCATTTGGGAGGCAGACAACGATGAGCTCGAGGTGCTTCAGTCGTGGTAGAATAAGAGTGGGCGCGTCATTAAGGGGGATGGCAGTTCCTGAACTTGGCGACGCGCAGCGTGGGCGCGAGGCGGAGCGCGGTTGTTGACATCGAGCGCATATGTCCATCATCAAAAGTGAGCTCCTCGAGTTGATCTAGGGTAGGGGATCAGAACTAGTTGTCAAGCTTGGCTCGGTCCTTGCCGTTGGAACGGAACTTGCCCATTCTAAGGCCTCTGGTTGGGCCAAGGTGACTGTTGAGGATCTTGGAGAACGCATCCAACCTTTTGTGATAGCCATGGTAGAGCTCGTGGGTGTCGATGAGGTCGAGAGGGGTGGAGTTCCATAGGGGGATCCACCGCCGGGAAAGGACGGATTTCCGCGCCCCATATTTTATTGGAAGGAGGGAGATGATGACTGTCAACATATCATCAGAGAGGCGGCTGATGAGGTCTAGTCCTGCTAGAGTCGCTTGCAGTTCTTGCTCGCCCCACCTCTGCTTGTTGGCAGCCCCGTTCTCCACCTCCGAAGTCTCCTTGTTAGCGGCGCTTTCTGATAGAAATGGGAGTATAGGGAATATTTAGTTAAAACGGGGCAATAGAAAAGTGTATTGGTAACTAGTAGTTATTAGGTAGGAATATAGTAAGAAAATGGAATAACAATTGGTTGCTTAAATACTACACAATTCATTTGATATTGCCGGGTAAGTCAACATGCAGCTACTTGAAAAATAAAACTTACTTCAAACAAAGTCTGGATGGATGATATCGTCGGGGAAGTTAGCATATATCTCATGACCAGGCTCTTTTATGTGCAGTGCAATTATAGTGCAAGCTTTCAGTACATAAAACATAGAAATTTCTTTCCAAAGGCCAGTGCGAAATAGGAGTCACCACGTTCATCAAAACTTATGGTAGAAACGATTGTAAACCCATGGTTTGTGTTCAGTATGACATCCTTGCAGTCTTGATTTATTAAAGGGAAAGATTGTGCACTACAGATTTTGTTGCATAGCAAGGGACGCGCTGCATAAAATGGTAGGATTGTTAAAGAAAATATGGTAACATGCAAATATGGGCCCAAATTGAAAGAACTGTACAATAGTTGAAATCGAAGGACAAAAATCTATGATTAAATAGATAGGGTAACTTGATGTCATGGAAATATTGGAGTAATCGAAAGAACAATACATCATTAATTTGCCTAATATAGAAAGAAGAGGGGGAAAATCCCCCATGACGTATATGGTGCATGTGGCACCTTTTATCCAAATGTAGCAATATTTAGTATATGTTCAGGAAAGTAGGCGATGCCAACCGATTTAGGGTGAGATTGAACATACCGCGTGCATCCTCAAGTCATCTGGTACGGTGAGATGGAATGTCTGGTGGAGGCTGCAAAGTCCTGATGTGTTAGCGCACTATACACTCTATGAATGAAAGAAAACCCTCAAATCACCTGAATAAAATGAATTCACGATGATTTCGGCCGGGTGATTAAAGGAGACAGATGAACTGGGATAAGAGATGAGATAATATCTCATTAAATTAGTTACCTTGTTGTCCATGAGAAAGAACACTCAGTATGGTGGATTCCCCAACCGAGCGGAGCTGGGTCGACCGCGAGCAGCGTCGAGATAGTCGATGGCAATAAGCGGCGACAAGCAGAAGTGGCGAAATGCGGTGGGGTTTGTCGGCAGTCTGGCGGCGGTGGGAGGCATTGAGCTAAGTGGTTGCCACCACGATAGGCGGTGCCATGCATAGACGCGGAGGAGCTTGTGCAGGTGTGAATGGGGACCGGAGGGGGTGGCGGGCTGGGTAAGGGTATTTGTGACATGGGGATGGTGAGGGTTTTCTTTTTTCTTTTCTGAATTGGGTGGTGAGGGTTTTCTGTCCCACAAAGAATTTCGGAGGCAACGGTTTGCTAGAGCCAACTGTGTGTGATTGACGCAACAGGCAAAATGAAAGTCATTGCACACCGTTCCAATTTTGGGAACCGTGTGTGATTGACGTACTACCTCTGTTCTAGTTTATTGGTCCCCTTTGTAATTTGTACCAAATATTTAACTAACAAATGTTTATGCATGTCACCCAAAATTATATCATTGAACACTATGTTCAAATATGCATCCAATGATATAATTTTTGCTGACCTGCACTAACATTTTGTCAGTTAAATCTTTGGTCAAAACTTAACACAAATTACGAAGGGGACCAATAAACCAGGATGGAGGTAGATTCCACCAACCGAACTGATTACATCCATATCCCACATTTAGACATAAGTAAATATATATTAAACATACTCAGACATATATAATAAGCGTACACAAGCATAGTTCAATCATAAGTACATAGCTCAACTATCATTAATACTCTACATAGCCATACATAGTTCGGTCCCACATCTCATCTCATCTGCCGGCACGATCATGAAGCTTCTCCAGGTACTCGGCGTACGCGTCATGCGCCACCCTGCGAGAATACTTCTGCTTGAAGGAGCCAACGGCCCGTCCTCTTGCATGCGCTAGAACTCTTTGATACGCGTCATGAAGCTTGTGGTTGCAAAATGGGCATCAATAGCTGCTGTCCGAGGTCCTAATAAGCCTGTTATGCATTCCGGCATAAAGCTACCTCAGAATTTGCCTCTTGTACCTCCTGTGGACATCTTCATCCTCACTGTACACATCGTCAGACAGCACCTATACAAATAGTAAAAAAATGGCATCAAATCAATGTTTACATGCCGTGAAGTAGGAGTAGGAATTTATGGCTATTTTTTATACATATCCAGAGATTATGGTTCGATTTTTAAGCATAGTCGTCTATGTACAGACCAATCTTGAAGAAAATAATGGCACAAACATATATGTAGGTCATTCAAAATCAATTGTCAAGTCCTGGCTAGGAATTATTAGCACGAACACTAACCTTGGTAGGATTACTAGCAGAAATCACTTGCACATATGAAACAACTAATCACTTATCACTTGTACCATTCAAACAATCAATACACTACAAGGATCTAACAAAACTTAATTACTCATATTTCATGGATTGGGAGAACATAACCATAGATTTCTATTCCAAAAAGGGGGAGGAAGGAGTAACCAGAGAAACCCTAATATCTATTTGACACATAAATGGGTATAGATGACTAACCAGTTGTCCGTCGTCGTCGGATTCGTCCCTGGAGTGGTCATCGGAGTCGTCGCCGGGGTCATCGCCCGATTCGTCACCAGAGTCGGTGTGGAACTCCGCCTCCTGTTGTGGAAGCTCGACACCGTCAACAACGTCAGGGTGCAGCGATAACTTGCCAGCAGTGACGACAACCTCTTTTTCCATCTCCACGCCGTGCTTCGGTGCTTCAGCAGCCCCGGCGTCGCCACTGCCTCCGATGGGGCGCTTCGGCGGCATCCTCATACACTGACGGCTTTGAGGGCTGAGAGTGGCATCGAGGATGCAAGCGAAGAGAGAGGATTGTGTGTGTGGCGAGGATGGGGGGTGCGGCCGCTCGGGTGCACAATTAATATGGAGTAGTGGGAGAGAGGCGGGCGGCGGTCAAACCGCTGGCTCGCCTCCCGGTGAGCCTGTGCGCTGGACTGCTAGCATGCCTATCATCGTTTCACACAGCTACTCGCACGCCTCCTGATGACACTCCGCAACAAGCACGCCTCCATCAATTCACACACCTGCACGCACGCCTCCTGGTCTGCCTGCGCGGCGGACTGCTCGCATGCGTCCCATCAACTCATGCCTGCTCGCATGGCACACGGGTCGCGTGGCGGCACATATATTGTTTTTCTATTTGGATGATTAATGCTACCGCTTTATTGCTGAATCAGAGCATGACATGTATTCGTTGTTGGTCTAACACTCATGGTTCGAATAAATAATCCGTTTGGGATATTGGTTCCCAATTATTAATAATCTCCCATTTGTAATTAGATAAAGATTGCATCAAAACTGGCCTCATTTGACAAAAAAGTACAATGCCACTTTGTATTGGTGTCCATATGACAACACGATATGTTTCATGAACTTCAAATAAGTTTTGGATGCACTAGAATTTAAAAATCAAGATTTTCAATGTTTGAAATTTCTTGCATGGGGAGTAAACATGCACCCAGTGAGACACATGTGTTTGCAATCCATTTAGGTGCACTGTCACGTGTGCATGCAGCTCAAATTTGATTTTTGCACGTTATACCCGTAGAAAATCAATTAATGTACTAAAACGTCTTAATTATCTCTGTTTTTTTAAATTAAAACGTCCCTCCTTTGGTAACATATGTTCACCAGGGGATAATTTAACATGCTTCATAGTTGCGGTGGATTCGCGGTGTGTGTGGGTGTGTGCGTCTGGGGGGTGGCGGGTGGCTCGCAGTACACTACGAGTTGTGAGCCACCGTGTGGGTTGGCCGTTTCATTAGGCAGGTGCCACATGAGAGCCATGAATTCGTTAGTTAAAACATTACACAACCCTTTCATACATACATGTTTTGGCCACATGCAGTCGATGGTTGTCCTAGACGACACTCGATACTCACGTGTGATGATTTTTGTGGGCCCGCGAGGTCGTCGTCCATCACTTTGACGAATAGTCGGCAGTGAGGTTAATTTGACCAGCAAGGTAGAATATTTTTTGTTTGTGTTATGGTGGGAGTATATATAGTACGCATCGACGATGTGGGAGGGTACTAGCATATATACTATACTTACGCGTCCGTGAACAAGTACACCTCACTCACTGTCGGGACTTTTCGGTTTCCGAGGCACGTGGCACATCAAAGTTGTGAAATTGGCTATTCAAACATCACACAACACCTCTTTGGTCCACATGCATGCAGGCGGTGGTTATCCTAGCTAGGACACTCACGTGTGACGCTTCCATCTGTGGGCCCACGAGGCCATCGTCGATGCATCCTTCACTTTGACCTACATCGGGAGAGGTTAATTAATTTCACCATCGAGGAGGATTCTTTTTGGGTTGTATTACGGTAGGAGCATATAGTATGCATCGAAGAGGGGGAAGGGGACTATCATATGTAGTGCGCTTCATGAACCTCGCTCTGTGTGGGGGCTTTACGGTTTTGGTAGCATGTGGCACATCAAAGTTGTGCATTTTGGGGATTCAATATATGTTTGTCCCACATGCAAAGCAATGGTGGTTGTCCTCTCACACCCACTTAAGAGGTTATCGGCAATATCGATGCTTTCCATTTGTGGGCCCGCTTGGTCCATCACTACTTTTTGCCTGACAACGAGAGGTTAACTTGACTTAGGAGGGGATTATTTTTTGTTTGTAATACGGTATATATATATATAGTTCATGCTCTGGGATGACATGATACAGTTTGAGCACACACATGCATGTGTACGCATGAATCCCTCCCATCGAGTCGAAGTGGCTTGTACAATGACACTCATGAACCGATCTCGCTCTGTGTGGGGACTGTATGATTTTCGACGCACGTGCCACATCAATGTTGTGAAATGGTATTCGAACATGCATGCACACATCACCTCCATACATATGCATGTAGTGGTTGTCTTTAAACGGTACACTCCCTCGCGTGGTTATGGGTGACAAGCCTATATATTCATGGGCCCGCGTGTGATACATCTCCAACATATCTATTATTATTTATTATTCCATGCTGTTATATTATCAATCTTGGATGTTTTATAATCATTTTATATCCTTTTTTGGTACTAACCTATTGACATAGCGCCAAGTGCCAATTGTTGTTTTCTGCATGTTTTTTACATCGCAGGAAATCAATATCAGACGGATTCCAAATGCAACAAAACTTCATGGAGATTTTTTTGGACCAGAAGGAACATAATGGGCACTGGCTGTGCCTAGGGGGGTTCCCTAAGGAGGGCACAACCCACCGGGGCGCGGCCTGGTGGGTTGTGCCCACCTCGGGTGCTCCCCGGACCGCCTCTTTGCTCTATAAATACCTCAATATTCACAAAACACTAGGGGAGTCGACGAAATATTCATCCAGCCGCCGCAGAGTCTAGAACCACCAGATCCAGCCGCCTCCATTGGTGCCTCGCCGATGATGCGTGAGTAGTTCTTTGTAGACCTTCGGGTTCGTAGTTAGTAGCTAGATGGCTTTCTCTCTCTCGCTGAATTCTCAATACAATGTTCTCCTGGAGATCCATATGATGTAACTCTTTTTGCGGTGTGTTTGTTGGGATCTGATGAACTTTGAGTTTATGATCAGTTATGTCATTTTACATCCATGAAAGTTATTTGAGTTTCTTTGATCTCTTATATGCATGATTGCTTATAGCCTCGTATTTCTTCTCCGATATTTGGGTTTTGTTTGGCCAAATTGATCTATTTATCTTGCAATGGGAAGAGGTGCTTTGTAGTGGTTTCGATCTTACGCTGCTTAATCCCAGTGACAGAAGGGGAACTGACACGTATGTATCGTTGCTACTAAGAATAAAATGGGGTCTATCTCTACATAGATAGATCTTGTCTACATAATGTCATCATTCTTATTGCATTACTCTGTTTCTCCATGAACTTAATACACTAGATGCATGCTGGATAGCGGTCGATGTGTGGAGTAATAGTAGTAGATGCAGGCAGGAGTCGGTCTACTAATCTTGCACGTGATGCCTATATAATGATCATTGCTAGATATATTTTTTGAGAATCACCGGGGGCGAGCTCCCCCACCTGAATATATTACTCAAAGGACTGTCGTGGCAGTAAGTACAGAATTACATAGGCACGGTGCAATGTGCAGAGAGGTAGGAACGCCACGAGAAGACGTCCTCCTTGTCTTGTGTTTCCACAAGACGATGAGACCAGAGATCCAAAACAGAAATAAGGTTCCTAAGGGTTATTACAGAGCTTTGATCCACCGTCCTAAACACCATGTCATTACGTGCTGCCCAGATCATCCATAATAAAGCCAAGAGGACCGAGGGCCATGCCGTGGTGGAGAGGTGAGGAGGTATAGTGACGTCCCATAGGTCTGCGATGTCGTTGGTTTGTGGCAGGAGCCCAAGTCGTTGCCAAATCCTATTAGCAAGAGGGCATGTGATGAAGAGGTGGCTGGAGTCTTCAGGTAACCTAGCACACCGGGGGCATATCTGAATCGATTATATGCTTGTGTTCAAGATTGACCCTAGTGTTGAGGCGGTCTTTGAAGAGTAGCCAGGCGAAGACTTTAAGCTTTCGAGGAGCCTTGGTGCTCCATATGAGAGGAGCAATGAGATTGTTGTCTGGCCGAGCCATGAGGGCACCGTATGCATGCTTGGTGGTGAATCCAATGCCATGTCGTAGGAATCGTTGATCTTCCCCCGCCGAGGGCATGAAGTCCTGCAAAATAGCCACAAGCGACAGAACCTCTTGCTCTGTCGTGAGGGAGAGACGATTACGGAGGTTAGCTTGAATACCGAAATGCAAAATGTTAGCCACTTTAACTAGCTCTAAGGTGGAATGTGAAAATAGGTGGGGGGATGTGACGCCCCAAGACCGGAGCTTCAGTTGCCTTCCAGGGTTTCCGAGTTTTGTCGTGTGATTTGTTTTGTTTGAGCATTCATCTTGTCATCTCTTGCATTGCATGGATTTCTCGATCCATTTAAATCGAGGGAAGGGTGACTTCTCTTTATAACATATCCTCCCAATATTAGGGAGCTATATTAAAAATATTCCATTATTTTGGAATCACCATAACACACTTGCAAAAATCCCATGCCTTTTCTGCTCCGAGTTGACCTCAAAACCTTGCCAATTTTATTTCATCATTTTCCGGAGTTCCACCAAAAATCCTTGGATCATTTTTGTTAAATTCCTCATATTTTTGTGAGTCCGGGAAAATTATCCCCATGTCCAACTTCTTCCTCTAACCTCTCTTTCTTTTCTTTCTTAATCTTCGTTTCTTTTCTTTTCTCTTTTCTTTTTTTTAGTGAGAGAGAGCCAGCCTCCCGCAGGCCCAGGCCGGCCTCTATGGCCCAAGGCCTCCCTGGCCCTCCTAGCGCCTCCCTCCAGGCCGGCCTAGCCTCGCGCGAGGCCCAAGGCCCAGCAGCCCTCTGCCTTAACCCTAGCGCCAGGCCCCCATCTCCCCTCGTCCTCCTCCTAGCGCCGCCTCCCCATCGCTGCGCCCGATCCCATCTCTCCCGAACCCCCTGCCCGATCCCCTCGTCCTCCCCGTCGCCCCCGTCACGACCAGGCCGGACCCCCCGGTGGCCTCCTCCGCCGCACCTCTCCGACCAGGAGCGCCGATCCCCTTCTCCCTCGTTCTCCCAAGATCGACCCTCTCCACCTCCTCGCCGGCCTCTCCACCTCGCCCGCAGGCCGTGCAGTGCCCTCCTCCCAGCCGGATCCCCCGGCCCTCTCCTCGTCGCCTCCTCGCGACCACCATGCCCGAGCCACCGCCGCCCTGCTTCCTCTTCTCGCCGTTTCCCTCCTCCGTCGCCATCTTTGGCAGGGGTAGGAGCCCCATGCCCGCACCACCTCCTGCCCGTGCTCCGCCGCCCTCCGTCGTGCCCCTGCCTTCTCCTCGCGCCCGCCGCCGTCTTCGTCTGCCCTGCCGTGGCCGCGCTCTCTGCTGCTGAGGTCCCGCCGCCGAGCCCGGTCTCTCTCGCTTTGTGGTGACCACCATGGCGCGGCTACCATCAGCCAACCGCAGCAGCTCGCCCGCTAGTCTTCGTGGACCCGATTCATTCAAATGCCAGGTCAAGGGTCGGCCTCCCGTTCGTTGACCACCGAGACCGAGGCCCTTTTGTATTTCGACGCTTCGTGGATTTCGCCAAGTTCCCCTCCGAACCAGACGCTAAGCTCTCTTCGATTCCCCTCAAGACCAAGACCGCCCGAGACCGATAAGTACCCGACAAACGCCAAGTACCCCTTCGGTTCCGTCAAGTTCGACTACACGATGATCGACAAGTGCCCGTCGATCGCCAAGTACCTCTACCGTCGTCGCCGGAAGCGCCAAGTACCACTACGACCGGCGACCACCGAACCGGAAACGACAAGTACCCCGATGACGTGTACCACTACCGTCGACCCTCGAAGACCCCGTGGACCCCGAACATCCACGGGACTTGAACAACTACTTCCGATGACGAGATGTACCACTACCATCGAACGTGAACAACGACTTTCCCTACGCCGTGTACGACTACCATCGCGAGACCGCAAGTACCACGACAACCCCGAAGGGATTCGGACCCGTCAAGTACCTCTTCGAAAACGAACGTGAAACACTACTTCCTCTACCGTCGCCGTGTACCGACTACTTCCCTCGACGATCATCGCGAGAACGTCTACTTCCATCTACTTCCCTCGACAACTCGAGCACCGTCCCGATTGCACGTTCCGGAGGTATAACCCGAGATGACCGACCGTGATCGAATCATCCTTGCGATGCCCCTCTTTTGCCATTCTACCGTTCCGTGGGAACCCGGTAATCGGGATCACCCCACCATCTTGCATGACTCGCTTCCGTCACGCTTTCCTTTGCACCGATATCTCAATCGGGTTATCGGAACCGGAATGTTGCCGTGGCACCATTTTCGGATTCGTTGCCGTGGCACCCCTTTCTTCCACCACGGTGACATAATGCTTCATAACATGCTCTTGTTAACATTTTCATAAAAATTGCATAAACTTGCACTTGTCACCCGCATCATGATAACAACATTTAAATGTTTATAATTGTTGTTTGCATTAATTTGCTTAAATGCCATGTTAAAATGATTTATTTCATAACTAAATAACCGTAGCTCCATTTTAAATAAATTATATATGTAAATGGGGTAGAAAAATGCCTAGTTTAACATGGTGTACTTGCTTTGCATGTTTAACAACTCTAAAATATGCTTTAGGTCAGATCTGTTCCAAATCCATAATTTGCATATGGGGATTTTCCGGAATTGTTGTTGTTGTTTCCGGCCTCATTTAAACTTGCCTAAATAGCTAGTTTAATTATTCTCCACCTCTTGCCATGTTCAACAACATTTAATATTGTTGAGTACCTAATCGGGAGAGAACTAAATAATTGTTGTGGTGTTTTGTCAATATGCAACCCGTTGCATATTGAGCTCCACTTAACTTGTAGTGTTGTTTGTGCATATTGCCATGCCTCATTAAACCGGACATGCATCATACTGATTGTGCATCATGCCATGTTTATGTGATGGTTGTTTACTATGTTGTTTGTTTGATTCCGGTTTGCTTCTCTCGTTAGCTTCGGTTTCGTTCCGGAGTTGTGAGGATTCATTCGACTTCGTCCGTTTGTCTTCTTCATGGATTCGTTCTTCTTCCTTGCGGGATTTCAGGCAAGATGACCATACCCTCGAAATCACTTCTATCTTTGCTTGCTAGATGCTCGCTCTTTTGCTATGCCTATGCTACGATGCCTACCACTTGCTATATCATGCCACCCACATTGCCATGTCAAACCTCTAACCATCCTTTCCTAGCAAACCGTTGTTTGGCTATGTTACCGCTTTGCTCAGCCCTCTTATAGCGTTGTTAGTTGCGGTGAAGATGAAGTTTGTTCCTTGTTGGAACATGGAGATGTTGTTCCTTGTTGGAACATGTTTACTTGTTGGGATATCACAAATATATCTTATTTAATTAATGCATCTATATACTTGGTAAAGGGTGGAAGGCTCGGCCTTATGCCTGGTGTTTTGTTCCACTCTTGCCGCCCTAGTTTCCGTCATATCGGTGTTATGTTCCCGGATTTTGCGTCCCTAACGCGGTCGGGTGATTTATGGGACCCCTTGACAGTTCGCTTTGAATAAGACTTTTCCAGCAAGGCCCAACATTGGTTTTACCATTTGCCTCACCTATGCCCTTTTCCCTTGGGTTTCGGAGCCCGAGGGTCATCTTTATTTTAGCCCCGGCCAGTTCTCCTTTGAGTGCTGGTCCAAACCGAAGCGATGTCCGGCGCCCCACAGGCAATCAGGGTTTATGCCAACCCGACGTCTTGCTCATCCGGTGTGCCACGAGACCGAGATATGTGCAGCTCCTATCAGATTTGTCGGCACATCCGGGCGGCTTTGCTGGTCTTGTTTTATTGCTGTGAAATGTCTTGTAGCCGGATTCGAGACTGATCGGGTCTTCCCGGGAGAAGGAATATCCTTCGTTGATCGCGAGAGCTTATCATGGGCTAAGTTGGGACACCCTGCAGGGTTTGATCTTTCAAAGCCGTGCCAGCGGTTATGTGGCAGATGGGAATTTGTTAATGTCGGTTGTAGAAAACCGAAGTTGATCTTAATTAAAATACACCAACCGTGTGCATAACCGTGAGTGTCTCTTTTCGGGTTGATCGAGAGGAGAACACGGTTTTGGGTTATGTCGGCGTAAGTAGGAGTTCAGGATCACTTCTTGATCATAGTTGTTCGACCGTGCTTTGCCTCCTCTTCTCGCTCTCTTTTGCGTATGTTAGCCACCATATATGCTAGTCGCTTGCTGCAGCTCCACCTCACTACCCTGTCCTACCTTTAAGCTTAAATAGTCTTGATCTCGCGGGTGTGAGATTGCTGAGTCCCGTGACTCACAGATACTTCAAACCAGTTTGCAGGTTCCGATGAAACCGTGCGGTGATGCACCCGAGCTCAAGGAGGAGCTCGATGAAGATCTTGTTCATTGTGTTGCTTCGTTTCAGCTTGATCAAGAGTGGAGCCAGTTGGGACGATCGGGGATCTGTGTAGCATTTGGGGTAGTCTTCTTTTATTTTGGTTCCGTAGTCGGACCTTGATTGTACTGTATGATGTAATGTTTTACTCATGTATTGTGTGAAGTGGCGATTGTAAGCCATCTATGTATCTCTTTTCCTTATGTATTACATGGGTTGTGTGAAGATTACCTCACTTGCGACATTGCTTTCAATGCGGTTATGCCTCTAAGTCGTGCTTCGACACGTGGGAGATATAGCCGCATCGAGGCGTTCAAGTTGGTAATCGAGCCTTCCCGACTTAGGAGCCCCTACTTGATTGTTTGTGGCGTTGTTGAGTCTAGAATGGAAAATGTTTTGAGTCTTAGGATTATATATATCGAGAGTAGGATTCTTTTTACTCCTCGGTCCTTTCGTCGCTCTGGTGAGGTATCCGACGAGAGTTTTGACTTTTCTCTCCTCAAATTTCACTAAAATTTTTTAGGATCACGCTGGTATCTTGGAATCGTTCCGATGGTTTTGTGACGAGAACATTGTTCTTGGTGCCTCGACATTTAGGGGTTGTGGCAGTGTCCCGGGAGTTGAGCTCGAGGTGTTGTCGTCACAATTTTATCGTTGCAGTTCGGAATACCGAGTTTTACCGACATCGAAATCTCTTTTGTGCAGTTGTTGGTGAGATAACCTCGATAGCCCAAGATCTTGTGGCGAAAAGGGAGTATTGCCATGACTTGTATAACGGATGTTTTTCAAGGTCGAGGTACACGATTTCGAGGATTTCTTGGTTATGTGTTGACGGATGGATACAATGGATCTAGGTATTGTTAGTTTGGGTGATATATTTTGTGTCCCTGTATCCCCAACACCAGATTGCATAACCAGAAAGTTTGGGAGTTTATAGGTGGGAATTCTAGTAGCTTACAGGATATTCTTTCCGGCGGATGTATGATTTGAGATTGGGGTTCAACGTCTAGTGGTCCGCCCATTCACGGTCGATTTACGAGTGGTCACGAGACGCCTTAAAGAATCCTTGGCTATGCTGATTCGGGACGTCTTGTTTGTCATTCGTGACGTCCGCTATATGTCGTGTCGTGTGGGCCCCACCACTAACACTTTGGGCGTAAATCTCTATCATGTGTTTGTTCCGCTTATTCGCAAGCCAAATCCTTTGTTTTTGTTCCGTTTTGTGGTATTCGAGTTGCTTCAATGTCAAGTGTTGATTCCATACCTTTCCTAAATGGTGTTCTCATATTGCTATGTGAATACTAATCTTTCTTGATCTTGAGCTTGTCATGTTAATTCTTTTCCAACCGTCGTGCTTCTCTTCAAGTGGATCCGATCATTCCAACATTCGCAAGATCATTTCTAAGCTTTTTCTCAACGGTGTTCGTTTCATCCGACCTAAGTTGTTTGTTTTCCGCCCTCCACCCTTTTTCTTCAAGGACTCAGATTTCTTAATCAAGTATCCATTTTATTGAGTGAAGTTTCTTCATTCTTTTCCTTTAATGTTGTATCCGGTGATTTCTCATGAAGACGCTAAGGAAGCTTTAACCTTATCATTGTTCCATTCTAATTTTTCTTCTCCGGTGGATTTAAGTCAAGTTTTCAGTGTTGATCATATTCTTTTCCTTGTTGCAAATGCTTTCTCATGTCAGTGTATCTCTTAATCATCCATTTCTCGCTATTCAATTGTTCCGGAGTGTTGAAGATATCTCAGAAGATTCTAGTTTCCATTCTCAATTCACTCAAGTTCTTTTGAGGATGCTATCTCATTCAAGCCATTTAATTCTACCGGTGTAATATCTATTTCAAACAATTGTTCAACGGTGTTTTCTTGTGAGTGGGCCCTAACCCACAGGTCTTTTCCCAGGATCTTACTTGACTCTTCTAATTTATCCCGGAGCTATTCTCAAATTCTTTGCAAAGTTTGACGTAAGAATGATTTATCATCAGTCATATGTCTTTCTCCAAGATCTTTCAAATTCTTTTCATTGTTGGTTCAACCTTTCTAATTTTCATTCCGGAGTGTCTCAACAATTCGTGGTGTTGTTTCTCGTCGTCATTCTCGAATTTTGAAGACCGAAGAAGAGTTTCTCTTAAATCTCGCTTCTTTCTCTTCAAGATTCATGGTTCTAGTTTGATGCCATCCTCTCATAATTGTTTTGATTGTGAGAATTCTTTTAACCCACCCGGAGCATTTCAGGAGTCTTTTCAGTTTGATTCTCCGGAGCCCATCATCTCAGAATTATCCATTCCAGCGTTCAACTCTTGTTTTCCAAATCTCACCGGTGCATCATTCAAGTATTATCTAATCAGTTCATGATCTCTTCGTTCTAATGTATCTAAATTGTGTCAAGCATCTTTATTCGTTTTCCAATTCTTCTCGGTGAATTGTGCCTTTGCTACGTTCATTCTCAATTCTTATGGTGTTTCGTTCAAGAGTTCTCTTCCTTCGTTATCATATAGATTCATTCGTTCTTCCCAAATCCCACGGGTGGTTCCATCAAGACCTTCCCAAGTTTGCGCCATATCTATCTTAATCTTTTCTACGGGAATAAGTAGTATGCCAAATCCGTTCCTTGTCATCAATTTAATTGGTGAAGGATGAGCATAATGTAATTCTTATTCTTGTTCCATCGAGTAAATTCAATTCCTTATTCCGGAGGTTCATCAAAATTCTTGATTTCATTTGTTCATCTTTTCTTTCCGGAGTTCCAAGTTTTCTCGGTTATATCATTTCAAAGCTTCATCTTATCACTGCAAGGCTTCACCTTGTGTTATCAACTTCTCTTTCTTTCTATCATCCTTTTCTTACCGGAGTTCATCATGGAGGCTCTACATGGTGCTTCCTCAAGGATTCTTTTCATTTTTCAATTGTTCATCAAGATTTCTCGCGGAGTTAAGATCCGTCAAGCTATACTCAAAATTGAACAGGGTGCTCAACACATGTTTTGTTTTGAGGAGTTCAAGTATTCTTCTTCTTGCATTTCGAAGTGCAATTCGTTCTACCTTATCATTTGAGGTGGTGTTATGTCATTCTAGACAATTTGAGTTCGTGTTTCATGATTCACATGTTGTCAAGTATGAGGTATTTAAATCCATCAATCTCTTCATTGGAGTTGTCTTGGGCTATATTTCACCTAAAGCTTTCCTTAAGGATTGTTGCTATTTATGGTGCTTATAAAGGACCCAAGTTCTTCATTTGTCCTCCCGGTGATATAAGTTTCTCGTCTCCTTGTTGATATCAATTCAATCGTTTGTTTCCGTTGGTGGCAGAAGCTCACCTCATAATTTTGAGATGTTTTCATAAGCCCACTACAAGCTTATTCTTACCGTTGTTGTTTTTCAAACAACTCCGTTCTATCCTTCTTTTAACGGTGCTTTCGAAATTCATTTATGGTGGAAGATGTTGGTTTCATTCTTCGTTCTATTCATTCCAACTTTCTATCGTTCATGCATTGTTTCCGGAGGCATTGTGATGTTGCTATTTTCACCCATCATCTCGTTTCGCCAAGATCATGTTCTTTTTCTTGCTTATCCTTTTAACCGGAGTGTGGTGTCTTCTCTTCAAGTTCTTTTCATCTTATCAAGTTTTCCTTCTTCTTTTAGTCGGAGTGCTGCCCAAATTTTATCATTCTTCCTCCTTCTCGATCTAGTTTTAACCGGAGTGGTTTCAATATCTATCTTATCACTAAACCTCTTGGTTCTCGTCGTATCCCTTGTTCCTCTTTCCTAACAGAGTGTTTTCAACTTTCTTCATCTTCATTGTTTTCTTTCTTTCATTTTGTTCAACCTCTCAAGGTTCTTTGGTTTCACTCGTTTGTCGGAGAAGCAACTTTGTTTTACCTCTTCCTCTTCCGCTTTTCTCCGGTGCCATCCTAGATCTCGGGACGAGATCCTCTCGTAGTGGTGGAGTGTTGTGACGCCCCAAGACCGGAGCTTCAGTTGCCTTCCAGGGTTTCCGAGTTTTGTCGTGTGATTTGTTTTGTTTGAGCATTCATCTTGTCATCTCTTGCATTGCATGGATTTCTCGATCCATTTAAATCGAGGGAAGGGTGACTTCTCTTTATAACATATCCTCCCAATATTAGGGAGCTATATTAAAATATTCCATTATTTTGGAATCACCATAACACACTTGCAAAAATCCCATGCCTTTTTCGCTCCGAGTTGACCTCAAAACCTTGCCAATTTTATTTCATCATTTTCCGAGTTCCACCAAAATCCTTGGATCATTTTTGTTAAATTCCTCATATTTTTGTGAGTCCGGAAAATTATCCCCATGTCCAACTTCTTCCTCTAACCTCTCTTTCTTTTCTTTCTTAATCTTCGTTTCTTTTCTTTTCTCTTTTTTTTTTTTTAGTGAGAGAGAGCCAGCCTCCCGCAGGCCCAGGCCGGCCTCTATGGCCCAAGGCCTCCCCTGCCCTCCTAGCGCCTCCTCCAGCCGGCCTAGCTCTGCATGCCCAAGGCCCAGCAGCCCTGCCTTAACCCTAGCGCCAGGCCCCCATCTCCCCTCGTCCTCCTCCTAGCGCCGCCTCCCCATCGCTGCGCCCGATCCCATCTCTCCCGAACCCCCGCCCGATCCCCTCGTCCTCCCTGTCGCCTCCCACGACCAGGCGGACCCCGGTGGCCTCCTCCACCGACCTCTCCGACCAGGAGCGCCGATCCCCTTCTCCCTCGTTCTCCCGCATCGACCCTCTCCACCTCCTCGCGCCGGCCTCTCCACCTCGCCGCGCCGTGCCGGTGCCCTCCTCCCAGGCCGGATCCCCGCGGCCCTCTCCTCGTCGCCTCCTCGCGACCACCATGCCCGAGCCACCGCCGCGCCCTGCTTCCTCTTCTCGCCGTTTCCCTCCTCCGTCGCCATCTTTGGCAGGGGTAGGAGCCCCCATGCCCCGCACCACCTCCTGCCCGTGCTCCGCCGCCCTCCGTCAGCGGCCCCTGCCTTCTCCTCGCGCCCGCCGCCGCCTTCGTCGCCCTGCCGTGGCGCGCCTCTCTGCTGCTGAGGTCCCGCCGCCGAGCCCCGGTCTCCTCTGCTTTGTGGTGACCACCATGGCCGCGGCTACCATCAGCCAACCGCAGCAGCTCGCCCGCTAGTCTTCGTGGACCCGATTCATTCAAATGCCAGGTCCAAGGGTCGGCCTCCCGTTCGTTGACCACCGAGACCTGAGGCCCTTTTGTATTTCGACGCTTCGTGGATTTCGCCAAGTTCCCCTCCGAACCAGGACGCCAAGCTCTCTTTCGGGATTCCCCTCAAGACCAAGACCGCCCCGAGACCGACAAGTACCCCGACAAACGCCAAGTACCCCTTCGGTTCCGTCAAGTTCGACTACACGATGATGCGACAAGTGCCCCGTCGATACGCCAAGTACCTCTACCGTCGTCGCCGGAAACGCCAAGTACCACTACGACCCGACGACCACCGAACCGGAAACGACAAGTACCCCGATGACGTGTACCACTACCGTCGACCCTCGAAGACCCCGTGGACCCCGAACATCCACGGGACTTGAACAACTACTTCCGATGACGAGATGTACCACTACCATCGAACGTGAACAACGACTTTCCCTACGCCGTGTACGACTACCATCGCGAGACCGCAAGTACCACGACAACCCCGAAGGGATTCGGACCCGTCAAGTACCTCTTCGAAAACGAACGTGAAACACTACTTCCTCTACCGTCGCCGTGTACCGACTACTTCCCTCGACGATCATCGCGAGAACGTCTACTTCCATCTACTTCCCTCGACAACTCGAGCACCGCCCCGATTGCATCGCCCGGAGGTATAACCCGAGATGACCGACCGTGATCGAATCATCCTTGCGATGCCCTCTTTGCCATTCTACCGTTCCGTGGGAACCCGTAATCGGATCACCCACCATCTTGCATGACTCGCTCGTCACGCTTTCCTTTGCACCGATATCTCAATCGGGTTATCGAACCGAATGTTGCCGTGGCACCATTTTCGGATTCGTTGCCGTGGCACCCTTTCTTCCACCACGGTGACATAATGCTTCATAACATGCTCTTGTTAACATTTTCATAAAATTGCATAAACTTGCACTTGTCACCGTGATCATGATAACAACATTTAAATGTTTATAATTGTTGTTTGCATTAATTTGCTTAAATGCCATGTTAAAATGATTTATTTCATAACTAAATAACCGTAGCTCCATTTTAAATAAATTATATATGTAAATGGGGTAGAAAAATGCCTAGTTTAACATGGTGTACTTGCTTTGCATGTTTAACAACTCTAAAATATGCTTTAGGTCAGATCTGTTCCAAATCCATAATTTGCATATGGGGATTTTCCGGAATTGTTGTTGTTGTTTCCGGCCTCATTTAAACTTGCCTAAATAGCTAGTTTAATTATGCTCCACCTCTTGCCATGTTCAACAACATTTAATATTGTTGAGTACCTAATCGGGAGAGAACTAAATAATTGTTGTGGTGTTTTGTCAATATGCAACCCGTTGCATATTGAGCTCCACTTAACTTGTAGTGTTGTTTGTGCATATTGCCATGCCTCATTAAACCGGACATGCATCATACTGATTGTGCATCATGCCATGTTTATGTGATGGTTGTTTACTATGTTGTTTGTTTGATTCGGTTTGCTTCTCTCGTTAGCCGGTTTCGTTCGGAGTTGTGAGGATTCATTCGACTTCGTCCGCTTGTCTTCTTCATGGATTCGTTCTTCTTCCTTGCGGGATTTCAGGCAAGATGACCATACCTCGAAATCACTTCTATCTTTGCTTGCTAGATGCTCGCTCTTTTGCTATGCCTATGCTACGATGCCTACCACTTGCTATATCATGCCACCCACATTGCCATGTCAAACCTCTAACCATCCTTTCCTAGCAAACCGTTGTTTGGCTATGTTACCGCTTTGCTCAGCCCTCTTATAGCATTGTTAGTTGCGGTGAAGATGAAGTTTGTTCCTTGTTGAACATGGAGATGTTGTTCCTTGTTGGAACATGTTTACTTGTTGGGATATCACAATATATCTTATTTAATTAATGCATCTATATACTTGGTAAAGGGTGGAAGGCTCGGCCTTATGCCCGGTGTTTTGTTCCACTCTTGCCGCCTAGTTTCCGTCATATCGGTGTTATGTTCCCGGATTTTTGCGTCCCTAACGCGGTCGGGTGATTTATGGGACCCCTTGACAGTTCGTTCTTTGAATAAGACTTTTCCAAAGAAGGCCCAACATTGGTTTTACCATTTGCCTCACCTATGCCCTTTTTCCCTTGGGTTTCCGGAGCCCGAGGGTCATCTTTATTTTAGCCCCCCGGGCCAGTTCTCCTTTGAGTGCTGGTCCAAACCGAGCGATGTCCGGCGCCCCCTGGGCAATCAGGGTTTATGCCAACCCGACGTCTTGCTCATCCGGTGTGCCCTGAGACCGAGATATGTGCAGCTCCTATCAGATTTGTCGGCACATCCGGCGGCTTTGCTGGTCTTGTTTTATTGCTGTGAAATGTCTTGTAGCCGGATTCCGAGACTGATCGGTCTTCCGGGAGAAGGAATATCCTTCGTTGATCGCGAGAGCTTATCATGGGCTGTTGGGACACCCTGCAGGGTTTGATCTTTCAAAGCCGTGCCGCATGTTATGTGGCAGATGGGAATTTGTTAATGTCCGGTTGTAGAAAACCCCAGTTGATCTTAATTAAAATACACCAACCGTGCGTAACCGTGAGTGTCTCTTTTCGGGTTGATCGAGAGGAGAACACGGTTTTGGGTTATGTCGACGTAAGTAGGAGTTCAGGATCACTTCTTGATCATAGTTGTTCGACCGTGCTTTGCCTCCTCTTCTCGCTCTCTTTTGCGTATGTTAGCCACCATATATGCTAGTCGCTTGCTGCAGCTCCACCTCACTACCCTGTCCTACCTTTAAGCTTAAATAGTCTTGATCTCGCGGGTGTGAGATTGCTGAGTCCCGTGACTCACAGATACTTCCAAACCAGTTTGCGGTGCCGATGAAACCGTGCAGGTGATGCACCGAGCTCAAGGAGGAGCTCGATGAAGATCTTGTTCATTGTGTTGTTTCGCTTCAGCTTGATCAAGAGTGGAGCCAGTTGGGACGATCGGGATCTGTGTAGCATTTGGGGTAGTCTTCTTTTATTTTGGTTCCGTAGTCGGACCTTGATTGTACTGTATGATGTAATGTTTTACTCATGTATTGTGTGAAGTGGCGATTGTAAGCCATCTATGTATCTCTTTTCCTTATGTATTACATGGGTTGTGTGAAGATTACCTCACTTGCGACATTGCTTTCAATGCGGTTATGCCTCTAAGTCGTGCTTCGACACGTGGGAGATATAGCCGCATCGAGGCGTTCAAGTTGGTAATCGAGCCTTCCCGACTTAGGAGCCCCTACTTGATTGTTTTTGGCGTTGTTGAGTCTAGAATGGAAAATGTTTTGAGTCTTAGGATTATATATATCGAGAGTAGGATTTTTTTACTCCTCGGTCCCTTCGTCGCTCTAGTGAGGTATCCCGACGAGAGTTTTGACTTTTCTCTCCTCAAATTTCACTAAAATTTTTTTAGGATCACGCTGGTATCTTGGAATCGTTCCGATGGTTTTGTGACGAGAACATTGTTCTTGGTGCCTCCCGACATTTAGGGGTTGTGGCGGTGTCCCGGGAGTTGAGCTCGAGGTGTTGTCGTCACAATTTTATCGTTGCAGATTCTGGAATACCCGAGTTTTACCGACATCGAAATCTCTTTTGTGCAGTTGTTGGTGAGATAACCCCGATAGCCCGAGATTGTGGCGAAAAGGGAGTATTGCCATGACTTGTATAACGGATGTTTTTCAAGGTCGAGGTACACGATTTCGAGGATTTCTTGGTTATGTGTTGACGGATGGATACAACTGGATCTAGGTATTGTTAGTTTGGGTGATATATTTTGTGTCCCTCAGATCCCCAACACCAGATTGCATAACCAGAAAGTTTCGGAGTTTATAGGTGGGAATTCTAGTAGCTTACAGGATATTCTTTCCGACGGATGTATGATTTGAGATTGGGGTTCAACGTCTAGTGGTCCGCCCATTCACGGTCGATTACTGATGGTCACGAGACGCCTTAAAGAATCCTTGGCTATGCTGATTCGGGACGTCTTGTTTGTCATTCGTGACGTCCGCTATATCGTCGTGTCCGTGTGGGCCCCACCACGAACACTTTGGGCGAAATCTCTATCATGTGTTTGTTCCGGCTTATTCTGCAAGCCAAATCCTTTGTTTTTGTTCCGTTTTGTGGTATTCGAGTTGCTTCAATGTCAAGTGTTGATTCCATACCTTTCCTAAATGGTGTTCTCATATTGCTATGTGAATACTAATCTTTCTTGATCACTGAGCTTGTCATGTTAATTCTTTTCCAACCGTCGTGCTTCTCTTCAAGTGGATCCGATCATTCCAACATTCGCAAGATCATTTCTAAGCTTTTTCTCAACGGTGTTCGTTTCATCCGACCTAAGTTGTTTGTTTTCCCGCCCTCCCACCCTTTTTCTTCAAGGACTCAGATTTCTTAATCAAGTATCCATTTTATTGAGTGAAGTTTCTTCATTCTTTTCCTTTAATGTTGTATCCGGTGATTTCTCATGAAGACGCTAAGGAAGCTTTAACCTTATCATTGTTCCATTCTAATTTTTCTTCTCCGGTGGATTTAAGTCAAGTTTTCAGTGTTGATCATATTCTTTTCCTTGTTGCAAATGCTTTCTCATGTCAGTGTATCTCTTAATCATCCATTTCTCGCTATTCAATTGTTCCGGAGTGTTGAAGATATCTCAGAAGATTCTAGTTTCCATTCTCAATTCACTCAAGTTCTTTTGAGGATGCTATCTCATTCAAGCCATTTAATTCTACCGGTGTAATATCTATTTCAAACAATTGTTCAACGGTGTTTTCTTGTGAGTGGGCCCTAACCCACGTGTCTTTTCCGTGATCTTACGACTCTTCTAATTTATCCGGAGCTATTCTCAAATTCTTTGCAAAGTTTGGCGTAAGAATGATTTATCATCAGTCATATGTCTTTCTCCAAGATCTTTCAAATTCTTTTCATTGTTGGTTCAACCTTTCTAATTTTCATTCGGAGTGTCTCAACAATTCGTGGTGTTGTTTCTCGTTGTCATTCTCGAATTTTGAAGACCAAGAAGAGTTTCTCTTAAATCTCGCTTCTTTCTCTTCAAGATTCATGGTTCTAGTTTGATGCCATCCTCTCATAATTGTTTTGATTGTGAGAATTCTTTTAACCCACCGGAGCATTTCAGGAGTCTTTTCAGTTTGATTCTCCGGAGCCCATCATCTCAGAATTATCCATTCCAGCGTTCAACTCTTGTTTTCCAAATCTCACCGGTGCATCATTCAAGTATTATCTAATCAGTTCATGATCTCTTCGTTCTAATGTATCTAAATTGTGTCAAGCATCTTTATTCGTTTTCCAATTCTTCTCGGTGAATTGTGCCTTTGCTACGTTCATTCTCAATTCTTATGGTGTTTCGTTCAAGAGTTCTCTTCCTTCGTTATCATATAGATTCATTCGTTCTTCCCAAATCCCACGGGTGGTTCCATCAAGACCTTCCCAAGTTTGCGCCATATCTATCTTAATCTTTTCTACGGGAATAAGTAGTATGCCAAATCCGTTCCTTGTCATCAATTTAATTGGTGAAGGATGAGCATAATGTAATTCTTATTCTTGTTCCATCGAGTAAATTCAATTCCTTATTCCGGAGGTTCATCAAAATTCTTGATTTCATTTGTTCATCTTTTCTTTCCGGAGTTCCAAGTTTTCTCGGTTATATCATTTCAAAGCTTCATCTTATCACTGCAAGGCTTCACCTTGTGTTATCAACTTCTCTTTCTTTCTATCATCCTTTTCTTACCGGAGTTCATCATGGAGGCTCTACATGGTGCTTCCTCAAGGATTCTTTTCATTTTCAATTGTTCATCAAGATTTCTCATGAGTTAAGATCCGCAAGCTATACTCAAAATTGAACATGGTGCTCAACACATGTTTTGTTTTGAGGAGTTCAAGTATTCTTCTTCTTGCATTTCAAGTGCAATTCGTTCTACCTTATCATTTGAGGTGGTGTTATGTCATTCTAGACAATTTGAGTTCGTGTTTCATGATTCACATGTTGTCAAGTATGAGGTATTTAAATCCATCAATCTCTTCATTGGAGTTGTCTTGGGCTATATTTCACCTAAAGCTTTCCTTAAGGATTGTTGCTATTTATGGTGCTTATAAAGGACCCAAGTTCTTCATTTGTCCTCCCGGTGATATAAGTTTCTCGTCTCCTTGTTGATATCAATTCAATCGTTTGTTTCCGTTGGTGGCAGAAGCTCACCTCATAATTTTGAGATGTTTTCATAAGCCCACTACAAGCTTATTCTTACCGTTGTTGTTTTTCAAACAACTCCGTTCTATCCTTCTTTTAACGGTGCTTTCCAAATTCATTTATGGTGGAAGATGTTGGTTTCATTCTTCGTTCTATTCATTCCAACTTTCTATCGTTCATGCATTGTTTCCGGAGGCATTGTGATGTTGCTATTTTCACCCATCATCTCGTTTCGCCAAGATCATGTTCTTTTTCTTGCTTATCCTTTTAACCGGAGTGTGGTGTCTTCTCTTCAAGTTCTTTTCATCTTATCAAGTTTTCCTTCTTCTTTTAGTCGGAGTGCTGCCCAAATTTTATCATTCTTCCTCCTTCTCGATCTAGTTTTAACCGGAGTGGTTTCAATATCTATCTTATCACTAAACCTCTTGGTTCTCGTCGTATCCCTTGTTCCTCTTTCCTAACAGAGTGTTTTCAACTTTCTTCATCTTCATTGTTTTCTTTCTTTCATTTTGTTCAACCTCTCAAGGTTCTTTGGTTTCACTCGCTTGTCGGAGAAGCAACTTTGTTTTACCTCTTCCTCTTCCGCTTTTCTCCGGTGCCATCCTAGATCTCGGGACGAGATCCTCTCGTAGTGGTGGAGTGTTGTGACGCCCCAAGACCGGAGCTTCAGTTGCCTTCCAGGGTTTCCGAGTTTTGTCGTGTGATTTGTTTTGTTTGAGCATTCATCTTGTCATCTCTTGCATTGCATGGATTTCTCGATCCATTTAAATCGAGGGAAGGGTGACTTCTCTTTATAACATATCCTCCCAATATTAGGGAGCTATATTAAAAATATTCCATTATTTTGGAATCACCATAACACACTTGCAAAAATCCCATGCCTTTTCTGCTCCGAGTTGACCTCAAAACCTTGCCAATTTTATTTCATCATTTTCCGGAGTTCCACCAAAAATCCTTGGATCATTTTTGTTAAATTCCTCATATTTTTGTGAGTCCGGGAAAATTATCCCCATGTCCAACTTCTTCCTCTAACCTCTCTTTCTTTTCTTTCTTAATCTTCGTTTCTTTTCTTTTCTCTTTTCTTTTTTTTAGTGAGAGAGAGCCAGCCTCCCGCAGGCCCAGGCCGGCCTCTATGGCCCAAGGCCTCCCTGGCCCTCCTAGCGCCTCCCTCCAGGCCGGCCTAGCCTCGCGCGCGGCCCAAGGCCCAGCAGCCCTCTGCCTTAACCCTAGCGCCAGGCCCCCATCTCCCCTCGTCCTCCTCCTAGCGCCGCCTCCCCATCGCTGCGCCCGATCCCATCTCTCCCGAACCCCCTGCCCGATCCCCTCGTCCTCCCCGTCGCCCCCGTCACGACCAGGCCGGACCCCCCGGTGGCCTCCTCCGCCGCACCTCTCCGACCAGGAGCGCCGATCCCCTTCTCCCTCGTTCTCCCGCATCGACCCTCTCCACCTCCTCGCGCCGGCCTCTCCACCTCGCCGCGCCGTGCCGGTGCCCTCCTCCCAGGCCGGATCCCCGCGGCCCTCTCCTCGTCGCCTCCTCGCGACCACCATGCCCGAGCCACCGCCGCGCCCTGCTTCCTCTTCTCGCCGTTTCCCTCCTCCGTCGCCATCTTTGGTAGGGGTAGGAGCCCCCATGCCCCGCACCACCTCCTGCCCGTGCTCCGCCGCCCTCCGTCAGCGGCCCCTGCCTTCTCCTCGCGCCCGCCGCCGCCTTCGTCCGGCCCTGCCGTGGCCGCGCCTCTCTGCTGCTGAGGTCCCGCCGCCGAGCCCCGGTCTCCTCTGCTTTGTGGTGACCACCATGGCCGCGGCTACCATCAGCCAACCGCAGCAGCTCGCCCGCTAGTCTTCGTGGACCCGATTCATTCAAATGCCAGGTCCAAGGGTCGGCCTCCCGTTCGTTGACCACCGAGACCTGAGGCCCTTTTGTATTTCGACGCTTCGTGGATTTCGCCAAGTTCCCCTCCGAACCAGGACGCCAAGCTCTCTTTCGGGATTCCCCTCAAGACCAAGACCGCCCCGAGACCGACAAGTACCCCGACAAACGCCAAGTACCCCTTCGGTTCCGTCAAGTTCGACTACACGATGATGCGACAAGTGCCCCGTCGATACGCCAAGTACCTCTACCGTCGTTGCCGGAAACGCCAAGTACCACTACGACCGACGACCACCGAACCGAAACGACAAGTACCCGATGACGTGTACCACTACCGTCGACCAAGACCCGTGGACCCCGAACATCCACGGGACTTGAACAACTACTTCCGATGACGAGATGTACCACTACCATCGAACGTGAACAACGACTTTCCCTACGCCGTGTACGACTACCATCGCGAGACCGCAAGTACCACGACAACCCCGAAGGGATTCGGACCCGTAAAGTACCTCTTCGAAAACGAACGTGAAACACTACTTCCTCTACCGTCGCCGTGTACCGACTACTTCCCTCGACGATCATCGCGAGAACGTCTACTTCCATCTACTTCCCTCGACAACTCGAGCACCGTCCCGATTGCACGTTCCGGAGGTATAACCCGAGATGACCGACCGTGATCGAATCATCCTTGCGATGCCCCTCTTTTGCCATTCTACCGTTCCGTGGGAACCCGGTAATCGGGATCACCCCACCATCTTGCATGACTCGCTCACACGCTTTCCTTTGCACCGATATCTCAATCGGGTTATCGGAACCGAATGTTGCCGTGGCACCATTTTCGGATTCGTTGTCGTGGCACCCTTTCTTCCACCACGGTGACATAATGCTTCATAACATGCTCTTGTTAACATTTTCATAAAATTGCATAAACTTGCACTTGTCACCGTGATCATGATAACAACATTTAAATGTTTATAATTGTTGTTTGCATTAATTTGCTTAAATGCCATGTTAAAATGATTTATTTCATAACTAAATAACCGTAGCTCCATTTTAAATAAATTATATATGTAAATGGGGTAGAAAAATGCCTAGTTTAACATGGTGTACTTGCTTTGCATGTTTAACAACTCTAAAATATGCTTTAGGTCAGATCTGTTCCAAATCCATAATTTGCATATGGGGATTTTCCGGAATTGTTGTTGTTGTTTCCGGCCTCATTTAAACTTGCCTAAATAGCTAGTTTAATTATGCTCCACCTCTTGCCATGTTCAACAACATTTAATATTGTTGAGTACCTAATCGGGAGAGAACTAAATAATTGTTGTGGTGTTTTGTCAATATGCAACCCGTTGCATATTGAGCTCCACTTAACTTGTAGTGTTGTTTGTGCATATTGCCATGCCTCATTAAACCGGACATCATACTGATTGTGCATCATGCCATGTTTATGTGATGGTTGTTTACTATGTTGTTTGTTTGATTCCGGTTTGCTTCTCTCGTTAGCTTCGGTTTCGTTCCGGAGTTGTGAGGATTCATTCGACTTCGTCCGTTTGTCTTCTTCATGGATTCGTTCTTCTTCCTTGCGGGATTTCAGGCAAGATGACCATACCCTCGAAATCACTTCTATCTTTGCTTGCTAGATGCTCGCTCTTTTGCTATGCCTATGCTACGATGCCTACCACTTGCTATATCATGCCACCCACATTGCCATGTCAAACCTCTAACCATCCTTTCCTAGCAAACCGTTGTTTGGCTATGTTACCGCTTTTGCTCAGCCCCTCTTATAGCGTTGTTAGTTGCAGGTGAAGATGAAGTTTGTTCCTTGTTGGAACATGGAGATGTTGTTCCTTGTTGGAACATGTTTACTTGTTGGGATATCACAATATATATCTTATTTAATTAATGCATCTATATACTTGGTAAAGGGTGGAAGGCTCGGCCTTATGCCTGGTGTTTTGTTCCACTCTTGCCGCCCTAGTTTCCGTCATATCGGTGTTATGTTCCCGTATTTTGCGTCCCTAACGGTCGGGTGATTTATGGGACCCCTTGACAGTTCGCTTTGAATAAGACTTTTCCAGCAAGGCCCAACATTGGTTTTACCATTTGCCTCACCTATGCCCTTTTCCCTTGGGTTTCGGAGGCCGAGGGTCATCTTTATTTTAGCCCCGGGCCAGTTCTCCTTTGAGTGCTGGTCCAAACCGAAGCGATGTCCGGCGCCTCGGGCAATTAGGGTTTATGCCAACCCGACGCCTTGCTCATCCGGTGTGCCACGAGACCGAGATATGTGCAGCTCCTATCGATTTGTCGGCACATCCGGCGGCTTTGCTGGTCTTGTTTTATTGCTGTGAAATGTCTTGTAGCCGGATTCGAGACTGATCGGGTCTTCCGGGAGAAGGAATATCCTTCGTTGATCGCGAGAGCTTATCATGGGCTAAGTTGGGACACCCTGCAGGGTTTGATCTTTCAAAGCCGTGCCAGCGGTTATGTGGCAGATGGGAATTTGTTAATGTCCGGTTGTAGAAAACCGAAGTTGATCTTAATTAAAATACACCAACCGTGTGCGAATCGTGAGTGTCTCTTTTCGGGTTGATCGAGAGGAGAACATGGTTTCGGGTTATGTCTCGGCGTAAGTAGGAGTTCAGGATCACTTCTTGATCATAGTTGTTCGACCGTGCTTTGCCTCCTCTTCTCGCTCTCTTTTGCGTATGTTAGCCACCATATATGCTAGTCGCTTGCTGCAGCTCCACCTCACTACCCTGTCCTACCTTTAAGCTTAAATAGTCTTGATCTCGCTGGTGTGAGATTGCTGAGTCCCGTGACTCACAGATACTTCCAAACCAGTTTGCGGTGCCGATGAAACCGTGCGGTGATGCACCGAGCTCAAGGAGGAGCTCGATGAAGATCTTGTTCATTGTGTTGCTTCGCTTCAGCTTGATCATAGTGGAGCCAGTTGGGACGATCGGGATCTGTGTAGCATTTGGGGTAGTCTTCTTTTATTTTGGTTCCGTAGTCGGACCTTGATTGTACCTGTATGATGTAATGTTTTACTCATGTATTGTGTGAAGTGGCGATTGTAAGCCATCTATGTATCTCTTTTCCCTTATGTATTACATGGGTTGTGTGAAGATTACCTCACTTGCGACATTGCTTTCAATGCGGTTATGCCTCTAAGTCGTGCTTCGACACGTGGGAGATATAGCCGCATCGAGGGCGTTTCAGGGGAGGTGATGGCAAGGGGTTGTGGAGCCAGGCAAGTGTCTAGCCAGAAGTAAGTATGTGAGCCATTGTTTGTTAGCACGAACATGATATTTTGTAGGGTAGGTATTTGCTATGAAATTGTGCGGCATAGAAAAGAGGTTTGAGGATGAGGAGACTAGTGCGTTAGCGTGTTGGAGATCAAGCCACTCTAGCCAAGGTGTCTGTGCATTGGAGAGTGCTTTGGCAGCAAATTTCATAAGGAGGCGGTTGTTTTGAACTTGCAGGTTTTTTAGCCCTAAACCACTGATTTTTTTGGTAAGTAGACATTTTTCCATGCAATAAGACACTGAGCACCTGAGGAAGCACCGTCTCCTGCCCAAAAAAAGCCCTTCTCAGAGAGTCCAAAGTTTTGATTGTTTTCTTGGGGATGCGGAACACAGACATGAAATAGGTGAGGATTGAGTCCATAACTGCAGAAATGAGGATGAGCCGATCACCTTTATCGAGTAGTTTGGCATGCAAGCCCATAAGTAATTTGCTAGAACATTCTGCCAAAGGGTTGAAGGCATTGGTGAGAGGCTTAGTCAGGGCGAGAGGAAGACCGAGGTAAGTTTGAGGGAAGGAGGCGCATGAGCACCCCATGGCGAGGGCAATGGCAGCAGTCTTGGATTCGTCTGTGTGTAGAGTGGCTAAGGTAGTTCTGGAGAAGTTGATTACTTTAAGGGTTGCGGCGGCGGCAGGAGAGGCGGCTGCAATGATGAGCGTATCATCGGTGTATTGGAGGACAGTGGGAGGCAGGTGGGAGAAGATGGGGTGGTGGAGAGCAGGTTCAGATTTCCGGAGGATGAGCTGTTGAAGCAGGTCGGCGATGATGAGGAAGAGGTAGGGAGAAACCGGATCACCTTGTCGCAATCCATTTTTGCATTGAATCCAGTTGCCCAACTCTAAACCAGGAGGACCGGATCATTGCTGGAGATCATCATGATTATTTGAAGTTGTATCAAATAGTAATTTGTTTAACCAACGTATGCTATTTTCTCGAGAGAAGCCACTAGTGAAACATATGGCCCCGGGGTCTCTTTCTCATATATTTTCCTTTGCGATATAATTTTCCTTTGCATTTATTTTCAGATATATTAAACTAAAAATACAAAAATATCTTGCTGTGTTTTATTTTATTTGTGATCTATTTATTCAATCTATTACAACTTTCTCACGTCCACAAGCCATCTTGGGCGCCGTTACCCGAGCGGGATTGACAACCCCTTTAACACGTCGGGTTATGAGTGGTTGTTATTTGTGTGCAGGGGTTGTTTATGTTGTGTTGCTTGGTTCTCCTACTGGTTCGATAACATTGGTTTCATATCTGCATCATCCCTTCCTCTTTGTGGAAATTCCGACGTAACTTCAAGCGACATCAAAAGGAATTTCTGGCACCGTTGCCGGGGAAGATCTTCAACATATACCAGGTTCCTAATCACAAATCTCATCTCCTCGCAATTTACTTTATTTGCCATTTGCCTCTCGTTTTCCTCTCCCCTACTTCACAAAAATTTGCCGTTTTATTCGCCTTCTTTTCCGTTCGCCTTTTTCTCGTTAGATCTCATGTTTGCTTGTGTTGCCATGTGCCTTCTATTTGCTTGCATCTTCGCTTGCTAAAAATCTATTGATATTGAACCCCATCCACTTGCTAATCTTTTTAAAAGATCCAATCACAATGAACCAATTGCTAGAGAGTTGAGTGCACTAGATTATCTTTATGAAGTTTGCTTGAGAATCGTGAATCTAAAAATTGTGATGAAGAAAATTATGAAGTGATTCATGATAGCTCCTTGAATGAAAAGCATGATTGCAATGATTTTACTATAAATTCTATTAATTTCAATTGTGCTAATAATGTGCAAAACCCAAGCTTGGGGATGCTAATTTTGCTATGTCTGATACTTATTGTAATGACCATGATTGGGGTGATGATGCTTCTTCTGATCTCGAAAATTTATTTATGCCTGATGGTGAATATGCTATTGATAATAATTTTTGCAATAGTATTGAAAGTGGGATTGGAAGAGTGTCAACTTTAGGTAAAAATAACCCCACATATTTGCAGAGCGTTCGATCTTATGAATTTTTTTATAAAAGTAGGCTTGGAGAGGACATGACTTTATTCGATGATAATCCCACTATTTTGGAAGAGTGTCAACTTTGCATGCATATGGATCATAAAGAGAAAATTTTATATGATAGCTATATTATTGAATTTTATTATGATCCTACATATAATTATTACGAGAGAGGAAAATATGGTTGTAGAAATTTTCATGTTATTAAATTTCCTCTCGTTGAGTTGAGATTGTCAATGTTTTATTCCTTTCCTTTGCATATGCTAGATATTTCTTGACTTGATAATTTTTTTTGCTATTAAATTCCTATGCCTAGGAAGTATGTTAGACTTCAATGTGTTCATCACATGTTTCATGATGCTCTCTTTGTGTTTCAATTATTAACCTTTGTGTGAGCATCGTTGAAATACTATGCCTAGCTAAGGGCGTAAAACTATAGCGCTTGTTGGGAGGCAACCCAATGAATAAAATTTATTTTTGCTTTCTGTTCTTGTGTGTTTGCACAATTATGCTACTGTCATGATTGTGTTTTTTTTGTTTTAATTAGTGTTTGTGCCAAGTAAAGCCTATAGGATTTTCTTGGGTGATAGTTGTTTGATCTTGCTGAAAAACAGAAACTTATGCGCTCACGAAAACAATTGTTAAAAATCACCAGAACGTGATAAAATGCCAATTATTTTTGCAGAAGATTAATATGCAAATTACCCAGGTCTTCCTGTTTTTTCAGAATTTTTGGAGTTACAGATGTATTCGAAATAGTCAGATTGCTACAGACTGTTCTATTTTGACAGATTCTGTTTTCTTTGTGTTGTGTGCTTATTTTGATGGCTCTATGGTTTTCTTTGATGAGTTTTTGCCATAGAAAAGTTGGAATACAGTAGATATAATGCAAAAACAAAATATGGACTGGTTTGATACAGTACTTATAGTAGTGGTTTGCTTTCTTATACTAACGGATCTCACGAAGGTTTTATTGAGTTTTGTGTGATTGAAATTTTCAAGTTTTGGGTTATCTTACGATGGATGAAGGAAGGATAGAAGAGCCTAAGCTTGGGGATGCCCCGGCATCCCAAGATATTATCCAAAAATGAGCAACCAACTAAGCTTGGGGATGCCCCCGAGTGGCATCCCCTCTTTCTTCTAACGACCATCGGTATTTTACTCAAAGCTATATTTTTATTCGTCACATAATATGTGCTTTGCTTGGAGCGTCTTGTATGATATGATTCTTTGCTTGTTTTATTTTGTGTTTTAAGTCTTGATCCCTTGCTGGACACACCTATTTGAGAGAGCCAAATTTATGTCATGACTTGTTAGAATTGCTCTCTATGCTTCACTTAAATTTTTATGAGCTATGGACTTGCTCTAGTGCTTCACTTATATCTTTTTGAGCACCGTGTGCTTTACTATTTTTGAAGAAATAATCTCTTGCTTCACTTAGATTTATTTGAGAGTTAGTAAAATTTTCAATAAATTCTCTCTTGCTTCACTTAAATTATTTTGAGAGAAAGAAAAAGAATTATGCTCATGATCTTCACTTATATTTGTTTGAGCTTATGAAAAGCAACACATGAAAATTAGTCCCAAAGTGATAGATATCCAAGAAGGATATAATAAAAACTTTCATGAAGATCATTGGACAAAATAAACTTGATTCTTAGTAATATTTTGAGATATGAGATGTGATATGTGAGTTGTGTTGATGAGTAATTATGCTTTAGTAAGAATATTGGTGTTAAGGTTTGTGGTTCCCTATGCAAGCACAAAAGTCAATAGTCTTGCAATGAAATTATATCCTACTTGTGGTGCATTATTCAGTGTTGATTATGCTTAATGCTTGCTTATGAGATTATTCGTTTCTTGGTTGGTCGCTTCTCAATCTTTTGCTAGCCTTCATTTTGCACCAAGTATGATCTCTACTTGTGCATCCAAAATCCTTTAAACCAGTTTTGCCACATGAGTCCACTCACTACAAAAAAAAGACACATCCATGACATTTTGGGCCGAACGAAATTTTTTTCTGTCATACATATGACACTTCTATGACGATAATTGTGACAAAACCCGTATCATCATAGATGTGGTGGGCTCCTACTTCTATGACAAAAATCATGATGAGAAAATGGGCTTTTCGTCTTGGGCGGGCGGAGCGCAGCTGCATGACATTCTTTGGACCGTCCATGACGGAAAAACCGTGGTAGAAGCGAGGGGAGGAAAATTTGAGGAGTTGCGAGTTACGGTGGGAGGTCGGGCAGAGCGATGTCTGCGTTTCCCTCGTCGACTGCTGCGTGTGTGCGTAGGCGTTGGCTCTAATCGAAGCCGAAGCGGCGTTGGGCTCTAATCGAACCCGGCGAAGGACTGCTGCAGGCTACTGCGTTCATGAACCCGAGCGATCGATCGATGGCTGTTAAGCGAACCGGATGAAGCGATTCGCCGCTCTGCTGCTAACTAAAGCCGATCGATGCTGCCTCAGGATGAGCGATGGCGTTGCGTGGGGGGTTGGATGAGCGAGTGGCGGTGGCGTTGCCTCGGATGAACAGGAACCCGTGGTGTGGAGGGCTGGATGAATAGTAGGCGGTGGAGGGTGGCCGTGGAGGGTGGTTGAACAGGACCCGTGGTGTGGAGGGCTGGATGAGCAGTGAGCGGTGGAGGGGTGCCCATGGAGGGGTGGTTGAACATGGCGGTGGAGTAGCGCGGTGGAGGCTGGATGAACAGGAGCCTGTGGAGGCTGGAGGAGGTCAACGGTAGCCCGTGGAGGCTGGAGGAGGTCGACGGTGGAGATGAACAGTATCTCGTGGAGTCCCGTTTTGCGGTACGCCACACCCCTCCCGATGAGCAGGACCCCCGTTTCGACCATAGGAGGTCCGTTTCGTCCGTTTTGCGGTACGCCACACCCCTCCCGATGAACAGGACCCCCGTTTCGACCGTAGGAGGTCCGTTTCGTCTGTTTTGCGGTACGCCACACCCCTCCCGATCAACAGGACCCCCGTTTTGACCGTAGGAGGTTCGTTTCCTCCATTCTGCGGTACGCCAGGCCTCGTTTCCATCGCCTGTTCCGTCCAAGCCGGTTGGCTCCCACGCGTTCCGTTGCCTCCCGATGAACACGACGCATTCCGTTGCCTCCCCATGAACACGATGCATTCCGTTGCCTCCCCATGAACACAAGCCCTCACCGTACGTATGAGCGACTAGGCGTTCGAGACTCCGCCCGTATGTACACATATGTGGCCGTATTTTCTTTTTTGCACCCTGGCCGCTGTACGTACGTGTACATGCTACGTGAGCGCCTCTACTATGACACGTACGCGCCTCTACTATGACACGTGCGCGCCTCTACATCGACCAGTATATATGTACGTACAAGTTCGCGAACAAAATGACAACGCTACGTACGCTTCGACCAGGTGGGTCCCGACTGTCAGGCAGTTCCTTGTGTGCAAAAATGTAGCTGGTGGGTCCCAGCAGTCAGAGGGGCGAATCAATTTTTTTCCCGGACGCACTTCCTTTGCGTGCGAAGATGTAGCTGGTGGGTCCCAGCAGTCAGGGGGGTGAATCGTTTTCTTTTTCCCGGACGCACTTCCTTGCGTGCGAAGATGTAGCTGGTGGGTCCCAGCAGTCAGGGGGCGAATCGTTTTGTTTTTTTTGCCCGGACGCACTTCCTTGCGTGCGAAGGTGTAGGTGGTGGGTCCCAGCAGACAGGGGGGAAACGTTTTTTCGCTAAATATGGTGGCCCGTCCGGTGGGTCCCCGCTGTCAGGTGGAGAAATAATTATTTTGCGCGTAATAAGGAGGCACTTCCTTGCTGCGGCCATGGACCCACTGTCGGCCTCTCACGCATCTGATCCACGTCCGATGGAAGTCGTTCCTTGACCATATTGACCACGCCGCGCCGAGAGCACCGGTCACGGTGGACGACGGCGAGGCCTAGGAAGGGGACGACGGAGCCGGGAAGACGCGGCGGTGGATGCCCACGCCAGAGGAGTACGAGGGTTCACTGGTTCGCTGCGGTGTGAGCCTGTCGTCGCCGCAGAATAACAAGGGGTGTGGGTGAGTAGAGGGATGGCCTGGCCAGCGGTGGGAGTAGTAGGGGGCAGTGAGGCCTCAGCCGCATCACAGCCGACCACGGGAGGCAGGAGCACGAGGCACGACCGGCGCTGGTTTGGGCGGCTAGAGCAAGAAGACCAGAGGTTGAAGAAGCACTACGGCCGTTGGATGGACATCGTATGGTCACTGGAGCTAGAATCGTGCATATCGACTAAGTTGACAAAGCCCTCCGTCCCCGTCAACTTAGTAGGCCCACAAGTCAGCCTGCCACTATACTGGGTCCCAGCAAACAGGGGGAGTATTCATTTTTTTGTGCGTAATAAGGAGGCACTTACTTCCGTACGAAGATATAACTGGTGGGTCCGAGCTGTCGAGCGGCGCCGGAGGAGGGAGCAGGCAGTCCCGCCGGCGCTTGTTTGTGCGGCTGGAGCAGGAAGAGCAGATATTGAAGAAGCACGACGGCCGTTGGATGGCCATCCAACAATCACTGCTTGTGCGTCAACCTTTTTTTTAGGAAAGCCTCAAATCTGTGGAAAACAGCATACAGCCCATCTGCCATTATTTTTCATAATTTACAGCCCATTTGCTAATTCTTAAGGGTTTTTTGGAGCCCATATTCTTTTTGTTAGCATTACAGCCCATATCGTGGCCACGGTTAAAAACTTATACAAAATTTTGCATATTTCGGTGCGGTCCGAACTGTTTTTAATCCCGAAATTTCGACTCACATTCAAACTGATTTTAAAAATAAATGTATATCAATATAAAATCCAACAAATTCTCCACGCATACAAATTAATGTAATCTAAAATCTCGAAATGAAAATAAAGATATTTGAAACTAACTGCCGGTTTGATGTATTTTAAAAATGTACAGCCCATTTCTCATTACTGATGGGCCATTTTCTCGGCCAGCCGAATGAAAGCTCTCCTCGTCTTGAAAGATTTGCAGCCCAACAGGCCTGACAAAGCGACTTACTTGGCAAATCACAAAAAAAAACTGGGCTGTGGCTGTGGAACCAGCTGTCAGCCTCCACACGTACAGTACTCTCCCGATGGAATGTCGTTGACCACATTGACCACGCCTACCGAGAGCACCAGGCGGTGGACGACGGCGAGCCTAGGAAGGAGGACGCAGAGCCGGGAAGACGCGGCGGTGGATGCCCACGCGAGAGGAATACCAGGTTCACTGGTTCGGCTGCGGTGTGAGGCTACCGTCGCCGCGAGGCACAGCTAGCGGTGGGAGTAGTAAGGCGATGAGGCCTCAACGGCAACCTGACCGACCATTTTAGGCAGCGAGCGGCGGTCTCCCGGCGCTGGTTTGGCGCGGTGGTGCAAGAAGAGCAGCGATTGAAGAAGCAGCAGGACCGTTTGATTCAAATCCAACGTTCTTGCTGCTAGAATCGTTCTTGACTAAGTTGACAAGCCTCACGTGCAGCGTCAACGTAGTAGGCCTGGTCAGCCTCCCAAGCTGATGCGCCCGGATGTCTTTGGGAGGAATCATTTTTTAGCGTAATAAGGAGGCAGTTGATTGCGTGCGGACAGGCCAGCGGAGGAGTAGGGTGGGCGGGGAAGCTGCGCTGCATCACAACGGGCCATAAGAGGAGGGACCAGCAGTCCATGGCGCTAGTTTAGGCGGTGGTGCGGGAAGATCGAGATTGAAGAAGCACGGCGGCTAGAATCGTGTGTTCACTGACAAAGCCTTGCGTAAACAAGTCAGCCTCGAAATATGTGGCGTGTACAGCCCATTTGCTATTATTTTTATAATTTTTACTCATTTTCTAATTCATATGGAATTTATTGCAGCCCATTTTCCATTTTAGAATTGCGGCCATTTTCGAGTCGATTGTGGTCAAAAATTAACTAAATATGTGGGAAATTTTTTGTGAGAACGAAATATTCTTAATCCAAAAATTAATAGCCATACTAAAACAAATTTAAAAATAAGTTAGTACTATGTCATGTTAAATCCAATGAAATACGTATAAGATATCAGTGAAGAACAAAATTCAAAAAAAAAACTAATATCCCATTTGCTCGTCTTGAAAGATTTGCAGCCCAGTAATTCGAAAAAACAAATAGGCCTAGCTTGGCTATTCTTCAAAAAGAAATACTCGGCTACCTATTTTCCCAAAGAACTGGTGCATGAGAATTTAGCTTTATTTATTTATTTACTTATTTATGTTTAGGGGACCATGAGCATGTACCTGGGCCGGATTCATGTGAGAGCGTCCCTTCCAGTTAATTATGGGCTTCTCTATTGGGCCTTGATCAGTGGGCTGCATGTTATCAACAAGTGGAAAATGTGTTCCGTACGAAAAATAGTATGAGCTACGTGCAGTGCAGGGCACTAAAGGATCGAACGTGCAGCGACTTCCAAAACATTGTGTTTGCCGTTCTAACAACACATTTCTATTCAACCAAGACGAAATATACTACGATTGTACATTGAAAACAGCAGCAGTAGCAACCAAGGCTGGGGTGCAATGTAGAAGCGATAAGCAGCCGGAAGAGTGAAGACGCAGCTCTCTCTTCCAAACCAAACATCAGCCATCATTACAAAGGGCTTCCAAAAAGAACAAGTGTATGCATCAAACTAAATAAAGATCCTACTACACCAAGTGTACGCATCTAACTAAGCGGCTCGGTTAGGCGTTACTATTTATTAAGCTGTGGAGATTGGTGGCGGCTTGAACCAGATGGGTGCTGACGGAAACTCCGGCCCGGTGTCAAGTCCGATACTTGCGACCCTCTCTCCTACTTTGGGCTGCAGCGTGGCGGCACATATCGGTATGGTGCATGCGAGAGCGCATGGTACGTTGTGTACACACAATATTGCCTGATGAACGAAACCGCGCTGCCATCATGATCCTTGCCGTCGGTTATCTCCTAGTTAATCGGACAATTCAGTCCGACAAACAGAGAGCGTGTGCCAAGGCTATTTACCAGCCTCCAGTCAAAAATTCCTGAAGGCCCAGAGAAGCTGGGATCCTGCTCAAAGACCTTGCAGTGACTGTGATTGTATTCCGCGAAAGAACACGCCCGATACATGCGAACGATCACCAATCTTTCGCCGTCGTCTGATCGAGCCAGGAACCACCTGCAACTGCCATGCCGCTTTTCTTTGAAAGGTTCTGGGATTAGGAAGGGTAGGGACACCAGGCGGCCTACAACATCATATCAAGTTGGAGTCAAATAAAAAAGGGCTGTTGATTTAGTCAATCTTAAGAACAGCATGTTATGAGCATGAATATTTTTTTAGTAAATGTTGACTGTAATATAAGCAAGCCATCATGATATCATAGGAAAGTAACATACTACTGTAACAGCCGTTTGTAGCGATGACTGGAGTAGGCCAGCAATACGTCCAGCCATAGAAGGAGTCGACAGCGTAAATGAAGCCCTTGTGTTCAATGGCATCAGAGAACCATGGAGGATGTATGATCCTGCGATGGACGTGCAGATTTATCCACTTACTGCAGTGACCTGTCAGATAGGCGAGATCGCGGTTGAAGAATGCAATTAGCCTGAAATCTTTATAATTCCCAGATCTTGTGGGCACTTGGCAGATTACAACCTTGAGCAAATCAAACTTGGTATCATGTTGGCTACTGTAAGATTCCGAGTATTCTAGGCCGTGGTGCCAAAGTAGTGCAGTGTTAATTGAAGGAAGGGGGGTCAATCACCGGGTGTAGACCTCCACGAGCATCCAGCTGCCGCGACCGTCGATGAGCACCATCCAAGACGTGTTCATGCCGACCCAGTACATACCGTTAATGTAGCTGAGGCTGATGAGGATCAGATCACAGTGAAGGGGGTTGATGCTCACCACCCTACGATCGTTATGCTGCGTGACATGCCGTTTCTGAAGATCAGGCAGCGTCAGCAAGCAAAGAGCTGGCTTAAAAAGCTCCGGCCTGAGGGCTTTGAGTAAACGGTACAGCTTTTGAAACCACGAGTGCTTTAATGTTGCCCACAAGATGCGCGAGTATTACTAGTAGTATTTTTCTTGCCATGTTGAGATTTTGAAACCACGAGTGTGAACATGCAGAGGAGCAATGAAGACCAAACACGGGATATTGGGACATCTTCAAGGGCGTGGCAACAAGAGGAGCTGCACGAACTGTAAAACGAGCTTTGGTAAGTAACACCCTTTCAATTACTTTCGTTTAGCCTCGTGTTCTTGATGTGTATATGTTGTAGTTTCATTTCTCTTAAGCGTGGTGTTCTTGATGTGTAATAAGAAGAGTCTTAATCGTCCTAATGCTTTCGTTTTAACTTGATGTAGGAAGTGGTGTTCTCACCATGTAGTCTTTTTATATTTCTTTTCCTTTTGAATTCACTTCTCCGAGTTACATTTATCGGCTTCTACTAAATGGATCTAGGTTTCTCTGAGTATTGATATAAAAAGAAGTAACTTCATGTCGGGATGCAGTTCCTACGAGGAGGAAGTATGGTCAACCTCGAGATCATGTTTCCAAAATGAGGCTGGATTACACACAAGGTGCCGTTCCTAATGATCTTTGGATTAGACACAAGGTGCAAATTCGAGATGATGCTGGATTACACACAAGCCGGTGGAGTCGTTAGCTGTTCGTGTCCTCGTGGCATTAGTAAAGGCTGAAAGAAAGTGTGCAACAGCCCTTGAGAATGTAGCTGAGTTCCTGAAGAAGCGAAAAGAGCAATCAGATGCTCTCTTCACCCAAGCCAAAGAAGAGATGGAAGAAGCCGAAATAAGCTAGCAGAGGCAGAGCAGGCTAGGCATCTCCTGCTATCTAAAACTGTTGTAAATACAAAATTTCCTTCATAATAGCTAGGTTCAAATGTTTATCCGATCAAGCATGCTTGTGATGTCGTGCATCTACTTGATGTGGCACAAAATGTTTTTTTCGGTCATGTAATAACAGCAATTACTTTCCAAACAATAATGAGGCGAAGCATTGGACATGGTATAGTTCACGCGCAAGCCCGACATTCCAAGTCCAACTTCCACATCGAACTCATGTTCACGAGATATCGCACATTCATACATAATGTCCACAACCATGATTCACTTCAAAGCCAAAAAATGTGAGAGAGTTATAAATAAAGAAAAACCTCTACTAGTTCCTGCTACGGTCTGAGCACAACAAGTCAAGACCATGCGTAAATTAATTATATTTTAGTCATTTTTTGTGTTCTAAAATGCCTGCCGGCTCGCGGAAGGACGTGTTGCCGGCACACGCGTGGATTCAATGAAGGCAGGAAGGGCAGTCTTAAGCTAGTTTCACGCGGCGAGGAGGTGTGCTCAGCCGGGCCTGCAGCGAGTGCGGCCCTCTTGGCCGGCGCGCCGGTTCAATGCCTGCGCTATGAGAGGTCGCGTCCGTGTCAGAGCAATCACTCCCTCCAGTCCTTTTTTGTTTGGGTATAACAAAATCTCGTTTTCCATTCACATTTTACAAGTAAAATTGGTGGACAAACTTTGACCCAAAGTACGATGGGGACTAGTAAACCAGAATGGAGGTAGTAGTTTTTTTAATCAAAGAAGGGTTTCCCCTTCCGATTACTGAAAACCAGCATCTAAATCTAAACCATAGTATTTGCCCTAGAACTACCAGGTTCAACATCTCGTAACATAAACTCATACAACCATACGCCAAGGAGGTATGTAGTACTATGAATTCCATTTTTGCTCCATACCAATCGTTCTAAAAACTACTTACTACTTATAACGTGCCATTTAAAATCGGAACTCTTAACCCCGCTAAAAAACGATATTTTAAACGTGACTACTCGGTCTATGGCAACTGGCGAGCCACCGCGCTCCAAGTCGTTCACCTTTGGTCCTGACCATCAACTCCTACAAAGGTGCTCCACCACGTACTCGATACCCGCGAATGCAGCAATCATGCACCTAGGGTTTTAGGGTTTATTTGTTAACGTCGCCTTTACGTAACACTCATGTGTGCGAGACAGCGAGAGGCCGACTGCGTGCATGCGCCTCTTCTCTTCGTATATGTACTCCACCGTTTGTCTGGTGTCCAAAAAATTATAATAACTACTAGCAATGTGCCAATGCGTTGCCACACGATGAAAGTAGATTAATACATATTCACCGATTTGATAGAAAAAAAGTCTAGTTTTGAAATACGTATATCACTAAAAATATGTTATGTTTCACTCAAAATATATTCCTTTGGCGGTTTTGATGAGATAAGGGAGGCATGTTGTTGGTTTCAAGATTCGAGAAGTGGTATATGCCTAATTTCTACTCTTACTAGCAAGATGCCAGTGCGTTGCACGGAACATCAAAATCTCGTGGGAGAAAAGGATGAACGAGGGAAGGCCTTATCTGCAAATGTGGTGAAGAGTGTGGGTAAATTGCCATATTTTCCTTCCTATCCGTTAGATATAAATCGGACGACATACATTGCAGGATGGCAGGCCCACCATCATCACCAACTCAATTTTTTATCCCTACTCTTATAAGAATCATTATCGGTGATGATCGTGTGCCTGCCATCCTGCAATATAGGCCGTCCGATCTATATCTGACGGATAGGAAGGAAACTATGGCAATTTTGCAAAAAGATACCCACACCCTCTCCACATTTGCAAATAAGGTCTTCCCTCGTTCATCCTTTTCCCCCACAAGATAAACTACTCATACAAATGCATCTTTATGTTCCGTGCAACGCATGGCATCTTGCTAGTTGTTGCAAAAAGCCCATGTGTGTGTGAGAGAGAGGGAGAGTAGAGGAGGACGGAGTGCATGAGTGACAAAGACACAAGTAGTGTGTGTGCGATAGGTATCAACTTAAAATGAGGTGATAGTGTGTGTGTGCACGATCGAGAGGGCGTGTCTCAAGAAGGGAAGAAAAAGCTACATAGATACAAGGAGCGAGAGAGAGACATGTACACGATGGTGGAAGCATGAGTGTGCGGGTGTATAAACCTATCTAGAGGCTAGCTAGTCGATAAATGCTTGTGCGAGAAATACGAGTCGGGGTGCGAAAGCGAGAGTTTTGTGTGTGTGAGAGAGAGATGGTAGTCGGGAAGGGGGTGGAAGCAGGAGTTGTGTGTGTGTCTGTGAGAGAGAGAGAGAGAGAGAGAGAGAGAGAGAGAGGAGACGGTAGTCGGGGTTGTCTGATCAGTGTCAGTCTGGGATGGAGACGAAAAGGAGACCACAACAAATGTTGTGTCTACAGGAGAGAGACAGAGTAATTTTAGTGGTATGAGTCATATGTAGAGACATATAGGGTGCGTGAGAGAATCCCATAGAGAGAAAGACAAAGTGAAAGACGAGTGGAGACTGTGTGTGTGGCGGTGAAAAAGAAAGCTTAGGTACCGAGTGATACCAGAGAACAGTAGAGACGTGAGAGGTAATGAAAACCGTGTAATGTATAATGATAGGGAGAGTGTGACACTTCTCAAGGGAGACGTCGAGAGACCATGTTTGCGAGGATAGGAGAAACATGAAGTGAGCGTAAGGGTGAGCTGGAGAAAAGAGAGTGATGGCTACTGAAGGAGCATGCATGCGAGAGAGATGGGCGTGAAAGGAGTGAACAAAAAGGGATTCAAATATTTGAATTGAGATGATGATACATGTAATCCATACTCGAACCAAAATTGATCTATCAAACATGCATACTCATATGAATTCACGCACATCTATGTTATTTAATATGTAGATATTACTGATCCATACATTTTAGTATAACATAATTTGGTTAAATTTTTCAATTCAACCTTAAGATTTGAGATCGTTGTATTTGTAAATCATATTATACATATAAAGGAGCAGAATTCTTTGTTGTGCTTTTGAAAGTATATATAAAAAAAATGATGTATATAGAATGTAATTCCAATTGAAAATGGATCCCTTGAAAAAATAGTAGAATACAAACGGGATTCGAATTGAGTTGGCACGGTAAATGGCGTGCCTTGTGCAAAATTTGAAGCGAAGCGGGAAAGTCGCGAGAATCGCCCAAAACCAAAATCGTGAGATGGAAATCACTACTGCCTGTCCTGCGGCATAAAGACTATCTGCTGGATTTCTATAGGTTTCGATAGGTGTAGGTTTGTAATTTCACCCAAACATGACGTAACCGCCTCTCACCCGGATTCATACACGGTGGGCGCCAAAACACAATGTGCCCTCGGCCGAAATCGACTTCCTCCCCGGTTCATATTCATACACGGTGGGCGCCAAAAATAAACTCTCGTCGGCAAATATTCGGTGTATGCGAGATTACCGTCCTATCCCCAACCGACTAATGTTGTTGTGATGTAGTAGAAATTTGAAACGGGGGCTAAGTTTGTAAATTTCCTCGCATTTGAGACAAGCGCTACCGACTACATGGTTCCCCCTTCCTCTCGACCTCCCTTTTCCCCATTCGTACTCCGTGGGCGCCAAAACACCCTCTCCACCCCACCCTCCTCCGTCCGCCGCCGTCCGCCACCCCATCCACCGCCGTCCTCCTCCACCATGCCGGAGCTGATACCCCGACGCCGCCATCCATTACAAGAGATCGACCTCTCTCATCCACGCCTTCGGACCGGGATCCTTGCATCCCGTCCTCTCGCTTCATCCCCGCCGTCGTCCACCTTGCCAGCGCCGCTCCTATGACCGTCTCGTCCACCGCGCCCCGCCGCCACCGTCTACCCTCCTAGATCTGCTTCCACACTGCCGACAGCCATCGCTACCGCAGCACCGTCGAATTCTCACCAGATCGTACGCGCCGCACTGTGAGGCGGTACTCTTTCAGATCTGCTCAACTTATTTATCGCAGCAAGAAAATAGATCGCCACTGCTTTACTCTGATTTCTTGTCTTGGTTGGGAAGTTGCCTTTGTCCGGTTTGCACCTTCAGATCCGCCATGGCACGCTCAACACTATACTCCCAATGCTTATGGTTTTCCTCTTTTATATTCCACACTAGTTAAATCACAGTAGACTAAATTTCAAAATTGGGTCAGTCGAATTTTTAGAGCTCGCCGGAGTTCGCCGGTGCGATCCAAGGGGCTCGGGTGGTTGTGGGGCCTCACCGAACAAAGAAAACTCAGCGGGTGGGGGTGGGGTGGCATAGGAACACAGGCGGTGGGGGCGGTGGTCGGCCCGCGGCCCATGCGGTGTTCTCAGATGGGAAGAATCACAGACGAGGAAGAAGAAGGGTTAGGAGGCGAGGATCTTCATCCAACGCTTTGAAATGGTCGAGAGACAGCTGGGAGTTGCATTCTTAATGCGCTCTGGTTCATCATGTGTGGGCACTGCGCAACCAACATTTTATTATCCAAAATCTGCTTGCTCTTCTTTACCATGTTCGATAGAGCTATGACACAAAACGTAGGACCGACTCCAGCAGACTGTACCCATACTTCACTGGCCACACCACTAGCCCCACCACACAGGACCTGCACTCCAGCAAAAGGTATACCGATTTCATTTGCCATAGCACCAGCTGTACCATAGAATAATCCCACTCCAGCAAAAAGTACAGCAAGTCCATCGGCCGAAGACCTATCCCAACTGTAGAGACGGCCAATTCCTGCAGATTGGAATCCCATTCCATTTATTCCTAGTTTAAAATACAATGCTTTTAATGTTGTTAGGGACTACATGCATATATTCCCATCATGGGAAGATTATTGTGAAGACAAACACCATTTTCACATCTTCCTGTCCAACTTACGTGTAAGTGCTATTATTCATGGTTATTATTTTCCTGTTTTCTTCTGATTGAACACATCAATGATTTACATTACATTGTTGTAACTAGGCGAGGGTCAATCTGGATAGTCATGATGAGGAAAGCTTGCTTGTGCTTTTCAAGGAAGCATTGCAAAGATGTCGGTGTTACCGAGGAAATCACACTTTGGTGGCAAATCTATAAACGAATTTCGGTGAAGTCTCCTGTGCTAAATTTAGAAGACATTGAATGGAAAAACATTGTTATGCACTGGTCTCGTTCGGGATGAGGTCTTGTCTATGAAATCACATGAAAATTTGAACTTCTACTTTTTCGCATGTGCCTTACGGATCTTGTTTGCAGGAAATCTGCTTGAAGAAGAATTCGGTTTGAAAAGAATGATGAATATCGCAAATATGCTGCCCGCTGCTTTGCTCTTGTTAGTACTGTTGTCTGTATCACCGTACTTGCATACATACCTGGTTCATTATGTGACAGCAGTATGCATGATAGCTTGCTTATCAATTGTTCGCTCCAAATTCTTCAAATATCCAATGCCAATGTTTTTTAGCTCTGCATTGTTCTTGTAAGTACATGCTGTCCTTTATCGTGTACTTATAATGACAGTAGTTGTTCATGTACCATCACTCTGCAGCTTATTTTCCTTTGCCTCCATTTTCTACACATCGATCTATATTTACTCTTACCATAAGGTTGGTCTTGAAGAAGTTTAGTGTGCATTGCTCTTGGCTGTACCTTTTTGCTGTGATCGCTGCACTTACATTTATAGCTACTTGGTTATGTAGCATCACTCTTCATGTTATCTTAAATATTCTCCATTTTTCAGTATATTATCACATCTATATTTACTCTTAACAAAATGTAGAATAAAGGCAATGCTTATGAAGAAGATTACGTGGTAAACTTCTTGAATTGCCCCCCATCGGCATAGACAAGGCCTTTATAGAGCCTTTCTTCACCAATAATGTAAGTTTGTCCATCTCAAGCCTTCAAACTTTGTTGTATATATTTGGTTCGGCATGACTGCAACAGCTGTTTATTTTGGTGTTTGCATCAAATTGCATGTTTAAATTTTATTATGTACTCCTCCGTTCCAAAATAGATGACCCAATTTTGTCTTGAAGTTAGTATAAAGTTGGGTCATCTATTTTAGAACAGAGGAGTAGTTCATAAACAAAAGTTTGTCCTTTCTCAATTTAAGTTCTCAGTTGTACAACCAAGTTCCTTATTCATACCATGTAAATTAAAGTATCTGAGCAAGTGATCTTCTTTTGCATTGCATGTAAGCTTCATTCTTCATCCGTAATCCAATGGTGTGGTGAACCTACCCACTACAGCACAATGTCATATTCTGCAATGTCTTAACTATGAACAATGTCATATCATTCTACTACTCCCTCTGTCCAAAAATACTTGTCATTGAATGGATGTATCTAGATGTATTTTAGTTCTAGACACATCCATTTTGATGACAAGTAATTCCGGACGGAGGGAGTATTATTTAAACCGTCTCTTTATTTTCCAATCTGAAATGGGATAAATTGACAGCACACTAACCATTGATACTTATGAGTTCTTGATCTGTAATCCAGTGGTATCATGAAGCTGCCAACTCCTTCACAATGTCATTTCCTGCCATGTCTTGACCTGAACAATACCATATTGTGTTAATGCAATTTTAAACTGTGTCACTTTATTAAATCGAAGAAATGTGATGAATTATCAAGACTGATACTTTTATGTGCAAAACCTGTCATCTGTCTTTTTGTTTATCTTTCAGAGTGAGGAAGATTTAAGTGTTGAACAAGCGCAGTCTCATCATCTTGCTCAGCTGCTTGCTCTGCAGCTCCCCAGCAGGGCTAACCTTTCTTGAACTCTATTAAAGTGCTATCGGTTTTGTATATTATTTTGTCGGCGTGTTTATTTGCACTGGTGGCGATCTTTGATGCCCAGTGTATGTAATCTGTTGTCTGCTTGTGCTTTATTATCATAGTGGTGAACTTTGATGCCCAGTGGATGTAATATGCTGTAATTTCTTTATTGTATAGTCTAGGTTTTTCTTATTCACGATCTGTAGTTATTTCTTGTCTTTGCGATAAACCGGCCAAACCGTAAAATTACAGTACATAATCGGGCCGTCATGCAATCACGACGTAGGTTGGGCCTGAAATGTGCCGAACAGCTAACGGGCCGGCAGCAGCCCGAAATGAACCCCGGCCCATGATTGTGCGAATCAAATCACGGGCTTTTAACATGCCAAAATTGTCTCGGTCCTTGTTTGGCCCAATCGGATATCGGTGCGAAAGCAGGCGGATGCAAACCGGCCGTAGTTAGGGTCAACTATATGACGGGTATTTAACAGGCCGAAATTAATATAGGGCCGAAATGTTAAACGGGTCCTTAAGAGGCCAAAACTAATGTCAGGCCGAATTACTAAGTGGGCCTCTAGCAAGTGGGCCCAAAAGCATAGTGTCCAATTGACGGGCCGAATCTGATATGGGGCATAATTGAGCCCATAGCCTCTTAAAGGGCCGTACCTGATCTGGGCCGTAATTTGGCCCAGAACGTGGTAGGCTTTTAACGGGCCGGACCTCATATGGGCCACTATTAGGCCCAGAACGTGGCAGGCCATTAATGGACCGGATCAAATATGGGCCGGCATTTGGCCCAAAACATGGCAGCCAGTTAATGGGCCGGCCTACTAGGGCCCTCAAATTCTTGTGGGCCTACAGCTGGGTCGACCCGTTAATGTCGGCAAAATCTCGTGGGCCTTTAGCCGGGCTGACCCATTATGATCCGCAAGAATCTTGTGGGCCTTTACCTGGGCCGGCCCATTATGGCAAACAAAAATCTTGTGGGCCTTTACCTAGGCCAGCCCATTATGGCCAGCGAAATCTTGTGGGCCGTTAGCTGGCTAGCCCATTATGGCCCGCAAACTCTCGTGGGCCTTTAGCTGGGCCGGCCCATTATGGTCCGCAAAATCTTGTGGGCCTTTAGTTGGGCCAGCCCATTTAAGCTTGATGGGCCGGTCCACGTGTCAACATATCATAGGCGTGTCTCACCCATTGGATGAGTGACACCGTGCGTAGCGGACGACACGTGTCTCCTCCAGCCAATGATGATTTTACACGTGGAAAATCCCCATTGGTCGGGGCTGTTAACGGGTTATCGGATCCAAAACCCGACCCGATAGTTTAACGGCGTTCCGTACGGTGGATGCCACATGTCAGTCACCCTTGACGAAAGCACTTCTGTGACGCGCGATTTATCATCATGGAAGTGGACACTTCCGTGATGATAAGTTTGGTAATGTCATGGAACACTTCTACGACAAAGACGGTATGACTATCTTGATTCTGTCATAAATTTGTCATGGATGTACATGCATGACAAAAAACGCGACCTACTGTGACAAACACGTATCATCACGGAAGTGTATTTTTTTGTAGTGACTATATCTACCTATTGCGGTATTCTTTTGCCGTTCTAAGAAAATTTTCATGTGCCATCTCTAATTTTCAAAATAAACTTCTCTTTTGTGTGTTCATTTCGCTCGCGGAGCTGTGAGGGGTGGCTAATATTTTCCAGTCTGGATGTGTTATTCTCACGATGAGTGTTTATTCACTTGTCATTGCACGAGAGTAAGGCAAAGGTTTTAGGGATGCCCAGTCCCAAAATGAAAAAAATGAATTTACTTTATGTTGTCAAATAATAAATTCCTTGGAAAGTGTTGGTATGGAGGGCAACCGTGGATATGGCTAGCCATAGAAAGTGAAAGTATGGTGGAAAAAGGAATAAACTTTATTTTCCATTTGGGAACCGCCTATGATATATCTAGCATGGAAAGTGTTGGGAACTCTAAGTCGTTTTCGTTGATGGGATGGATACACCTCCCAAAATGTTTTTATCTCTAATTTTTTGCTTTGAGCTCTGGCACCTCTAAAAATCCCTACTTCCCTCTCCGAAGGGCCTTTCTTTTAATTTATGCAATTTTTATTTGGGTTTTTATCAGTTTTGCCATCGGTTGTATAACACTACTTAGTTTTGCCACTAAAAAAATTCACTACTCAAAAATGCCTTTGTTCCGTTAGACACAACTTCAAAAATACCATTTTTCAACATTACCGTCTGGTCAAGGGACGTTGACCGAAGGTAGATGATGGGAAGACCCCTGATCTCAATTTGCACTCTCTCTCCATAGTATGGCCCCACTTGTGAGGATAAAGAATTTTGAAGAAAAAAGATACCTGCAGGGTTTCGAACCCGACACCTCGCTGTCGATTGGGGCGCATGATTACCATTCCAACCAACCCAAGGATTCGTTCAAAAATAGAGTTCTATTCTGATAGTGTAATCTACCTTGTCCTAACTAAAGAACCCAATCCTTTGCCCGACCTTCTCATGCCAGTTTTCCCAGTCGGAACCACAATCCCTAGCCGCCACCACCTACCTAACCCCTCACCTGGCACCGCCGGTCGCCGGGCTGGCCGCCCAGCTCCGGCGCGCCTCCACTCGCCAGCTGGCGCCTCGCCCAGCGCCACCATGCTGCTCACCTAGCCCCGCCACCCGCCGCAGCTCAGCTCTGCCTCCGGCCCAGCAGGCAGCTCCGGCGCTTCTCCAGGTTGACTCTGCGGCTCCTCCTGGGTCTTGAAGTGCAATTGTTCCATGGCAGTGGCGACGAACAACAGGCCCAAATAGTGAGTGTACTAATTCTCAGTGTGCGTGTGTGGTTCAATATAGCCTGTAGAGGTCAAAATTCTTGTGCAGAATTTGTAGTAGCTGACGTTGCCTTATTGATAACCACGTGCTAGCTAGCAACAAGAAAAGACATGACACGCTGCTGTGTTGGAATACTATTCCATCTACATGATATAAGGGATGTATCTCCTTCCACATAAAAAGGTTTTTTTAGCTCAGCTGGTTAGCTCTCGCAACGTGCAGGCTGTGGTCTTGGGTTCGAAGCCCCGCACTGCCAATTTTCATTTTCTCTTTTCATGCGCCCCTGGCAGATGGGCCCACAAGTCAAAAGAGAGAGAAAGGGGAGCTGACAAATGGGATAAGGGTATTTTCGTCATCTACCTTCGGTCAACGTCCATTGACCTGACGGTAACGGTGAAAATGGTCTTTTTGAGGTTGTGTCCAACGGAACAATGGCATTTTTGAGTAGTGAAAATTTTTAGTGACAAAACTGAGTGGTGTTATACAACCGATGGCAAAACTGATAAAAACCCTTTTATTTTGAATTTGAGTCTCCATCTTCTCTTGTAAAAGCACCAACTAGGAGGCAATATGATCATACTTGAGTATTGGGTGTAGTTAATATGCGATTGTGTTTCATGAATGGATCAATGGTTGAGCATGATGGGCTAGGGATAACTTTTTTTAGCGTTGATATTTTGAAAGACATGGTTGCTTGTTGATATGCTTGAGTATCTAAATTATCATGTCAAAATTAGACTATTGCTTTGAATCACTAAAAGTCCAATTGTCCATGCTATAAATAATAGAATATGATATGACATGATAGGCAACTTTGCACATCAAAAATTGTGTTTTTGTCACTTACCTACTCGAGGACGAGTAGGAGTTAAGCTTTGGGATGCTGATACGTCTCCAACGTATCTATAATTTTTTATTGTTCCATTTTGTTATATTATCAATCTTGGATGTTTTATAATCATTTTATATCATTTTTTGGTACTAACCTATTGACATAATGCCAAGTGTAAGTTGTTGTTTTCTGCATGTTTTTTACATCGCAGGAAATCAATATCAGACGGAGTCCAAATGCAAGGAAACTTCACAGAGATTCTTGTGGACCAGAAGGAACATAATGGGCCTTGGCTGCGCTTGGGGGGTGCCCCGAGGAGAGCACAACCCACCAGGGTGCGCCAGGGGGCCCAGGCGCGCCCTGGTGGCTTGTGCCCACCTCGGGTGCCCCCTGGACCGCCTCTTTGCTCTATAAATACCCCAATATTCCCAAAACCCTAGGGGAGTCGACAAAATATTCATCCAACCGCCGCAGATTCCAGAACCACCAGATCCAATCTAGACACCATCTTGGATGGGGTTCACCACCTCCATTGGTACCTCTCCAACGATATGTGAGTAGTTCTTTGTAGACCTTCGGGTCCGTAGTTAGTAGCTAGATGGCTTTCTCTCTCGTTGAATTCTCAATGCAATGGTCTCTTGGAGATCCATATGATGTAACTCTTTTTACGATGTGTTTGTTGGGATCTAATGAACTTTGAGTTTATGATCAGTAATATCTTTTTATATCCATGAAAGTTATTTGAGTTTCTTTGATCTCTTATATGCATGATTGCTTATAGCCTCGTATTTCTTCTCCGATATTTGGGTTTTATTTGGAAAACTTTATTTATTTATCTTGCAATGGGAAGAGGTTCTTTGTAGTGGGTTCGATCTTAAGGTGCTTGATCCCAGTGACAGAAGGGGAACCGTCACATATGTATCGTTGCTACTAAGGATAAAACGATGGGGTCTATCTCTACATAGATAGGTCTTGTCTACATCATTTTATCGTTCTTATTGCATTACTATGTTTCTCGATGAATTTAATACACTAGATGCATGCTGGATAGCGGTCGATGTATGGAGTAATAGTAGTAGATGCAGGCAGGAGTCGGTCTACTAATCTTGGACGTGATGCTTATATAATGATCATTGTTGGATATCGTCATGATTATTTGAAGTTGTATCAATTGCCCAACAATAATTTGTTTACCCACCGTTTGCTATCTTCTCGAGAGAAGCCGCTAGTGAAACCTACGGCCCCCGGGTCTCTTTCTCATATATTTTCCTTTGCGATCTACTTTTCCTTTGCATTTATTTTCAGATCTATTAAACTAAAAATACAAAAATACCTTGCTACGTTTTATTTTATTTGCGATCTATTTATTCAATCTATTACAACTTTCTCCCGTCCACAAGCCATCCTGGGCGCCGTTACCCGAAAGGGATTGACAATCCCTTTAACACGCCGGGTTACGAGTGGTTGTTATTTGTGTGCAGGGGCTGTTTACATTGTGTTGCTTGGTTCTGCTACTAGTTCGATAACCTTGGTTTCATATCTGAGGGAAGTACCTACCGCCGCTGTGATGCATCATCACTTCCTCTTTGGGGAAATACCGACATAGCTTCAAGCGACATCGGTGTGGACATCCATGATCACATTGACTGACAACAAGATAGGTTACCATGGCTGATTCTTCCTTTGGTTCATGTTATCGTAGTATAGGTCATGGCGAGCTTCAGACCTAATTAAGTTTGATCGCATATACTATGCACACACGCATGCAGGAATCCCCGTCGTTGGCTTGAAGTGTGGTGTGACATACATATGCATCGTCAACCTAACCCTCACTCAGTGTGGGGATTTCTAGTTCGAAAGCACAGTGCCACATCAAAGTTGTTCCCTTGTGTATTCAATAACACACCTCTCCATACATATGTCTGGGCCACACACATGAAGTGGTTGTCTTCGGGGACTAGCTACTTGCATGATTATTGGCGAGCTAGCCCATCTTAAGGGTTGCATCGACAGCCATCACTTTGACCAACAACAAGACAGAGGTTGTACGACCAAGGCGGATTATTCTTGGTCCGTATTACAGTCCATCTTGGTGAGATGCCTCTCTAGCCAGCCGACTGAAAGTGGGTGTGTGTGTGTGGGGGGGTGCTACCGCACTTTGCTAGGTGAACCTCAGTTAGGGGGGGGGGGCATGCATTCATAGCTTACAATTCCCTTCGTGCCGACATGAGGGGGGTCAAGCAATACCGTGCGCTTTGCGAGATAGGTGCCACATCGAAGTTTTATTTGGTATTGGAACATCAAACGGCCCTTTTCGTACATAAATTTGGTCCACATGCAAGTGTGTTCGTGTTCTGACCCTCTCCCGCGTGATTTTTTCGCCAAATTTATGAAAATTAGACAAGTCGGATGACGCAACAGTCACGGTTCACCCAAACTAACCGTGTGCCACGCCGGTGCCCCTGTCACGCACATCCACATAGTACATTGGGCTCCACGAGGCTTCCCCCTCTCAAAAATATCTACCCGCCTGCAGCTTTTTTCTGTTTGATAACACACAGTTATTATGTTTCGACCGTGTGTGATGTTTCTTGTTCCCAATCTCGCCTGCATCCCTCGAAAATATCTACCCGCCTCGAGGGTTTTTCTGTGTCATAACACACAGTTGTTATCTCCGGACCGTGTGCAATGCACCATCATCAAAATTTTCAATAGCCCCGACATTTCACTCCCGCATTGTAAAATTTTCAGTATCCGCATCATTTCCTCAAACACCCCCCGACTCCCCCTCCACACACACACATACACACCAAAACCTCCTCGGCTGCGTGTGCACGTGCACACACACACGCACACTGATACGTCTCCAACGTATCTATAATTTTTGATTGCTCCATGCTATATTATCTACTATTTTGGACTATATTGGGCTTTATTTTCCACTTTTATATTATTTTTGGGACTAACCTATTAGCTGGAGGCCCAGCCCGAATTGTTGTTTTTGCCTATTTAGGTGTTTCGAGAAGCAGAATATCAAACGGAGTCCAAGCGGAATGAAACCTTCGGGAACATGATTTTCTCACCAAACGTGATCCAGGAGACTTGGACCCTACTCCAAGGAACAAAAGAGGCGGTCACGAGGGTGGGGGGCGCCCCCCTAGGGTGCGCCCCCTGCCTCGTGGGCCCCTCATAGCTCCACCGACGTACTCCTTCCTCCTATATATACCTACGTACCCCCAAACGATAAAAAACGGAGCCAAAAACCTAATTCCACCGCCGTAACTTTCTGTATCCACGAGATCCCATCTTGGGGCCTGTTCCGGAGCTCCGCCGGAGAGGGCCGTCATCACGGAGGGCTTCTACATCATCATAGCCTCTCCGATGAAGTGTGAGTAGTTTACCTCAGACCTTCGGGTCCATAGTTAGTAGCTAGATGGCTTCTTCTCTCTTTTTGGATCTCAATACAATGTTCTCCCCCTCTCTCGTGGAGATCTATTCGATGTAATCTTGTTTTTGCGATGTGTTTGTTGAGACCGATGAATTGTGGGTTTATGATCAAGTCTATCTTTGAATATTATTTGAATCTTCTCTGAAGTCTTTTATGTATGATTGGTTATCTTTGCAAGTCTCTTTGAATTATCAGTTTGGTTTGGCCTACTAGATTGGTTTTTCTTGCAATGGGAGAAGTGCTTAGCTTTGGGTTCAATCTTGCGGTGTCCTTTCCCAGTGACAGAAGGGGCAGCAAGGCACGTATTGTATTGTTGCCATCGAGGATAACAAGATGGGGTTTTTATCATATTGCATGAAACTATCCCTCTACATCATGTCATCTTGCTTAAGGCGTTACTCTGTTTTTAACTTAATACTCTAGATGCATGCTGGATAGCGGTCGATGAGTGGAGTAATAGTAGTAGATGCAGGCAGGAGTCGGTCTACTTGTCTCGGACGTGATGCCTATATACATGATCATACCTAGATATTCTCATAACTATGTTCAATTCTGTCAATTGCTCAACAGTAATTTGTTCACCCACCGTAGAATACTTATGCTCTTGAGAGAAGCCACTAGTGAAACCTATGGCCCCCGGGTCTATTCTCATCATATCAATCTCCATCACTTTATATTTGCTTTGCTTTTACTTTCCCTTTTACTTTTCACTTTGCATCTCTATACCAAAAATACCAAAAATATTATCTATCATCTCTATCAGATATCACTCTCGTAAGTGACCGTGAAGGGATTGACAACCCCTAATCGCATTGGCTGCGAGGAGCTATTGTTTTTGTGTAGGTACGAGGGACTCGAGCGTAGCCTCCTACTGGATTGATACCTTGGTTCTCAAAAACTGAGGGAAATACTTACGCTACTTTGCTGCATCATCCTCTCCTCTTCGGGGAAATCCAACGCAGTGCTCAAGAGGTAGCACACCCACCCTCCCTCGCTCGAAATCCTAGCAAGGTTCCCACCGCCGCAAGGCCTCCATTGTCAACATCTGCCGGTTTGCCCGTGCAGCTTACCCACCGATCTCCATACCTAGGCCGCCCTGAGTTTCTTCGATGACACCTGCCAAATGCCCCCTTTCCCACAGATCCCCATCGCCCACTCCAGAGCGTCGCAGCCTAAGCCCGGCTACGCTTCCCATGGAGCTCGAGGAGCGACTGGCCCAAAAGAGGTGTATTGCAGTCTCTACGCCCGACGTCACCGAGGAAGCTGATGACCATTACTGGCCACAGGCACTCAATCAGCGGACTAGAGTATGCGGGTATGTCGCGGACACCGGCTACGAACTCGAGGTCATCAACAGCGATGGCCTGAGGCAGTCTATGTCACAGGTTAAGTGGCCCACCCCCAAACCGTCGGGTTCAAGCGCCATCGATCTCATCCATGGCCCCGCCACTGATCTCCTCTGGCTCGCTGTCAAGAATTTGCCATCCTACATCGCCATCGAGCCCCGTTTGTCATTTCTGAAGGACACGTTCCGCGACGCTCGCTTGGGATCCACAGCTCCCAAGTCGGGCTTCATCGACGGCGACCACGAGGAGGGCACCCTCTCCGGCTCTTCCAAGGGGAAAGAGCCCATCTTCTCTTCCAAGGGGAAAGAGCCCGCCTGCGACATCAGGGAGAGCACCCTACAGCCGTGCTCTTCCAAGGGGAAGGAGCCCATCGGCTACAACATGGAGCGCATCCAGGGTCCGTGCTCTTCCCACGGGAACGAGCCCATCTGTCGCAAGTGTGGAAACCCATGATTTATTTTGTCGTGCCTCTTCACAGGGGGAAACCCATGATTTGTTTTGTCGAGTCCCTTTTGTAGTGTAGTGAGAATATATCCAGATTTAATTGCTATATTTGGTTGTTTGCAGTATGCCTTGTTTATTTCAGTTGTTCACAATGTGATGCTCTATATGTGCAATTATTTACTGTGCAGTACATTTCACCAATCCAGTTTTAAACATACTGATAGGAATGCATATATTTGCTTGTTGTTAAGCCTGTTATAGCTAGCATATGCCTCTTTTAAAGTTTTTCGATTGTTTGGTTGTTTGTAGTTAGCATATGTCTAGTTTCAAATGCTATCTTTGGTTGTTCGTAGTATGCCTTTTTTATTCCAGTTATTCACAACGTGATGTTCTATATGTGCAAGTATGAACTGTGCAGTTCAATTTCATCAATACCGGTTTCAACAATACCACTATTAATGACTACATTTGGTTGTTGCATCTTGTAGTTAACACACCTTTCCATTTTTATTTAACAATAACCAGTGTACTTAGATCGGCACAATTCCAGTTTGAATGACTATGTTTGCTTGTTGTTAAATGTTAGGCCTGTTGTAGTTAACACACCCTTCCACTTGTTTTGCTTTACTAGCGTGCTTAAAACTGCACACTAAAGCTATATTTTGGAGATTATTTTGTCTGCCATGGATAATTTTGGTTGATGTTTAGCCTGTTGTGCTTAACATGCCTCTTGATGTACCTACACGGGACAATTTTGGGAACGACTGATGTTTTCCATCGAGGTTAGTTTCATCCATGGCTTACACATACTCCTTTATTAGGGATATCGGTATTTGGTACCATATAGGCGAGGGCTTATAAGGGACTAAGCGGTGAATCAGACTTTTAACTGAATATATATATATATATATATATATATATATATATATATATATATATATATATATATATATATATAACACATTTATCGTTAGGTTAGCTAGGGCCATATGTAATATATCTGAGGCTACATAGCAACATGCACTATACTTAATGCCTAAATATGCAATCCTAGGCTACATAGCAACAAGGAAGAGTGTTACCTTAATGTTCTGATGAAGTCTAGATATACGTAGAAGAGCAGCAGTAGCAACAACAACAACACAACCCTGTTTGGATACTCAACTTTGCTAGAGGTTAGAGTTAGTTTCTAGCTCATGACTAACCCTGAACTAACTCCATCCAAATAGGTGTTTGGATGACAAGGTTAGATTGACAATAAATGCACTAGGGGAACTAGCTCCAATTAGCACATCTTGGGTTGGGTAGTTTTTTGGGTGGGTTAGATGCAACTAGCTAAAAGTAGCCCTCATGTTTGGATATACTTTAGGACTATCTGAGCTCGAACTAGCTCAAACTAACTCTAACCCATGGATACATCATCAGTTAATCAGCCGATAATTTGTAAGAATGCAATAAACTCCTTCTAGCCCATAACATAAGATGTTATTTCATCTAATATGTGAGTATATTGGATGTTATAAGATATTATAAAAGAGTGTTGTACTACATCATTGTGCAATTTTTGTTTAGCTTCTAATATTGACTTGGTGCTTTTAGGTGAGGAAGCTAATAAAGGTGCACGCTTTGACCCTTTCTGCGTATGGGGAAATAAGATATCGATGAACGAGCATCAAGTGAGGAAGCTGATAAAGATTGTTAGTAAAATGGGTCAAAAGATGGCAATTAAACTATTTGTTACACTTTATCCAAGACAACAACGAACTACAGGATGGTAAGTAAGAACTCTGCAACCTTCTTTTTACTGCCCATAATGAGTTGTGTTAGATGACAATGTTTGAATCTTTTTCCTTTGTAGTGGTTCCCAAAGCAGTTTACTCAAGATTACCTCTCAAACAACATGATTGGTGGGTATGCAAAGGTTAAAGTATTTCTACCAGAACACGATGATTATCTAGATGTTTTCATGAAGACCGTGAAGGATGGGCCGTCGGCCATCACAAGGGGTCGGACTAGAGTCGTGCGTGCCTTGTACATATGGAGGAGGGCACAATATGGGCATTCCACATCACCTTGTTCAGCAACCAGAATGTATCTCGCCACTTTCTTTACCGTCTTTAATAGTACAATATGATCAGTTCATCATTCTTTATTTGCTTCTTATGTAATTCTTGAACATATGTACCTATGAATCGAATAATGCCTTGGTTGTTTGAACCTGATGGATATGAATAAAGCTATAGCATACATTCAAATTCAAATTCAAATCTGGTACAATTTGAAATATCAGCAATTAAAATATGGTGAAATTACGCTCTCCAAGTTGTTACGGCACACATGGTTGGTAAAACACAAACGTTTGTGATATACACCATAATCCGACACGGTTCACAGAGAGGAAACGTGTGCACGCATGGACACAGTTGTCGTTTGCAAAGCGTGTGCGATGTCAGACAACTTCACAAATGGTGTGGGCAAACTAAACGTTTGTGATAGTTGCCTTATCGTACATGATTCACAAACATGAACTGTTTCTGATGAAGTATGCATCATAAATATTGCACCACAGAATAGCGTGTGCGATAATTGTCGTGTACGACGATGTTACGATGATCCGACATTTCATAATCTTGTCTGACACTCATACGATGATTGGCTAATCTTCTTAATTAGTTACCGCATACGGTTTGGGAAAAGCGAATGTGTGTGATTGTCTGCTTACCATACACGTTCTATAATAGTGAACCGTTTGTGATGGGTCGTGCATCATAAACGTAGCACCACAGAATACTGACTGTGATGGCAATGCGAGCACAAACGAGTAGGAGTACTGTATACGCATCTTGGCTCCCTATCCCCGACGATTTCTGCGTCGTGTGGGAAGGACCCCCCCACTATCGTCCACACTCACTTGGCGACGGTTCCAAATGTCGTCGCGGAAAGGGGTTAAAAACCGTTTGTATAGCACCGATGTGTACCAGTGCCACTAGAGGAAGAAAATGGTACTAGGATGAGCATACATGGCATTGTTGGGCATTGTAGTGTGTGCTAGCAGCCAGGGCACAAGAAAAGAAAATGCCCTGAACTTGCTAGGGGCCCAGCAGCACAAGATGCACCAGAAGCGGCAGCAGAGATGCAACACAAGATGCACCAGAAGCAGTAACAGGAAATGCACCAGCAGAAGCAGCAATAGGAGTTGCAACTGAAGCAACAGAAGAGGCACAACCAGAACCTATTCAGATTGTTCTTCCTGAAGAAGCAGCAGAAGCATAACTAACACCTAGTCAGAGAAAGAAATTTCCAGTAAAAAGGCCTACTTGCAAGGTGTTCATTTTTTTCAAAATTTCTGCATTTGTACATTCTTTCAAAATTTATGCATTCTTATAGTGTAATGCATATTATACAGAAAAGTTCTTGCCCACAACTTGGAAAAAGGGCATCCAGTTTGGTTTCAGTTTCAATGACTTATGATTTTGATTCATCTACTGTCATTGAAATTCTGCAAGACCAGGTGAGTGTTGTAGTGTTAATTACCTAAATGATACTGTGTACTTTCCTACTAATTACTAAGTGATGCACATGCTTCAATTGCAGGTTATAGCTACACAACAATCACAAACATCATTGCCAGCTCTTTTGCCAGATTGCCAGCTCATTGCCCCCTCCAAGAGGGCAAACTACTGCAACAATTGGCTTGAAGAGAAGGAAGAAAGTGCCAAAGACCAAGGAAAACAAAGCCCCAACAAAGGCTAAACAGTGAAGTTGATATAATCCAGTGAAGCGAAGTGTTTCTTTTTGGACATATTTTGTACAGAAGCAAACGATGGACATATTTTGGACAAAAGCAATAGTTGGACATATTTTGGAGAGAACCTTGTTGATCTTCTCTTGATAGGATAGTAGATGGTTTGTAGTGAAAACTAATGTTGTCTTGTTACTGTAGGTTTCACACAAACCATGAAACTACGTAAAATCCGCACCTTATGATGTGCACCTTAAAACCTTATGACTCGTGTGGCTAAGTTTATGTCTTATTTCAAGTTTCCAATATTTCTCACCTTATTGTTGGTCATTGCTTCAAGCACACTTAAGAACAACATGCTGCAAAAATTTCTGAAAAGGTAGCAAAATGCTGCCAAAATTTCTGAAAAACAAACAAATCTTTGGCAATTACTGCACTACCAACAGTTCATTCATTTCCAATACAAAAGCACTTGTCATACGTCCATGGCATACATCTAACCAGCACTGATTTCTCATTTCTAACCAACTACATAATTGCATTCTCATTTCTTAAGAACTGCAAACACCATGATTGCAATCATGATCACTATTGCAATGAAAATAATCCTACAAAGAAATATCAGCTCTTCCATCTTCTTCAATACATCTGCCATCACCACACAACCAGTGTTGTTATGCTCCATTGCTCCAGACTCTTCTTTCCCACCGGTTTCTTCGTTACCATTCACAACAGTGCACTACCAATTGCAGGGGTAATGTGCCCATTACTAACCAAGAAATCCATGTAGTTATCTGGGCCATCTTCCCAGTAGTAGTGTTGGCAAGGATTTAGTCCAACCTATAGCCCAAAATCAATCTGATGTGGTAAGCACAGGATTGCATTCCATATGAAAAAAGAGCAGAAAAAACAAAGGATAAACAACAATCTTACACGATGATTGGGGCATTTGTAGAAAACCCTTCAAGGATTTGCTTCCGATTTAGAAACTAGGCAGATGGTTGACCGGATTTTGTAGCAAGGGCACGATACCAATGTCAGCATCCCCGCCGGTGGCTGCGCCGAATGAGCTAATGCCCGCGGTGGAGACGGTGCTGCCAAGGCCATGGATGGACCAAGTAAATTCCTCTCATGGTGCTTCACCGCAGAGGAGCTAGCGGCGGCAGACATGGCACTGGAGCTGCGGTGGAACGAGTACTACAAGGTGGAGAATACCTAGGGATGAGGGAATGGGAATGATGGATGATTTAGGGGCCAGATTGCATATATGCCCAACCGCCAGGCGCGGGAAAACTCCCGCCTGGGCCCCTGCTGTCGACGTGGCAGCGGTCAGCGGGGGGCAAACGGGGTTAGGACCTCGGATGAACAACTTAAAAATATTTAGGACTCAGATATGCATTTGAAAGAATTAGGACCCAATCGACACTTTTGGAAAAGAATTAGGACAACGCTTGCATTTTATTCTCTTTTTTCTTTCATGGGCATAACAAATGTCCCACTAAATTTCAACAGTGTCCGCTGTGGGGCTTGATCAAAGGTACTCTAAGTTTTTAATATTTTTTATCATTTATCCAAATATTGTGTCCCACTACTCAGTTTTGTCATTAAAAGTTAGCATTGAAATATATTGCCCACCTCCCTCCATCGATTCGGACTTTTAGATGAGTTGGCTTGAGCATGAATTCAATGTGATATCTGAGCCAAGAGGTCTTTGAGTTCAAGATCGACCTTTGAATGAGTTGGTTGGTGCATGAATTCAATAGTTACAGCTGCTAAAAAACACCATCATTTCATGAGATGCTTAATAAAAATGCCATTAGATACCAAAAAAATGTCGTCATTCCACAAGAAGTGCACATATGGGAGAGGAAGTGGAAGTGCACAGATGATGGGGGACCGAAGGCAATACAATCTGGGTAGGGGTTCGGGAGGCGCGGGGAGTGACACACCAAGCTGGAAAAGGGGGCATGAGACATCAATGAATAGCGATAAAATGGAGGAGAGAAGATGGAGGTCACTAGTTCGCTAAAAACATTGATGATAATGAAAGGACAGACAAATATAAGAACCCATCGGTAAAGCAGCTGACATTTGAACAAGGCCACACAGCTAAGGTGAATGAGGGGCAGGCTAATACTGAGGTGTCAGGGGAGGTGGTTGTCAAAGGGAACATGCAGAATTCAGCAAGAAAGCATAAGGAAGGAATGAGGGAGAATAAGGTGAAGGACAATAGGAAAGAGGCTACAGGGAAAGATGGTAGATGTTCTGGTGGCAAATAGTTCAAGTGTATAGCACGCAGGGGAGTAAATGAAATCTAGAAAATTCTGGGGATTGAGTTGGGGAAGAGGAGTGGGAAGGAGATGGACATGGATGAGGTTGGTGAGGTGAAGAAGAGCAAGAAAGTGGAGGCCGAAGGGAAGTCCGGGGGAAGGGATATGGTGGAAAGAGGAGGTGACTTGAATGGAGAAGGGCACACCACAATTATATCGGTCGGGCTGCCAGAGCAGCCCCGCCAAGAGCAATGAACATAGTCAGCTAGAACTACCGGGGCACAGGAATTGCCCAACAGTTCGCTCTCTTCTCGAGCTAGGAAGAGTGAAGGAACCCGAATTTTTTTATGTGAGACCAGGATGGAAGAGAAGGAGTTGGACCGGCTCAGGTTGTTGCTAGGGCTTACCCACATGAGCTCATGGAAGGTTCCTCCAAAATGTCGGTGTCAAAACCGGCGGATCTCGGGTAGGGGGTCCCGAACTGTGCGTCTAAGGTGGATGGTAACAGGAGGCGGGGGACACGATGTTTACCCAGGTTCGGACCCTCTCGATAGAGGTAATACCCTACTTCCTGCTTGAGTGATCTTGATGATATGAGTATTACAAGAGTTGATCTACCATGAGATCATAGAGGCTAAACCCTAGAAGCTAGCCTATGGTATGATTCTTGTTGTCCTCGGACTAAACCCTCCGGTTTATATAGACACCGGAGGGGCTAGGGTTACAGAGTCGGTTACAAGGGAGGAGATCTACATATCCGTATTGCCAAGCTTGCCTTCCACGCCAAGGAGAGTCCCATCCGGACACGGGACGAAGTCTTCAATCTTGTATCTTCATAGTCCAACAGTACGGCTAAAGTATATAGTCCGGCTGTCCGAGGACCCCCTAATCCAGGACTCCCTCAGTAGCCCCTGAACCAGGCTTCAATGACGATAAGTCCGGCACGCAGATTGTCTTCGGCATTGCAAGGCGGGTTCTTCCTCCGAATATTCTGTAGAAGATTTTGAACACAAGGATAGTGTCCGGCTCTGCAAAACAAATTCCACATACCACCGTAGAGAGAATAATATTTCCACTAATCTGCTGACAACTTTCCATAACGTGACATCACACCACGCTCTGGTCATTATTTGAACTGTTTCTCCCAGCCTGCCACTTCATGTTTCACGAGGCGGTTTTATTGGCACGTCTTGTCAAAGCAGAGATCGTGTCCCCCTTATCATGGGATTCTCATCAATACGGGTATGGGTAACCCAATCATGTTTGTTGGTATGATCTCCTTGATTTTAGGCAAGTTCCAAACGGCCATGCGGAGGACGCTTGATATTCACCCTCTTTATAAAGGGGCCAAGGCCTATCCTTTTCTTCTCGCACTCATTCGAATCCTTCCCCCACCCCGAGTTCCAACACCCAAGGCTCAGGTTGGGCGTTTCGGACCTTCAATCATGTCTGGATCCAACCTTCAAGGTCGGTGGATGCCCTCCTCCGTTACAGAGGAGGACATCAAGAAGCTAAGAGAAGCCAGCTATCTGACCGCCGAAATCTCGCACAGGCTGCCTGCTCGAGGGCAGGTCGTCCCCACTCCCGAGCCCAACGAGAGTGTCGTATTCGTCTCCCACTTCCTCCGAGGGCTAGGCTTTAGTCTAGATCCCTTTGTTAGAGGGCTCATGTTCTATTACGGGCTTGATTTCCATGATCTGGCCCCGGATTCCATCCTTCACATCTCGTCGTTCATCGTCGTGTGTGAGGCCTTCCTCCACGTCACCCCACACTTCGGCTTATGGCTCAAGACCTTTAATGTGAAGCCGAAGATGATTAATGGGCGACACACAGAGTGCGGAGGTGCCATAATAATCAAAGGCGCCGATGTTCCATGGCCAAAGGTTCCTCCCCAGAGGTGTCCAGCTTATGGCAACTGGAGTGGTTTTACATCACAGCTCCCCGAGGTACTAAGTGGCACTACTAGGGAAAACCTTATACACAGAAATTTAGCAACAGCGCGGGTCAAGAAAAGGCGCTAGTGCTACATAGCGATAGCGACAGTAGAAAAACAGCGCTCTGAGATACAACTTTAGCGATGGCGCATGTAGTGGCAAAAGCGCTACTACTAATATTTCCATTGCTAGAATGATAGGCTACGCATAGCGATGGCAGGCTTGTAGTAAATGCGCTCTTCGCTAGGGAATAAGTAGCGTAGCGTTTCCTAGGAAGAGCGCTACTACTAACGGAAATAAAATAAGATGAAAAACAAATAGAAAAGTAAATGAAAATGAAAGAAATAGAAAAGGGAGAAAGGAAAAAATAAAATGTGAAGCAAAATAAATGAAAGGGACATTTACATTTATGCCCCTAATTTGCGCCCACTCTTAGATTTACCCCTAAATTTTTTATGTGCTCAAATTTGCCCCTAAAAAGCATTTTAAGTCGCAGGAATGCCCTTCCATCTGGTCAAAGTTGTTTGACCAAAACTTTGAAAATTCATAACAAATTCATACGAAGTCAGAAAAATGCAAATAAGATATCCAAATGTTCATACAAACATCACCTATGCGCGCATGTCATTTATATTCCTCACCTACATGTGCATTTATTTGCATTCACCCTAAATTGTTTTTAATGTTATAAACCCTAAAAAGCTTTAAAGAGTGCTTTTGTCATGAACGTAAATGACATGTGCATATAGGTGTTGTTTTTATGAGCATTTTGATATCTTATTTTGCATTCTTATAAGTTCGGATGAATTTGTTATGAATTTTCAAAGTTTTGGTCAAACAACTTTGACCAGATGGAAGGGCATTCCTGTGACTTAAAATGCTTTTTAGGGGCAAATTTGAGCACATCAAAAAGTTAGGGGTAAATTTGAGTAGTGGGTTCGAGTTAGGGGCACAAATGTAAATGTCCCTAAATGAAAAAGCGAAAAAACGGAGGAAGGCATAGCAGCAGCGTGTGTTTGTAAGAGGCGCTATAGCTAACGTAGCTGCAGCGCGTGTCCTAGACCCCCGCTATAGAAACAGAAGAGGAAATTAAAAAATGGAAGAAAATTACATAGCTATAGCAGTAGCGTTTTGTAAAACCGCTATAGCTATCTTAGCTATAGCGTTTTACCAAACACGCTACCGCTAAGTTTGACTTAACCAAAAAACCGTTTCCCCACGGCCACCACTTCTCCCCCAAATCCCTCAACCCACCCCGCGCGATGCCGTCTCCCCGATTTGTCGTCGCCCCACTTCGCCGCCGTCTCCTGCCGGCGTCGACGCCACCAGAGCCGTGCGCCGTCGATGCCACCGGAGCCGCCCCCAACGCCACGGAGCCGCGGGGCCTCGTCAACGCCACCGGAGCCACCGTCGACGCCACCGGATCCTTCCTCGCCACAACTGTCTCCCTCGCCGTCACCGGAGACGCCCCTGCCTCCCTCGCCATCACCGGAGACGCCCTGCCTCCCTCGCCACCACTGCCTCCCTCGCCACCACCGGAGCCATCCTCTATAAGCCCCCACCCCTCCTCTCTCTCTCATGCATATGTTAGCTAGTTTAATTAGGTTAATTATCTAGGTTAGGGCAAAAATTTAGTTAGGGCTTTGACAGAGAAGTAGTTAGGTTAACTAGTTTAATTAGGTTAATTATCTAGGTTAGTGCAAAAATTTAGTTAGGGCTTTGACAGAGAACTAGTCAGGTTAACTAGTTTAATTAGGTTAATTATCTATGTTAATTAGTGCAAAAATTTATTTTGGGCTTTGACAGAGAACTAGCTGCGTTAACTTGTTTAATTAGGGTTAATTATCTAGGTAAACTAGATTAACTAACTAGGTTAAGTAGGTAGGTTAATTAGGTTCGTTGGATTAACAAGCTAGGTTAAGTAGGTTGGCTAGGTTAGAGGAAAATTTTATTTTAGAGCATTAGGTCAGAAGGGTTAGAGAAATGGAGTTCCTTTGCAATTTAGTTGGGTTCTGTCCTAGGCAAAGAAGGGTTAGAGATAATAATGTGTGTTTGTGTGAGAGAGAGGAATAGCTAGATCAACATAATTTGGGTTCTGTCCTAGGCAGAGAAGTGTTTAGTGAGGTCATTTTGAAAGGTTTTGATTTTGAAAAGACCACTATTTTTCAAGGAAAAGAATTTAGGCAAATTTTATTTTTCATTGAAGTGGTCATGTTATATCTTTTCATTGAAGTTGTTCGATTGTGCCCAAGTGGCTTTGTTGTTTCAGGGAATGATGTTGAGTGGCCTATGTTTTGCGGAATGTTGATTCATTTCTGTTAAGCAAATTTCAGGTTCTCGATTTGTCCACTTTTAGCAAAGGTCATGCGAAATTTTCCATGAATTTCGGCATGACTTGTCTACTAAACTAGGACATATCGAGTGCCCGGGATTTGCCGCACCAAGAAGGAGTCAACATTCTTGCAAAACAATAGTCCTTTTTATGTCATTATTCATTTTATTAGGTCTAGAATTAATTGACTAGATTTAATCATAGGAAACATGGCTAGCAATGATGAAGGACAGGGTTCTGGTGATTGCGACGACGTCTACCTGGCGGCAGACGCATATTTTAGCCGTATCGACGATCAACCGATGTTGTTGTTGGGCCCACCGGTGGCATCGGGGACTGAGACCAACACGTAGACCGGTGGTGAGACTGAGACTGGTGCTGAGATTCAGACCGGCATCGAGACCGGCGCTGAGACCGGTGCAGCCTCGGGGAGCGGAGCTGGTGTAGAACCGAAAGCAAAGGGGCAACGGCTTCGTAACAAACTCAGGACTACTAGACTGGTGGTCACGGAGGTGGACGACGACAATTTTGAGCCAAAGGCGCCGAGGAAGCGCAGCGTGCTCGGCAATCAAATTGGCTGCATCGTACGGACAACCGCCACCATCAATGATGAGAAACTACAGAAGATAGAAAATATGAGGAGCTCCCTCCTAAAGAAGTTTCACCAGATATTCTTGTTCCCGGGCCGGAATGAGAAGGATTATGAAGATCCAGACGAGGACCAGGCAATGAAGAAGATAAATAAACACGCCATGACCAAGTTTAGCGACGCGTTGGCCGCCTGGAAAAATCGAGTGAAAGCAAAGATCAACGACGGGGAACCCCACTCCGAGATTGTAAAGGATAATCCGACAATCAAGGAAGAGCAGTTTCAAATATTCAAGGAGGCTTGCAAGGCCGAAGCTGCCAAAAAAAAGTCTAAGTACATGAAAGGGCTTCAAAAGAGGAACATTGGGAGCCACCACCTCGGAAGCCGTGGTTACGGCGGAAAGAGGTCCAAATGGAGCCAAGGAGGACGCTGAAGCCGCGAGTGCAGGCATCCTGGACCCCTTGGCGGATTTCACCGCCCCGCAGGGGCGTGGCGTCCGAGGGCCCGGCACCGTTGGGACCCACTAAAGAAGGTTCTGAGACAACACGGTCATTACGGAGTTCATGAGACTGCTGGTAATTTTAGTTTCGATCAATTCATTGCACACGTTAGTCATATTTATAAACGATCCTTGTGCCTTTTGCAGAGAGAGCGATGCGGATTGCGGCGAAAGCGACTCGCCATCGAGGCATTGGCGAGGCCAAGTGGGACACTCCATTCAGCCGGCGTTGAACATATTGAAACGACAACGGTGGATACTCGACCGTCGTATGGGCGCGTGCATGGTGTCGGAGACGGCGCCACGTGGAAGAAGTACTACCGTGAGACCATGGAGGAGAGAAAGGAAAGATGGAGGTTAACTGAAGAAAACATCGACAAGAAGGTTGAGATTGCGGTTGAGAAGAAATCATCTCGAACGATCGCAACAGCGGTAGATGCCGCAAAACAGGTGGTTGCAGATTTGTCTACTTCCTTGGTGACGGGCGTTATCACTTGGACAAGGAAAAATCCAGAAAAAAATGCAGAGGACTTTCCCCTTGCTGACTTCTTGGGAGCACTTGCTCCCTTGCTCCGGCTCCCGCACCTGCTCCCACACCGGCTCCCGCACCGGACGTGCTCGGCGGTGCTTCGTCTTTGGCTGAGGTCGACGCCCTCACGGTATCTTTCACACCGGCCCCCTTCAATATAAATGTATAATCTCCCGTTTTCGTTGCCTTTCGGATGTCTCACGTCGCAGACTTTTCTTTGCAGGTCGCGAAACCCGTGCACCATATTGTACACCATCGGCGACGAAGTTGGCCATGGGGAAAGCGGCGATAATGAAGCCGAAGGAACCATTGTTCCACAGTGGCGATCCCGAACGTCTTCAAGGTTTCCATGGCGAGTGTCGAACCGGGCCACGAGAATTTGCCTCCTCCAACACAACTGGTGGATGACGAGGAGACACCGCGGCGGCTTGGTGATTGTTGCAATGGATGGGTCCTGTTGTGGACAAAGAGTCTGCTTCGTCTGGAGGCGGCCGGGAGCACACCCAAGAGCATGCAGCCTCATCAAGGTATGAACATCAACACCCCAACTACCCAATTAGCGTCGGGTGTCGGGTTGGGTGATAGCGGACGGGGTAAGGAGGAGGCTCCATTAGTCGCTGATGACATCGCCATGGATGAGGATGAGGATGACGATGGCGCTGAATAGTATGTCTATACTAGCGCCTCCTCAGGGTTTGAGCGTCATGAGTCGGTGCCTGAATTACCGTCTCAACGTATTATTGATGACCTTCTGGTAGCAAAGAAGTCTAGGAAGAGAGCGAGGAAAGGCAAAAAAGCTGATTCTATGATCCAGCCGCCTCAGCAGCCTCGGCTTCAGGACCGTATAGATATCCCCGATGCGGATAAATGGCATATCCCCAGTCAACCAATCCTACCTGCAACAGCGCTACGGGCCAGATTCAGCGATCTAAGGAGACTTCATGACGATGTGCTGCGGGTAGAGAAATGCCTCATCGCCTCGAAAGATCCGGGATACCCGCATGCGTGGTTAACGTTCGCGGCAAATGTCGTGCGTCGGCGGCTTCCCTGCGGGTAAGTTCTTCCTCGATTCGATTACATATTCGACATGTTTCACGTGAAGAAGCTGGATTTTACGTTTGTCCGCCTTTATGCCTTGCACATGAACTACATCATTGGGGTTGAGCAGATCGTCATATCGTGTCGCTGACCCGTACTACATGCGAGAGCTTCTTGGGAGTGCATGCGAGCAGCGTGAATCGTGAGGGATTACATCGTCGGTTTCATGCTCACCAATAAGGACAAGGAGGCGATTCTCGTGCCTTATCATCCGTGTAAGTCATCCGCTGCTATCCTTCCTTCGATTTCAATAATTCATTTGCACGGTGGAGGCTCATTAATTTGAGGTGTACTTATTTTTTGTGGCAATGGCGCGCCGTCCTCATCATCCTCTACCCCGATTCTCCCACTCTTTACTTGGACTCGTCGAAGAACATTCACAAAAGGATTACACCCACATCAAAGATGTTCTCAACGATGCTATTTTTACTACCAAACAAGGGGTGGAGAGGTTAGGGACAAGAAGAGAAGGGCGGCGGGCCGCCTTTACGCCATAAGACCGACTTCTGCTGCATCCAAACAACGAGCGATTCTCTTAATGATGGATTCTATGTCCTACACCACATCTTTGGAGTGCAGACGGGATCACGGAACCTTCAAATGTCACCTACATCTGGCGATGCCCATATTCGCAATGGGCAAAGGACATAGGAGATATCGAGGATCATCAACTTGAGCTGAGTTCTATAACATCCAGCGAACTTGCCCAAATCATCATGAAAGAGGTCGTCGGAAAAACAGGGATGTTCTACGGAGAAGGACAAATGTCGCGGAAGATGTCCGAACATGGATAGCCTCTCGAGTCTCGACATGAAGCCTTTCACTAAGCTCGGGGACTATCTCCCGACCTTGATGGATGTACGGCATGTTGGAGTGATTGTCGATATATGACAATGTGTCTATTTAGTCCATACTTTCCGTATGACAAAACTTTGAGTTATCTTGTGATGAAACTTTATTTGTGATGTAATTTGTCGATTGTACTAAGATAGGGGTACCCTAGTACCCGAACTCATCTGCAGACGATGGCGGCCCATGGCGGGCCGCCAGCTGGCCGCCAAGACCCTCAACAACTCCTTGGAGCCATTCAAGAACAAAGCAGTCAAGACCCCGGCAAGAGGAGCTTGCCGGGAAGGCCACTCAAGGCGCAAAGGAAACAAGGCCCCGGCAAGAGGAGCTTGCCGGAAGGCTGTGGCGCCGAACCCCCAAGCGCGACAAGGTTCCCGTCGCGGCAAAGCGCTGCGGGCGGGCGACCTCTCTTCGTCTCCGCTCCAGCTCACCCGCCAACGTGTCACCACAGGGCTCTCCCAGGGCAGCGTGTCGGGGCTGTGCAGCCAGCGGGAGTAGCGACAAGCGCCTGACAGCCACTATCGTGGCGGACGGAGGGCGCTTAACGGTCCTGTTACCTTTGTTGAGGCGACCGTGGCGGGCATTGATGACTCTTGTCCCTTGCCGTCGAGTTAGGTGTAGATTCTTGTACTGCTGTACATAGCGAGTGTACCAACCTAGGTTATTACCATTGTAACCTTGTCTACTTGCCATATGTGGTAACCCCTTGAGCCTATAAAAGGAGGGCCGAGGGCAACGTAGAGGAAGTTCGATTCGGTTGGATCGCTAGCTAGCTCCAGCTTAGTTCATCACACTCAAGTTAGGCCTGGTAGCCAGCATTGCTCCCTAGCAAGAACACAAGATAATCCACAAAGCAGCAGTAGGAGTATTATCTCTCCGGAGAGCTCCGAAGCTGGGTAAAAACCCTCTCGTGCGCATCGCCTCGACCCGCTCTTTGCGCGGTCTCCGCCCCCCTCCGAACCACAAAAGGGACCCTGGTCCCGTAGGTGCTCGTGGGGCACGATCAGCTCATCATCCCCCCGACATCTTTGGCGCGCCAGGTGCAAGGCGCCGGTGCCGGCGTGCTGCTTATCGCACCCACCGGAGAGCACCTCAAGTACATAGTCCAGATGCACTTTCCCAAGGAACAAGCAACAAACAATCTGCCGAGTATGAAGGATTGCTTGCGGTCTCGAGATTCTTTGTGGACCTTGGGATCAAGAAGCTCATTGTCGGGAGACTCACAACTTGTCGTCCGCCAAGTAAATAAGGATTACGAGTCCGTTGATGGAAGTCTACGTCGATGAAGTGAGGAAGCTGGAAGAGCACTTTGAAGGCCTGCAAATGGAACACATTCCAAGAGCACAGAATGATATAGCTGATCGCCTCTCCAAATGTGCCGCACTTAAGTTGCCTGTGGAGCGAGGGATTTTGTGCTCAAGCTAACTCAGCCAACCGTGGCACCATCAACGGACGAGCAAGAAGAGAAAATTGGTTTCGCGACTACTTCCCAGCGAGCTTTACGAAGCCGCCGCCAAGAAGGTCCCTAAAACCAACGCAAATATCATCGAGGAGCAGTCTGCTCCGACAAACCATCAGTTTGTATCGTTGAAGCAAGCGCTCCCGACAAGCTTAGCTCGGCAAGCTTGTCGGGATCATCGAGCTCCGGCGGACCAGCGGGTCCTTGCCGTGAAGCTGATGATCCCGCGGTGACAGAATGAGCCTTTAGTCCTTGTTGTCGAGCCGCGAGCTCCAACATGGGCACAGCGATCGTCCATTTCCTTGAGACGGAGAACTTCCGAAGAGCAAGAAGAAGCGGAAAAAGTAGCCCGGCGGTCAAGCATGTACCGGTTTGTTGACAACATCACATGCGAAGAAGACTCAGCGGAGTGAAATTGAAGTGTATCCGCCGGGAAGATGGGCCGAAGCTGTTGGCGAGATACACGGAGGCATATGTGGTCACCACATTGGCGCGAAAGCACTTGCGGCAAAGCTTTCCGGCAAGGTTTCTTCGGCGAAGCCCTCGGGATGCTGCGCACAAGTAACCAAGTGTGAAGCGTGCGGTTCCATTCAAGACAGATACACCAGCCAGCTCAAGCTCTCCGGACGATCCCTTTATCCTTACCCTTCTCGGTGCAGGGGCTCGACATCCTCCGCCCCTTCCCCGAGCTGTCGGGGCTTTGAAATCTTATGCGTCGCAATCAACAAGTTCACAAAGTGTCCAGAAGTGGAACCAGTGAGGAAGGTGACCGCACAGTCAGCCGTCAAGTTCTTCAGGTCAATTGTTTGCCGTTTTGGGATCCCTAACCGGATCATCACCGACAACGGCACACAATTCACGAGTCGCACCTTCATGCAATATGCCCAAGATCTTCCTCGAACGATAAGTACTTTGTATGGAAAACCTGTGCGCGGAGGAACCAAATCGTACTGGTCGCACCCTTATTTTATTTCGAGTCCGCTCAACAACTTAAGTGAGCTGCGACTAGTCGCGACAAGGTTGCTTGTCGGTGGCGACCCTTGACAGGCTGCTGAAGTTCGCGCTTTTCGGCTTTCGCGGCAAGGGTGCTGCACCGACAAGTTCCCCTAAAAGCGTAGGGTAAAGACATACAAGGGAAGAAATCGAGTAAAGGAAATAACGTTGCATTCGGCTGCCTAAGATAGTATGTATTGCAAAAATAACCTATCGCGGCACTAGCTAAATTGTTCTCGGAACCAAAATAATAGCGAAGAGAAGAAAGATGCACCGACGTCCAAGCCCCGGCAAGCTAGAGTTGCCCGGGGGCTGCGGCAACCCGAGTTGCGGGGCGCGGCAAGCAAGGGTTACGGGGTTTGCGGCAAGCGAGTTGCGGAGGCTGCGGTATCAGATAAGCCTTTTCGTCCTTCTTCGCACTTCCTCTTTCATTAAAAACATTCTACTCGGATCAGATCCGTGGAAGTGAAAAACATGAAAGAGAGGATTACAAGTTCTTAAATGCAGATAAGGCCGAAGGCTTACAAATTAAAAAGATAAGATGCCCGTAATCCCTTTTCTGTCCCTATCTCCGTGGAGGTAGGTTGCGAGGCGGGGAAGGGCAAAGAAGCGCCTCTGTGAGCTACAGTGCGAAGGCACCAAGAGAACATGCCGGGGACTCTCCGAAGGCTTAGCGGGGATGGCGTCGGCGGAGGCGAGCTCGAAGGCAGGCGGCAGGGCGTCGGCCGCTGTTGAGGCACTCGCCCTCGTACTCGACTTGACGGCCTTGCCGCCATCCTCTTCCCCTTCCGCAGCCTCCCCATGCCAGCCACCCAAGGAGATGACCCGGGGAGTTCAAGCGCCGGCGACACGGATGATGGGGTCGCGGTGGACGCGCTGAGGCAGCGCCCGACAACTAGTCGGGCCCGCTACCTCGTCGGCGCTGTCGCTCTCCTCCTCGTCACTCTCGCTTGAGGAGGAGTCGTCGCTGTCGGAGGAGCTATCCACGCAGCACCTCGCCCGAGTGCCAAGATCCCCGAAGACCTTGGCGGAGAGGAGATCACCCTCCATTAACTTAAAATGGAGGTAAACCCCGCCACAGGTTGTGGATGCGGGCGACGTCTTCCACCCACGATCAAGGTACATCACATTAGGGGCTGGGAATACGGCGCGGACTCGCGCATCGCTGATCCCACAGCCCCTCATGTGCAACCTTAACGTCTCGGCGGATCCGACTCCATCGCTCTCGCGAGCGGAGCTGGGAGCGGAGGCGACGACCAGCGCCAGCGCAGCAGACGAAGAACTCGCAAGGGTCGTCCCCCCTATGGACCGCCGCGGGGAAAGGAGTCGCCGGCGGGGGCGGAGACGGCGCGCCGCCCGGCCCGCCTCTTCCCCGAGCACCTCGGGCTCGTCCACGGCCTCTCCCCCGGGGAGGAACCGCCGACGGAGGAGGAGACGGCGCACCGCCTCGTCCGCCCCTCCCTCGGGCTCCTCGGCCTCGTCCACGACCTCGCCCCCTCCCTCTTCCCCTCGCGGCTGGCTCAGCCACCACGGGCGTGGGATTGGGAGGGGTGCGATGCCCAGCTGCGACCCTCGCTGCCACCGACGAAGAACCAAGGTTCCCTTTCTCCATGGGGAATGGGAGAAAGGGGAGCAAGAAGCTGAAGAGAGGAAGGATGGGAGAATGCGGGCTTCTGCGTTCCCCTTCCGTCCCTCTTAAAAAGAGCAAGGTGGGGGCTCGGCCGCCCCGCTCGACGAATCGAAGCGCAGGAAGAGCAGGGAATCAGGGCAGACCTGCTGCCTCTGCTCGCAACGGCCAAGTTTCCCACTTTCACCGCCCGTGACCCCGGGTGCATGGGAACCACGTGGCGGAGATGCAGAACTGAGGCGACGGATGAGGCGACCTCACACGACGCCCACTTCACCCACGACGCCACGATTAACGCGTGCCGTTACAGAGAAACGCGGTGGGCGCGTGCCGTTCGTGGGAGACGTGGTGGGTCCGAGGCGAGTAACGGCGTAATCAAGACCACGCGCGCCCGTGCACTGTTTTGGGCCTGGCCCAACAGAGCTTGGCGCCGTGTGTGGCCCAGGCCCGGGGGCTCCTGTCGGTGTACTAAGATAGGGGTACCCTAGTACCCCGAACTCGTGCACGGACAGTGGCAGCGCCCCACGGCCGGGCCGGCCTGCTGGCCGCCAAGACCCTCAGCAACTCCCTTGGAGCCATTCAAGAACAAAGCAGTCAAGACCCCGGCAAGAGGAGCTTGCCGGGAAGGCCACTCAAGGCGCAAAGGAAACAAGGCCCCGGCAAGAGGAGCTTGCCGGGAAGTCTGGCGGCGCGAACCCCAAGCACGACAAGGTTCCGCCGCGGCAAGGCGCTTGCCGGGCGGGCGACCTCTTCGTCTCGCTCCAGCTCACCCGTAACGTGTCACCACGGGCTCTCCCAGGGCGGCGTGTCGGGGGCTGTGCAGCCAGCGGGGAGTAGCGACAAGAAGCGACGACAGCCACTATCGTGGCGGACGGAGGCGCGCTTAACGGTCCCTGTTACACTGTTCGGGCGACCGTGACGGGCATTGATGACTCTTGTCCCTTGCCGTCAGAGTTAGGTGTAGGTTACTGTACATTGTACATAGCAGTGTACTAACCTAGGTTATTACCATTGTAACCTTGTCTACTTGCCATATGTGGTAACCCCTTGAGCCTATAAAAGGATGGCCGAGGGCAACGTAGAGGAAGTTCGATTCGGCTGGATCGCTAGCTAGCTCCAGCTTAGTTCATCACACTCAAGTTAGGTCTGGTAGCCAGCATTGCTCCCTAGCAAGAACACAAGATAATCCACAAAGCAGCGGTAGGAGTATTATCTCTCCGGAGAGCTCCGAAGCTGGGTAAAAACCCTCTCGTGCGCATCGCCTCGACCCGCTCTTTGCGCGGTCTCCGCCCCCCTCCGAACCACAAAAGGGACCCTGGTCCCGTAGGTGCTCGTGGGGCACGATCAGCTCATCATCCCCCCGACATAATTAAACCGTCCTCCTCCTCGACTAGCGAAGATCACTCTAGTTAGGGCATTTTGGGTACGATGAACTTTGTTATTTATGCTTATGATATGTTGTTTCTATTTTTGTCAAGTCTGTCTCTTTCTGTTGCTCAACTATGTATGTTGCATATCATCGACTCATGTGACGATGCAGGTGCATAGATCATCGATGGCGAAGAAGTGCTACGCCAGAGTATATATACGATGAGTGGCGGAGTGTCGTGCCCAGGTGTTGCGGTTTCGGTTTCGAAGCGACAGGCAGTAGTTAGTTTAGGTTCATGCTAATGCGAGAGAGGATACTGAACTCATGTACTCAAAGTGATAGCTCTTCTCGCGAATACCATTGTTTAGATGGATGACGATGTATTTGCAAGTAATCAAGGACTTGTATCGCTATTTTCGAGATGATGACGAGAGACCACTTTGTGTTGGATGATTATTATGATGAGACTATTTGTATGTATATGCTATGATTATATTCGTGGTCTCGCAGGCATTTGTATGTGTATCATGATGACATTTCTATGTGCTAACGATTCTTCTATAAAGCCTGTTCAAATACAAAACAAATATGCCCAAAAAAACAAAAATCCTGTTAAATTAGCACTAGCGAGTGTATAGAAGTTAGCAGCAGCGCGCTATAGCGAAGAGCGCATTGTTGCAAAGGCGCTACAGCTACTAGCGATGAGCGTGCTCCCAATAACAGCGTTGTTGCTACACTTGTGTAGCGATGGCGCCAGTGACCATGCGCCATTGCTATATGTTAGTCAGAAGCGCCTTATTAGTAGCGCCCACCCAGCAAGGCCATCGATACACCTAAAACCCGCTCTGCTGCTAGCCTTATCCCTAGTAGTGTGGGTAGCCACCCCTGCCTTCCGCTCGGGCCCCCCACCACAACTGGCGTCATGGGTCAACAAGGGGCTGGACTGGGGGCCAGTAAATGATGTGCCAACATTGTAGAGTCACATTCGAGATCTCCTCGAAAGAGAGGTCAGCCTTGTCAAGGTAATGCAAGTCATGCTAGTTCGTCGAGTCCTGCCCTGCAAACGTCGAGCTCCCCGAATGTGGGAGTTCAACCCGGAAGGACCGTAAACTATTCAGCAATTCTTCGGCATGACGCACAAAGAGATGTATGGATTGTTCTTTGGATCACAAATAAAGTATCCGGACATCACCGAGGATGCGGGTCTGAGCTGCAACCGTCCAGATACCCAAGTAAGTGGTTCTTCGGCCGAACATGCTGTCTCTTTATTTATCACAACATCATTCTGAAAAGTCGCTCTTTGACCAGGACTAGGTAAAAAAGGCGAAGATGATCAGGTGTTCGGCCCCCCTTCCCGAAGGCTCAGTAGATCCAGTACTGGCCATAATGCTAGAGCTCACGCCTTATCAAGCGCCCTCAGGGGAAGATAAAGGGGGGAATAAAGAAGCTGAAAGCAGGCCTCACTCATTATTCATCCAGGCCGGGGGAATTAGTGCCTCTGTGAAGGAGGATAACCAGGGAGAAGAATCTAAAATTCCCTCTCCCCAGGGAAGGAAGAGGACCGCCTCTGAAGACTTGGAAACAATGGTTTCCAAACGAGGGAAGAAATCTTCGTCAGGGGGCCTACCCCGGAGGGTATCCTTATCTCACAGTGCCCGCAAGGGGATCAGCCCCGCACCGAGCTGTAAGTAGACAAAAGTACTTGTAAGCATATCCTACTTCATTTCCGAGGACAATAACCGAGACGTATGTCCTGTAGTTCGGATGGTAGCCCTTCTTGACAAAGTTCGTCTTTCGGGGATCTTCTTCCAGAGATGATCGAGAGCGAAACACCTCCCCATGCCTCCCCGCCTAATGAGGCGGGCGACCCTGAGGTGTCGTCATGAAGGGTTTCCCCTGATCCGCCAAGGCCGGAAGGTAACCCTTCAGCCACCCGGAGTCTGGAGTATTCGGCTCCTAAGGGGAACAGCAAAAAGAGTCTGGAACTGTCCGGTGCGCGACAAGACTCTCTGCGGGATCTTCTGGAGCATGCAGCTATCTCAGAAGCACGCCGTATGTTAATGGGTACGGTGGTTCAGAAGATTTCATCCGCCGAAAGCGGGTTCCATGAAGCTTTTTTAGCCTGCTGAGAGGCTTTGAGGTACGCAAAGTAATATGTATATTCTTTATGGTACCGCACACGCCAGGTGTGCCGTATGTAGATAGTAGCCCCTGAGACTCTGGTTGCTGTCGACAAAGGCGGCAAACAGAGGATCATAGTCCTAGGTAATAATTATGCCGCCTTCATGTGCAGGTGGCGGGAGGTCCAGTGGCTAGCGGGACTGGTGAGTTTGCCGAACTGAAGCGGCAACTTGATGCTGCAGATGCTGAGATCGTGCTTGTAAACAGGCGGCTTGACGAGGCACAGGGTATGTATTCTCTGATGGTCAACATATATTAAGAGGAGCATAATGCTAGTATCTATAATATGCTGTGACTGCAGATGGAGCTGCCGCCGTGGAGACCCTTCGGGCGGAACTTGCCCAAGCCAAGGAACAAGCCAGGAGGAGTGATGCGGCCGCCCTAAAGGCGGTCGAAGAATTAAGAGCCGAACAGGCTGCGCATTGCGAGGGCAAAGAGAAAATATCCAAGATGGTTGTTGAGTTGAAAGATGCCGCCGACCTTTATGAGCTTCTCGAAAGGGAAAGTCGAACATAGACGACGGACCTGGAGAAAGCCATGGTAGCAACTAAGGAAACCCGCTCTAAAATCAGAGCGGCGAAGGAGGAGCTGCGTCAAGCCGGAAATATCACGGCACGGAAGCCCTTTTTGTTGCGGACGAAGTTCAAAGATCCTAAGTATGCCCTTCTGGATCAATTATGGAGTTCTGCGGACGCGTACCTGGATCTGGCAGCGAGTGCTGCTGATGCGACCAAGTTTTTCGAAGATCAAAAAGATCACGAAATGGAAAAGTTGTTCTGGTCGCAGTTCCATGCTCGAGCGCGTCCGCTGCTGTTAAATGAGAAAATGGCCGAGTGGGCCGAGCTCCATAGGTTGTCCGGGCTTGCCATGAGGTCTGTCGTGGATCGTCTCTAGCCGGAAGGACCAAGGCCGAATAGTTATTTTGGTCTTGTGCAACAATTCCTTTGTGCGGTGCCGCATATTGACGTTGTAAAGAGGTCGGCGTGCATAGAGCGTGCGCGGATGGCTCTTGCCCGTGTCAAGACATACTGGGCGGATATGGAGGCCACCACGATTGCAACCCAGAATCCGGCCATAGGCTAGGTTTCTGCCGAGCACTATTTTGAAGAAGTCCTGGAAGGTGCTCGTTTAATAGAGGCTCAGTGCTCGAAGAGTGTCATGTTCGAGTGACATGTATCTCGGTTGTAATAACAATGCTATTTGAATTATAAAGGCTGTGTTTATACTTTTGCCTGAAAGTATTATGATGCCTCCTTTGCGGCCGTTTATGTATATATGTATATAACCTGAAAGTTTACAGTCGTCGGCTTCAGCCCCCACGCATATAATGCGGGGGTGTTCGCAAAAGCGCGTGTTCACACTTGATCCAACGTCTTGGTCCATTAACGAGGTGGTAGCGCGGCGAACGAGGCAATCAGACTATATTGCTTTAACACTTTCACTTAACCATAGGAGTTTGACAGTGGGGCTACTATATAGCCCCTAGTACTTCCGCGCTCATCCGAGTACGGGGCGTGTACGTACATGACCGGGAAAACCGGACCTTCGTTAATGCGGAGGAATCTCGAAGATTCCACTAAGTCATCAAGTGGTTGACCAGTCTCGCGCTTTATCATGACAGTCAGTTTTCGGCTTTCTCTACTGAGGTGCTCATCCGGATGAACCAGGGCACAATCACAGTAGTTCTCCTGGTGCCACCTTAGCCGATAGAGCGGAACGTAAGGTAGCTAAACGCGGGAGCCGGGCAAACCCAACATTTGACCAAAGACATGATTCCGAGCTGATGCATATAAGGCCAAACTCGCGACGTCGAACACTCCCTAAAGTATTCGGTCTTTATAACATATACCGGGTTGAGTAACGCCCTTGATAATGAACCCCGAGTGTCCAGGTACGTGCATTATTCTGACGTGGAGAAATGCCAATAACGCCAGCATCCTTCTCGGTTATACTGAGTATCCGGAGGATGTGAAGCAACAAAAGACAGAAAAGGTTTTACAGTGGTCTTAATCCAAAAAGAAACCTTTGAGCGGGCCCCGCTGCATGTCTTCGCCTCAGGTCTCCGCAGCCGATCCTGGAAGGGTGTAGCACGATTATCATCTGTAAAAGAGAAGAACTTAGGTGAAAGTTGTCATGCGAAAAATTGGTTATTCTCAATAAACCATTAAAATTCAAGATAAGTAAGGTCGAGCCAAACTGTAATCCTTTTTACATGCGGGAAGCCCCTGGTACCGCCTATGGGGGTATATCCATCAATCCAATCTCAGGTTTATCTAGTGATGCGCCGGACTCGTCTAGCCGTGTCTGCGGTCTTGACGACCGATCATTTATTCTAGTTGGAGAGGTCGTTTAGTGTTCGGCTGCTAAAGCCGCCACACGTTCTTCCGCGTGTAAGGAACGCTCAACATTTCCGCTAACTGTGATGATGCCACGTGGACCAGGCATCTTAAGCTTAAGGGAAGCGTAATGCGGTACTGCGTTAAAACTAGCAAATGTTGTTCTTCCGAGTAGTGCTTGATAGCCGCTTTGGAATGGGGCGATGTCGAATGTTAACTTTTCACTTCGGAAGTTGTCGGGAGAACCGAATACAACCTCTAGTACTAGAGAGCACGTACAGCGGGCCTCTGGGCCTGGTATTACTCCTTTAAAGGTAGTATTGCTTTGGCTGATTCTTGTCGGGTCTATCCCCATTTTGCAGACTGTGTCCTTATATATCAGATTAAGTCCACTGCCGTCGTCCATGAGGACTTGGGTGAGATGATATCCCTCGATAATTGGGTCTAGCACCAAGGCAGCCAATCCTCCGTTCCGGATACTTATCAGGTGATCCCTGCGGTCAAAAGTGATCGGGCAAGCCGTCCAGGGGTTGAACTTAGGTGTGACGGGCTCTACGGAGCATATGTCTCGGAGTGCATGTTTTCTCCTTGTTTTTGTTACGTGAATCATGTTCATTGTTTTGACCTCTGGGGGGAATTTTTTCTGTCCCCCAGTGCTTTGCTGGCGAGGCTCATCCTCGTCTTCACTTGGTGTCTCCCTCCCCTTGTGTTCGGCGTTTAACTTGTCGACATGCTTGAAGACCCAGCATTCTCTGTCGGTGTGATTCGCAGGTTTATCGGAGGTGCCATGAATCTGACATAATTTGTCTAGAATCTTGTTTAGGCTGGACGGTCCATCTCTGTTGCCTTTGAAAGGCTTTTTCCGCTGACCGGGTCGAGAGCCCCTAAATCCGGCGTTTACCGCCGTGTTGTCTGGGTTGTCTTCGCTATTTCAATGCTTGCTTTTACTGCGTCATGGTTTTCCATTGCCATTCCTGACTTTAGATGTGCCTGGGTCGCTGGTGCCACTACGGGCCAGCCAGCTATCTTCGCCCGCGCAAAAGCGGGCCATGAGGCTTGTTAGGGCTGCCATTGTCCTTGGCTTTTCTTGGCCGAGGTATTTGGCAAGCCATTCGTCTCGGACGCTGTGTTCGAAAGCTGCTAAGGCTTCGGCGTCCGGGTAATCGATTATTTGATTCTTCTTAGTAAGAAATATGTTCCAAAGCTTTCGGGCTGACTCTTCAGGCTATTGAATTATATGACTAAAATCGTCTGCGTCCGGAGGTCGGACATAGGTCCCTTGAAAGTTAGCCCTAAAAGCATCCTCAAGCTCCTTGTCGGTGTCAAAACCAGCGGATCTCCGGTAGGGGGTCCCGAACTGTGCGTCTAGGCGGATGGTAACAGGAGACAAGGGACACGATGTTTTTACCCAGGTTCGGGCCCTCTCGATGGAGGTAAAACACTACTCCTGCTTGATTAATATTGATGATATGGGTAGTACAAGAGTAGATCTACCACGAGATCAGAGAGGCTAAACCCTAGAAGCTAGCCTATGGTATGATTGTTGTTCGTCCCATGCACTAAATCCTCTAGTTTATATAGGCACCGAAGAGGGTTAGGGTTACACAGAGTCGGTTACAATGGTAGGAGATCTACATATCCGTATCGCCAAGCTTGCCTTCCACGCCGAGGAAAGTCCCATCCGGACACGGGACAAAGTCTTCAATCTTGTATCTTCATAGTCCAGAGTCCGCCAAAGGTCATAGTCCGCTATCCGGACACCCGCTATCTGGGACTCCTCAAGAGCCCCTAACCAGGCTTCAATGACGACGAGTCCGCGCGCCAGATTGTCTTCGGCATTGCAAGGCGGGTTCTTCTCCAAATCCCATGTACCTGTTGAATAGTGTCCGTCCTTTCGTAAATATCGCGCTCCTTGGCTTCCACGCCCAATAATGGCCATCTTCCATGTGTTGAACACATGCGAAAAGCCAGGGTATTTTTACATTTACCCCCTAGCTGCGCAATTGAGCTGCCTATATAAGAGAGGAGGATCTAGATCCGAATCACACCATCTTCCCTTCGCGAAGCTTTCATCGGAGCGCATCTCGATGTAAATCCATTCCATCATGGGATGATCGACGCGCTCCTCTCTCGCCCTCCAAATCCTCAGCACGGAGATTGGGAGAATGTCTCCGTCAAGACAAATGAAGCTAGTGACGCTCTCAGAGACCTGACCCAAAATCGGTCAAATCTACGTGTCTGTATCATCCCAAGATCATCTTTGGTACTCACAAGACATCGATAAAGTAATCAAAGTTCAATCACACCTGAATATCATTAAACGATTCTCATATAGAGTCTTTATTACAAGGAATAAATTCGCTCAAGGCCAACTCATGAGAAATAAACTAATAACATCATGAGCGCCGAAGATAAGCGAGTCCATCCGACTCAAAGGGCAATCGCCAAGCGCGAGCGTAGCCTCACTCCCGATCGAATATATCTCGCAACATAATACGTTGTAGCCATGTAGGTCAGCTTTTGGAATAAGTCGGCAAGTCATGAAGAATAACAATAATAAAGTTACTAACTCTATATGCATTTTGGCTGTGGAGCTCTAAGTTTCATCATTTTGTGAAAAGCAAATTTTATCCTACTACAGTGGACTTTGCTTGCAAATTACTACATTAGTTTGAGATGGTTCCGCCAACCAATATCTCGTTCCCAATTATTAAGTCATAAAACCCTCAATTAATTCATTAGTTTTAGTGTTGAGATATCCGAATACTTCCAAGTTCCAGAGGCTCAAATGTCCGTGAATCGGGACACGGCTAATCGATTAGATCTTTAACTCGCAGAGGGTTGCACACTTTCCCGCAAGAATCATTCCCTCCTTTAAGTCTTCGCACTTCATGGTGTTTGAAGACGGACGAATGAAACAGGGTCTTCCAAAGAGTTCTTCCGCCACCGCCGGTACCCATCCAATCCTACCGTTCTTCTACTTCTCGAGTACCGCCCAGCCAGCGTCACTACTAGGGTCAACCCAGCCAGAGCCCATAATGGCTTGCGGCTGCACAGTAAGCTTCCGTCATGGGGCATCCATCCTTCTCTTCGTGGCTGGGTGAAGCTTTCGCAAGATGTCATGGCACTTCTCCATGCATCCCGCCACCACTGGTTCTCCAGGTGCCGTCAACCGCCCTCCACCCAGAGTGATTTTCAAGTCCATCTTGATCATTGTAGTTCATGGGGTTGTCATCATCATTGACTCTCACATCTTGCTTATGAATTTCACTCAACCCAAAACCCGCTTCACGAGCATAGCAAAGTAACTACTACGTCCGGGGTCATGGTAACAAGGGATTTGTTCATCCTACCACATGATACTACTCAAGTTTAATGACTTCAAGATTTCACTACTGCATGCATGGTGGGTGGTGACAATTTCTAATGCACAAAAACATAGGTATGGAAATAACATGATCAAAACTTGCCTTGGCCGATGATCCTCGAAGCTAAAGAGTCGAGTAGCAAGCTTCAGACTCGGAAACTCTACCGAGACAAACAATAACATAATAAGCACAAAGCAATAGGATCACACAACATAACAAAGTAACATAACACAACAAAACAACCAAAACCAAATCCAAAAAGGAAACTCAAAGAAACCAACTCAAAGTTTTTTCCTACTTCAAATAATAACTAAAAGTAGTTCTATATAATAAAAATTTTCTTAACATAACCTAATCATGGTTTTAGGTTAACTTAACAGAAAAGGATTCACTAAGCAACTAGGAGCAAAAGGAATTAATTAAAAAGCTATTATAAAACTCATTTTAGGCCTAATCCAATTTCTATTAAGAAAAATAAATTAAAACTTTTATTAATTATAAATAAAAGTTCATCTACTAGAGTGACAGAAACTAACCTAGAATAACTAATCACAAGTTAAAAATAAATTCATTTACTAATTAAAATATTAGGAAAACATGAACTAGTTAATTAATTAGGATTAATAGGATTCTGCTTAAAACTAATTATTTATTAATCCTAAAATACCCAAGTTAATTTCTAGGGTTTGGCAATGTTAAAATAAAGTTGGGACAAAAAGAATCATGCAAAAATAATTTTTCTAACTCAAGTTATAGCAGATTTACTATTCTGATAAAACTAAATTAAAGCAATTTTAATTATTTTTAACATAGCTAAATATATATTCTACAGAAACTACATAAAATTTGCAAACTAACAAAAAAGAATCATCTAAAATAATAAACAGAATAAAAGATATCAATTTTGAAAACAGAAACTATTCTGCTAAAACAGAAAATCAAAATAAAAGAAAAGGCCTAATGGGCCTATCTTGTGCGTCTACTATGCGTTAAATAGCCTAACGGGCCTATTGGTTTAAACTAAACGGGCGGCTAATTTACTAAAACCCTATCTAATAAACCGAATGAACCGGCGGTTTTCTAATAAAACGTATTCTTCGGGGTTCTAATCGTAGTCGTCCGCTTGAGATCGGACGGGGTGTTCGGTGGCTTACCGGAGTCGACGGCGGCGGCGGGCGGCGAGAGGCGTCGGGCTTCCAAGGCGTCGGTGAGCTCTGGGAAGTCGCCGGGAGGATGCGGGGGAGCACGGGGAGGGGTTCGGTGGGGTCGGGGTTGGTCGGGGAGGGCTAGGGCGTCGACGGCGGCGACTTTGGCGGCGGAGGGAGCTCGGGTCTCCAGCGTGCTCGGGAGAGAGAGGGAGAGGGGCTCCGGCGAGGCTAGGGGGGGAATGGGGTGCGGAGGGGTTCGGCTTTTATAGCCAGGGCCTCGGGCGGCTTCGGGGGGTCGATCGGGGCGGATCGAATCCCGGATCCCGGGATCCGCGATCTCGGCTTCTTGGCGAGGCGTGGGCGAGGGGAAGAAGATGGGGCGGGGCCCACGGGTCAGAGAGAGAGAGGGAGGTGGGGGTCGAGCGGGTGGCCGAGGCCAAAGGGATTCGGGCGAGAGGCGAGGGGTGAGGGAGCGGTCGGGTGGGTTGGCTGGTTGGCCATTGTGTGGGCTACTGGTCAATAAAGGCTGGGTGGGCTGGCTGGGCACTGGGTGGCCTAGTCTGGCGCCGAGGGGTTTTCCTTTTTAAAATTTTATTTTTTAAATAAAACAAAACAGAAATAAAACAATATCTATAAATATTTTATATAGGGTATATATATACCAAAATGATCAGGGAATATTCCTTTCATTTGAACATTTTTCCAAAGGCAAAATCCAAACTTTATAAAAATCCATTTTTTCCAAATTCAAATAAAATTCAGATTTGAATCCAAATCTTTTGGCATTGTTTCCTCCGATATTTTTGGAGTGTCATGTTTTCTCCTCTCATACTTTTGATCAAGTATTTATCAGCTTAGTTTTTGAAATGATTCCCACTTGCCAAAGTTTGAAATTCAAATTCAAAACTCAAAATTCTCTGAAACTTCAAATGGCATTCAAATTCAAACAGATGCATAGGATGCTTAGCTATAATTGTAAAACATTCCAAATAGGAAATTTGGGATGTTACAAACCTACCCACCTTAAGATGAATCTCACCCTCGAGATTCGGGTTGGCTAGCAAATAGGTGCGGGTGGTCTCAAGAAGGTCTTCTTGGCGCTCCTGTGTGGCTTCTTCCTCGGTGTGGTGACTCCACAAAGACCTTGCAAAATTTGATGACCTTGCTGCGGGTGACTCGCTTGCAGTTTCGAGAATTCGGACGGGTTTCTCCTTGTAAGTCGATCACCGCAAGCTGTATGGCCTCTAGGGGCACCGTGTCTCTCAACGGAACATCGCCATGTCGGCATGGCACTTCTTCACCGAGAAACGTGGAAGACATCATGAACTCCGGACAATCCTTCCGCAATTCCAACTTGTATGCAACTTCTCCACGACGCTCGAGGATTTTGTAGGGGCCAATGAATCGGGTGCTAACTTTCCTTGACACCAAACCTCTTGATTCCACGAAGTGGAGACACACGAAGATATGCTCGGTCTCCCACTTCGTAAGTCACCTCCTTGCCATCGTCGGCATAACTCTTCCGTCTCGACCGTGCTATCTTGAGCCTCGTCTCGAATCAGCTTGACTTTCTCTTCGAATCCTTGATAAGGTCGGAACCGAAAGTGATCGATCTCCAACACTATCCCACAAAGATGGTGTTTCGCACCTCCTTCCGTGATAGAGCTTCGAAGGGGCCATCTTCAAACCGGATTGATAACTGTTGTTGTATGAGAACTCTGCGATGGCAAATTATCATCCCAGCTAGACCCATAGTCTAGCACACAAGCTCTCAACATGTCCTCCGTAATCTGGTTGACTCTCTCGGTCTGTCCACATGCTCATGGATGAAAAGTCTGCATCAATTCCAGCCTCGCACTCCAAAGTTTCATGCAACCGCTTCCAAAACTTTGAGGTAAACTACGCGCCTCTATCGACACGATTTTCCTCGGAACTCCATGCGCATATACGATCCTGGTCATGTATATCTTGGCCAACTTGGCACTGGTATAGGTAGTCTTCACGGAATGAAGTGAGCTACCTTAGTCAAACGATCAACCACTACCCAGATAGAATCATAACCTGAACGGGTCCCGGTAATCCGTGATGAAATCCATACCAAGTTTCTCCCATTTCCAATCGGGAATCGCAAAGGTTGAAGTAACCTGCTGGCTTCGATGTTCGCCTTTACACGCTGACAAACATCGATACTACTACGCACTCGGCAATATCCTTCTTCATACCTGCCCACCGTAAACTTTGCTTCAAATCCGTGTACATCTTGGTGTTGCCGGGTGAATCGAGTACGGTGAATCATGAGCCTCCAAGAATTAGCTTCCGAGCTCGGGATCATTGGGCACATAAATACAATCCTCAAACCATATAGTTCCATGTTCATCCTTACGGAATCCTTTAGCTTTTCCTTCATCCATCTTTTGCTTAATCTCATCAATTTCCTTGTCCGACTTCTGGGCTTCACAAATCCTTTCGGTCAAGGTGGACTGAACTTCCAGAGTTGCAACAAATCCTTTCGGAACTATCTCCATCGGAGATCTCGAGGTCATCGACTAACTCCTGGGTAATCCTCCTGCTGTAAGAGTATTCACATAACTCTTACGGCTCAAGCATCTGCTACAACATTAGCTTTACCGGGTGGTAATGCAATCTCATGTCATAGTCCTTTATCAACTCTAGCCATCTCCTCCGCTCGAGGTTCAATTCTTCTGCGTGAAGATATACTTCAAACTCTTGTGATCTGTAGACATCACAATGATTTCGATGAGGAAATGTCTCTGTGTCTTGAGTGCATGCACTACATACTGCTAACTCCAAATCATGCGTGGCATAATTCATCTCATGAGGCCGTAGCTGTCCGGAGGCATAAGCTACAACCTTACCTTCCTGCATCAATACTCCTCCGAGTCCTTGACGAGAAGCATCACAATAAACCTGGTATTCCTTGTGTATGTCCGCAAAATCAACACTGGGGCTGTGACCAACCGCTTTTTAATTCCTGAAAACTGGCTTCACATTCCTCGTCCAAACATACTTGGCTTCCTTCTTCAACAGCTCACCATGGGCTTGGCAATCTTCGAGAAGTTCTCAATGAACCTCCGATAATATCCTCGCGAGTCCGAGAAAATCTGCGGATCTCCTTGATCGAGGTGGGTGACTGCCAATCGGTGACTGATTCAACCTTGGCGGGATCAACTACTATTCCTTCTCCTGAAATAACATGTCCGAGGAATCCAACTTCCTTCAACCAAAATTCACATTTGCTGAACTTGGCATATAATTGATGTTCTCGAAGTTTCTCCAGAACTAGACGCAAATGTTCCTTATGCTCTTCCTCGCTCTTGGAGAAAATCAATATATCATCGATGAACACCACGACAAACTTGTCCAGATATTCCATGAACACCTTGTTCATCAAATTCATGAAGTATGCAGGAGCATTAGTCAATCCAAATGACATGACGGTATACTCATACAAACCATACCTGGTAGTGAATGTTGTTTTGGGTATATCCTTTTGACGGATCTTCAACTGATGATACCCTGATCGAAGATCGATCTTAGAGAATACCTTGGCTCCAACAAGCTGATCAAACAAGTCATTGATCATTGGCAGAGGGTACTTGTTCTTGATGGTTACTTCGTTCAATGCACGATAATCCACAACCATCCTCAAGCTTCCATCCTTCTTCTCTACCAAAAGAACTGGGCTCCTCAAGGTGATGAGCTTGGACGAATATATCCTTTCTCCAATAACTCATTTATTTGATCCTTGATCTCTTTCAACTCATTCGTGGCATCCGATAAGGTCTCTTGGATATTGGGGCTGTGCCGCAATAGCTCAATCAGAAATTCAATGTCCCCGTCCGTGGCATTCCTGGTAATTCCTCCGGGAACACATCGGGAAAGTCTTGCACTACTGGCACTTCCTCCTGAACAACTCCCGTGAGGGAATGCACCTGATTCTTCATCTGGCTGTGCCTGGCTACATACTTGATCCTCTTCGCCCGGTGGTGAGCAGAATAGACTTCTTGGGCACAGCCAATGTTCCCTTCAAACTTTGACAACCAATCCATGCCTAGGATTACATCCAAGGTCTGAGTTTCCAACACTATGAGGTCCACGGGAAATTTGTGGTTCCCGATGTTGAGGGTTGGAGGATAGCCTACACCTGCCATCATTTCTCCTCCTGCGGAACTGACGAAGGGGCTTCTAAGGGTTCTAGTGGGAAACCCGCATTTTCCACAACTACCCTTGATATGAATGAATGCGCTGCACCGTAATCAAAGAGAACCAAAACTGAACGTGAATTCAATAAAACTTACCAACCACGATGTTCGACTGATCATAGACGCCCTCCACGCCGATGTGGTTCACCCGAGCACGAGGGAACGGATTGGGCTTCTTCACGAGCCTCCATTGCCATTTCCATTCCTCCGCTTGGCCTCCGGCAGTCGGTGGCGAGTGCCCTGCCTTCCGCACTTGAAGCGGTGATGTGGCTCAGATCCTTTGAGCCGGGTAGAACGGTGCTGATTGCCATTACCATTTCCATTGCCATTGCCATGGCCTCGACTTGTTGTCTGGCTGCGGTTGTTCCCATTTCCTCCATGGTTATGACCTCCATGGTTATGATGGGTGTGCCCTCCCGAGTATGGTGCATAGCGGGCTTCGCTGAGCTCCCGAGTTGTGTTTCCCGGCTGTACTTCCGCTATGCGCTTTCTATCCGCTGCTGCTTGCCTTCAAGAATGGTGGCCTTGTCTACCAGCTCCGGTAGTTGTTGAAGGTAGCCACAATAAGCTGCATGCTCAGTTCATCATTGAGTCCTCAAGGAACTTCTCCCGCTTGGCGGCATCGTGGCCACATCATCGGGGCATAGCGAAGCGAGCTTGTTGATTCATCCACGCATCGTGCCACAAGACGGTTCCCCTGGCGCAAGTTGCGGAACTCACGCTTCTTCGCACTCATGGCTCCAGTGAGACATGAGCGGTGCGAAGGCCTGCTGGAATTGATCCCAAGTGATGGCACCAATGGGAAAAGTGGCGGTGTAATTCTCCCACCAAGAAGCTGCAGGTCCATCCAGCTTGATGCGCTGCAAAGCGCACCTTCTCAGCATCGGTGCATCCAACGGTGACTAGCTCTTCCGACTTTATGGAGCCAATCATCAGCCACAATCGGCTCGGTGCTACTAGAGAACACCGCGGATTCAACCTCGTAAATCGAGTCAAGTTGTCCACATGGGTGGTGGCGGTGGCGGTGGATTGTTGGCGTTGTTGTTCGATTACGAATAAGTAGCTGCATCAAGTGCATTCTCGCTGTTGGAGCAGCTGGGTGAGCTCGGCGGAAACCAAAGGTCACGCCCTGAGGCATCTGGTGTTTTGGAGGGATGAGAAAATTAGAATAGAACAATGGTCTATGAGGAATAACACTACCCATATGAATGCACAATCATAACACACCAATCATTTATTCATTCCACTCAAACATGGTTCAACTCGATTACAAAAGCTCATGACTAATCGAAGGGAAAACATCGGCCTAACTGATCGACGAAAAAGTAAAAGATAACATGGTGGTCGACTAAAAAGTCTTCATCAGTGGCGCCTCCTCTTGGGGTTTCCTTCGGTGGTACTCCCTTCGAAATCCTGATCATTGCTCACGAGGGGTGCTTCATCTCCACTCGGGTAAAGGTCCTCTCCCAAGTCCATCTTTTCCTCTATCGCGCAAGCTTCATCTTGGTCGTCGACTATCTCCATGAAGTCCGTGATTTCTTCCTCATGGCCAAGGAAGTCTGCGTGCCTTCTCCTCCGCCCATTCAGCGGAACAAAAGCTTCGGTGTGTCTTCGAGTTACGGCGAGTCCGAATCTCCGCTTCGAGAAGACACTCCAAGTCCTGGATGTACGAGAGAGTGGAATCGCCCTCAATGGTACGGATGATATCTCCATTCCTTTCCTGCGAGAAACCATGGCGAGGTCTCGAGTGATCGAGCTCGGCCTCAGAATCCTCTCGGAGATGTCCAAGTGCTCTATAGATCGCCACGCCCCTTCCGATGATCCAGCTTGAACTCGTGAACTCAAAGTTGATAGGCTCCGTGTGTCCTCCAAAGGTTCTCCACAGGATATGCACTTCAATCTCAGGCGGGTGTCCGTCGGAAGTGCATTAGTGGGTTTCGGTGATCGAGGGCAGAGCAATCTTCAGCTGCTTCACCATCTGGACCAACTTTCTTCCAAGGGCATCGCCTCATCGGGTGGCGTAACTCCGTAGCAAAACTGGGGTGAACTCGCGCCATCTAGAATGTTGCAAATGGGAGAAGAGTCGAATTGAACAGGGGAATTATGGAATGAAAAGGATTCAAAGTAAATGGTCTCTTCCTATGGCTTTCCGATCCTAGGGGTTACGATCTCACGGTCAGCGTGTGCTCGATAACATCTCTCAGAGCGACCGACCCAAAATCGGTCAAATCTACGGTCTGTACCATCCCAAGATCATCTTTGGTACTCACAAGACATCGATAAAGTAATCAAAGTTCAATCACACCTGAATATCATTAAACGATTCTCATATAGAGTCTTTATTACAAGGGAATAAATTGGCTCAAGGCCAACTCATGAGAAATAAACTAATAACACCGCGAAGCGTCAAGATAAGCGAGTCCATCCGACTCAAAGGGCAATCGCCAAGCGCGAGCGTAGCCTCACTCCGATCGAATATATCTACGCAACATAATACGTTGCAGCCATGTAGGTCAGCTTTTGGAATAAGTCGGCAAGTCATGAAGAATAACAATAATAAAGTTACTAACTCTATATGCATTTTGGCTGTGGAGCTCTAAGTTTCATCATTTTGCGAAAAGCAAATTTTATCCTACTACAGTGGACTTGCTTGCAAATTACTACAATTGTTGGTAGTTATTGAGATGGTTCCGCCAACCAATATCTCGCTCCCAATTATTAAGTCATAAAACCCTCAAATTAATTCATTAGTTTTAGTGTTGAGATATCCGAATACTTCCAAGTTCCAGAGGCTCAAATGTCCGTAATCGGGACACGGCTAATCGATTAGATCTTTAACTCTGCAGAGGGTTGCGACTTTCCCGCAAGAATCATTCCTCCTTTTAAGTCTTCGCACTTCATGGTGTTTGAAGACGGACGAATGAAACAGGTCTTCCAAAGAGTTCTTCCGCCACCGCCGGTACCCATCCAATCCTACCGTTCTTCTACTTCTCGTAGTACCGCCCAGCCAGCGTCACTACTAGGGTCAACCCAGCCAGAGCCCATAATGGCTTGCGGCTGCACAGTAAGCTTCGGTCATGGGGCATCCATCCTTCTCTTCGTGGCTGGGTGAAGCTTTCCGCAAGATGTCATGGCACTTCTCCATGCATCCCGCCACCACTGGTTCTCCAGGTGCCGTCAACCGCCCTCCACCCAAGAGTGATTTTCCAAGTCCATCTTGATCATTGTAGTTCATGGGGTTGTCATCATCATTGACTCTCACATCTTGCTTATGAATTTCACTCAACCCAAAACCCGTCTCACGAGCATAGCAAAGTAACTACTACGTCCCCGGTCATGGTAACAAGGGATTGGTTCATCCTACCACATGATACTACTCAAGTTTAATGACTTCAAGATTTCACTACTGCATGCATGGTGGGTGGTGACAATTTCTAATGCACAAAAACATAGGTATAGAAATAACATGATCAAAACTTGCCTTGCTGATGATCCTCGTAAGCTAAAGAGTCGAGTAGCAAGCTTCACTCTGAAACTCTACCGAGACAAACAATAACATAATAAGCACAAAGCAATAGGATCACACAACATAACAAAGTAACATAACACAACAAAACAACCAAAACCAAATCCAAAAAGGAAACTCAAAGAAACCAACTCAAAGTTTTTTCCTACTTCAAATAATAACTAAAAGTAGTTCTATATAATAAAATTTTCTTAACATAACCTAATCATGGTTTTAGGTTAACTTAATGTAAAAGGATTCACTAAGCAACTAGGAGCAAAAAGAATTAATTAAAAGCTATTATAAAACTCATTTTAGGCCTAATCCAATTTCTATTAAGAAAATAAATTAAAACTTTTATTAATTATAAATAAAAGTTCATCTACTAGAGTGACAGAAACTAACCTAGAATAACTAATCACAAGTTAAAAATAAATTCATTTACTAATTAAAATATTAGGAAAACAGGACCTAGTTAATTAATTAGGATTAATAGGATTCTGCTTAAAACTAATTATTTATTAATCCTAAAATACCCAAGTTAATTTCTAGGGTTTGGCAATGTTAAAATAAAGTTGGGACAAAAGAATCATGCAAAAATAATTTTTCTAACTCAAGTTATAGCAGATTTACTATTCTGGCTAAAACTAAATTAAAGCAATTTTAATTATTTTAACATAGCTAAATATATATTCTACAGAAACTACATAAAATTTGCAAACTAACAAAAAAAGAATCATCTAAAAATAATAAACAGAATAAAAGATATCAATTTTTGAAAACAGAAACTATTCTGCTAAAACAGAAAATCAAAATAAAAGAAAAAGGCCTAATGGGCCTATATCTTGCCTCTGTATGTTAAATAGCCTAACGGGCCTATTGGTTTAAACTAAAAACCGGCTGGCTAATTTACTAGAAACCCTATCTAATAAACCGAATGAACCGGCCGGTTTTCTAATAAAACGTATTCTTCGGGGTTCTAATCGTAGCCATCCGCTTGAGATCGGACGGGGTGTTCGGTGGCTTACCGGAGTCCCACGGACGGCGGCGGGCGGCGGAGAGAGGCGTCGGGCTTCCAAGGCCGGTGAGCTCTGGGAAGTCGCCGGGAGGATGCGGGGAGCACGGGAGGGGTTCGGTGGGGTCGGGGTTGGTCGGGAGGGCTAGGGCGCCGACAATGGCGACTTTGGCGGTGGAGGAGCTCGGGTCTCCCGGCGTGCTCGGAGAGAGAGGAGAGGGCTCCCGCGAGGCTAGGGGGAATGGGGTGCGGAGGGTTCGGCTTTATAGCCAGGGCCTCGGGCGGCTTGGGGTCGATCAGGCGGATCGAATCCCGGATCCTCGATCCGCGATCTCCCAGCGCAAGGAGATGCGTGGGCGAGGGGGAAGAAGATGGGGCGGGGCCCACGGGTCAGAGAGAGAGAGGGAGGTGGGGGTCGAGCGGGTGGCCGAGGCCAAAGGGATTCGGGCGAGCGGCGAGGGGTGAGGGAGAGCTGGGCCGGTCGGGTGGGTTGGCCAGTTGGCCAGGTGGGCCGGCTGGCTGGGCCAGGCGCGGGGTGCGGCGCTGGTTGGGCCTGGGGTGGCCTAGCTGGCGCCCGAGGGGGTTTTCCTTTTTAAATTTTTTTTAAATAAAACAAAAAACAGAAATAAAACAATATCTATAAATATTTTATATAGGGTATATATATACCAAAATGATCAGGGGAATATTCCCTTTCATTTGAACATTTTCCAAAGGCAAAATCCAAGCTTTATAAAAATCCATTTTTTCCAAATTCAAATAAAATTCAGATTTGAATCCAAATCTTTTGGCATTGTTTCCTCTGATATTTTTTGGAGTGTCATGTTTGCTCCTCTCATACTTTTGATCAAGTATTTATCAGGCTTAGTTTTTGAAATGATTCCCACTTGCCAAAGTTTGAAATTCAAATTCAAAACTCAAAATTCTCTGAAACTTCAAATGGCATTCAAATTCAAACAGGATGCATAGGATGCTTAGCTATAATTGTAAAACATTCCAAATAGGAAATTTGGGATGTTACAGCTCCAAACCAGGGGATTTCTTCCCCCAGCCTTCATGGTTCCGGTTCGAGCCGGTCTCGCCACCTATAAGGGCGGAAAACAAGCGGAGAGCATCCCCAGTCCCTCCTAAGGAGAGCGGGTATGCCTTGTCCCTTATTTGATAAGAGGGCTCGGATTTCCAATTCATCTGTTTCTCCGGGGGCTCACGGAGTTCTATGGCCTCCAGTTGCACAACCCACGCCTGCCTCCATTCGCATATTGCGGGCTTCGTGGGCCTTTGCGAGCTGTTTTTGGGCATCGAGGCTCATTTCACGCTGTGGAAGAGGTTGTTCGCCTCGCACCCCATTCTCGGGAGGGGTCGATATATCAAGTGGGCGGAGCCGAACTATGGCGATCGCCGGACCGGATATCTATCCGAACCCCGAAGCGTCCAAGACCGGCCTTGAATGGTTTTATATAGAAGATGTCCCCTCACCGGACCCTGTTCGGATCGGCCTCCCGGAGTTCAGTAATGCTCCTTTGAAGAAACGCCTAAGCTGGCATCCACGGAGCCCTTAGAGGGAAAATGACAGGGACGTCCTTTACCTAATCAGCCGATTAAGGTTGTTGGCTCATTCCAGACTGACCATGATCGGGGTCATGGCCACATGCATTATGCGGGGGGTACAGCCGCTCCAGTATAGAGGCCACCCCATGTGGGATTTCAACGGGAGGATGATGCCACCTCCATGGCCGAAGGCCGAGGATCGGTCGCCGATTCGACGAAGACCTTGTCCGCATTGTACAAGGGAGAAGAGGAGGAATTTCTTCGTGTCAATCCACGGTGACGGATTTTCTATGAACAATCCTCCAAGCTGGGTAAGCGGACATTTCTTTTGCTCATCCGATCCATATTCCCATAGTCAAGTATCTCATTTTGTGATTTCGACGCAGAACCGCGCCAGTCAGAAGGATATAAACAGCCTGCCTCCACAACCCAAGATCCGAACGGTTCCTCGATCCGCCTCGCAAGAGGATCCGGACATATCGGTGGAGATGATCGATGGGGTATTTCACCAATCGAGCATTGATAATGCCCCGTTGCTATTACGGGCAATTACCCCGAATACTTCCAGCCTCACAGTAATCGAGACCGAAGCCCCAATACTTTGAGAATGATTCATCCCGCTTATTTTTGATCACCGATACCAACGGTGTTTTGCGGGGAGCCCTTGAGGCGGAAGGCCGAGCAAGGCGGCTAGCTAACAAGGGCAGCACGACCCAAAGAGGCTAAAGAAGTGCGGTCCGGATTGAAACCCCGCGAACGGTATGGCGGTCACCTTATTCCCAGGTTTTATTCGGAAGGCATACTAACACTGTGCCTCTTCAGGAAAAAGAGCGCCCGGACTATATCCGGAGAGGTTGTTAATCGAAGCCCGCCAGCCAGGCTCCAAAGCCAGTGCCTAGAAGCGGAGGCGAACACGAGGCGTGCGTCGGATGCTCCTCCGACAGAGGATGCCGACAGATTGTCCACCACAAACTCCGAGGTGGAGAGTGCCATGAATCACAGGCGTCGCCGGACAATTCTTCGTGACACATGTTTCTCCCAAGAGGCATTGAACGCCTTCAATTCGGGAGATGCGCACCTCCATGCCACTCAAGATGGTCTAGCCAGAGCCACGGAGCAGTATGTAAAAGACATCGTGTGAGGAAATTTAACAGTTATATATGCCAGTATCCCCCAAGACTTGAAATAGTTAGAATAACTGATTTAAGGATCATTTATTGTGCAGGATCTTACAAAAAAGAATACCCAACTGTCCCAGGAGCTTGAAGAGTACAAAGCCCAACTTGAGGCCGCACAAGCCGCGATAGGGAAGCCAAAGAGACCCCTCCGTAATATACGCTTTTAAAAGATAAGTATGTTGTGAAGTGCGGCGTGTGTATAAATCTGACAATAACATTGCAGATGGCGCCGGGGTAGATCCGGACAAGCAACAGCTCTTGTGTCGGTTAAAGGCCGGCGAGAACGTGCTTACGAGGATGAGGCAAGAGAAAAATAATCTCCAAGATGCCAACACCCAGCTGGGTGAGGAACTAAAAGATGTTCGTGCCCAGCTATCTGACTCTGTTAAGGGGAATCGGCGGCTTCGACGCGACATTTTTAGTAAGTGCTTAAACGAACTTTGAAAAAAGAGTTCGACGAGGAAGTCGACTAAGAGAGTTATATCTATAGGTATGCTCACAGGCCGTCCTGCAGAGGAAATGCCCGGTTCTACGGGTGACCTTCTTCCCGAGCTCTTACAACTGCACGAACGAGTTCGGCAGGTGATGAAAGGCGTCGCCCAGGCCTTGTGGCCATCTGTCTCCCTGCCCAAAGGCCTTGGGGAGCTTGCAGAGAGGCTCCAGGGAGCACAGCGGCACTTCCGATTATGGAAGATATCGGCCAGCCGTCAAGGCGCCAGGGAGGCCTGGGCCATGGTGAAGACGCGGTACACGAAGGCTGACCCAAACCACATGGCCGAGGTCGGACCTGTGGGGCCTGATGGGAAGGAGATCTCTGTGAGCTTAGTGTATGGCCAGGTAGAATTGGCCACAAAGTATTCCCAGCAGGACTGTAAACTAGACAGCCTGTTAGATGGCATTGAAGAGGAATACAATCAGTCAAATTGACTATGTAATTTAAGGTGACATGTAAAATGCGTTCTTGCCGGATTGTAGATCGTTTCTCATAGCGGGCCTTTTCGCTTCAACCTCGGGACCCAAGAGTCCTGAGTGTGTCCGAATACCTCGCGGTTATATAAAAACGGGGCATGCATGGAGACCCGGCGTAGGGGTCATTAGTGCTTTATCGGACAAGTGCCCAACTAGTTATGTTATATTAGATGGTTAGTAAGAAACATCTTCCGTGGAGAATAGTTCCGTTAGGGTTCCTTTCTCGAAGGCATGCCCTAAAGTGCATGTCCGGACTGCGAAAAAAGCAAAAAACATCCGGGGCAGATAAATAAATAGGTAATAAATCTTCTTTAGTTCATCGATCAATATTCTCTTAAGAACGCTATCTTTCGCTTCACCCGGCCGAGGTACACATCCGCTGACCCGCAAGAATAATCGCAGAGGTTCTCCTTTACCACCTAGCCGAACAATCGAGAACGTAGGGGTAAGCACAGGAGCCAGGCAACCCAGCTTGGCCAAAACTTAAGTCATATTGATGCATATAATGGTGAATAAAAGGTACATGCGGAAGTGTGACACATGTATTGGGCATGAAGCCCTTATAAATAAGCTTCTGTGAAAGAAGCCCCCAGGTACAATGAGCGCGGATAGCGTGTCAAGTGTGTGTGCGAACAATGCACTAACGAGCCTTCAAAGGCTGGAAGAAAAAGGGAGGAGGGAGAAGGAGAAAAATAGAAGACAACTAAAGTGTAAAATATGGACAGAGGAAGGAGACGAACTCGAATCCGCGCTAGGCGAGAATCTTCGGAGACGGGCTATGCTCCATGGATTTGGCTCGAGTCGGTTATCCGATGCATCTCGCAGACGGTACGCTCCACCGGTCAGACTTGGTCGATGATAAAGGGACCTTCCCATTTGGACTTGAGTTTGTCCTTTTCTTGTCCGGCAGCGAGAACTAGCTCGCCAACATTGTAAGATTTGGCCCGCATTTTCTCGCTTTGATATCTTCGAGCCTCGCTGTTGATAGAATGCGGAACGGGCTTTTGCTACGCCACGCCCTCCTCCAAGGCGCCCAACTGTCCCGCCGATCGAGCTCGGCTTCTCTTTCTTCGTACATGCGCACGCGAGGTGAGTCATGAATTATGTCGCAGGGCAGAACTGCCTCTGTGCCGTATACCATAAAGAATGGTGTGGATCTGGTCGTGCGATTCGGAGTGGTCCGCAGCCCCCAGAGTACAGAGCCGAGCTCCTCTACCCAGTGCGTGTTAGATTCCTTGAGGGACCGCACTAATCTGGGTGATAGACTGAAGCGTAGTCGAGCTCAATGGCCATGTTTTTGCAATAGAGCTTGACCTCGTCGGCCGTAAAGTTTGTGTCGTTATTAGTGATGATGCTGTGGGGGACACCGTAACGGTGTACGACCCCTGATATGAAGTCTATCACCGGTCCAGATTCGGCCGTCTTAACAGGCTTGGCCTCTATCCATTTGGTGAATTTATCCACGATGACCAGTAGGTATTTTTGCTTGTGGGTTCCCCCTTTAAGGGGTCCAACCATGTCAAGCCCCTGCACTGCCAAGGGCCGTGATGGGTATAGTTTTGAGGGCGGTGGGTGGCATGTGGCTTTGCTTAGCAAAGATCTGGCATCCGATGCATCGTTGGACTAAGTCCTGAGCATCTGCCCGGGCCGTCGGCCAATAAAATCCTGTACGAAAGGCCTTGCCTACAAGGGCCTGGGCTGCGGCGTGGTACCCGCCGAGTCCGTCATGAATTTCAGCCAGAAGATTCCGCCCTTCCTCTTCGGAGATACACCTTTGAAGGACTCTGGTTGTGCTTTTCTTATAAAGCTCTCCCTCATGAACCTTATAGGCTTTAGATCGCCGCACTATGCAGCGGGCCTTGTTTTGGTCCTCAGGAAGTTCCTGCCTGGTTAGGTAGGCTAGGAATGGTTCTGTCCACGGGGCGATGACTGCCATCATTACGTAATGAGGGTGTTATTTCGCTGGCGTAACCACCAACCGTGTCGGAATGTTGGTGTGGGGTAGTGCGGTTGGGTCCGGTAGTTATTTCCGACTCTCCTCCCATAATACGGATGGTTTGAACAGCCTCTAGGAAGATGTTGGGGTACGGCATCGCGCTTTGCGCCGGCGCGTGCCAACACGTCTGCTGCCTGGTTGTTATCCCGGGCTATATGGTGAAATTCGAGCCCCTCAAACCGAGCTGACATTTTTAGGACGGCATTGTGATAAGCTGCCATTTTCGGATCCTTGGCATCAAAGTCTCCATTTATTTGGGATATCACGAGGTTCGAATCGCCGCGCACCTCTAGGCGTTGAATGCCCATGGAGACTGCCATCCGGAGACCATGTAGAAAGGCCTCGTATTCAGCTGCGTTGTTGGAGTCCGTATTGTCACATCCCTAGTTCTGGTATGCTCTAGGCTAGCCCTTCATGTGTGCATCATGTTTAAATTTCTCAGAAACTTGAAATGGGGCTGTTCAAACCCTAGCATCAAAAGGAATTCAAATAGGTTCAACCAAAATATTTTTCAATGATTTCAAAATGCCCTCTAAAAATGTTCATCATTTCTGGATCAAGGTGGAAGCATCTACCAAAAATAGTTCACATTTTTGCAGGACATATTTGGACTTTGAATTAATTCAAACATATTTGAATTGGAGCTATTTAAATGCTATATATATTTCACATGCTCCAAAAATGTTGAAAATTGTTAAGGGTCACTGGAATAATTCAGAAAGCACCCATAATTATTTCCGGGATTTTATGAAATGAATTAGTATTTTTACTAATTCAAAACAGAGGAATAAAATAGAAAAACATTAACAAAAAGAGAGAGAGAGAGACTTACTAGCTTACCTGGCGGCCCAAGTGGCCGGCACAGCCCACTGGCCTGGCACTGTTGGCCAGCCCACTAGGAGCCCCACCGTCTTCAACCTCTGCCAGTAGGCAGAGGCATGTCGATGCGCGCGCGCCCGATGCTCCACCTCATGCTTCCACCTCCTGCTTCCCCCTCGCCCTGTCTCCGCTCCACAGGAACGGCCTCGACCCCCTCTGCCTCTCCCCTCACTCTGGAGCTCTCTCCCTCTCCTCTAGCTCCCTCTCCGAAGCCCCACCGAACACGCCTTCACCGCCGCACAACGTTACCGTGGCCACCGGCAACCACACGCCTCACCGACGAGTCCCCGAGCTTCTGCGTGTCGTCCTCG